>JAFREQ010000022.1:1924772-2566363 GCA_025331565.1 Holacanthus passer
ATTAATATAAAAATACTTGTTATAGCAACTTTAATAAAAATGTTGATACAATATTCATAAAAGTAATGCTATACATTACTCATATTATGTTGCTAATGACATTTTTAACAGGTTGCACTGTAGAAATGTCTCATCTTTTTTGCTGTAAAGATTTCTGAAAAAAAATAAATGTATATATGTAACCATAATGTGTTATGAACATAATGAATTGTACAAAGATTAAAAAGATTTTTCTGGACATGTGTTTGTCTTGTTATTCTGAAATCCAGTACTTGGCCACAATAGATGCTCTCTTCCAGCAGGGGGAGCCAGAGATCCAGGAGACTTAATTCTCTGCCTGATAACTAAAGGTTGTCTGCCTGATAACTAAAGGTTAAGTGCATTAATTAGACCTTTTATTAGACAGTAGCACAGGAACAGAACAGTAGGCCAGATTCATTAACCCAGACTGTGTGAACACGTGTGTGAGTTTGTGCGAGAGAGATAATAACAGAATACAAATTAAAATTCACCTTGGTAAGAACTGTTTCCCTGCTGTCTGCACTTAAAATACAGTACAGAAAAATGAGTGGCACTGAATATTAATTGTGAGCTTACATGCCAACTTTACTTTACATATATACCGTGTACCATATATCCCTGCAGTGTCCACACACAAGACAGCCTTAAAACTTGAAGTTAGCAATTTGACCTCATAGTTACTTAATACTGCCAAAACAATGAAAAAAAATAGTTCCGGATATTGTGGCCAGCAAAGTTTCCCTCTCATAGGAACTCTAACAGTTTAGTTATTTTATTTCTCAGTTATTGACCTCTCAGGCCAAAGCATCTGCACAGTGACAGATTATGTTTCCATCTGATGTAGATGTAGACATACGAAGCTCTGCACTAGAGGGCACTTCTGTATTTAATAAAACAGCACAAAGACTACAGAAAAAGCTTCATTTAACTGTTTCGCTTCTTAAAATGTTCCCAGTGGTGCTTCTCCCCTTGGTCAAACTGGTGTATTGAATTACAGAATAGGTTCCTGCTGAAATCAAGTGACACAGACAAGAGAATCTAGTTTCTAGAAAAAATAAAATATGTGTTCATTTTCAATCAGATGGGATCCAAAGTGAGACTACTCCAGACACCAACAACTTACATAAATCCCTTTGGAGGAGTTTTTTGTGAAGGAAGCAATGTTATGAAGTTGTGCCAGACAGCAAGAATAGTGAATGAAGAGACTGAATGAGGGTAACATAACTTTGCTTTATCAGATTTACCTCAGAGCTATATGGAGAAATACCCACACACACACAGCTAGAGATGATTCGATTACATCAGATATGAGTTTTCTGATGCTGTAAGAGGGAAATGATAAATAAGCAGCTACATCAGAAAGGACAGAATATGAACCAAAGTTAAATGCATTTATTAATACCAGCGTCCTAATCATATAACAAGTCTTGACCAATCACTGCAAGTACAAAATCAGACCTGCCCTAAATCAGCAGGCAAACAGATGTCTGGCGCTGACGAACACCAACATGCTTCACATCTCAACTGAAAGACGTCGAGAAACCCAAAGAGTTGTGTTGCTAAATATTTCATCCCGCTCTGAATTGCAGCTCAGTGTAATGTACGCTTAGCTTTTGTTAAGTCTCCTCCTGTGGTGTTGCATCACAAAGCTATTCTCGTCTCCACATGAAGTAAGCAGTCTGATGTCTTTATTATTTATCCAGATTTGAGTGACTGGTCTATTTTAGTCCACTCTGTACTTCCCTGTGTCTCTGTCATTACAGATACAGGGAGGATTTCAACTGTGTCTGCCCTTTCAGACAGTCCCCACAAATACAACTGCTATCACACTGCCAGGAATGAAAATCTGAGGGGGGGATGCTGAAGGTTTATTGATGTATTTGTTTGTTGGTCTAAAAGTAGTGAACTTTAAGTGTAAGAATCAGCTCATAAATAGTGAAGCATTTTGAGCTTTGGAAAAATGTTTTTAATGGAAAATTTTCTGGGAGATTTCTGTATCAGATAAGATAAGATAAGATAAGATAAGATAAGATAAGATAAAGATATACCTTTATTCGTCCCACAGTGGGGAAATTTACATTGCACAGCAGCAAAGAGGATAGTTAGTAGTTAAATAGTAATAAACAGTATAAACAGAGGGGTTTAAAAAAGTATGAACAATGTAGCAACCATTAAAGTATACTAATACTAATAAGTATACAATTATACTAAAGAAATACAATAATCACTAACACTTAAATAGGCTAAAAAAGTATTATCAAATTTACAAATGAGTTCACAAGTTCAAAATTAACCTTTTAATCTGTCAATCCTATCTATCTATCTCTATCTATCTCTTACACTTTAAATGTAATAATTTTGCTCCAGTTGTGGTGTATCAGATTAAGACTTTCTGGACTTTCTGTCAGGGGTGTCTGGTACACAGTGTCTGAAATGAGCTTTTTGATTCACCAGCCAAGGAGACTGGTAGATGACAAAATTCACTGGCCAAGAATATTTTTACAATCCCAAATGCATGGGTATGATTTTAGTTTTTAATTATTAAAAAATGCTGCAGTAAAACAACTTGAAAATAATCGCAGACATACTCTGGGACGTGTTGTACAAGAATATGCTTGAGTTTGGTGATAACAATTAGATATTTTTAGTAGAATTTTTAAAATTTGCCTTTGTAGAAATTAATGGGATATTGTTGTGATTCTAGCATCTAATTATTAAAGATGTTGTAATTAAAGAAAGTAATGACAGATGTAGGCCCATGTATCTCAACACAGGAAAATGAGACTTTTTTTAGATTTTTGAGTTTGTGTGTGTGTGTCAAACTCAAGAGGACAGAAGTAGCACACCTCTAAATGACACTAAAATGCGGTAGAGACTCTGAGCATAGTTTATTATCACATGACTATTGGTACTACATTTTCCCACCAACGTGGCTGACTGCTGAACTTTTGGCTGACAGATGAACTTTTTTCAGACTTCAGACAGAAGTGGGCTGTCATAACATCTGGCTTGCTCACTCACTGGTGGTGTAGGCCAGGACAGCCCCAGGACTGTGCTGTGGACTTGGACAGTGTCCGTCCCACTCTGAGTGGAAATTGAGACCTGCACTCAGATTTTGTGGGGCAGGTTGGAGAAGGTGAAGTTGGATCCGTTTGCCTCACCATGTGAAATCCTCACTGTGGTTTTCCATGAATGCATGAGACAACCCGCTGCCCGTGGCCCAGAACTCTGCTTTACATTTTTCCCCGAGTTAGCCTGACTTCTCACCTTCATTCGTTCATTCTGGAGGCACCACAACACATGAGCGCATCATGGGTCCACCAACTATGGTGCAGCTGCTGATGGGGAAACTGTGGCAGCTCCCATGACACAGGGACACGCTGTCACAGCTGGACGGTGAGATCCTCCACCTGACAGGCTTGGGCTTCTCTGTGCCCTTTCATCCATTTCTATCTTCATGATGTGTCTGAGTCCTCTAGACTGCAGATGACGTGCTGTCAAATCTGACGCTCTGATGCACACGCCAAACGGTGCACCTCTAATCCCATCATCACGGATTAGTGGGCTGCATGGGGGGACCATTAGGGTACGTAATTACCGTCCCACCCTTCTCCAATGGCAGGGCTGTGTGGAGGGAGTGTAATATCACTCGGCCCCCTTTCTTTCCACTCAGCCTTATTACGCTTCACATTACGGGGTTGTGAACTGGTGTGTGTTATCTACTTGTGCATGTTGGTGTCAAAGTGGGCACTGACTACATCAGTGTAGCAGCAGCTCTTGGAGTACAAAACCTAGACAGAACATTAGTTATGTATTGTAACTCCATCACTTTCACTTTCCCACAATGTCAAAGTCCCAACACTTATAGTTCCACCATATAAGAACTTTCAGCCCTTGGAAACTGCTCTCTTTAATATAAATGCAACTCTGTCATTCACACCTCAATAAATATCATTATACACTTCCAATTAATCTCTTCTTAAAGAACTGGCTTTAATGTACTGGCGGCTCCACCAAAACTATGTGCACGCATCAAAATGTCCTACTTCACTTCTGGGAACTACAAAAACAACCATTCATATCCTCAGCTCAAGCAACGACCCAAACCCCCAGATTCAACTGCCCGACTACTTCAAACTCTGTGCTTTGAAAACATTTCTTCAAAGAATGCCATGTGACTACTGGCAAGTTAGTGTTTCATTAATTTTACTGTTTCATTCATTTTTAATTAAAAAAATTCCCAGAGCGCTTTAAGATTTTCTTAAGAGTCCAACTTATTATTGCCTTTTTTCTTAAACTTCATAGTGCAGATGTGCAGATTCAGAAGCCAAAGCAACACCATTTATTTGAAAATGGGCCATCTGACAACAAAAGGTCATTTATTCATCGAACAAGGCAGAAGGTGACCTTGCTAAGAGGCAATGGGACTATAATGACTGGCTCGAGCTATTTGCTGACTCTGGAGGGTTTTTTTTTTCCTCTGCTCTGAAGGTTAACTACATTAAAATGTTTTCACAGGAATGCAATAGAACCACTGCTACATGTGCTTACATTTGGCAATAAACAGCCGACCCTCTTTTATCCACAGAAAAATACAATGAGGTAGAGGTCAGAGGATTAGATACTGGCTCGTTATCACCTGGAAAGGTTGCTGTAGGGTTCAAAGCCTTCCTCTCATCTCATAAAGATGGAGGAATTTGCAGCAGAAATCCTCAATGCTACTACAATACAGTGTCAGTAGCCAAAGTAAGAAACTATAAACTCCAATTTGTCTTCCCTCAGTGATACTTTAGATTGCCACGCAGGTCGACCAAAAGAAAACATGTGCTCAATTCCACTCACTTTAACGTCCCATTTTGAAATTCAATGGCTTTACAGTTCTACAGTTTTAGATGGGCTAAACGATCCCCTTCCAGAAGCAGAAGAACTCGTCATATCCCTCGAAGCCTCTGCTTTTAGGGAAGGATAAGCCTGGAAGTCCTGCTAATGAGCCTGAAATGGAGCTGAGGAGGTAATTGTGTGTGAAAAGGGCAATGCGCTGAAGAACATAAGAGGCCATAAAATGAGGAGGAGCCCATTACAGCCAAACGAAGACATTTCGACTGAGAAGTAGCTTGCAGAAAGCAGGCGGATTTTCAGCTGGGATGGTACAGCTGATTACCTGGGGTTAATGACCAACAGAGGCCTATTATAGAGAATATGTGGAACATACGATAGAGACATGGCTGACTGATTTTGGAGCACTCTAGCTCCCATTCTTCACGGTGTTTTCTGGCTTTATGAAGCCATAAGAAAAATTGAGAGAAAGCTCTTGGGGGAGATTCAGTTCTTCTGAAGTTCTTTAGTCAACTGTGGCTACACAATAGAAATCTCAAAAGTTGAAGTAACTTTAAAAAAAACTCACGGTGTTGATGCTGATGTGCATTTTTTCCCCCCATTTATAGACCCATCACTGCAGCACACAAAAATTACCAAGGAAAATGCATTTGTGAGCAACAAGTTCACATCCCCTTTTGTAACTGCTTTCAAAAGTCTTTGTGGGAAGTGGACGAGGCAGACTGAGGAAAATTGCTACGAGCAAAAAGTAATGTACAGTACTTCACAGCAAGATGCTCCGATCACACTGACCATCGCAATGTGATGACATACTGTATGATGGTGTATGTGAGAGCTTTTACTTTAAAGCCCACATGATGATAGTTTTAAAGGTAGTAATTTAGTACCAACCAGAGTTCAGCAACATATGAATCAAGATCTGATGACAGTTGTTTGGATGTTTGATTGTTAGTGTAAGTAATAACTCTTGTTCCTGAACTCCAACTTTGGCTTGTTTTTTAAAGCTTTGTAATATATTCATTTTAGTAATGAATATCTAATGTAATAGAGAAATGCTCACACACACATATATATACACTACACACATTTTCAGAGGTATCATTAGTACCACAGAATCAAATTACCCCCCCTAATGTGACAGGATTGCAGGTGCTGCTGATCCCATGGTGCTTGGCCTGTCTGCATGCTTGACTACCTACGACTCTCATTAACCTCACCATATAAAACTGTAGACTGTCACTCTCAGCAAACAAGCTCAGACACACTGACGGTATGACACAGCCTAGAGACAATGTGAATCACTGACTATTGAAGAGAGAGGAGACTCAGGCATTTTTCTCAGGATTTGAAAGCCACACCACACCAGAGACAACTAGCGAATGAAAACTGGACTTACTGGTTGTGAGAAGGAGGACTTCAACAAGATGCCCATGTTGCTATGAGTTTGCTTTGGAGTCTGTGGATGCATAGGAAATACAATGTGATTTTAAAGCTGCAAAATCGATTTATCTTTTTGTGTTGCTCACAAACATGCTTTCTTTTTCTTTGCATTTTTATTTTCTGTGACTGCACATGTTTGCAGATGAATTATGCCATCATGCCTGCCTTAAGCTTTCAGCGACTCTTCAGCTAGTCGTGTCTGACACACAGACCAACAGACGTCTTCTCTTGGCTCAGTGGACTCAGTCCTACAGCTGCCCTCCAGCCTCCAGAAACCTCCTTATGGTGCATCTGCAACCTGCTGTTGTGAACACACAAATACAAATGTCAGCAGACACACAGAAAAACAATAGATTCTGTTTTTTACATTCAGAGTACTTCTATGCTATATAAATGTCCTAAAACCACAGATGACATAAAATCATAAAGTCAAAAATTCAGCACAGTTATTTAAGCCACAAATTATTATTATGTAAAATTATGTTCCTTCCACATCTCCGTTAAGTATCAGGTAAAAGCTGCCTGTGTACAGTGGAAGCAAAGAGAGCCTGGAACAAACTGTCCAACTGGGATAGCCATCAGATATTTTGGATTACTACCTCCTTGATACTGGCAGCATTAAAATGTGATCTGTACAGGCTTCATTTGTATACAAACACAAAGTTTACTCTGTGCCATATTTCAGACAAAACACTTGCCACTCCTTAAATCACCATCTGGGGTCTTGCTTTGACTTGGAATCCTCTGCTTTTACACTTATACATCACCAGGATGCTATATTAAGCAAAAAGAAAACAATGTTGTTTTCATTGATTTTTCAAATGCGAAATCTTTTGTTTGCATTTTTCAGTTTAGGCCAAATGTCAATGCCAACATTAAAATGGGAATAAAAAAGTTTTTTGCAGGCTGTCAAGACCAGAAAACAGGATTCAACAAGCCATTCAGCTTTGTCTTGTTGAATTTGAAGATCTTACCCACCCACCCAAAACAGGTGTTTGGATGCAGAGCAGAAATGACAGAGGCACCATTCTCTCTATCATCAAAATCGTTTTGAATCTCTTATTCTATGGTAAAACAATAATAATGTTGCTTTAAATTAGTGAGGACCAGCACATTGTTACCACTTGCACAGCAGCTTCCTTGTCCTTGCACTGTATTGATTTGAATCGACGGTCTTCATAAGTATAGCGAAACAAGAGCACATATGCACAAGCAGTCTCACACAGGCAGACAGCGCTGGAGGGGCAGTCCTGGCCTCTGGCGCTGGAAAACACAGCCGCCTTGGCTCTGGTGTCTCACGCATTCGCTCCCCCAGCCCAGCCTCCCACCCGAAGAGTCTCCAGCACTGCCAGCTGAGTCCAATCTCTTCCTGCCAGCTGCACCCCCCAGGCAGGCTGCAGCAACATGGAGCTGGGGTCAAACATGACACCTTCTCTCTCTCTCTGCTAAAAATGGAAACTGTCAGGTATTGAAACTTCTCAAGCTACATGGTGGCACAGTGGACACAGAGCATACAAAATATTTTTGCTTATTTCTATAAAGCAATTTGCGGAAGACAAAGGAATAAAGCAGAAATGGTTTAATCCTTCAGGGAAAAAACAGATTATGAAATTACCTCCAGAGATGGGGATAAAGTAGCAGGGACATTTATCCAGGCAGAACCTTAACCTCTAAGCACAAAAGCTTTTATATTTACAGATTTGAGCACACAAGTCTTTCATAAGGACCTGGTGGTTTATGATGCTGCTGAATGATTTGTCAGCATGCTCACAATGACAATGCTGGCAGGTTTAATGTTGACCATACTCACCATCTTAGTTTAGCATGTTGGAATGTTAAAATTAGCATTCTACCAATTTTTAGGAGAATTTAATTTTGAGATTTTATCAGATCTTGTTCCTCGTTGTGATAAGATCTTAGTTATTGCTGATTTCAATATTCACTAATATTCCAGGTGTCCGACCCTCAAAGCCTTTTTGGCACTTATTGATACTTTTGGTTTCAGTTTATACATGAACCTACTCACTCCAGTGGTAACACCCTGGACTTGGTTCTCTCCTGCGGGATAGAGGTGTTCATCACATTGGCCCTGCAACCTTTGACTGCTCACTGTCCTCCACATGTGTTTTACAATCTACATTTATCTGCATTTTGTGTATCCATATTTGTATACATTGTGTTTTTTTGCTGATCTTTATGTGGCCTGTCCACTTCTTATATACCTTATATATAGGAAGGAAAAAATCTTTAGCAATATCAAAATATTTTATCTGTCAGGAATGATTATTGATCATAGGTCTGACCGCTTTTCACAAATACATTTTGTAGTTGAGAAGAAATTTGAAATAAGATGACACTTTTCTGACCTAATGAGCAAATATTCCTTATGATTGCGTATAATAAAATCCTGAGAACCTCACAATTGATTCTCCTGATGTTCTGAGTCCAATATCAAGATGTTAATTGCCAGCAAAATGCCATCAAAGCTTTTTATTGACTTTGACTGACAATAGCAGTTGGCATAGAGGTAAGACAGGCGAGACCACCGAGACTCCCCTTGAGAAAATGTTAAGTACACAAAAAGAGCTAATGTGCCATTAACTCTACAGTTATGTTTTAAAAATCATTTAAAAGCTATAAAATTGCACTGAAAAGTTACAGTGATCCCAGCATTAGTAATTACAGTATATATTAACAGTCCCTGGAGAAAACTTGAAAAATGCTCGAGCGCCTGAGCTGATGAGAAGATGAATCTTGGATGATACTTTGAATAACGATGCCAACGACCCAGCTGCCAAAACAAGAAGAAATAATGGCTTCAAATAATGACTTGTCAGGATTTGTATGAGCAAATGAGACAGAAATAGCTTTGCTTGGAAAAAAAGACCTGCCTATTTTTACCCTGTCCTCTTCTCCTTTGTCTAATTTTAGTTAAGAATTACTCTTGCTGGCTGCCCAGGCGGAGGTCTCATCAATCTGCACAAGGGTGTTGCAAATATTAGAGGAACAACTTTGTGAGAGATGAAAATCTCTGACATCCATTTAAACACCTGGATTCACACACACAAAAATGCTTCGTTCTCAAAGTCACGTCGTTTCGTTCATTTCAAGGTCAATTTGAGTCACTATATCAGAGAGGACTTTGAGATATTTTGGGATCTTTTGGACTGTGATGTCATTCTAATGCACACCAGTGATAATGGTGTCATTGACTTAATGAGATGTTTCACCTTCGCTATACCCCAAGTAGATGGCGAGGCATTAGCCCTGCGCAGAGGACACAAGAGAACACTTTGCCATTCAACTTCCAGATTCATGGGCAAAGCGTTTGGTTCTTAATTGGTCATTTGCAATTAGAGCGATTCTTTCTCCTCCGTTCTCCTACCCCACAGGACTGCCCTGTGGGTCAAAAATTGAGTAAAGGTTTGGGGTTTAATTAGAAGAAAACTAAGTATATCGCAGTTTTCAACATGACCTATAGATGTGCAGCCATCCAGCAATTCTATATCAAATTGTGATTCGCTCTGAAAGACACTCACTTATACAAAAAAGCAACTTAAATAATAAGAGAACAATCAGGGGCCTGTGGCAGTGACATTTTGAATTGAGGGCCAAACACTGACTAGAGGGGCTGCTGATATACAAATGTCATGCAATGAAAAATTGATTACAGCTTTGTCTTCTTTTATATATTTGTGTCTTTCGGCATGTTGTTTCTCCACCTTGCTTCGCATGTAGGACGGACAAAGACTCTTTCCCTGTCTTCAAAGACAAAAGGAAAGACCCAACACAGACAGAAAAGAGCAATTTTGAATCTCTATTTTTAAACCCTGCCACAAAAAAAATATCAAACATATCTTAAAAGTACTTACGTTAAACATGTACTAGTCAATTTTTGTCTAATACAGTATAATAGACTTCAAATCAAATGGAATGAAAGGGACTGTTAATGAAGAATTACCACCCAAGTCTGCAGCTCTACAGCAATTATTTTCTCTCTTTTAGCTCATTTGTTTTTATTTACTGCCCAAATATTTGCTATTTGGTTAAATCCATGCTGCTCTCTCCCGCAGCATCCATTTCCAGAAAACCGGCTGGATATTTTTAGATAAGAGCATCACCATTCTGTCAAATTAGACTCAAACATTATGAGACAGCCAATGAAATCTTCCAAACAATCCAACAACAAAGCCTCATCAAGTGAACTGCCTTGGATAGGAGAATCAATGCAGCTGATTATTTCACACCCATAACACACACACACACACACACAAACATGTATAACAGTAGTAAAAATCCCTGTTCTTCTGTCAAAGCATCTCATGACAGATGTCACAGTATAATATCCTTAGAATTTCTCCAATGAGTTATTTTTTTGAAATGGCAAAGATAGCCCACATTCTTATTTGCTTGCAGGAACGAGAAAGAGGCTGCTACACACAAAGGCAACAAAACAAACAGTGAATCATCAACCACAGCAACATGTGACTGCTGAAACACTCAGAGCTCAAGGTTTCTCAGATCTGAAGTTCTGAACATTTCATATTTGCATTTCGCCTTTAGAAAATTGCCGTATCTACGTAATGTAGCTAAGTTAAAGACCTTCCTCTGCCTAGAAAATAGAAAAGCCATTTAATTTACAAGACAGAGCTGATTGGTGTTCAGCACGTCACTACATCTTTTAACAAAATAAATCTGGGCAGAGCTCATTTGTGATAATGGGACTGTTGTGGAATTTGCCTTCCTTGCACGGAAAGGATGGAGGGAGTGTTTCCTCTCTGCCCTAGGTCTCTCCAAGGCCAGAGCCCTTCTTCTAAACAAACGTCTTCTCACCCTTAATCACATCGCATTGCGTGACTGAGGACAAGAAAATCATCTGAGAAGCTGTAACCAATGCATGTTTGGCATCTTAGCTTGAGAATATTAGCTGATTCATTTTCTGTCAATGGACTCATTGATTTATTGACTCTATGGGACACCATAGAGTCAATAAATTCACCTTCACTTCATGGTTTTCATATTGCACAGCTTGATTTAAACTCACACCATGAGGACAGATACCTGAAAATGCAAAACGTATTTTCTATAATCAGTTTTTCTTTATCTCTATCGTTGTTTTATTGACTGTATCCACCACCAGGCACCAGAACAAGTATCTTGGACAAACAATGGCGAGCAGCACTATAGAGAAGGTTATACAGCTGGAGCTTAGATGACACAGCAGCCTGGATCACAACACTCTCACTGTGAATGCACCTGTGTGGATGTGGTGAAGCAGCACCTCAGCCAGAAATCAATTGCAATCACCCTCCACTCGAGTCTCCCAGGTGCTGGTTGTTCGTCCACTCAGCCTGAGCAGCGCTGAGGATGTAAACTCCCTGCTGCTTATATGTCCCTAAATAATGAGCAAATGACATTTTTAGTGACGGTAATCAGAGCATAAACTAATATAAAGGTATAAAATCTCATACAGAAGTGTTGTGTAAAAAGTCCTTGTGATGATGAAACATCCAGTGTGTACTTCTCTGCGCCTCTCAGTCACTGTGAAGTGATGCTGCAGGGCGAGATGGAACAGCAGGTGATTTAAAACCCAGCGAGCGGCCATCATCAGACAGATTTACACTTTGGACAATAACAGCAGGAACACGATTTGTCTCCGCAACAGAAAATTCTCTGTCAAGGTCCCAATAAACTGAGTGCGATTGTCAGATTATCTGAGCTCTGTTTGAGGCCTCATTTCAGACGTCGTCTTAAAACATCCGACTGAGGAATCTTCCAATTTAGCCAACTTTCAAGATGGTCAGTGAACAAAACGGCCGGAAGTAAATTCAGTTAAGACATGATTATAGTGTTATTTAAGTTGTGTTACTATTGAGATTTTAGAGCATCTTTCAATTTAGCATCTTGAGTGGTCCAGCCAGCATTTTTACAGGAATCCAATCTATTAAAAATAATCCCCAGTGCCATATTTTACACACTAAAAAAAGCTCTGATGTCATACTACTGTAAATAATGCATGCGTTGATAAGAGTTAATGGATTTGAATCAGTGAACCTTTCTTCTACTCTCAAATTCTCTGTAATGTGTCTTATTTTTGTAAAGTTGAATGAATGATGATCGTGTTTTATGAAAGTTCTGATGGTGCGTAGTGTGAATTGACCCTTGTTATTATAACAGATCTGTTTACACAGACTTGGGGGACTGTAACTTCTGTATAGATTCATAGTATATTAGCACAAGTAGGAGATGGATTCAGTAAATGTACAGTATATCTATATCTACAGTATTTATATCCAATGTCATGTCAAAAAAAAGTCATCTGAGTGGTACTTTTACTCTGGTTTCTTGTATGAAAAGTCAACATTTGTTCACATGAGAAAGATTTTGGCAAACAGAGAAATGTGTCATTACTCATTGAATTTTGGTGCCAAATGTCACTTCCTCAGGAAACTGTGAAGAAGTCTGATAATAAGTGTTAACGCTGACATAATATCCGTTACACAAAAGCTCAGATCATCTGTTATCCTGAACTTAAAAACCTGAAAACAAACAAAAGGAAACAAAGAGTCTGTTTAGCTTTCCACTGATTTTGAGCTCATGAATTGGATTAGTTACTAACAATTTGATCAATCATCACATTTAAATATTGACTGCATGTAATCCAGTTTATTGATTTATTAAGTCAATCCCTAGGCGTTTGTTTTACTCCTGTGGTCATTACCAATAGTGCTGTGAACAGACATCTGACAACACCTTTTTTAATACGTGGATTTCTTTTTCGGTTTTTCAAAAAATGTCAGGCATTTTAGTGTTAAAATGAAAATATCAGAGTGTTTGTGTGCAATTTTTCTGTTTGTTTGTTTCATCCAACTGAGGGGGAGGATGGTATGAATAATTCCTGCCTCGCTGCAAAAACTGACATATTAAAATAAAAAATTAAAAGCTGTGCTAATTGACCAACTGCTTTTCAGTCTGTTGTTTGAAGAGTTGTCAACCAGTCACTTACGCCAATAAACTAAACATGCACATATTAAATACTAAACTCCAACACAGCATCCATGCCATCTTTGAGGACGCTCGCACACTGGCTCTCTTTGCTTGACCTTTTCTTCTCGCTGACATTCGGCTGACCGGCGAGGAGTCATCTCAGTGCACAGATCAGCAGTGTTGGTCCGGCGAGCGGCCCGTCTGCTGTGTCAGGGTGCTCCCTGAGTCAACCACACAATGAGAGACTGCGAGCGTTAAGTAGCAATATAAATGGAAATTAGTCCCTTCAATGTGGAGAAGATAGAGTGCAAGGAAACAATATACTGTGTGTTTCCAGATAAGTAAGAATGATAAAGATGCCATGGAAATGACTGTCTGGATTACTTGCTTGTTATGAGGACATAATCCTCCGAGTGAATGCCTCATTTGAGAATTGTGCAGATATTTCTTGATTTATGTGACTATTATTAAAAAGTACTCTATACATTTGGACTACACTGTTTGATAAAGATTTTTTTTTTTTTCATTCGGCCTCAACAATTTCCAGCCCTGATTTCAATAATCCTTTGCCAAATCTCCTGTAGAAAAGGAAAAGCTCTTTTCTGACAGGATCAGGGAGAAGATCATTTACCTGTCGTACATGTAATGGTCAACAGCCATGAGACTGTTTAGACCTCTTGCCACAAGTCTATTTCTCTGACCCCACAATACCATGTCTTAACTATTAGGACTTGAAAGTGTCAGCAAAATGCCAAAGAATCTATCACGTTCTAACCTTTTCAGACACACATAAATAAATAACCAGGGTAAAGACAAAAAGAGACCTGGCAGAGAAAAAAAAATTGACAAGGAAGCATCTCATATTAAAGCTCTCATGTTTTGGTGAAGGGGTGATGGCCCCATCAGTTGTTGCCTGTCTTTTTTGATGCTGCCACCGGGGGCACCAAAGTCACACATAGAGTCTTTGAAGGCGTTTTACCACAGTCAGCGACAGTGTTTACGTAAAATCTAATGCAGTGTTTTATCTATATGTGTTTTGTTATACATCTTTGTTTTGTTTGTGTCAGATTTAGTTAACAATGTGGATTGTGTAATAATGACGAGACACCCAAGATATGACTTGATACAAGAAAACAATTCAAGCTCATTTTCAAGTGTGTACATTTTAATTACCCATACTGCTTAAAAAAATATTTGTCCCTTTCCAGTTACTCACTCAGACACGCTGATCTGCTTCTTTTTGCCTCTGTTTTCTCTGAGGAAATAGGAGGGGGAAAAAGCTTTTATGTTTAGGGCTCCTTCCAATTTGAATAATTGACCTGTACGTGTTCATTCTTTCTTCGCTTGGCTTGTATAAAAATAATTCCCTTTTCTTCATACAAGTTGTATGTGTTTTCAGCTTTTGTTATTCAGCTATTTTATATTTTTATTCTCTATTGTATTGTGAGCTATGTGTTTTGTGATCTTTTTGATTTGTGTTGTTTTGTTTCTGTTTGTTTGTCCAAGTTTATGCTTTCAGGCTCCCCTAAAAACAGGATGATGCATTTCAAGGGGCCTTTCCTGATGTAATAAATCTGACTTATGAAGACACTTCATCATCTGCTCACCACTGTTTTATGATAAGAGCCATTATGGAGCATTCAAGTTCTTGAAAGGTGACATGCATTTTTTTTTAATCTTATGCACACAAAATAATAGTGTGTACACACAATTTATTGCAGCAAGATAAAAAAAAAAAATCTGTTATTTCAGAGGCTCCTGTTAGTTTGGTTGCGTGGGGAATTTACAAATTTATCATAAGTATGAATGACATAAATCCCAACATACTGTAGCTTTGCACAACTCTAACCTGAGTAGGTCGAATCAGCACCAGAACCAAAAACTACTGAGAGGATATGTGGGGCCTTTAATCTTTAACAATGCATCATATTTACCAAGCATGTGTTTTGTATGTAAAAGTAACTAGTAAATAAATGTAGTAAAGTGAAACGTAAAATGCTTCCCTCTGAAATGTTGTGGAAGTATAAAGTATACGGTTAATGAAAATAAACATGTCAAGGTTGAAACCTCCCTCTCACGCTGTGTGTGCTGGGATACGCTCCAGCCCTCTGTGACCCTGCACAGGATGAGCAGGTATAGAAACTTTATGGATGGATTTTTGCTGTTGTTTGAGTGTAGACGAAGCGTGACTCAGCGGTCAACCACTGGGACTGCGCCCGGCAGGTTAGAGGGGAACAGTGTTTTATCAGAGCTCTCAAACGTCACATAACAATCTCACATCTTGGCTCGCCTCAACCTGCCACATTTCATTTGATGTTTGTTTATCAGACTGGGGTCGTGCACCTCCTCCTCCTCAATCAAAAAAAGCAAGATTGTATTTTTTCAAGACAAGGTACTTTGAACAATACAAAGTTTCAACAAATGTTTGCAGTTCAACGAAAGGAATCATGCAAATGCCGCTTGCAGAATTATGCAAATCATTCATCACAGCGAGACCCGCCAACAAAGCAAAAAGAAAAAAAAAAGATGCATATAAATAAAACAAAAGTGCTGATAGACTGAGAGGGGTTTAGATATGAACAAAGAAAATTACTGTGAGTGTTTATACAATACCCAACAATTCCATCAGCAGAAGTGGAAAAGTATGAAATATAAAATAGCAAGAAGTTTCAAAGAAGCGTGGATTATATTGAGTGACTGAATGTATATAATCAATTGTGAATGTAAATATGCAGCTTCCAGTAAATATAAAAATATAATGCACTGTATATAGGAAGTGCAGATTTAGATACACGTCTGTCCGAGTGTGGTAACTGGGTTAAGAATAGTGCACCAGCGATGGATAAATCATGCAATGGTCCATTAGAAGCATTTAAATTTATGAGTCCTCCTAAGAAGAGCAGCGTGCTCCGCTCTCCCTTGTGCTGTGTCTCACGTTGACAGAACAGTTTTTGTAAGTTGTTGATGTGCTTATAATACATCTCTACACCAGTGACAGGTTGAAATGCTGCCTTTTTCTATTCCAATCTACATCAGTGGGTAAATCTCTCCACCAGACTCTTATCCTTCCTCTCTTACTTTCACTGACGCTCAATAGTCGGGTCATCGTAAAACTGCTTCAGTCACTGAGCTCAGAGGTTTAGACAAGGTGCCGTTGTTCTAAAAAATCTAAAAAGCTAAAAAAAAAAAAAAAGTCCCATTAGACTGAAAGCCCATTTGTCCAACAGCCTGTTATCCCAAAAACAGCCATTGCTCCAAAAATACACACTCCTTTATTTTTTTTCCACCTGTGTTTCGTGAAGACTCGCCCCTACTCTGCCTCTGATTGGCTCTGACCCTTACTTTTTTTTTTTTTAACCCTAATCATCTAACCCAGACAAAGCAACAAAAACTAGCTAATTTTTGGAGCACTGGGCCTTTGAAGCAATGGACATTTGTTTTCAGCATCACAAATGGGCTTTCAGTCCAACAGGACATTTTTCAGACGACTGGGGTTTTGGAGTAATGGACAGTCCCTGTAGAGGTGGGCAACATGTGTGGCCAGTGAAAGAACTTGATGACCCTTTTAGTTTCCAATAAAAAAAATATATATATATACCAGCATGAAGCGAGTCACAGTGCAGGAGTGTTTTCATTTTCATTCAAGCTCGTCCTCTCACATACCACACGTGTTCAAAGACTTTTTCAAGTACAGGAAAAATGAAATTTTAAACTAAAAGTGATAAGTTGATTGAAATGTTTTTCCGAAGAATCTGTGTTCTCTTTTCTTTGTTTTCATTAAGTTTAGCAAAAAGAATCATTTATGAGGCTGTTTTTATGTTGCAGCTACATGCCAGCTATTCACCCTTCACCCTCTACTTTCATTTCCCTCACATTTGTTTCCATCTTAACAATTCCTCTGTGAGGCTAATTACCTGAGATGATTAGTAAAATAAAAATGCGGGCTGCTGCCAGCTCGCTGATTGAGGAGTTGCACAGAGGTGGCAGGGGAGTGACAGTAATGTACAGTAATTCAGAGAAGTCTGAATGCATGAGGAGTGTTTGAGAGCTGATGCACTGTGATGCAGAAAACTACAGCCCAAGCAGCCTGATTGTATTAAAATTCAGTTTGAACTCCTCAAACATTCGACTCTACCATCAACCTGCAGCTCGAGCACCATGGTCCACTCCCATGTTGGGCGTGATTATCCTGCTTCACATTCACACATGAATACCTAATTTTTTTTTTAGCTGTTTTATAAGAGTTTCTGATTTAGACACTTGCGTCACAACCAGCAGCTTCGCAAACGTTGAAGGTTTCCTCCATCGTTGTGTTTAAGCTGCATTCATCTCCAGAGGAAGGGAAATGCAAATGAAGTGCAGCAACATCTTGAAACCTTTCAGGCAAGTGGCTGCAAGGTCACATCTGCAGGTGTAAGTGGCCTACTTGAATTTCCATGAACTGAACGCATTACTGATGTGAGGTCAGTGGGTTTCTGACTGGTTTTATTCTGTGTCATGAGGATAGCCTTTGATATTCAGTGCGCTTCAGGTGGTATGCTATATAGAAACTAATCAAAATCAGCTGGTGCAACAAGCATGCAACTACAATACAAGATGCTTCATTTTTTCTTTTGTGCTGCCCAGCTGATTAAATATATGTGTATATTTATATTTATCATTTTATCCACATTGAAACCAACATACATCCATGTGGGCACACATGAGCTGCTGTCGCTGGCTGTAAAACCTTCACAAATCACATAAATGAATCCAGTGGCAGAAAGAAGACCTGACTTTGCCCATATAAGCCATTTTTATCTGCATAGAATAGCTGTGTATGTGTTTATGTGGATGTTTGTTGTTTGTCACACACAAGAGACTTGTTCAAAATGAAGAAGTGAGGAACTGTGAACTCCCTTGGAGGCAATATAGCGGACTTGCCAGTGTTACGTAAGGCAGTGATTGCTCCTTCTAAAGACACTGGAACCTCTGTGCTTTTCTCAACTCCTGGCTCATATTTTTCTGTGCTGGCTAAAACCTGGATCTATTATATGTCATTAGTTTGGCTCTGACTTGACATACTGTAAAACAATAGAGTGAATGGGCCAAATCTATCACAGATTTTCTCAGTTGTTTTGGAAAGAAGGACATTTGCCTTTAATCTCTAAGAGGCTTAACCCCCCCTGCTGTGAGAGGAAGTAATGTTTATAATCCCTAAAGACACAAGTTTATCAAAGTTGTGGATTTACCAATGAAACATCCTCCCAGCACTGTCCTTCATCAGAATTAGCTCAGACTGGCTTCAAGGAAAATCCACCCTCAGATGACACACAGTTCAATCAATCAGTGATGCTCAATACAGAAAATACTAATGGTGTTTTTACCCACTTTCTCTCATGTTGTCTCATCATTCTTAATTTGCAGTATTTTCCAGATAAAGTGGCTATGTATGCTATATATAGTCTACAGTATATTGATGTGTAGAGAGTTGTTGAAGGAGCGACAAAAGACTGTGAAAGTTGTGGACTGATCCAAAAACACCTGTTGGAATCATTCCACAGGTAAACAGGTTCATTGGTAACATGTGATCAGGATTGGGGTATGAAAGCATGGACTACAGCTAAATAAATTATGCTGTCTGCAAAAACATAACTATAAAGATGACTTTTATAGAATAAAATCACTGATATTGTACAACAACTCTGATGTGTTCCTGTGCTCAGGCAGCTGTTTGCCCTTGAGTTGTACTTTCTCCCCTCTGGGGTTCCCATCCATATTTAGATGTGCTCTACTGAACAACACCAACAAAGAGCACAATGCATTGTAAACAACTGCATTCATTCTAGGTAATAAATGATACTAATGAATTAAACCAAGAAATTAAATAATCAACAGATCCCTCATTCATGCCCTGCCCCCTACAGGCCTAAAACATGTACTACACCTAATAGGCTCAGACCCAGAGGTACAGTACATGTACAATAAAGATTTCTTTTCTTACTGCGTTTTGCTTTCTGCATTACTGTTTCTGTAGCTTTGCCAGTCTGTTATGCAACAAAGTAATTTTATGTCAAAGAAGCAAAACAAATTCATCACAATTTGCTTCTCTAAAAACAGTCCACATAAATATAGAAAACAAGACCAAAAATACAGCCTCATTCATCTTGATTCTCCACACTGAGTCAACACAATCATGACTGTAAGCTGTCAAATAGAGCAGTGGGTTCTGTGAATATGAATGTAATTTAAAAAAGCAGATTTTCATTTGTAGAGACTCACTGAAGCTGCACACAGATAGAGGGTGGAGTAGTTTAACTCTGAGGCCTCACTTCATTGCATGAGGCAGAGGCCAATCTCTCCCTACCACAGATCGCTCTGATGTCAAGTTCAGAGGTCACTTAAGGTCGCCAGTAATTGGTCACTGATGAATTAGGTGTCAGACGGGTGGAGACATGACTAATCAGCATGTAATCCGTGTGTGTTTACTCAAGGAAGCAATCTAATTTTCTGACTGTGCAATAGTGGAATAAGATGTTGGTGGCATATAAATTAGCACCTGCAATGCTGAGTCACCTGGTGTGCAGACAATACGGTGTACAATGACTAGGCTCATTTGAATAATGTTGTGCTATTTTTACCATGAGGAATTTTCCAAAAGGAACAGCTCCCTGCAACGTGTGCATTTTGTCTTTTCAGTAAGTCATACATGGCAAAAATTGTCCACAGATGAAGCAACGTGTGCGAGTGTGTGACAACATGGGCTTAGATGCTTGTGTTTGAGTCAGAAAGTAAACACAAGTACAAAAGAGTGAGTGGAAAGAAAATCTGTCCCTTTCCCTCTAGACTGGCATCTCATATGTTTCCTAAAAGCAAGCGAGCACAAAGAATATCTCTACCTGTACACCTTCTGCTTTTCCTTCTGCTCACCTGTCAGGATGGTGACAAGACTGGGCTCAGAGAGGAAGAGACAGACAGGCAGAGCGAGGGAGACTAAACAGAGAGAGCAGATCTTTGCTGCATTGCTGGGCTTGTGCCCCATCATTTCTCCATCTCATTTAATTTATCAGATATAGCCTGGTGGAAGCACCCAACCTTGGCACTGATTATGCTCACCTTGTCAGTCATTCTCTTAGGATGTGTCTGTGCAATCACATAAGAGTTGCAGCAATGCAAAGAGCGATACACTGCAGAGTCATTATAACAAATAGAGCTAGTTACAGTATATATAATTTGAGACGTGATGCATGCAATACATAGATGTGTGTCAATAAAATAGCCTCTGCTTTTTGACACTGGGTTTGGAAATAAGTTGGTTTTTTGAGGTTAAATGCAGGAAATGCAGAGGTCAGTATGCAATCAGTCAATCTAAAAAAAATGTATCCAGAGTTGAAGGCAGAATTCATCACGTCTCACACAAGCAGCTTCTGAATAACAATTTCAGTGAGATAGAATAACTAAAACACGTTTTACAGTCTGCACCACAGCTCAAATGTTTGGAATAACCTGTTTTATTGATGTATATTTTTCTTTTCTTCTCTTCTTTTTAACATAGATGAAAAGAGCATAATTCAGACACTAAATGTATTATTTATATTTGAAATAGTTTGGGCCCCAAAAGAAGAATAATTAAATGATTAAAACATCCATTTAGTCACTGTCCCCACAGTGTTGCATGACAGGGAAGAAGACTGCTGTAACCATTTTTTCCCTCAAATACTTTTCAATTTTGAATTTGTTTTCCAGTCCAGAAAAGTTGTGTCCAATAATGCTCACCATAGATTAACTTCCTATTTCTATTTTGAGGTTTTTAGAATATCTTTGCAAAACCAACACGCCTGTTAATTTCAGCTTGTTATAGGCATTAGTGTGCACTTGACACTGAAACAGGAACCTGCTCATGTTTGAATCTGAATAGACTTTGATGCTAAGCTTTCAATCTCTTTTACCAATGACTGCTGAGTTCTTATATTCTTATTTAACTGTTGCTCAGTGGTATGTTTTGTTGTCTTTCTGCCCTTTCAGATGTCAGTCTGGTTGATTAATGGCACAGTGTTTCATGCACAAAACATTTTTGCAAACCCTTCATACAAAATAACATCTATTTTGTAAAGAGGACTTTCTACAATCTAAAAACATGCAAGGCTGTTCAGAAATATAGAGCAGTCCTTTCAGCCATCTGAATGCCCCAAATCAAGCTTTTGTGGCAGGTGATTCCAATTATTGTATACATCATATATATGTTGTATATTTTACTCTTTTATTACATTTATTTAGCTTAATCTCATTGATATAATTTGGGTGGACAAAATAGTAGAAACGCCTGTCAATGGAACACATACAATTCAACAGCACCACAAACTGCAGCCTCCAAATTGTCCATAAATGTCCATCATGACAAAGTGTACATTATAACCTACATGAAGGTAGGATTTATTACTCGGCTGTTGTGTCAGACTTAGTTTTAGCCAGGTGTACCTAATAAACTGGCAACTGAGCGGGTTTAATATTCATCACGCTGCACAGAATTGTTATTCCAAAAATATTCTGTCAGCACAAATTATTTCCAAATCTGACTGTGCATTTAACTGTTGAGACACCATATGGTCATGTGACAGACACATGCTTACTTACATGTTCAAGTCCCCAGTGTCAGTTTGTCAGAACAGCAGCCAGTTGTTCTGTGTGAGGGGTCAGCACAGGATTGGCTCCATATGACACTGAACAGCTGCCAAAGAGTGCCAGGCTGGGCGACACAGTCGGGATATGGTTCCCATCAGTGGCTGTAATGTTAAGATGCCCTAGAGACAATGTGAATTTCCCAGCAGGCCTGACTATTGTGCAGCTCCCAGCTGTGAATGTGTCAGCTATGTGGGTGAAATATCCCAAACTGAGACATGATTAATTTCTATGCTGATGAACTATACATTCACAAGTACACTAGTTTTCTAGTTATTATCACAATCTCTCTTTACAGCTTTGCATTATGAGAAGCCAGTGTGCACCAGCTGTCTGATTCTGAAAGAAACCAGGATACTGTGGCATGTAAACAATAAGGTTTTTGAAGGTTTGTGGTTTGTCTGCTATCTGCGTGAGCAAATCTTGAACCTGAGTGATGATGTTGGTGAGAAAATCCAACAACAACAACCAGTAAAAAAGTCCAGTTATCAAATAGCCAAACTTTTTATACTATAAACTACATCCAACTGTGCTGTGAAATGATCATCCATCCATTATCCATCCATTATCTATAACAGTTTATCCTTTGCAGGGTTGTGGAGGCTGGAGTCAGTCCCTGATAATGGGCGATAATATTTCCTGGGCATATGACATTAACACATGAGAAATGTGTGCAATGTTGCTATGTGTGAAAGAAATGCTGTCCCGAGAATGAACCCTTGAGATCATCTCCACGTCATTAGTCCAGCCTCTGAACACTTGTTCCATCAGTTGGGTCTACTGGGTTTTGTCCTTAACTGTAAAGGGACGTTTAGGGCTGAACTGAGCCAAGATCATAAGTTCTAAGATTATGAATTTTATTACGTGAGGTCAGGCTGGGTTGGTCTCACTGACTGACTGGCTGGTAAGCATGAGTAGTGACGGCTGAAGAGACATAAGAGCTCCACCTACAGAAATTAATACAGTAGGAAATCCCGCAAAAAAGGGTTAATAGTTCTGTCGACTCTCTTTGATTGAGGAGAGACTGAAGACACAACTCAGAATTGGCAAACATGATGAGAGTTAGAGGAGTTTCATGTAGCGCTTGGGTTTGGATATTTGGGATTTGCAACTGACAACATTTTTAAAGCATACCATAATACCTTTTCACCTTGTAACTGCAGTCGGACTCACATCATCCACTCTCATTGTGGAGCTGACATTAATCAATTTTTCCACCTAGTAAACTAGAAGTATATGCATTTGTGTGTAGACATATTACAATAACACAGTGGAGATGCCTGATACAGGGACAAGAAGAATATTAATTAAACTTTGTCTTTGTCTTTTAACCCACGCAACCTGCTTGGCTCACAAATCACTTCGCCAAAGCAATCCATCTATAAAGTCGCTCCACTTGATTGAGGAGCACGAGAACAGTCTTTAATAATCCAACAACTGAGAGAGGGTGGAGAGATGTGACCCTATTTCTGGTTTTTAATGCGTGTGTGTGTGAGGAATGAGGAAATTAATGAGGCTTACCATGGGTGGACATGTACTGTATGGGATGACTGGAGTCAGACTTTTAATGCTGTGCAACCTCCCAGTCATTCTGCTTCTACACCACCACACTAACGTATGTGTCCTCTGACAAGGTGACACATCACAAGGCGTGTGCGATTTCTAAACATTGTGTGTTTTACAGAAATTAGATTAAATGCTGGGTGATGTTTGCCTCAGAGGACAGTGCAATGACACCAAGACATGTTAGACAAAAAGGTATTTAAATCAATTTAGTAGATTATTTAGTTTGTGGAAAAAATAGCTGATCCTCCCTGCAAATCTTATCTGTTCATTGTTATGTTGCTAATCCAGTTGAGATAACAAGAACTGAGACTAATTTCTGAGATGATAATAGTTCTCAACTGACTTGCTCCCATGTTTTGACAAAAAAAAACGAAAGGATATCTCTTTAGTACCATGAGCTTGAAATTCACTGAGTGCACTCAGCACAGTCCAGATCGCCACCTGGTGTGTCTGGGGTCGTGTGGGTGAAGCAGTTGTTGCTCACTTGAGCCCCCTACTGGTCGGTGTCAACAGTCAATGGTGGTATAAAACAGAGCGGTCAATAAAACAGGATTTTCAAAAATTGTGCAGCAGCCACGAGAGGTCCTTGAACATGGAGTCATAAAAATGTGTGCAAATATTCGTCAGATGGGTCCAGTGGTATGTGAGATTAGCTGCAGACAGATACACAAATGGACACACACAACCAAATGCATGAGCAAGTTAGTATTTGAATTAACTACTAAGAGTGGTAACTATTTTCTTTGAAACTCATTTACTGTGTGTTAGTCATCTTTGCCACATAACTGCTCTATTGCTGCGTCCAACAACCTTGGAAACTTGTTATCATGACTCTCCCAGCAGCAAACATAGTCAGCAAGTGTTTCAGGTAACATCTTCTGGCTCCTGGTTGCAAATGCTACAATCCACAGGTAACAAAGCATTAAGAAATGGATTACAAATATAAGAATGCATGAAGACTTGAATGTGCATTCTTGACCTTGGCAACCAACTGGCAGTTGAATCTCACCTCAAGGTCCATTTAGTAGCCGCGCTTTCAACAGTATCACATGATTGTCATCAGCAGAAGGAGTAGTCATGGAAACGTGGATGTTCAAAATTCCATTTTTCTGAGCACATCAAGGACTTTTCATCGCTCAAGCTGCAAAACAACTGTTAAATGGACGGTGAGGTGAGATTGTTTGGTCAGCTACTTAAATGTAGTGTTTTCACAACTCTCAAGTTACTTTAAGTTTTTATTTTTTTAACTTGTCAGGATTTAAGAAAGGCAGCCTTGTTTTTACTGAGGCCACCATGTATTTCTGACAAAGTCTAAAATGGAATGAAATCCTTTAAACGAGAACATGAAAAATTGACATTATGTGGTTTTCACACAGCAGCATTACGCCTGTGTGTGTGTGTGTGTGTGTGTGTGTGTGTGTGGGTGTGTATCGCTGTAAGTCTATCCAGCTAATTATCCCTTTGTACTGTTGCGTATTGGGAGGTCACAGAAGTGTTATTAGCTGTCACCACTGACAGGCGGCACTGAGCGATGATCACACCATCTCTGTGTCAGCCTGAAAGCATGAATGCGCTGCACCCGGTCAAAACACACACCGGGCACACAGCCAACACTGATGGGATTTACACATGAGTGAAAAAAAACACTGACGTCTAATCCTTTGTGAGCCAAATGTAATCATTTTTTGTCATGCAGGTTGAATATGAAGATATCTGTGTCACACTTGGCACAAATGTTTCTTGTTTCTTGTTCCGATCTAAATCCAGTTCAAAACACAAAATGCTGACTTATATAATGATGTCATATTAATACACTTTGAAATGATTTGATAAAAATGACTGTGGTTTTAATCCTGGTCACAAATTCCTGTCATTCTCAATTTTTCTCTCTCTATAATCCAGCCCTTCCTGTCTTCACCACCATCTTTACTTCTCTCATACATCATAGTTTGGATGCAGGAAATGTTAACATTTAATTCACAAAGCAAAAAGTTGTTTTGCCAGACACCTATGTGACTCAGTACAGCTGGCACTAATGGACTAGAGGGTGGAGATGACTAAAAAATAATTTAAACATAACATTATTTCAAATCAGTAAAGTTTTCATTTCAGCAGAACATTGCAGCCTCCAGACAGACTAAACAAGATTTTCCTGAGCCCACATCTCTGAGCGATAATCCACGAGTTATTAGTTGGTCCAATATTGTATCAAAAAGCAAACATCTTTTCTACTCTCTCAAATTTGTTGTTGATCACGATTATTATCTGCCTTACAACAGAAATAGCACATGATGACTGTTACAATGCTGTAAGACTAAATAAAAATCATTTTAGTAAGCATTAGACTCTTTTCTGGTATTTGGGTTGTATCATCCATTCAAAATACTACACATGCAGGTGCACAGCAATGCAACACACTTCCAAAAATGGCTCAAGATAGAGGATTACCTTCGAGGTGAAACTGTAAAAACAGATTTGGAAAACAAATTCAGTGACTGTGACTACAAATCAGAAAACCTTGAGATTCAGTCAACCAAAGTTAGACCAAAGATACTAATAGATAAAAATGAGTTACTACAGTAGATTCACAAAACTGAAGACAAGCATTTACACCTGGTATTAAAATAATCATTGAGATAAAGCACTGGGACATGTATCATCTAAGTACTTGTGGTGGAAGCCAGAGGGAAACAGCTAGTCTAAGGGTACTTTTTAGCAACTCCAAAATTGTCCATAAGAAAATGAGACCCTATGGCTCAGTGAGCAGATAGCTTCCACATTACTTAAAAATGCATTTACCGTCAACCACTGGGTGACTGTGTGCAACATCTCAGAAGTCCAGTCTCTTCTGTGGTATTTTTGGCTTCTCACAGGAGATTCATGGATGCACTGACTAACATGCAACCAAACAACATCATCACATCCTGAACCAATCTACTGACTTTACAGAGATGAAACTGTAATTCATTTTCCTTTTCCTGGAAAGAAAGTAAAGAGGCATAGGTCCCAAAATTTTGGCATATTTCTTTGACCAAATTCATTCATCACTATATTATTTGAAATCTTAATTCCTGTTACTCATAATGTTGCTTTGTCACTCAGGATTAACTTTGTGATTCTTAACCCACAGACAAACTGCCTACCCTTTTTCCATCACGGTAGTTAGAGAGTCTGTGCGGAAGATGGGGAGTCAAGGCAGTTGTGGGAGTCTTTGTGCTAATGGGATGCCTAATTAGCACCTGTGTGAAACTTCTGTAGGCCTAGTTATCAGCCTACTGCGACAATTAACCACCCTCGGGCTACACACTCTGGATCCCGCCGTCTGTCTCATATCTCGTCTCATCATATCTCCATCCCTTTGTTCCGAAGGTGTCAGGTTTCTGTGCGTGAGCCAGCAGATGAGACCGGGAGGAGAGAGAGAGAGAGAGGACAGATGCAGAGATGACTAAGTGCTCATTGTTACAAACGGGGAGCTTGTCCACACGTGACCTGTTCGACACAGTGCCGAGACAACTTAAAAGTACAAATGTGCTTCTTCTCTTGTGGTGCAGCGATGTTGGCACAGTCAAAAAGGGTGAATGCATGATGATTTACATAACAGTCTGGTTGAAGCAGACTGATTCATTGAGTCGGTCATCCATCAACTTTTCATATTTATTTAAAAGGCTGCACACAAGAACGTGCTGCCTTTTTGAACTTTAAGCTAATATACAACATATGGCTATAGGGAATTTAAACATTTCAAAGTCCAAGTTTTACTCAGGGTCTAGTGCATTTACTGCACCACTGCACTTCTGCATGGAATTGTCCACTAGGGGCTGATGTTCAGAGTGGAAACACAAGTCACCAGCCAAGTCCTGCAATGTTTTGTCCACAACACACAAGCTCCTTTTACTCAACCAGCAATCAGGCTTGTTTTTAAGTCTTGTTTTGAATATTTAAAGATGATAGGATTGATAGAAAAAGGAACAATATGAACTTGTTGAATTTAGCATTAAAACAGTCTTGTGTTTTAACATGTGTATGAATAAGTAAGAGAATAGTAAACAGTAAATTTGTGGTAAATCATTTGGTGATGAAGAAAATATATTCAGAATTACCTCATAAATCATAGCATTTTGCCCTCCTTGACATTATAGTGCATTAGCCGCCTTTAATAATAAAAACTTAAGATCAATAATGGTGATTCCATCCTTGAATTTCTTGGAATTGGAGTGAAACCACTTTTGTGCTATCACCCACTCCTGGCAATTGCACTGCTCCATCATTGATAAACTCCACTATTTTCTCATTCTAAACAGCTCATTCCGGTAGAGGTCACAAGGGACTGGAGCCAATCCCAGCATGCACTAGGTGAGAGACAGTATCACGAGACCATCGCACATTCACTTAACCTGAGTTTGGATTCTTTGATGAAACCAGAGCACCTGCACAGTCGGTCATCCATGCTGACACAGCGGGAACATGACCTCACGTATGTGCTGCTTATCAATAAACACAAAAAGAAGCATGAAAACAAGTGTGTTCAATCATCGTCCAAAGCTCTTTGTACTTTCCATTTATATTGCTTTGCTGTCAAAATTATTAGTGCTACACAGTTTTCTGATTGTGTTTGCTGCCATGCTGGGAGTTCACCTTTGGCATTCGTCTAAGATGATCCTTAATAAAATACAATAATCTCTATTGCTGCAGTAATTGACCTTGCCACAAACAGTGAAGTGCGCAGATAAAAGGAGAGGCGCCGAGGGGTCAACATTGTTTGAAGGCGCTCGCAGCTCAGCGGGCTCGTGAATGCAACCTGCTTTTATCGGCCACCAAACAACTAAATGCAGCGAAAGCAGGCAGCTGTATTTGCATTCTAAACACTCTAACAATCAGCGGGTATTGATATCAAAGCACTGCAGACCCCTTGATCTACTTTTGTATTCATCAAGAAAATTCTGCATTTACTGATAAATGTAAATACTTCTGCATATGAATATTCCTAGTTTGGTTAATCTGGAGCAGCTCAGCTGACATACAAGTATGTGTTTGCATTGGAGATGAATGGGATTTCTGTGTATGCCTCTACTCATCTGAGGGAATATTTGAGAACCATGAATTATGAATCCCATGCCGTGCACAGATAACCATGGTAATGAAGCCGGCAGAACAACTAGATAGGCTACATATTTAAAGAGGCTACTTCCTTTGTGGACATGTCATGTGGGCATTAAAGATTCAGACGTTGTGATAGCCCAACATTAGAGAGGATTGTAGGGTGAGTGGGTTGGAGATGAGAGCATTATCTGGCCTGTATTATGGGGCTGATGCTTGCAAGAAACCAGAGCTGCCGGGGCACGGCTAATGTAACAAGACGGTGCATGTAAGCTTTACTCTAAAGTGTCCATAATACCTCTGTAAACACTTCAGACTTATAATGTTGCATATTGAGGATGCTAATGTATTAAGCATTAGAAAATATAGAGAAGCGCACACAGTATGTGGGGATTATTTATTGACTCCATCTTCACCGCAAACAACCTCTTTAATCACACTAGAAACAGGATTGAAACACAAACCGTAAAACCTTGGCTCAGGTAGCATTAACCACAAAAAATAACAAGCCAGTTTCTGCTGCGAAATGTTTCCTTTCTCCAAATGAGTTTCTGTATAATTAGACATTCCTGCTACAATGGGATACACCATCCTGTTTCTCTGCAACATTAGCCCTAGTTGATCCTTATCCTGTCTATGATACTGGGCTACAGACGTGAATCAGGCTATAATTTACAAGGCCAACGCGTGCTGTTAAATCCTCCAATACATCATGGTTAACCAAGACCATTTGTTTAATCAAACTCCAAGTGGAGTCAGTTCACTGCAGACACTGATAAAGAAACAAAATACCACCGAAAGGTCCTGACTGTCATTAAACCACTGAAAGAGTCTGTCAACCTCTGGCCAGGTGAGCTCTTAGATCCACTTACTGCTGGGTGTCGTCACGACTGGTTGCAGCTTCGCCTCTTTGTGTCGAGGACATGTTTGAGGTTATGATTAGCCATTAGATGTACATGGTGAGATCTAGCCCCAGTTTGTACCGCTCTATATTATCACTGCATTCTAGTTACAGAATGAATTAGTTTTTTCCAAAAAATAAATATCCAGCAGTGTTTGAAAAATCCAGAGGGTTGTTTAACGACACTTCTGAAGGTAATTCAATCCTTTAAATCCTCAAAGACTCTTCTAATCATTTGCATAAAAATATTCTGTTCGACTTTCCCAAGTTGCAACTGCATTTTTTATTCAAATTGCCAGGAAGGACATAAGTCTGTGCTTGTTTTGTATAGCATAAAATATAAACATGTTATTTTTGTACGCCGATATGACATAATACGACACATCAACACAACATTCTTAAATTTAGTTTTGCATCATTCAGACCGAGCACGTACGTGTGTTATTTCCAGCTACTGTCTGTGTTCGGTTTGAGGAAAACAAGGTCAAGGTCAGATCACGTCAACAGACATTGTACTAAACTACAGATATTGTAAAATAGTAATCAGCCTTTTAACATGAACATCTTCTGTAATAATAGTAGTATTTTCAACCCAAGGCACAGCAGAGGCTCAAAGGGGAACGTGTTTGTTGGAGTGTAAACTGGTACAAAGTGTCTGCCACTCTAGATCATTTGACATAATTTGTTTGCTCTATTAACTTTTTGTCATTCTCCTCCTCAGCTCTGTGTTTTGTTGGCTCACTGCTAATGACTTGTCCTCCAAACAGCAGATTAGGTGTTAGTGTGGTAGTTACACCGTGCGCTAAATCAAAATAAATCACATTGTGTCTGGGGTGACCTGATGGAGCATGTAGTTTTCAGGTGTCGGGTTTGCTCACGTAAAACTGCAGTGCGGTGAAACAGAAGTACAAGACTCTTCTTTCATACCGTTGATCAAGCCAAAAGATAGATTATTCCTCTGAATATTCCTCTGAATAACTACAGTACCAAGGTCTCTCTGGCTGCAGAACCAACAACACTTGCTTCGTCTAATAGGTTTGTTTGTGGAAATACACACACTTTCAGATTGCTGAGTGACACAGGCTGAAGGTCAGACTCCTCTCGAGCAAACAAAGCATGTTGCTGACGTCACTGCGCTCTATAGCACCACAAAAACAAACACACAAAACCCAGACTGACAAATGGCCGGGGCATCCATTTGATCATGAATCGAGGTGGAGAATAGTGTTGACTGACACAGTCTGTAACCTGTCGCTGCGGGTTGTGCAACAACGGGCTGTCTGAAAATCACTTGTGAAAAAAATGACAGTTCCAGGCTGAGCTTCACTGTAAGAAATGTGGAAATGGATTTATTTGAGTTGCTACTTTAAAGGTAAAATTGGCACGTAGTCTCTGCTATATGCTATATTGTGTGATGTTTCGTGACATGAACAGTGAAGCAGCCACCTGGAAGAGCCTCAGGGGCTATTTTACAAATGTGAATCTGAAATTCAGTTAAACAAAACTTGATAATTCCTTATGTGCTTTGGCCATATGTTCAAGTTCTGCTGCAGTACATCTTTGGCGGGAGTCTAATTTTTACCTCAACTGTGACGTTACCTGATATACCTATCAGCCAATAGATGATAGGTGAGATAAAAATGGAGATTTTAATTTTTAATCAGCAAATTTGTCTGGTGACGCTTTTATACGTCTGCTAATAATGGGCTCCCCAAGTTTACTAACTGCATCTATTTTTGTCCTCATTCATAATAATCAGACTTTATATCATTTGAACTACTGTGAAGGCAGAAATCAATATATCCCGACATATTTTTGAGATTTCAAACACTGGTTCATAGAGGCTATTTCAGAAATGAGCATCACCCTCTGTGATCCAGTTTGAATGCTGACATAATTAAATTATAGAGGAGTGAATGCATGTGTAATGAATATACCAAAAAAGTACTAGGTCTGGTCACAACATGTTTTTTTGCAATAGAAATATCACTGCTGCTTGTGATCAAAACGAGCCTGTCACTTCTTTTTAATTATCATAAACTTATCATAATTATCGTGAACACTTGTCTGAAGTGGCACTACGAGTGTCTCTTGAGGTGTGATTCTCTCATCAAAGTAATTAAGAGAAGCCTGAGTGTCTTTATGTAAAAACAATTCACACATACTGTGGTATTCCTGCTTTCATCGCTGTCGGATGAAAACCTCATATCTCCGGGTTCGGTGAGTTAAATGTTCTCAGACAAGTTAACAGAAAGCATACTTGCCTATAATGAGCTGTAAATGAGTAGGATAACCACATAGTGATACATTAGTTTATCTGCTTTAACTGCATGCACACTCAATGTAGGATGATGTTTAGGCTTTTTTAGTCTTTACACGTATATGGTTTTAAGTTCTTTCACCTTCCAGGCTTCTGTAATGTGCTCAAAATCTATTGGCTAATTTGCCATCAAGTCTAAAATGAGACACTAAAACAGCCATGGAACCAAGACACAACAGAGCTACATGTTAACATCAGCATGCCAATATGCTCACAATGACGATGCTATGGTGCTAATGATGCGTAGCAGGAAATATTTAGCATGTTCATCATCTTAGTTTGGCATGTTAGCATTATCAAATTTGCTAATTAGCACCAAACACAAAGTACAGATGGGCTGATGGGAATTTTGTGCTGAGTGATATGAACTGTGCAAGATCTTGTGCCAGTCCAACTTGTCAAGGTGGAGATGATTCAGTGAATAAGAAAAAAATATAAATTTGATCTGTTGGTAGCACTAGAGGAAAAGCAAGAATCACAATCTGTACAATTTATACAAAATTAGTCAAAGGTCGTCCATCCAGAAGTTCTTCAGACATTTTACCAAAACTAGGAATGTCCTCATGGTGGCTCTAGAGATACCAGATCACCAAACTCAGCATGCTTCATCTCTTGGGGACGTTGAATGTTAGCACAAAATTTACCAGAAATCCATCTGATAGTTGTGGGACTGACTGACCAGTATTGTCATCTAGAGCCTGGCTGACATGGCATGGCTGCCAGCATGGCAAAAAAAAATTGTAAATACATTTTTCAAGAAAAGCTAATTTGTCAGAATTGTCAAAAATGTATAATACAAAGTCATAATGCCAGAGACATATTGTGCACAGATGTTTGTGGTGTAAGTAAACAGTGGATTTCTCATGCATCAGTTGTACATTTTTCTGACGCACTGTGACAGAGTTCATCAGCGCAAAATGTCGTGGTCCCTTTTTCTCATTAGATTAGTTTCAGTCTTGAAATCAGTCAGTGACATGACAGGTTTTTAGCTCTTTCATTCCAGCTACATTCCAATTTTCTCCGTCATTGTGGTAAACACGCCTTTACATCTTTTCTTAAAACAACCAAAAATAGATTCTGAGTTGTTGTGTAAAGGTCATGGATGTGGCATAATACACACATGCTATTTGTGACCAATGACTCCAATATGATTTTTTTCACTCAATTTCCCGCTCAGCATTGATGAAAACTCGGTGGCTCTCTCTTTCAGCTGCTGCACTTCAGAGACAGATAAAACATTTCAATTTGGCAGAAATAATTTGTCTGTCAGGGAGCGCGAGCTGTCTGGTCCCTTGTACGGAGAAGTAATTCCCCTCATCTTAACATTAATTACAGTATGTTCTTTTGTCAACAGAAGGAGATTGATGGCTGAGGGAGGCAAAAAAAAAAAAAATGCAGAACCACAGTCCGATGAAATCTAAAAATAGACTCAGCGGCCAGCGCGTACTCTGTCTGTCATCTCACATCACATGAGCATGAATGTGTAATTATTATTCATTGATAAAATATTTGTGTGTGTTGGAGGTTGGATGGGGTATGAAAGAATGAGAACCTATTAATAGAGCCTGGCAAATTAATGTTTATGTATTTCTGGTAAACAATATATAGAGGAACGCAGGGCCTAATAATCACGCTGACTTTCATGCCCGGGGGGATGGATGTGTTTTCATCTGGTGAGGGAGGAAGAATACCAAAACACTGTGGATGGAAAGGACAGCTGCATTCCTGTTGTTGTTCAATACATAATAGTCGTTTGAGGTTCGGGTGGCTGCTGCACAGGAACAGATTCAAATCATTAACAATGGCAGTACATTACTTTCTATTCCTTATATCCACTGAGATCTAAATACAAGTAAGAGTTAAGAAAGTTAAAGAACAGTTAAAGCTTCACTGATATGTTTGTAAAAATGTGGGACTTAGACATAAACTCTCTCCCAAAATATCTGGTGTCAGGTGTGGACGGAGGTGAGAGTTTTCTGCTCACAAGAAGTGACAGATCAAAAAATAAAGAGTAAAACAGGACTCATCTCTTGATCAGGTGTGACTGAATGCTCTGTAAAGAGAAAACTAGACTCACTGATATTGCATCCTTTGCCTCTCGTGTGCAGTTACATCACGTTTCTGGGCAATGACGTTCATATTGTCAGTTATCCCTTGTTGCCATCTGGAGCCGCAAGTGTGAGAAGTCACCTCGTGCAGCTTTGCACACCATGTTTAGTGGTAACATCTGACCTGAGTACAGTGTATACTAGTAGCTGTCCAGATGGCGCTACATGGTGATCCTTTGCAACTCAGCTATATCTAATGAGCAGCTGCAAGGTAAGAAAAGGGTTTGCATGCAAAACATACGGTGAACCTGTGAAGTTGTGGATTTTCTTTTTTTAGAAGAGGTAATAGAAGAAGTGTGAATGGATCATCGCATATTGTTATTCAGTAAGGAAACAAATGGTAGGCTCCACCACACCTGATGCAAAAGTTGAACATGTTGTAGGGAGTTGTATCACAAAATAAAAGTATCTTTAAAAAGGCTATAATCAATATAGTAATAATGTTTCAAATGACAAAGTGAAGATAGTGTCTTAGATTTGCCAAGTAACCATAAACCTGACTCCAAATTAATGATAATGTTGCTCTGTAACTGTTGTTCAAGTCCAAGTGTAAAGATGTTCTCTTCATTTTGGCAGGCTTTGATGTCCATCATGTATGAGCGCTAACATTTCCTGTCTTATTGACTGTGGAATTACAAAGTGACAAGTGTGATAAGGCCGTCACATTCTGACGATGAACCTTTCACCGTGTATCAGTCTTTTGCACCGCGTGTGATGCCATCCACCTTTGATCAGCTTCAGTATGCTGCAGTCTGATGCACAGCTGCTCATCTCTTTGCGTAGCAGGCTTTAGTTTGTGCTGTGATATTGGCCAACTGTGACTGACAGCATTTACATGACAAGCAACATCTGTCTCTGTGCTGTTGTCTCTGTCCTTTAATGGGCTGCGAAACAATGCATCAGCAATGACCAGTGTTTTTCCTGGTGCATATTCCACTTTGGCATTGGACTGCATCTGCCACATCAGGAGTTACTGACATTGCACAAATACTACTACTATTACTATTGACAAGTATGTGCTTGCTTTAGCTCACTGTTTCCAAGGTAAGGTTGGACATGAGCTGTAGTCACCTTTATCACAGATGCAGTGACGTGTCCAGACCATGACCAATCAGTGCCAACAAAGGCCACCACCTGAACACCCATCTGCATGGATGCCAGTAATATATATTTGACTTCGTAGCACATTACATAATTAAGTTATCAATAGTCAACATTGACCTCTTTATCTTTGTTTCCAGACTTTGACAGCCAACCTGTACTGAAGTTTTTCCGCAGGCTGAACTTCAGGTGTCTCTCTCAGATCACTTTTGACACCATGTCAAGTAAACTGCAGGTCGACACAGCAAATTTGTATTCATTATTCCTAATATGTGGTTTTATTAACTGCACAACAACAACTCAACAGGAGCAGTATATGAAGTGCTCTCGACCAAACTTGCTCACCCGCAGCTGCTAATTGCTAATTCTAGTTCTGTGATTGGGCTGAAAGTTTGTAAATGTTTAATTTCACATTTCTTATTCCTCTCCCTGCAAACAGGCATATGGGGTAACTTCTTCTACTTTTCCCACATAATTACCTGGAAACTATACTTGCATGATTTTGGTTATATAATAGTTTCTTCCACTAATTGGACAGCTGGGAACTACAGCTAATTTGTTCATCACATGCAGATATCACACTCTTTCACACATAACATGTGCTGTACATAGTTTGCTTTTAGCATTTAATTGGGAATTTGCACAGTATGTTGCATAATGATCTGCAAGAGAGAACTGAGACATGTGTTTCATCAATTGAAGATGCAAAGAAATTGCCCAGAATGGGTTAAATAGATTGAGAACTTTCTATGTGTTGTCAACAGGACACAAAGGTAAATGATAAGGGCTGATAAATTTTAACACGTTTGTAATGTGTAACGTTTTGCACATTTTCTGTGTTTTGCTCTGAAGTGTGATTGAAATGTTCTTGTGTGCCTCCTTGTGGAGCACGTCAGCACTGGAGGAGGCTCCGGGGGGCTGGGTCAGTGGGAGTAGTTGGCAAACAGGGAAGAGGAGCGCACTATAAGAAGAGACTGAAGCCGGAGGAGCGTCCAAACACTTGAGCCACAGCCGAGAGAGGAGGGGAGAGATACAGAGAGGAGGGAGAGAGAGAGAGAGAGAGAGGAGAAGCAGGATGAAGACTTAAATCGTGGTGGTTTTATTCCTACAAGGCTGATCCTGAACACCCAGAGCCGGTGGCTTGTCGCGGGGGGGAGGCGCACTGCTCCTCGGTGTCTGATCCTGGATGCGCGCAAAGTGTCAGCTTCAGCACCAGAGGAGAGGACAGCTCCTCCTCCGGACCTCCTGTCCACAAACTCCGCTCCTCGTGTCAACACTTCCAGTCTGACTGTCTGCTGCTGCTGCTGCTGCCGCTGCTGCTGCTGCACGAGTCTGGAAGAAGTCTGAAGAGCCGCTGACGGAGAGATCCGCGACTGACTGTGTGCTCAATATGTACCAGGGGCATTTACAGGTAAGAAGGCAGCCTCTGTCGGCTTCTTCACTGTCCATGAACTGTTTTAGCTGTGATGGAACAAGTGAAGTGATGCGCACTTCCACACGCACCCGAGTTCATGTCAAGGGCATTTTTTTTTTTTCACACAAGGGATGAGGTAATCAGGCTTATTCTGAGGCAAGTAGAGATTTCTGAGACATGCATGGTGTTTTTTTTTTTTAAAGAATGGGAAACAAATGTGCTCATTTTCACCTTGTACCCAACTAAGGGACATTTGCTCTGAGCTGAAAAGAGACAGCAGGGCTTTTAGGCTTTTGGACAAAATTGCTTCAAGTGATGGACAGGGGTGACCTAGGAACTATATATGTTCATAATAACATGCATTAATTCCAATATTCATAGAGTAAACAGAGAGACAGAGAGTGCATCCATTACATGTGCAGGTGCATGACAAATGTAAACAGGGGTGAGCCTCTATGGAACAAGCAGGGCAGCTTTGACACTGGAAACAACAAATCATTAGTTTCTCTACATGCATGCTCACGTGACGTCAGCCAGCCTGACGTCACTTTTCATACAGCAAACTACAGTGCTGATAATGTACTTTGTGTTACATCACGAGTAGAGACTCGACTCAGACGCCAGAAATTGAGATGAAAAGACACAAAATGATCAAAACATGCCGGAACGATGATCATATTTTCCTTCTATAGAAATCAGAGAGTATGTAGCAGCTCTCCAGGGCGTCCCACACTGCATGTTTGACGTACAGTATAATCACACTGTCATTTCAACACAACAAGCTCATAGTGCAAAACAATAATCCTTCCTCTGTGGTTAATGACAGCCTCTCCTCCAGCTTAGATGCATGGATTGAAATGAATACTGCTGGTTGACAGAGATACCTCAGCTCCCAGACAGTTGATTATATAATAAAAGACAACTCCTGACTCAGTACTCGGGAGCATTAAAGACCAAAATTTAATATTTTATGATATATTACTCAAGCAGCAGTATTCATTGAAAATGCATGAAAAGGCGGTCAGCAGTTTTCGTCTGGAGTGCGTTTGTTAAGGGTCAATGAAAAGCCTGTGATACTGAGTTATGGTATGTAAAAGATATATAATCAATCCTATCTTTTAATCATAGTTTTCCATGTTTCATCCCATGATGTTTCAATTATCTCACACTATATATGTTTCTCATCACATGCATGCAAGTCATTACACTGTGCCTTGTTTAGATCATAACTGATGTACAACACTGCTCTATCTCAACCATTACATGAGGCTAATTCAGGAGCAAATGTCCAGTGAATGCAAAGCAGACGCTCTATCTGTCAGTATTGGATCTTTTGTGTAACTAAAGCATTCATCTTGATGTTGACAGCACTTTCACCTTAAAGTCAAGTGTGTGCATATGAAATTAGAGCCACCTGAAGTTGTGAGTATTACAGCCAGACCTTTGTGACATAGAGAGTGGAAATAATGTATTGCCTGTGTGGGAATGGATGGTATTTGTTATATCATGACAGCTACAGACAAATATACAAAAATCATATCCAAAAATCTCTGGCCATGATATATCACCATAGTGCTCTTTTTTTTCACACATTCATACTGTATTTGATCTTTTAGTTTGATAATTTTTTGTGATGTTTGCGCAAAAGTTGATAAAAGATCTGTTTAGCTGGGGGTGCATACTTTCAAAACTAGGGGGCTTCCTGAAATGAGTCCTGAAATGTTAGCTTATTCACATCAAGACAGAGCATATACTGCTTTCAAACATAGCGAAACTTGCCATGAATGTCGAGCATGCCTTTTCAAATCTTCATTTTTATGTAATTCACCGTATGGGGCATAAATCATTGAGAGTTGTGAATCCCCATAGCTTGGAATTTTAAATGAAGCTCATACTGTACACACTCAGTCAGTCACTCATAATCAGAACAGATCAGATTTCTTTCCTAATAGTAGTTACACTTGTAAGTCCATCTTTATTACACGATTGTCAGTCGGAAACATTTGTCAGCTTGTGGCGCTGTCTGCTCACGCTGGTTGGCTGTGAGAAGAAGATAAGGATGTTCTATCTTCACCTCTTTTCCCCCTGTTTTTCATTTGTTGACTTTCTCATTTTCTCTGTGACCTGGTGCATCCATACGCGCCAGCTGATGTGGTATTATAATCCATGGAGCGTAAGGTATTTCCATAAACACACTAACATTTTTGCATAATTGCTGTGGAGCTGCACACGATACAATATTGGGTGGATCAAATATCTTGGCATGAGTTTCAAGAACGACGCCAAATCTTGTCCTCACGGTTGGCATGTGTAGGTTGGGCTCTGCAGGGGTAATACGAGTTTGGCGTGACCGGCGCTACTTGGCAGAAACATAATGCTGGACTCGGTTTCTCTAATCATGCTTTTTGTAGCGTAAACGTGTGTGAATAAAGGTATTGTGAGCCTACAGTAATTTGTGTTGTGGATGAAACAAAGTGCGTGTTGTTGCCTTTTTTTTGTGAGCAGGCGATCAGCTTACTGTATCAAGTGTTGGAAAAGATTGATGCAGTTACAGAAAAGCGATTCAGATTTGCATGTCAGCCTCATTGCTCTTTCTCTGAAGGTGCAGGTGAAGATGCTGCGAGGTGAGCTGACTCAGCACAACTGCACATCTTTATCAAACAAAAAGACAGAAGAGATATTGTTTCAGTCACTGTGCTGTGTATTTCTACTTTGATGTACTACATATACAGGAAGAAAGACCTTGAGAGTGTTTCCAGCCGTTCTCCCTCAGACAGCACTTTCTCATAACATTTTGACATTATGGATTGAATTGTAATTGCTGCGGTGGTTTCCCTACTTCGATATTCATGTTTACAGTGAATCTAATTATGGGAGTGTTTGTACTGTGTGTATAAAATACATCCTGGTTTAATGGAAGTGATGCTCCAAGGCCTTTGGATGTTTGCTCAGTTAAGCACAACATCATTACATAATTTGATTACCATATTCCAAGTCCCCCGGGGGGGAAAAACTTGGATGGATGCTATCGTTGATCAGAAGTAAATCAAGTCTCTTAAGATCTCAGTCATTCACGCCATCTTTTCATTAAGCTCCTGATGTGTTTATACAGTTTGGTTTTTTCAGGTGAAAGATTATTTGTTCAGAGGTTGTACTCCAGCACTCCTCATGAGTAAATAGGCCACTGATACAATCTAAAAATCAGTGTTATTCAGAATCAGTTTTCTCTATTTGCATTTCCTGTTTTCTGTTCTGTTTTTTGGTGGTGTGGATATTTGTGGCAACCTAGTGCATCTCTTTGTGTTTTTGGCATCTCCTCATTGTAGCCAAGACTTGTCTCTCAAGGGACATTAAAGCCCCGACAGATTGTTGTTGAAGAGCTCCCCTCCTGACTTGACTTCATAGACAGGCTTGAAAGTGACACATTAAAATGCAGTTAATTAGCATAATCAGATGTGCTTTATGAAATGCAAAATAACATCTTACAAGTCCTAATGATTTAAAATATTCCAATCAATGCTAAAAGAAAAATTATGCAGTGTTTAATGAAGGAAATCCTCTTGAAGGGATGTTGCAGAATAAACAGACGTATGAAAAACAGCACAGAGCAATCGATCAAATCAATAAGTTCACATGCAAGTAGACAGGGCGTCACAATGCCAGCAGGAGGCCATGGGAGCATGCACTGCATCCCGCAATACAAGCACTCATCAATCATAGCTGCACGGTCCATCAGGCCATCGTTCGTGGATGCTGACCTCTGCTTTAAGTCCTTCAAAGTTACTCCTTTCATTCGCTGTTGCTCTCAGAGACTCATTCAGACGTCTCCCACAGCCGGGGTGGTCAGCCACAGGCATGACAAAGGGGTCCTGAACGCTTTTTTCCACAGAGACGGTTTTAAAGTCTCCTTGATTTAATGAACCATGGTCTTGATTAAGAGTGATTTAATAGGCTTGACTATTTCAGGAGCCAGGATAATGAGTGAAATCAGGTGCTATCCGGCTGGAACGAAAGCTCCACAGACGGCACTGCTCTCCTTGTTGGAGACGTGTGATAGGGCAGGAAACTGAGTGTCGACAAGAAACAAAGATGTTCAGTCGCTGTATTTTGTAGCCTAGTGTCAGGATATTGTTATAAACGTCTTAAAATGCAAAATAGAGAAAGAAATGTACCACATGAAAGGATAATTAGGAGGTGAGGAACATACTGTTGTTTGACAGCTGGGCTGAAAGTTATGTTTGAGTGCAGAGGAGGAAATCATTTTGTCTTCAACTTTAACAACTTGTATTTAATCCCCCCACCCCCCCCAAAAAAACATCAGAAACGGTTGTCAAAAACTGAAGAGTAATCACCTTTTCAGATTTCTTACTCAAACAGGAACAAAGTCTTACTTTAAAGAAGATGTTTGCTTGATGATTTCAAAATTGTTTAAAATTTAAAAACTGCATGCCCATTCATGGTTACATAATCATTTTGTGGTACAGAAACGTGATATTAATAATGTACAACGCACGTTATGAGTTTGAGTCATGAGTCATGTCACACAATTTTGTGATAGTGTGGTGCATTACGTTTTAAGTATTAATTTTATGTTAAATAAACTCTTTCAACCTTGTGGCCTTATTAGACTTTCACAACAAAAGCACCAAAACTTTGACATTGCACAGAATAAGGCCATTATTTCCATTGTAAAGAGAGACAGGCACAGCACTGATTTTCTGGCCGGTTTAGCAGCTTTGCAAATTCAGCTTTGACCTTCACAACGCGCGTCCGGTGGGATTCTAGTATTGACAGCTGGTGGCAGTTATGATGGTGGCAATTTAAGTGTAGAAAAGAAAAGTGGAAAAGTTAATTTGCAGCTCTGAATGAAGTTATGCACCGTAAGTGCCACCAGGACTTGAGTAAAATATCTCAAGCATGGCAGAAAAGGACGAGGGATGCCAGGTAGGAATATTAATATTGGGGATCATTTACATTCAGATGACTCTTTGCTCTATTGCATTAGTGTTATTCTCTCCTCCTCTGTCTTTTTAGAGACATTTTAGTGAGTTACTGTGTATAATTCGCAAGTATGCCATCATTTGACGATGCTGTGTTTTTCAAAAATCTACTCCCAAGCAGAGAAATGCAGAATCACGTCTTGTTCTGCAGTTTGCCCACGAATAATGAAAATAATGTTAAAAGACACGAAAAGTGAAGTTTGCTGAAGAGACCAGATAAACAGCCTAAAGGATTTGCATTGTGTCACTGTGCTCACCGAGGTGGCTGGCACCCTCAGTCACTGGTGACAGTGGGGGGCATACTGGGAATCCCTCCTTCTCCCTGGTTGGATAGTTAAGGCTCTATAGAGGCCATGAGCAGCTTGTGGAGCTCGTAAGGCGGACTAGAGGGAGTCTAAGAGGGATTCAAGCATACATCAGCAGCAGTTGTGCTATAAGCTGATTGAGGAGACATGGGAATTTGGTCATTTTGCCATTCGCTGTCATGTGCGCTCTGTGCTCTCCTAACACCCACCCATCCATTGTATGAAATAATTAAAAATGTGAACATTAGGGACAGATGTGGGTGTAATGATGAAAGGGGATATGAGAGATATGGATGAAGAGGCATAGAGCATTGTCACGGTGTTCACATTCACTCATGCTCGTTTTAGTTTATGTTTATATTTATTTTATGGACACGACGATCAAATCTCTAATCTGTCCCTCAGTGTCATTATGTCACATGATGAATCGATGCTGTCTGACTGAGATGAAATCAGGACCTCCTGGGTCTCCGTCATACGTTGCGCTACAGTTCATTATAGTCTGACTATAGCGAGTAGGAGTGTGTGTCTGTGCAAGACCGTCAATCACTCTCCCCTGTTTAAGAAGCTAATCCATGGTTAATATCCTAATTTAACACTGACAAAATCAAGCTGTCAGGGGATTGAAATGATGAGAATGGACTTCCTGAGCATTCGTGTCGAGTCATTGTTCCCCTCACAGAGCAGATTGTCTAATAAAGACCGGTAAAGCCGGGTTTTTAGACTGATTACACAGACTTGTTTACATCTTCAAATACATTTTGACAGGGATTCATAAACCCTGAGCAAAGCATTTAATCTTTAAGGTGAAGTGAAAATATTTTTCATTAAAATTTTGAGGTTGTGATGTCTAATCTTCACAGTTTATGAATTATAGTGTGCTTTTCCCCTCATTATTCAGTATATTAATCTATGATTTAAGCCAAAAGCCTAAAATGTAATTACCTATTAACAACCTTTCCCTGGTTATTCTCTTACCACAATTCAATGGAAGAAGGAAGATCTTTTTAAATACTTGACAGAGCACCTCCATTATATTATTGATGATTATGGTTTGAGCACGATTATAGATTGTCTCTGACTGCCATTCATCGCTTCGCCTGACAAACAGACAGAAGCCTTCATGATTACAGAACATATATTCTAACACAATATAGATAGATTCAGAATAGATAGATGTACAATAGATTATGTAAATCAGCTGTTTTATAAAGGATTGATATTATACTGAAATGGCTTGTAACTCAGGATGGGGTCCATTTGAACATACATGTGTGAATATTAGTGAAGCTTCATAAGTGAAAACAGATTCCAAATCACAACTGTGGTATCAACATTTCTACATGATGATAGTGCCCATTATCTTCACCATGAGGTGGAGCATAGAAAGGGATTGTGATGTAAATAAACACAGAAGTAAACAGTACATTTAATACGCTGTCAACCAACAACATGTTCAACAAGGTCACAACACAAGCATACTTATATTTCATGCAACCTACCATGTACCACATTATACAATCTCTGCTTATTGCCTTTTGAAATTAAACAGCTTTAACCAGAAATGAGACAGATCACCTGTCTGTAAAGGGGAAAATGTCACAGTGATGCAGCTGCTCTACAGCACACAGTGACTGGTTTTTCAGTTTCCCTACGGGGTTTGTTGAAACTCAATAAAATCACACTTTTTTTACAATGTTTTTTCTGTGTAGTTTCATTAATATCTGACAAGTTGACATTTTAGAGGTACAGAAGTTTCACCAGATACCAGAGATGGATTGTGGCACAGATGTGCAGCTCTTTGCAACAAGACGTTCCCATATCTGCTCGAAAGATTAGCAATGGCATCGTGCTGTGTGTCAGGCTTGTGTTGCTTATTTAATGCTCAAATAAACTCGTGCTTCTGAGTTTTGACACAAAGGGTGATAGAGGATAATAGCAACTCACAAGCCTTGCACAACATTTTGAGTCTCAGACTGAATGTCATGGGGCCGCCTTGGTCTGAACGACAGACACGCACACACAAACCAAATGTCAACACGGGGTAGCAGGCTTTCTTAAACAAGACGCCTGTATCTGAGAAGGTATATAATCAACGTGAAGCACCCAAATTCACAGCTTCACAGCTCTACATCACTCTCTCTGTCGGTAGATTTCCTCTGGGTGTCTTTCTGCTCTGAGTGTGTTAACACGGCGGCCCTCGCAGCCCCACATGGAGAGTCCCCTGAGCTACTGTACAAAGCCACATTCTTCCTCTCACAAAAGTAGGACAAGCCCCAGCATCTTTGTTACTGGGTGCACAGGGCTGTTGCAGAAGAATGGGGAGCCCATCCATCTCTCTCGCCCAACCCATTCATAACAGTCATTCTCCAACTGGGAATTAATTTGCTCCAGAAACCAGGCGTCTCAGCGCCGGAGTGGAGGGAGCATGTGTTCGGTCCTCTGGGGGGATGTGAGCTATCATGGATGAGAGCTGTTGATAAACAAATATGCGCTTCACTGTGGCTGATGCAAGCGGGATGTTCACCTAGATATTTAAAGGGACTGCCCAGTGGTGAGTTAGTGCCACCCCGCCTCTGTAAATATACAACATATGCTCATTGTGCTCTACGTCAGCATTTTCATCAGGATGGGCGACGATTATTTCAGAGCTGGGGGTCATGAACGCAGCATGTTCACTGGTACTTTTTGAAGGAGGGAAAGATGATGATGCTATGATGCTTACCTCATCGGTAAGCAAGAAATTGATTGATTGACACACATACGGACAAATCCAAATTCTGTATCCATCTAAATCCATTAGGTAATAATGAGTGGGACAGATCATGATAGATGTCTGTGTAAGCAGTGAAAACAAGTGTAAGATTGTTTTAATTGTGGTGAAAACCCAGAAGAGTTTGGTAATGAATGTTGAAAACCGGGACATTTTAGTGTTTTACAGATACTTGTCGGGACTCCTGGCTTAAAATCTGTAAGCTGTTAGCCTTGATCATACTTCAGTGCGGACGTGGACACAGACAGCTATGGAAACATGGCAACCTCCTGACAGCAAGAAGAAGAGCTCCTTGTTTGGTGTCTTTTGTTGAAAAGTAAAAAAAAAAAAAAAAAAAAAAGTGCTTAATGAGAATAGGACTAAGAATGGGGAACAAAGTACATACAATTTACAAGCCGACAGTTTACTTTTGTAGCACATGCACACTCGTGTTGCTATTCTGTTATTGATTTATCTGCTTGTCATTCAAGCTCTAAATAAAAATATTCATCGGGGGTTTTGAAAGCTTTAAAGCTTTTTGAATCGCATTCGCAAAACTGTCATTTTCTGCTGTCTATCACTCACATGTCTGAGACCTCTCATTTTTCAAAGATCATATAATTAATGTAATTTAAACAAATACACTTATGCACGTTATGTTTGGCTCCCTCTTCGCGCTGATGCAGATGCTGAGAATGGATAGCCAGGGCAGACTGAGACATTAAAGTGAGGTATATCTAAAGGCTGTTCCTACATGGGGAACACATGAAACGCAGCTCTCGCCTTCATCATGGCTCATTCTCATCTCTGTTTTGCTGGGAGAATCTGTTTTCGCGCCTGGAGGAAGAGATACTCATCTTTTGATTTGCCGACTCCCGACATCCTGCCTCTGGATTTGAACCTAGCAACTCTATCTTCACCCTCAGCCCGACACAATAGCTCTTCCTCTCTGAGCCAGCGATCTTGTCTTGTTGGATAATTGCAGGAGAATGCTCCGTGAAAAAAAAAAAACCCAAGGTCTGCATATTATCACAGCAATTAGTGTGTACCCACAAATACCAATTACCTCCCTCTCATGATCACTACTAATGACAATTTCAACACTCTGCACCACCGCCCTGTACTTACAACTGAGAGCTACCCGGCAGTTTACAGCAGGGGAAAGCGAGCTGTGTTGCAGGGAAGTCAAAATAATCAAACGGAAACTGAAGCTGCTCTAATTTCCCTTAAATTAATTTCAAGAGCCTTTTGCCGCATGAACCAATAATTTCTCTCTCTCTTGTGTGAGGCTGGAGTGGAAATAGGAATCTTTGATGTTATTTGTTCACGCTGAATGAAGGATGAAGTGTGCGGGGTAATGATACTGTAGATGGAAATGTGGCAATTTAACATTTTTTGCAAAGAAAGATACAGAAAAAATGTGAGTGTGGAATTTGTTTAGTGTTTTGAGGTGGATGGTTTTACAGCAGTTGTTCCTCTAAGTGAAGGCAGGAAAGGTCAAATTATACCACTTTGCTTCAGTTGTTGACTAAGTGCATCTCAAATCCTGTCTACATGTATTTCAGTGTCTATGCACCATAACTTTCTGTATAAGTTTGTCTATTGGAAGCAGGTGAGGGTGCCTTGCATTTCTATAAATACCTATGAGACGTGCAGTTAATGAATTCCCTGGCAGAAGTCGAGGGCTGGGCTGCAGAGCGGAGCACAGAGAGGAGCTGGGTGTACAGATGGGATGTATGAGGAGTTCAAGGGTACACCAGCTGAGAGGTCTAAAGGCAGGAAGGTTTCGTTAGCAGAGCAGGACCGGCTCGCCGCCTGCAGCAGCCCCACAGGCCTCAATCTGACTTTGCCTGCATGTGCATCACACTTTATGTTTGTGTGGTTGCTGGTAAAAGCTAAAGCGTGTGTGTGTGTGGTTTCCAGATGCCCACAAAAAAAAAAATACTTGCATGCTACTGGTGTGCATGTGTGCAACTATAAACCCGTGAGCACAGGGACATGTTCACACAAGTGTAGGTAATGAGGCGAGGCATGGATGTGTGATTCATATTTCTCCACATGACAGGGGCTGTGGCAGTGTGCCTGGGAAGGTCGAAGGCCCTGCTCCCCCCTGACTCCTCTCCATACATGCAGGGAATGAACAATGTGTCTTGGCAGCCAAGTGAACAATGATCCATACGTGTTCATTTGACGATGCAAGTATCAAATCTTGCACGGGTTCTCTCCTGGGGGTCAATTTACTACCTAAAATCACCTACAGAACTATATGGACAGAAAAATATTGAAATGTGTGTCTTGCATAAATTTTGACATAGCTGCCTGATTTCATTGGTGTTAATTAATAGATCTTTTCTGTGCGGAACCTAGTTTTGCAGACATGAAAGCTCTGATACATTCGGCTGTGATAAATGTCAGATTAAGTTGGAAATATTAGAAAGCACCAGCAGAAACACCAGGATTGGATTGTAGTTCAACAGTCACACAAACTGAGGCTTTTTTATTCTTTACATTACATGAGTACACTGTTGTAGAGCTGTGTGACATGTTTATGTACATGTGATTTTAATTTTGATGGACTTCTCAAAAGCAGCAATAGAAATTGCTGTGATTAAGGATGGGCATTCATCTGACGATCTATAGCTCTTTGTGCGTGTCTATTTTGATCAAGGCTCACAATTAAAATAACAGTTTTCATTCTCTGCAAAGCTCCTTTGTGAAAAAACAGGATTTTTTTGGTGAAGTTATTTGACCTGTAATTACAGAGTAATACATATCTCAGTTACAGAGTCTAGAGAACTGCACAGGCATGAAAGCTGAGACCATAGCCACATCCTTAAGAACTGATCGACCCAGACTCACACTGCCAAAACTGACACCTGACCTGAGCCTGACCCAACCTGATATGCAAGTATGAACGACATTGTTTTAATTAAAAAATAGATGGCTTTACTGGCAACGTTGCAATTAGATGCTGGACTTTGAGGGCGAGAGTTTCACACCCATGCGGAGAATGAGCGAGGGATATGAAGAAGGGGAGAAAAGAGAAAAGACAAATGGGATTTTCAGGAGGAAAAAACGACCTTGAAAGACATAAGCAAATGTTTTATTACGACGGGAAAAAGACAGAGTATGTACGTCGATGACAGAAGACAGCAATGTCGGCATAACAGCAAAACAAAAAGAATATCTCACTATATGTCCCTGTTTAAAAAAGGTACCTATTCATTTCTACAACCCTCATCTCTTATGGCAAGATGAACGTTGTTCCATTGTCTCCTCCGATTCATTCCTCTCTCGGTGCAATCCATCACTGACAGAGGCAATGAGAGTGTAGGTGTGTCTGTGCGTCTGTGGCAGTGTCTGTGATCGAGGAGTGTGTGTCCGTTAGTGCCCTGCTGGCTCTGGGAACATCTACTTCAAATCATATAGATACCAGAGTTTGTTGCTATTTCGGGCTGTTCAAGCTTTCTTTGCGTGTGTAGCATGTTGGTGTCGGATCATCACACTCTTAGAGAGAATGATTAGATTAATAAAGTTGGCACGTCTCCCATGCCTCATTCCCTTATGTACTGTGTGTACTGTGTAGAAGTTCAGAGATATTATACACAGTAAATAATTTCAAATCAGAGTGCCTTTAGTTTCTCGAGCTGTCATCACAATTGACCTTACTCCCTCAGGGACCATTTTGTCTAGACTGGTCTGAAATTTTGTAAAGCGAGCATCTTAAAATGCAAGTAGCCAATGTTCTATGAGCATTAAAAATAGAAAGGAAAATGTTTTCTGTAAGGTGCCACAAAGGGAAAAAGGCAGCAGTCCATCAGTGAGACACATTTATGCTGCATCTAAATTTCTGCATTTAGGGGTTACAGCCAACCTACGGTGACTGCATGTGTTACACCATATGCTATGCATTAGAGCCGTAGGTGTATCTTTGTAAAAACGTGACTACATTGTAGTATCGGGGCTACGATGGTGATACCACGTGGAGACTAGAACTATGACAGGACAGCTTGGGCTATTTGTGCTTTCTCCTACTAGTTTCTGATGCCAGTGGAGATCAGAGTGAATACAACATGAAGCAAGTTCAAAAAAGGCTCAGTTATCCTTTACTGTAACAAACTAGAAAAGCCTTTTCCACTGCAAACCTTCTATGCCCCACAATCACCGCTCCCTATCACAGCCAATGAACCAAACACAATCTCAGTCTCATATTCAGTTATGAAACAAAGCAGAGCTTCAGTGTTCATATTACAAAGCGAATGAATTAATGTAAACACTGTTACTGTGAGGAATGTAATGTAAGCACGACGAGGCTCAATCACGTACGCTTCATCTATCAAGTGGCACTATCATTGTTTAAAAACTGACACAGAGCTATAAATCAAAACCTACGTCACAGGTATCCACGTCAGGACGCCCAAGCTTTACCTTCACCTCAAATGACTCCAGCTCAACATTTCTGTGCTAGTGAGGTTTTAATGCTTAGTTAATGATGACAGGAAACATGCAGGAATCTGTGCTGGGTGTCATCAAAGAAAGGGTATTGCCTAAATCTACATTCCCATCTGGGAGATTCCCAGTATAACCACTGTCCTCTACTGCTGGTCACTGTGCAGCGCCACTGGACCAGATGGGATTTAATCACCTCGCTCAGGTTCACCTTCACGAGGGTGTTGTTAGAGGTGGGGAGAACTTTACTCAGGCCGAACTCATTACTTTTGTCAGAACCAGTGACTTTCTAATGAAAACAAACTGTCCTCTCCCCTAAGAAAGAGAAGCAGATGTTAAATTACCAAGGCACTCCATTAAGACTTTAATGCATTATAATGTTCGGCAAACATCTAATTAGTGACACATTAGGAGGCAATGAAGACATTCATGGGAAACAAAAAGGAAATGAAGGGATGAAATAAGACGAATCAAAGGTGTATAAAATGTACACAAGATACACACTGAACTCCAACCAGAGGAGGGACAGACAGATGGAGCAGGTGGAGGTGGAAATGGTGCAGATATGAATGTTAATACTGAAGTAAATGAAAACCAAGAAAATTTTAGTTGCAGTTATGGTTTTATGCTTCACTGATGCTCAAGTTTCAACGTTGATGAACCACAGTTCCCCTTCCACTATGTTTGCATTACATAATCAGATATTCAGTTCATTAATTATAGCCTAATTGCTTTATTTTTTCTTTCTAATAATCAGGTTTAAGTACGAGCGTGTATTTAATGCACATTTATTTCTGCCACTACAACCATCCTTGTGGCTCCTGTAAATCCCATCAGTGCTGTTTACGGCAATGAATTTTCACCACAAAATCCAACAGCTGCACATAGTGTGACCTCAGTAAATCCAGCCAAATACATAATCACCCTCTGTTAACATGTCCCCCTTTTTTGTGCAATCCTTAAATGTGTATGCAATGAGGAGAGAGGCGCACCTTGCAGACACGCAAAACTGCGACTCCAGCCTGGTGCGTCTGCTCGATAAACACTGCAGCTGTTTGGGGCACACATCAAAAACCATAGTAAACCTAACCCACAGTGTTTCATCCTGTTAACTTTCACATTTAAACTTGCCTGCATCATTTGGTGGAACACATTGCCACACATATGCAGACACACACACACGCACACACCTTCTCTATTTTACTGAGATGTTAATTTGTTGTTTCATTTTCAATTTATCTTGCCATTAAAAGCAGAAGGATGTTCCGGTTAATTCAAAGTTAATAACACATTTCCTGGTTTTGTTATATCACACAAAAGTGCCCCCACAAATCCCCAAACTTTAGTGGAAATTAACTAACTTATTTAGCTGACACATCCTAACTCATAATTTTATTCCAACATTACCAATATGAACGTTTGCTTTGTGTGAAATATGTACAGATTTTAGGACGTTTGAATGCAGCCAATGTTACACAGATCAAACTGTCAGTAATACTGTAGATGCTGAAGTGGTCTTAAATGACAGAGTGATCTGCTCCTGGAAAGTATCTGCCTGTTGTTTCAGCTCTCGTTAATGTAAGGAAGTGACGTAGCTCAATCAAGTAGGCCAGGAATAAAACGCACACACCAATGCACAACAAGAGCTGCACTATGTGGAAGCCTCTGGATGGATGCAAATAAACTTCCAGTAAAGATAATGAATCACGATCCACTTCTATTTCTGGTCTGCTGAAAACTCCACAGTGATTCATCGCGGTAGAGGATTACCTTTGACAATCACTGAATAATGTATAGACATTCAAATAGTGGATCACGGGGGGTTATTTTCGAAAATCTATTAAATGCATTTTTCAAATTCGTGTCAGGATGCAAAGTAAGATTCAGTCAAGTTCATTTAGAGTTGAGACAGGACCAAAAAAGATTTATCTTGTTCCAGTTGACAAAAGATAAGCAAGCTGTTGAGATAAGAGTTGCATGTCTGTGGTACTTAAAGCACACCAGCAGCCCAGCGGAGCATTTTCTCTCGCTTGGCATCGTTGTTTTGTTTCCAGCTCAACCAGAGGAGAATCTATACGTTCCACTGAAAGGTCATAGAAAAGGCTTGGGCTCGATTGGGTGCAGTCAGGCAGTGAAACATGGCTCTACTGAATAAATTCAAAATGACTTTCCTAAACTGACTGTACAACTACTCTAAAGTGGTCTTTAACCGCAGGCACTGCATCTCACGGAGGAAGGATTTTTAATAATTTCATCTGCAGCCTCATTTTAAAGTAAAAACAATGGCCGCATCATCCTGTGGCGGGACTGTAGGAAAAAGCTTCAAATTAGAGAGAAACCCGGCCGTCTCCTATCACATCATTGTCGTCATGAGGAGACCACTCGAGAGCGTAACCTTTCTACTTTCAACATTTCTCCATACCTACTCCTCTCCCTCGCCTTGCCCAACCTCAAGAATGCTATCACGTCAATTAAAGCCTATCCTCCAGCTATCATATGTCCCAGGGTAGTTAGACAGGCTGCCACAGAAAAGGTCAGTCACAGCTTTAACGATGGTGCAGAGAGAAACAAAGACGCACAGACGATAGATGAGCATTGTTGTTGGAAGTGACGGGTGAATCTGACAAAAAAAACAACAGCAGGTCAAGATTAGTACTTACAAAAGTTTTTAGAAAATTTTCTGAAATTATCACAAAGAATTTTTAGAATTAGTTTTGTCTACTTTTGCATTGAAAGGATTGTAGCTCAAATTAAACCCTTAAGTAAAGTTGACGAAGTTAACTTAACCTTGATTAATCTCATGTTTATTTAAGGTCTGGATGAGGTTTTGTGCTAAAGAACAAAAACAGCAATGTAATTAATTTGCCCCAGAAATTAATTATTATCCCTACTGATTAATCAGCCATTTTTTGAGATTAATTGATTAATTGTCTATATTGTCTATATTGTAAAAAGCCCATTGTCAGACCAATGGTTGTCTTCATATTGCTTGTTTAGTCCAAACAAAACAACCTGGTAATTGAACTAGAAGAAAAATTAAGGGCCCATCAGAGTCATTAAAATTAATCATCTTTGGAACATGAATGTTTGGGACAATTTTCACAGCAGTGCATCCGATAGTTGTCAAAATAGTTCACTCAAAACCAAAAACGTCTACCACTAAAAGCAAAAGTCAGAGGATCACCTAAGTCAATAGGGTTCATCCTCTTGGTACCATGAACATCTGTAGAAAATGACAATTCATCAAAAAGTTGTTGAGATATTTCAGTCTGTACCAAAGTGGTGGACCAACCATCCATCAGTGCCGCTAACAGAGCTAAAATATCTTCATATTCACTCATCTGCCACTTGATATCCTTCTTTTCATCTGCTTTATTTCAAACTCAAAATAGCCTTCTGTCTCATTTTTTGTGCACAGATCCCGTAACTTGTATTTGAAGATACCTGCGGATTCATTAACTTCAATCCATGCTTCTAATAACAAAATCCATCCACAGATATTGCTCCTTATATCCAAGACAGACAGCAGTAATTGCATACTGTAAATGTAAATTAGCAACTCAGAGGCATCCACAAAAACATGCATAAGATAAGTAAACACACCAGCAGTTTCCAGCTCAGTCCTGTTTGAACTATGATAATTTGAACTATAAGAGACGAGATGGTTCCCTCATCACAATGTGTTTGTTATCACAGCTTCTGCATTCATTCGCTGCACAAAGTTTTCAAAAGGGAGCCAGACAGTGGAGATGGAAACTCTCCAGTCTGACAGAGGGTAAAAGACGGCAACAAACTAAGCTGTATGACGTGATTACGTGCGCCTCACAGCCCCTTGTGTAATCAGCACCGCTGCCCACATCTAATCTTGTGTGAAGAGCGCCCCTCCCCACCCCACCACACTGCCACACACACACACACACACACAACCATCAGCCCATTCTAGATGACCAGAAAAGAAATTGTCCTTTGATGATGAACTCCTCAACGTGGTGAGTTGAGCTGGAAGTCTGATATTTTTATGAGGAAAGCTACAACAGCAGCATCTATGCCTAATCAGAAATAACAGCTCAAGTCTACTCGAGCGACCCCACATGAGAAAATCATGCTTCTTTTCTTCGTTGATGAATACAGCTTTGTACACTCATCGGTGGGTCACGTGATGTTTCCAGTCTGTTGTTATCAAAGATGCTTCATTAATGCTTAAGGGTCAAAAGCCAGGTCGAGCAGGTCTCCCTTCTGATGAAGTAATGGCACCACCCTCTTGCTGACAAAGAGAAAAAAGAAAAGAAAAGATCTGCTTTGGTCTTCAGTTTTAAAAATAGGAACCTAAATTGGCCACACACCTGGCAGCTATTGTGAAATGCGAGATCCCGTGATCGATGGTCTTGCACAAAGCCAGCCTCTGCTCCAAACTTGCAGATGATGTGCTGAGGAATCCCTGCCTTGTGCCCTCGGTGCATATCTGTTTCCATGCAGAAAACATCCTTGATCTGATATCATTTGTGCAAACCTAATAACCACGTAATTACAAATTACCAACTGAACCCATGCTTTTGGTTAAAGGACATCTTTTGACTCAAAATGACAATGTTCCTCCTCTGTTTCAGCGACAAAAGAGGAAGGACTTGGAATAGCTACTTTGACACTCCTTTGTGCAAAGCTATGAAGCGGCTCAATGAGACTGCATGTCAACGTGATGCTTTCATCAAGAACTCTGGATGTTAGTGTACAAGCACATCGCCCCGCCATAATCTGCCATGGGACTGTGTGTGTGTTTGCCAAAGGGGGAGATCATAATAGATTAGCCTAATTACATGTGATGCTAATGGGCTGCCTTGTGCTGATTCATTGTTTGATGATGAATGAAACTAGCGCTATCTTGGCTTGCTGGTGTGACTATCTGCTTAGCTTTAAAAGGAGTAAGCGTCAAAGAGAAACGTCTTGAGGGAAAAAGACAAAAAAGGCACACAGTGTCTGCATCTGCTTGAAAAGCCATCAGGACAACAGCTAATGAAAACCAATGTGCAAAGAATTAGAAATAACTGGTAATAAAGCTGCCGTCGGTTTCTCACCTTGCACAGCTACATGAGTGGTCACGGTCTCCCCCGAAAATCTGTTTTTGTGACGTTCGGCTTAGTGCTAGCAGTCATATCAGGACATCAGTCTTCTTCTGATAAAGGGCTCAGGGGGAAAATCCAGCCTGGTCTGAGTTTTGCCAAAGATAGAAGACATAACACTGGCACTGCTTTTTGATGCCTTCTTTACTTGCAATAAATGGCATTAGGCCACATTGGCCCTTGATCACAGCTTGATTTAATGTCACAAAATTCAAAAGGGATTACTGCTGATTTGAAGTAAAGGCCCTTAAAACATTTCATCTGAAAAGTGAGATCCAAGACTAAACAGTGACACGTCACCTCTCCATTTTGGCGACATGACAGATTCATGGTCTGCAGTATTGCGAGTGTGGTGACCCTGTGTGTTAGTCAGTGATGTCTTGCCATGTTGAGTCAGATGGCATCCTGCTTCCATTGAGATCAATGGTACCGTGAGAGGGCATTTATCTTCTGACTGATTCCTTGTGATTGTGGCGGACGGGTAATGAGGTGCCTGTGGGTGTCTCGCTCTCTTTCTGTCTTTGTCACAATTTCTCTTTATCACACACATAGGTGCACCAACACTAATCTGCCCCCACCATACCCACCCTCAAACACACACACACTCAAACATCTGCACGCAGATATATAGAAAGAGAAGAAATCCTCGTCCAATGTAAAGCATTTCCACGATAGAGAACCATCTATAACAGCTGACAGTTCCCATTTAAGGCATGCTCCTCTCTATGGGTCATACTTCACTTTGATAGATTTGTACTATTACAATATGATGATCACAGTAGAGCCATTAGATGGCTGGCCGCACCCTTTCTTAAAATGAAATGACTTTGCATGCCTTGCAGACACAGTGGCGTAAGAAAGTCCACAAAATTCATTTGGTTCATTGTAGAAAAGAGAAACAAGCAAGTGACAAGCAGCTCTTCAGTCAAAATCCTGAAATTTTCCACAAAGACAACATGAGGTCATCCACTTCATTCAGTTGAGCAACTTGCATTAACTGGACTCGCTGAACTTGTCCAGGAAATGCTTTTAAAACAACAACCACAAATGATTTGCTAAGTGCACGATGGCTCCTTAATGCTCCCCCTGGATGTGCCTTTACATTAAGTTTGCATAACGTTTGATGCTTTGAAACTTAATAATTATAAACGTAATTATAACTCCTCAAAGTTTCTAAGTGGATGATGTTTCTGAGTTAGGGAGATATTATATTGTAAAGATCTCCCATGAAACCTCATATTCAGTAGATTCAGCTCAGTTCAAATCCACCAAGCTTAAGTGAGTATATTACTGTTATGTAAATGTGGCCAGTTACCGTCAGCCCACATAACTAATTTTGTTGCTCCAACATAAAGCACTGCTAAAAACAGAATCCTTGTCTGACAGCGGCTTTCAGAAACCTGTAATCCATCACCTTATTGAAGTTAAAAGGGCTGCTTTTTTTTTTTTTTTTCTTAGTGCGAATTAGTTCTATAAATATCAAGTGTGTGTATTTCAGAAAGGACAGTGTGTGTATGTATGAAGAAAATGTGCGTTAAAGAGAAAAATGCAAGGGAGACAGAAAAAATGGAAAAGAGATGGAGAAGCTGATGCTGGCAGACTGAGGTGTAATTCTGCCTTGTGTTTCTGTGGTTTACCTAATAGCTTTTTAAAATGTTTGCTTAATCACTTGGATCGGTCTATCCATTGGAAGTCCAAAAAGCTTCCTGGCTCTGTCTTACTGATAACAGTATCGGCCCAAATAGGCGCTGGTCCAGATAGTGTTCTTTAGACAAAATGCCTGACTGGAACAAACTGTCATTTAGCTTTAGACTATAATTACTGACAATGGAAAGAAACACCACCGTCTGAATTTGAGGAATTTTTGAAGTTGCCAAATTCTGTGTTTGTCTTTGCAAAACATTATAGAAATTCTGTAATAAATCTCATGAAAATGCAAAAAAGAATCACAAGAGTCCTACCATATTAATAAAAGCACATCACCATGGAAGAAATCCTCCACGGATGACTGATGAGTGATTACAGTCATATCCTCAAGTAGTCAGATCTTTTTATGATATGTAAATGGCTGCATCTAAAGAGGATTCATTTCCTCTCACAGCGTGGCTGAGCATCCTCAAACAATAAGCCATTACTGGCAACCGATCTTGTTTGCACAGCAGGAGCTCCATCCATTCCAGCGAAAAGGACCGGTGAACGAGAGGCAGTCTGGGTGACAGCTGGGAGGTGGAGTTGGGTGTCAAGGCCTTCGGAGAGGCAGTGTGATACCGTACTAATCAGGGTGGGGGTGGGCAAGCGTAACATCATTTGACGGGACCTACACTTGACCTAGGATTGCTCCTTGATGCATAAACACTGACTCCTGCCTTTTATTTGTTTTCACATTTTTCCTCCCATCACATGGATCAAATCTGACCATCTGATTATGCCACACACTCTTTCTTACACTGCTCAAATCAAGATCTTTGCAGGTTGACTTTTGGATTGTCTGTTGGTCTATAAGGGACCGTAATCAGTGAGCCACATATACCGGACACCAGAAAATAACTAACTCATCGGTGAGGTTACGATGGGATTTATCAGAGCTGACTGGTATGTAAGTCAATATCTAAAAAAGGAGGATCGGGTTGGAAATTGGTCATGATCAGCAGGCTGGGAGGATGATGCGGTGCTGATGCCTGTATATAATGACCCGTTCCGTCCTCCTCCTCCTCCTCCTCCTCCTCCTCCTCCCAACATTTCTCTATTCCTGCAGCTGCTGTTTTCAAAGGCTTTAATTGGACAAAGTCACTCAAGGTAACAAGGGCCTCGCGAGCCTGTGTCTGGGCAACCTGATTACTGTGTGTGTGTGTGTTTGTGTGTGTGTGTGTCTGCATCAGTTGGGTGAAGGAGGTACCACCACTGGGGCACTGAAGTCAACAAGGGTGACACGTAATTGCCTGTGGTGGTAAAATGACTTAAATAAGCCAACGCTTTGTTTTGACTAAAATCCAGTTTCACTGCCAAAATTCCAGCGAGAGAACTGATGTCAGGTAAAATCCCTGCCAGAGCACACACAGAATGAAAATCCACTGTGTTCTTTTGTGATAATAGATGTCTGCCCAGCCGAAGTCACACGATGGAGAACATTATCCTTGAATGACCGTCGGCTCTATGGATGGCATTGTTGGTTTGTGGTCCAGACTCAAATACCTCAGCTATCAACTATTGGATGGACGCATTTTATACAGATATTCATGTTGCCCAGAGGATGAAACCTGCTGACTTTTGTGATCCCCTGATTATTCCTCTAGCACCACCATGAGGTTTACATGGGTTTAAGTGAAACGTCTCAACAGCTACTGGATGGATTGTCATAAAAAAAAATATAATCACTCAGTCGTGTCCCACTCAGGATGAACTGTAATAACTTTTGAGATCCCTTAACTTTTAATCTAGCAGCACCAACTTCTTTGGTTTATGAACAAATAGCTTCAAAACGACTGACATTCAGCTGCTTGTTGCGTTTTGTGCTAATTTTGTGAGAATTAGCGTATATTGTATGAGTAATCTGACATAGTGACAGAAACAAGTAGTAGTCTGAACCCAGCATTATACCTGCTTCTTCAGAACGTTAGCATCATCATTATGAGTATGCATATTATTTGCATGCTGATGTTAACATTTAGCTATAAGCATCACTGTACCGAAGTCTGTCCTCACAGAGCTGCGAGCATGTCTGTGGACTCTTGGTCTTGTTTTTGCTGAACGTGTATGAGACTGTCGCTCTCTTTTTCTTCTTTCTTTATCTCTCTCTCTCTCTCTCTCTCTCCATAAATAGCTCAGGGTCTATTTCAGTACCACAGATACTTGAGACAGAACAGACAGATGAGTGGGCCTGGATTGAATTGCAGGTATCCAAATGATAAAAGCCAATTTTCTAGTTTAAATCAACTCATTAAAAGGTCGCCCTGTGAACAATATGCTCCGTCTCTTTTCCTGCTGTCCACATCTCGATTATAATTCCCAGTGGCATACTGTACACATCCATACAGCTGGACCTGCATCCTTTATTGTAGATAATTAAATCAAAACACATCTTGATAGACTGACATAGTAATGCATGAAGAAGACAGGAGGCCACGTTTTGCAATCAAAGCACTCAGGGGCAGACAGCTGCCCGGTAGCCGTTTGTACGACAGCTCCTTACAAAGCACAATGATAAACTCATTCACAAAGGGAAAGACTGTGCCGATCTAGGACAGTCGGAGGCTCAAAGTGAGAGACGGGTCTGCAGCGAGAATGTAATGCCATTTTCCAGGCAGCCACTAGTAATCAGGTTACTGTACCCTCCTGCTCAATGCACAGAGGGGATCCTCCTCCTTTTACTGCCATCCCTCATCATTAGCAGCTGCAGGCCAGGCTGCAAGTAGCGACACAGCTATAGTGTAAGTAATGACTTGGGATGGCTCTGCAAGAGGGGGCTCAGTGTCCTCCTTTTCCGCAGTTTTTCTTAATGGGAAGGTAATAGGGAAAGAGGAAATTGGCCACTGGGGCCCAAAGAGGGCTTTTGTTCTGCCAGGATATGAGGAGTTGTCAAAGGGGGAGAGAGTTAAAGGAGAGGCAGAGTTCAGCCTGAGGGTGAGTGTTACCGCCCAGCCACCATTACCTATCTACATCCTTCAGTCATGCTCTCACTCCTGTTATGTCTCAAAGTCACTCTCAGATGTTTACAGTATTTGGAAAAAGGGGGGATCTGCAATGAATTCAGCATATTGGGTTTTGTATTGGTTTGTTTTGAGATATTCAGAATATTCAGTCTCCTGGAAATTATATTTATATACTACTAACTGGCCAGAGCAAATATGTTTCTGGGGACATGCAATATCGCTGAATTATTTTTATCAGCATGCCACATGGAAAAATGTTCATCTTTTAAAATGTGTTTGTAAAATGTTGACTGTCTGCACGTTTTGTTTGTTTTCCCTACAACATCTACTCACAGCAGGCCCTTAAAGCACTGGATTGAAGTTATGTCAGGGGTTCACCAAAGTCGTTAGAACTCATCCTCTGAGGACCATGAGTTTCTGTAATTTTTTCATGGCAATCCATCTAATAGTTTTTGGAATACTTTAGGGAAAATGAAGAACTAAGATATTCTTTATTCGTCCCACAATGGGGGAATTCTCAAAATGACTATGAGCCTCATTGGAAAAAATGTTGCCACTGAAAATCGCCCAGAGAGCAATTAAATTTCTGGCAAAATATATATGGTGTAACAAACTAGTTTACGAATATGCTTTGTTGGTGACAAGGTTGGGAATAATTTTGAATTAAAATTAAGACAGAGCTAAAAGTTTCAAACTATCTAAAATAAAACATAAACATTTGGAAAGTCAGCTGAAATTAGTATTGTCTGTTGTAGTTCAGTGATCTTGCTCTGTTCTCTCCTCATTATTCATCCTTATAGGTTAATGAATAGTGAGGGATGTTCAGCAGAGAAGACGAAGCACTCTTACAAAACGATAATCTCAGCTTCTTTTATTACCCTCCAGCTGGTGGATGCGCTGCTGGTGAAGGAAGTACAACTCTGACAGAAACCCTTACTGAGCGCTGATGAGGGGAGTTTTGGTCAGTTGATTCGAGTTGGGGGTCAAGCATGAGGTCAATTAGAAAGACTGTGATGTTTTCTGATTACAGATGTCTCTCTTTGATTTCACCAGCATGGAAGGATGAATTCATTTATTCATTTATTGAGTTTCTTTTTGTCCTGTCAGGTTGTTTCTGTCCATCAGGTTCTTCGCTGTCATGTATGATGAGTTTCTTTTGTTTGGCTTCTGACTCAAGACGCATGTAATCGGAGATCTACATTACTCTTGATTCTAGTGGATCCAAACTGGTCTGGTTTCAGTGTCGTCAATGTCCGCTGTCACAATTCAGATAGATGAGTTCCTTTCACCTTTGAAGAAAGCACACAATCAATTGATATACCTCATAGTGGTTGAGATGTTTCAGATTCAGTCAGGACCAAAGGACAATGTGGACCAACCAACCAACCATAACTGCTAGGAGGCTAAAAAATATAGCAAACATAACCTCAGGAAAATGTGGGCTTGGGAAATTTGTTGAAATTTGAAGATCACCTGGGAAAAGTTTGCTGGTCTGCTGGAGCTACATGATTGTAGTTAACCCATGTTTGTGTAACACTATATTGCATAACGCACAATTCTTTCCTTGATAAAAAGCACAGAAAATAAAAAGCTCCCAAAAACCATCGACACATTTATAAACTATTGCTTAACACCATATGATAAAATACATGAAAACCACACACCTGCTATTTGAGGCGTTCAGAGCAGCTGTGTTGTTTAAAATAAAACTAGCCGACGCTGCATATCATTAGTATTAGCCGACAGAGTGCACTGAGAAGCAAATTCACAAGAAGAAGAATTGCTGAATCGCTATAATTTCGCAGGTTTGCCACTTCCTTCAGTAGCTCGCAGATGGCTTTTGTGTTTCTGAGCTCGCGGTCTGTAGCTACTGTACAAAGAATGATTAAGGAGAGCAGCGACTCACTGATGTTTGTTTCACAGCTGAAATTCAGACTCTGCTTCCCATACTGTCAGGTCATTTGGGCTTCTGGGAAATGAACAATAAACTCAATATAATAAGACTGTATAAGCCGATGCACCCTTTAGAAAGGTTTCATTAAGTTCTGCCATAATGCAGAGGAAGAAATAAGCATTTTAGAAAAAGCAATTTTTGCTCTTTTGATCTTATTTGTCGGTGTACTGAAATTTTCCAGGGAAACTTATTTTACTATATTCTTATCACGTTGCCCTTTCAGAGGTTGCACATTGGCCAAACACATTGTGGTTTCCTGCTGGCACAATAGATCTGTAATCCTGGTTGTGTATTCATCATTCCTATCACCGGGTCTCCTTCCTATACTGGGCCAATCCTTTACTATATTGTATGTGTGAATTTCCCCACTGTGGGACAAATAAAGGTTTATCTTATCTTATGTATATTAAATACTATAATTGCATTTCATAGTAAGTTGGTGGCACTCATTTTTATGCTGTGGTTTGTCTGTAGACTGAACCTTTTGCTCTGCTGCTGGCTGCAAACATGTTGTTTTCTCCTATACTGGTGTCTCTATTGTTTCTCCATCAAAAATGATCCTGTTTTTCTCAGCCAGAATTCCCTGAAATTCATGGTCCTGGTCACGGTTCAGGCCAAGGTCTAAAATCTGTAGGGAACAGTAGCTGAGTTACTGAAATACATTACAGCTTAAACAATAAAAAAAAAATTACACAAGGTTCATGTAAAAGAGCTCTATGAATTGTACAGGGCATTATCTGACCCTTGAATTACAATTTTACAAGCACTTCAGTGAATTTAAATGGCAGGTTTACCCTGATCCCCCTTTAATTTCTGACCCTTCTCACGGATGATACAAATGAGGCAATGAGGGTGTTTTTAGCCTTGACCGTGACCATCAACATGAGCGAACGCACACTGCGTGAGTCTGCAGCAGCGTCGTGGCAGAGAAAGGTCAGGTTGGACATTGGAGCGAAGGGTCCAGATGGCAGCAGGGAAAGAGCAGAGGGTAAATAAGCTTTGTTTTGTCAGGAACAAACAGCAAACCAGGACATCTACAGTGGATGTCGCAGGTTGTACGGCTGTCTGAGTCATGTCATCCCAGAAGGACTGATCTGAGGCTAATCAAAGGGCTGAGACCATGGGAAATGTGATCTTGTGTTGTTGCAGGCTGTTTGGAATTTGTTCCGTTGGATAACACACGTCTTGTGTGATATTCCTCTCTTTACACGATCAACAATACAGCTGCATTGACAAGTTGCCATTCTCTCAGGCCTAAATTAATGAACCTGTCAATCAAAAAGAGCAGCGGTCCCTATCTGGAAGCTCTCTCCGATGTGTAATCTGCAGCTATTCAAAAATGGGCAGGGACATGTTGAGGAGTTGTTCATTTTTTGGAGCCGATGGCAGGGTGACACAAGTAATTCCCCTTATACAATAATTGCAAATTCAATATGTAGGCATACACATATTGTGACTTTTTCTGTGCATTTTTCAGCACAAAGAAATGAGGAAATGCTTTGCTGTCGTTTCATGCCGGTATTCACTCTCGATATCTAGCGAACATCAATACTATCCTAACAGTTAAATTGACAATGACAGGGACAAACTATGGGAGTGTGCCATTCCAAGTGTGAGGCGCAGTCATCATCACCACTGTAACATATGAGAGTTTGAGCCACTCTCAACTGCAGGGATAACACATATGCCCACTGGGAATGAAAAAATGAATGACCACAGGGGGGGATATCAAAGCAGAGAAGGGGAAATCTCTCCCATCCCCCTCTCAGCAATTCATACCCAGTCTATAGCTTTAATGATTAAAAGTTGACAGCAGGGCTTTCAAGGTTGATTTGCTTGCGTGTTGACTATATGATCACGGCCGCTCACATGAAAGCCTGTTCCCTGTCCTTGTGGCTGACATGACCATAAAGCACCATCACTGGGTTCTCCCAAAACAGGATCAGTGCTGCGAGCCGTGGGTGGACTTCACGTTAGAGCTTTAAAATTCAATCTCACTCACTGCGTCTGCAGACATGAGGAGTAATTTAAAGAGTCCAAAGAAAGAATCAATCTTCTCCCGCTAAGAGGAGTGGAAGTCAAACAAAGCCTATTATTTGTTGCAGTGGTACCTGATAGAGGAGTCGTCTCCAGAGAATACATAGAGCTTTCGGGGGAAAGAGGAAAGAAGAGCATGTTGAGAGAACAGGAAACACAGCATGGTGAATCTGAGAGGGTGCGAGAGTGTGTTGACACAAGCTTGTGGATGTGCATAACATCACACTTGTGCCACAGTAATTAAGATAAAAGCAAGCAACTAAAATGCAGCATCAAAGTCATATGGATTTCAGAAATGTTGCTCAAGTATGAAATATTGCTATTAAATACTTGTATTATAAATATGGATGATACCAGCCCATAATTGTTTGCTCGTGAAAAGAGACATCATAAGTGACAAAATGCATATTTATTAACTATTTAATTTGTTTTAAACCTCATTATCTTCTGCATACATGTCCTACATATATTGCACCTCCTGCCAGATCTGCCTATGTCCATATGTGTAGCCTGAGTTACACAATATAAAAAATGTTAATATATGCAGTTATAATGAGAAATGGGAATGCATTATCCACTACTCAGAGTGCTCCACCAAGCACACTAGAAACCTCAGCAAAATCCTTGTGCTTTTCTTGCCAAATCGGATTCTAGTTAATGAAATGTTCAACTGCCAAAAAACATCTCATGTGAGTACTCCAACTGGGAGGAGCCCAAAGCTGTCTGTAATGAATACCACAGGCCACTTTTTACACTAATGCAGACACTTCCTGAGCTGTTTCTGTCATCAGTTGACAAGTGTTTTCAGCCAAGTGGATACAGTGTCCAGTGTGCATATTAATGATTAAAACGTACATTCTCTGGTGTAGGATGCCGGTTGCCCCTAGAGGCGAGTCTTTGTGTAGCCTAAGTTGAAACTGACATGCTTTTTACATGCTCTGTGATCCAGTGTTAATGTTTCATGAGCAGCAGCCTGTGTTTCATGTTCATGTTTCAACATGAACACATCACTCCTGTCCAGGCTGGTTAGTGTGAGGATCAAGTTGTGGACTGTCAGCCGCCTGGTTTTTTAATGGTGTGCGCCCCTCTTTCAGATCATGTCACTGGGTGGAAGTTTGTTTTGCATAGGACAGATGATCTTCTTGCAATGTCCTCCTGACCGCCTGACCTTTGACTTGCAGGAATATCTCTGTCAAAGACCAAAGGTGACTGTGCCTTTGAAATATTATCCACTGTGCAGTGGACACTGTAGTCCATAATGCTTTTTGAGGGTTAAGACTTGGTTTTAGGGTTAGGGTTAGGGTTATTATTAGGCTTTCAGTTGTGTTGGTCAAGGCTAAGGTCAGAGGCTCTACTTGGAATAGATGAGTCTCATTTGCCTGAGTTGCTCTCCAGCCTCCATAAATTTCAGTTGGGCTCATAAATCAGCAATCAGCATAAATCAGCGATTAAAATGTTAAATACTACATATCACATAATTTATGGAAATCAATCAATGGAGAGTGATTAATTGCAGAAAAAAAGTGATTTACGGAGAGATTATTGTAGATAATCAGTGATGGTATTACAAGTCGTATTTTGCACTTAGGACTGTTGGAAGAAGGTTCCCATGATGGGAGAGTGATTCTTTGCATTTATTTGTCACTTTTAGTTCAGTGGCTTAGCATTAAATCAGACAGTTTTCAGCATTAGAAAATGACTGGAGTCATCAATTTGAATTATGGCACATACTGTTGAATTTCTTGGCAGACAAAATTCTGTGTGACCCAAAAAAGGAAAAGACAAAGTGATATGAAATTTGATTGCTTGGGATGAATTGTTAATTCATGTAATTCATTTTTGATGACACTATTCAAGTCAAGTTCAAGTCAGCCGTGCCTTTTCCAAGGTAAAAAAAAAAAAAAAGCAGTCAGACAGTCAGTGTATTATTATATTATTATACACTATATTGCATGGTGACATTTTTAAGTGTGTTAAAGCTTCATGGGATCTAAAAAAAAATACAGCACTTAGGCTACTTATACTACAGCAGGCATCCATTTAAAAAGCACATATTTATCTATTAATTATGTTCTTGTTTCTAGTTTCTGAAATCAATAAAATTGTGTATGTCTGTTGTCGCAAATGTTTAACTACCGCCATCATGTGTATGCATTTTCTGTTAATGGGTGAATCCATAACACCATTTTACCAACAATAAAGCAGACCATTTTACTTTAATACAACTGATCTTATAATCCCTTATAATTTCCTTTTTTTTAAATTAACACACTGAGGATTACTTAATATTTTTGGTTCTAATAAAAGCATGAACAGTTACGAGGTTTTCAACACCAGACAGCAGTGTGTGGTCAGATGTAAGAGTGGTGATGGCAGATGTCCAGGTGTTTGTGTGCACCAGACTCATAATGAACTGCACAGCACACTGCGCTGCTCTACACTATGTGATGTCAGCTCTACTGGGAAAACTGGCACTTTTTAAACATAACTGCTTTTATAAAAGGTCAGAATTGCTCTTAGCTGCTGTGCAAATTGCGCAGTGCTGCTTTACTATGCTCGTCAGTGTCAGACAGTGTGTCTCTTTTAGGGTTTCTTTTACAACCAAGTGAAAAAATCAATTAAGTTGTTTGAGAAGTTATTAGACCTTGAGACAGTCGTTGGGTTTTTAACAGAAAACAACAGATGTTCAACACATCCACCAGGGATATTTTTGTGTGTGAGAGTGTGAGAAAGTTTCCACTTCCAAATTTTCTTCTGATGGCCGGAGGTTCAAACTGGCAACCATGTAGAGTAACATCAGCAGGCTTAAGCTCAAGGCTACTGCATCTTCTGTGTGCCACAGTGTGCATGTGCGTGTGTGTGTGTGTGTGTGTGTGAACCAACATTTTTCCCTTTAAGTAACTGTTTTGCAAGAGATAAAGGCATGTTAAGGCCAATCTTCCATTCATGCTCTCATATGCTGGAAATGTCCCAACGGCTGTAATTACATCTCCAGTGTCTCCAAGTGTTATAACCTCTAATGGTTGGATAGAAACAGCACATGTACACCAATCGTGTGTTTGAATTAAAGATCCATGTTGCACTGAAAATGTATCTAAAAGAGCCAATTTCATGATTAGAAACATGTTACAACTAAAACAGTTTATCATTTGTATTAATAACTGGCATGTTGATGTCAGGAATTAAACTAAGGAGCTATAATGAGCAATACATCCACTTAAAAGCCTATTTATGAATTGTTTTCTTATCTATTTGGCCATTTCCTTAACTTGCACATCTTCAGACATGCAGGTTAGCTAATTTGGGTGATCCAGAAACTCTAACGTATCTGTACATGCATGCCCTGTGATAGACTGGAAACCTATCTTTGTTGCACCTGCCTCTCTCCAAATGCATGCTGGGACAGACACAGAATCAGCAGATATAAATGTGTAGATATTGATTAATTAATTTGATTTTAGTTATTCATTCTTTTGGGGTATAGCTTCTTGTTGATACTGTAGCTGTCCATAGTTGTGATGATAACATACATGTATAAAGGTGAAGAGAAACATATGATGCATTTTAGTGGATTTTCTGGTTTTTAAAAAAAATGCCATGCTTTTTGTCACGTACAACATTTTGGAACAAGTATTTCCACTCTTTGGGTTGGATGAATTTTTTGAGTCGTTCTGTGTTGAAGTTCAACAGTTAACCACACCTGTCATCATACAGCCCATCAGCCTACTGCTATATAAAGTACAGTATATGAGTGTGGTCCAACCTTTGGCCTGACAGAGATATGACTGCATTCAAAGCATTGTTAATTTAATTACATGCATGGTGCACATGTCAACACTTCTTATGAAAAAAGTTGTTGACCGTGGCTCTTTTCCAGGTTTGTCAGGGTGAAAACAGCAGTGGTGGGGGCTGCACATCCTGCCCATCTCTGCACTGGCACCTCCGCTGTAGTGACCAGTAGCTCAGCGAGGTGATTCTTAATGGTGTGAACTCAGAGGTGGGTTTGTGGGTGTTTGGGCTGTAATAGTCTGGCACACACTCGGCGGCCTGATGCCTTTGCACAGATTTCTATTTAAGCAGTATTTGCTCAGCTGTCCTAGGGAGCGACAGCCTGTAAACCCTAAGGGACAGTTTTTCGCCATCTATCCCCATTATAAGGCATTACAGTCCTCTGCCTTTCCCAGAGTGTCACTTCATTTTTGTGAAAGCTCTGCCACGGCACATCCTCCCCATAATGAAATATATTCAGTTGCTGCGCCGAAATTAGGTTTACAGGGAATCAGTGGAATAATTATTTCCCTGTACATAAATCTAATAGTGGACAGTTGCTGTGGATCTTGTTTGTTGATGAAAATGTATTTAATTAAGTCTTGGTTAATAAATTGAGGACTGTATATCAGATAAACATTGTCGGAGCCACCATAATGTATAAAAAGCTGTTTGCTGTAGCCAAGTTTAGTATCTTTTTTCAGCATGTGCACTAGAGCAGCTTGTCTGTGGATTTATAGTTTTATATTTGGTCCTCTGTGCTCTATTCGTGGGCATCCAGCTGATATTCACAACACAGCAAGGTTGAACAGTATTTCAACATAATGCGTGTGTTTAGTGTTTGTTTTAAGCTGCTGTAAGAGATAGATAAGAGATCAGGGGGTTTTCATTGGGGTTTTCACTTGAGGATGATTGGAAGGTATCGATAGCACAAAACACATTCAAAGCTAGAACTCAACAGACTGACATGAAACACAGATAGAAGAACTAAAGGTGCTGAAATCATTCTAATTTTGCCACTTAATGAAAAGATTATAGTTTTATGGTGTTAAAAAAATCAATCAATCGCGTTATACGAATTAATTAATTTAATGTTAACAATTGAACTATTCTGAGTTCCAGATACAGAGTCAACAAAATATTGAAAAAAGCTGATAAATGCTGGCAAACAATACTTAATGTTTCTATGTGATATGGGATATTAATTAAAGTGGAAATCAATGAGCTGCTTGGACAATGTGACACCATGGACATCAGGTTCAATCAAAACAAGTGTAAACAATAAAAGTTTCATTGCCTAATTTTAATTTAATAGCTGCTGTAAACCATAACAGAAAGGGCAAAAACAGCTGTGGGTTCAAATGTTATACTCCCCTATGATTGCCTCATCAGTTCTGCAAGGCCAGTCTCACCTATGTGACACCTGAGTAAGTGAAAGTAAACTCTAAAAAGTATTTGTCTTGGTTGTGATTCCCAACAGAAGCCTGACATGGCCTCCACTAGTTAAATGCTGCAGGTGCAGAAATGCAGCCACAGGGTGGCTTTTAGCAAACCGCCTGAAACCTCTTTTGTTGACTGAGGGATTTATAGCATCACCAAAGCTTAAATCCATACAGACTTGTCTGTCACAGTACTATGGGAGACATTCCTGACAGCAACACTTTTACACAGATCACCGGCTAAGCGCTGCTGTCCAAGCAATCTGTGGGTGAAAATCTCTGCAAATGAAATAAGCTGATTCACTTTAACGAAAAAAAGAGTTGAAAACAGCAGATGCAAAAGTGTTTGGAGGACTTTTGGTCAAAGACATTTCATCCATTTACATTGTATTTCTGAAGGTATTTATTTGAATCAAAGCTGCAAACACAAAACAATTTAATCTCTTTTTAACTCTCAAATACAATGTCAGAATCTTTTATAGTTGCTGTACAGAGATGTTGAACTATTCCTTTAACGCAATGCAGGAATTAGGCAAATGATTTAAGATTTCAACTCTGTTGTTATCATTGTAAATGTAACTGTGACTCAGTTGTTTAATTGTTTCTAGAAAACAGTCCCAATGAAAACGATTCTTTCTCTTTGGCCGCCTCTAGCACTGTCATACATATTTTCCTCTGCAGCATTGTGCTTGTTCGATGGCATTATGTGCACACAAGAGACAATTAAAAACAGACAACTTTGTTGCAGCCTCCGATGCCTCTAATTAGTTCTGTGGCCTTAATTGCACTTTTGTTATGAAAAAAATAAGGTAACCAAGTAATCAAAAAACTGATTAGAGATGAGAAGTAAATCCACCATGCTGTTTTCAGGGTTATAATTATATTCACATTAGAATAATTGCAATTAAATAAGATAATTTTGCCACAGGCACAAAAGAACATTGCCTCACAAACAAAAAATGCATTTGTGATCCTGGATGTGCTTTTGAACTGTTTCAGAGTTAGATCATGTCTAGTGCTCGAATATATTTATTTGGCTGGCAGTGACTTGATGTCATCTTTTTCAAGTCTTTATAAACCAGAACATGAGTGGGTACTAAATGTATTCTCAGGAGACAAGACTTGGCGTAGAGAGCAGTTATTTGTACTGGAACGTAAATTTCCTTCGGCTGCAGGCTGTAATTTTAGACTTGATTTGTATTAGCCATCAGCAACAAAAAAAAAATCTCTTGTCTTTGAAGGGACACTGCTGCAATGACTATCACAGCACCGCCAATAGTTTTGGACAGTGATAGATGAGCAGCTGTAAGCACTATAAATTCTTCAAATTATTTTTCAAGACCACATCGGGTCGCAGTTTTCTGTGACATATTATGCGCGCTGCCACCATACCCTATTCATTATAAGAAACAATCCCCATAAAGTGTGTGAAAGCCAATAAACAGTGGCAGGAAATGTCACACTGATAGAAAACCTCCTTATGAGCCGCTTCAGTTGAAATGGCAGCAATGAAATCCAAGACCCACGGTAACATTTATAGGTATTAGCCTAGCTTATCCGGAGTATTAGCACTATTGGGAGTCAGTTATTGGCTTTAATATCTGGAGTGTTCAGGATCCTATAACACACTGAGCCTCAGCACCAGAGTGAGTGTATGTGTGTGTGTGTGTCCATTTTGATTAAATGTGTCTGACTCTGCAGAATTCTCTCTTCCTTTCAAAGTTTCCATGTGAATGCATGTGTGTTGAAAAGGATATCACTGTGGAATATAATTTCCTACCAGCATTTTGACATAAATTTCTCTTAACCAGTGGTTTCTGACTGTTTCAGCCTGTGACCCTTTAAAACAAGACCTCCTTTCACTGGTTGCATACGTTGACCAATTGTGGCCAGACCAACCAAAGACTTGTTTGAATCACAATTCATAAAAGGCCAAACACACAAAATTCTTCAGTAATTTACAGAAAGGGCACAGAGCCTGGAGGAAAGTCTGAAAAAATGAACATGAATTTGTGCAGCAGAAATGTCTTTATCATCTCGCAACTCCTCAGATTTAACCTGCGAGTCTTTGTCATAGGGAGTCTCAACCCTTTGCTCTAAAAAGCACAAGCACATCTATTTTGTCAAAGTCATGAGTCCAAAAATATTATTATTAATTCATATAAAGACAACTCTGTTAAATACACCATTATCATTTAATTCTTATATTTACTGAATGAAATAATGTTATAAGCCCAAACCTTCCCTTCATGAAGTACAGAGGGAACAAGAAGTATGTAATAATAAGTAAGACTTTAGAAAGCTCTCAACTCTACAACTCTCTTTTTCCAGTTTGAGCTGCACCAGAACTGATTTTGCATGTCTGGACAGCAGAACTTTGTTGCACCCCAGTTTTGCACAAGTGATGACGAATGTAACTTTAGGACATCGCTGCCAGCTGATTACTGACTGAGAGGTTCTTATGAAGCTCTGCTTGGTAAACAGAAATTTGGGAATCTGCCTCATCATGATTAATTTACACAAGCTCGAGTCCCACTCAGGATGTCTACTCATTATTGGCCATTGTATATCAGCTCGCTGTATGAATATGTGCTCATCCCTGACTGTGATAAACTTTCCGTCCGCCGAGAGGAATCCCAGCTATTGTTTGTGGCGTCTCTCTGAAGCCAATGGCAAATCATGCAAGAGGTGAGAGGCAGCGGGTCTGCCAGGAGCACCGAGAAAGGCATCAAAAACTACGCTATATTATCTGAGCCAGCTGATACTGTAGCATGTGGCCAACCCGGCGAGCAGATTGTCCTCCAGCTTCTGACCACACAGTGCAGCAGGGAATCAATGTTATTTCCTTATTCAACATTCATACCTGAATTTTAATACAGTCTGTGAGATGAGATAAACAAATATCTATTCCTGTAATTCTTTTGCCACATATGCCTTTTTATCCCCCTCTTTTTTTTTTTGCCTGACTGGAGCCAGTGATTTATATAGACTGTGTGCTACATTAATACACATCTTTCTTTGGACACATGTTTTTCTGGACAACTATCTTGCACATTTCAGTTATTCCTATATTGCATGCTGTGAACTTTCATACATTCCCTGGTGAATACTTAAACACATTCCTGCACAAACTGTACAGCTCCTGCATTTAAATAACATATTGTGCATATTTCTATAATAGTTTTTCATAATTAGTCAATTTTCTATTTATGCTTTCAACTACTTGTTTTTTTATCTATTCTTCATATGGCAAAACTACTTGGCAATAAATCTGAGGTGGCTAGTTTTCCCTTCTGGCTCTGAAACAGATCTTGTGGAGAAGTACTGTATCTCTATATACTGCAGGACTTAAATGTCACCAGCTTAACACCATAAAGCAGATTAACATACAGGTGCCCTGATTTTGAGCAGCTATTCCCCCATGAAATCCATCTTTTACATGAACTATGCTGACTATGCCAACCTTTTATTAAATAAGAGCCACTACTTTTATTTTACAGACACTGACAGAACAACTTCAGGAAATGATTCCTTCATCCCAGAACAGATACAACATATAGTTTGTGGAAACAACATGGCAGGCGGTCTGGAAAATCTTGTGCTTGGTCAGACAATCCTAACCTTCAAATGACCTATTTTCTTTACTTGCTAAGCCTTTGCTTTATATGTTTAAGATCAATACAATGAAAATTTAATGGAGAACTAATGGAGAGGGGAGATGTCTACTCAGGAGAAAAGACTGTGTTGTTTTTAATGGGCACTGTAATAAGCCTCAGTACAGGAACAGGAACCTGTGCTCATCCATTCATAACAAAGGTAGGTTACAGTATAACCCCTCCTCCTGGGCTCTTGAGATGTGTCAACCTCTGAAGAGCATGGTCTCATGTCAGTACAACCTGTTTTGACCCTCTAACCTCTAAAAATCTACTGCAAACATTTATAGTATTTCATCTCTAAAGAGGTTTAGTAGCAAACTTAATTTCTTGTGCAGAAGCAATGACATGTTAAATCCGGTATAGATTATTCCATTACTGTCTTGTGAATGCCACAAGGGATGGTACAATGCTGCTGGTCTGCATTAAAAATGTAATTTTACTCCTCGTTAGTCAGAGGCCTTCATTGTTTGGGATGCATTACAGTACGGAGATGTTACATTGAACTGAACGCTGAAATCAAGAATACGCATAAGAAAAAATATCAATAGTGTAGAAAAAGCTCTCATTCATGTAAGACACTTTCCGACCTTCATCATGTGCAAACTGCTTGATGGCGATATCACAGGTTATACGATTTGGTCTCAAACAGCCTCACACTGGAAACACAGGGTTGAATACAGGTAGTCTTTGATGGAAAGCAGATACCAGACCCTCATTAAAACCAGGTCATGATCTGGGTCAGATATGGCACCTACTGTGTGTCTGAATGACAAAAGGCCAGATGAAGTCAGGAGTGAACTTTTGCCGTGTTTGAAAAGGGAAACGTATTGGGATTCATCAAGGGTTTGTCTGAACTGGGCTCAATTCAATACTCATGCCAAATAGTGCCAATCGGGAAAAACAGTAATATTGAGGAACACTTCTGAATGCTTTTTAATTTGCTGGCAAATAAATAAACCCAGGCCTGTTCGACAGTAAATGTCCAAAATATTCTTTTATCATTCTTAAAACAGTCCTCTGAAAGGACAAAGCAGCTCATCATTAGCTTCGTAGCTCAAGGATTCATCACTGTCACTTCTTACTGACTATAGGCAGGAACTTTAAAACCAGCAACTCAGGCAGGAAGCAGAATGCAATAGTGGGTCAATGAGACGATCTGTCAGACTGAAGCCTCCTTTACCCAACAACAAACACAGCTTTTTCTCTCCTCTTCTGCTGCAGCATGAAAGCTGAATTGCAGTATTTTGACTCCTCTTCATAAAGATTGTTTTCAAGTAAGGATGCCTTTCCCCAGAATACACAGACACAACTTATTGCATGTGGAACAAACCCTCTCCAGACTTATGTCTCTACCACTGAATCAGCTTTTAACATACCTATGAAATTCACTAAGCCTGTCAGTCCTCCCTATGAAAACGCTTGTGTAAAACAACAACTTCCCAGCAAATGCATTAGTTTGGAGTGATGAACGCGCCGCGGTGGCTCGGAGAGTAAATGGATTTTCTGAAATAAACAGCAACATTTATGTCCTCTGCCACCAACAGCAGCACCTAATGATTTGATTAAACTGTTTGCATAATGCTGCAGTCAATCTCATCTGCTGTGGATAATTTGTTTTTTTGATTTTATCTTCCAGAACAGCCCTGCGGTGACCGAGTCTTTAGTCAGAGGCTGCTGTATTAGGGAGGAAAACTATTTAATGAAAATGTGCTCTTAAACAAAACAACTAATAATTCATATTTCCATCTTTGGCAGCCTGCACGCTTGAAAAAAAAAAAGCCTTCATTTTCCTTATTTTCAGAATGTAATTATCTTCTTGTCAAGGTTACAAACAGTTGTGTCGGTCAGGAAAACAAAGTTGTAAAAAAAAAAAAATTAAGGCTATCAAGTTTCTCGCTATCCATTGCAGAGTGCTGCCAAACGTAGTCCATAATTTTCCAAGAAAAATAAGAGCCACTTTAGCAAAAGTCGACACAAAACAACACAGCAGGCCAGCCAAGCCTGTAAACCAATACAAACTGCTTGGTGCAAGATTTCCTCGATACTGTTGGCTCACACAATACCTGCACATATGGCACAGAAGGATCATTTAGCACTTGTCAAACTGCATCGTCTTCCATTCAGAAAAACAACTAAAACCAAATGTTCAGAGCTTTTCTGAGTCATCTCTGGCCGTGTGAATGTCGCTTTGCTACTCGCATCGTCTTGGCAATGGGTGTTGTTCATTCACACTAAGTGAGACTAAGCTAGAGAGTGGGAGCAGGTGGCTTTTGGGACTTTATTAGGAGCATCAAGCTTTCAATGGAGCTCTCCCTCAAGGGCAGGCACAGGCATTTTGTGACATGATCAGTTAAGGAAATCAGTGCAAGAAATGCCTAATTCATTTTTCTGGCGAGTGGAAACGTGAAAAGCCCTAATAAGATCCAGCTAAAAGGATCCAGAGTGCTTCATGCTCGGTCTGAACAGGCAGCTTCACTCCGGCTACAAAATGTAGAAACTGAGCGTGATGAGCAGCACTTTTGTCTCTCTCTGGTCAGCAAATTTAATTGCAAGAGGATGAGCTCTTTTCTGAGATAACGCATGATCTCCTGTGGCTATTCTAATTGTGCAACATCTGTGTGTCCGAAAATGATTAATAGCATACAACATGATGTATCTGCTGCTGCGAGTGAAAGTGTGAAGTGAATGAATGTCTGAGGAAAGGCCGGTGGTTTCTGCTGTCCAGCCTCCACCGTGAAGTCAAGGTGAAAATGATGACAATAGGCTGGCAAAATCAATTTGACCTCTTATGTAATCAATTTTTTACTGTTATGTAATGTCGACTTGGCAATTATCGGGCAAGCTCTGCACACTTTTCTTGCTATGAGAGGCTGTGGGTGGTAGGTGGAGGGTGGGACAGTATATGTGTGTATGCTCGGAGGGTAAGTTGTGATATAGTGAAGGTCACAGTCTGGATACAAGCTCATACTGTGATCATATAATCTCTGTTGACTAAAAATTTTGTATAGTACCTACAAAATAATTGAGTAGTTTGTGTAGGTTTGACCAGCAATTAGTACGTGAATCACTGCTCAAAAAGAGCAACTTATTACTTAATATGACATAAATTTATCTGACACATTGGGAGCAGCAGCAAGTTAGTGATCTTTTGATAGCTGTCCATTCTTCTGTTTGTGTTTGTCCAGAGTAAAAATAAGGTTGATGTTCAATATTGATTCAAATGTATTTTACAAGGGAATGAAGTTTTACTAGCAACTGATATTGTTGCTTGAGTAAGTTCATTATGTTATATTATAACATATATATAAGATAAGATAGGATAAGATAAGATGTCTTTGTGTACGCTCATGTTTACTTGTAGCCGTTTTCCTCTTCCCTGCCTTTGTTGACACATTACAACATTACAGTTAGTTATGGCCACCTGTAGATCAGTGGACAGGAATGTGTATTGCATTACTCACATGCTTGTATCCATGTGCCAACAGGGACCCTTGTGTACAAGCACTGCTACAAGTCGTCAAAAACTCCACTGGGCACCTTTAACAAGCAAGCGCACCGTTCAGATAATGGACTCCCCACTCATTTTCCTCTTTTATTCTCTCATATCTTTGGTCGTCTTCTATTTGAAGATTAGCAGTGTCTGGAGTTTACACATGACATTGCTTTTCAGTACTGACGTTTTTAATGGCCTCTAATGTTGTGATTCCAACATGCGCAATGTAGATTTACAATCACGACAACCAGAGATACACAACAACTGTCAGCTGCCCAGTAGACATGGACGTTCATCTGCCACACACTGTACATACTTTTAAGTAAATAATGTGGTCTGTGTAATGAGTTCTGTATGATATCCTGTCATCATAAGTAATGAATAAGTACTGCTGTGGACAACCATGCTCATCACTGTCTACAGTCAACCCTCACATTGTGCAGTGACCCTCTTTTCATTGCCATAGTCTTGTGGAAATGTCTTCAGTCGATGTTGTGTTACCGTAGACAGCCCCACACAGTATTTCCATCATCATAAGGTAAAGTCTTTTCTGTAAGATGCCCTGGACGGGGGCAAAAAGCACTGAGTTGTCCAACTGTCCTGACACAAGTCATTGTTGATTTCACTGTTGTAGGGGAAAGACTCTAGGGCTGCAGATAAGACTGTTGCCATGGTCCTGAAGGAGATACCAAGTAAGGCGTCATCAGAAGGGAAGCCCCTCCTCACAGTGACTACCAAGGTGGGCAGAACCATCCCAGAAACCACCCTCGCCCTCCCCCCCTGCCTCCGAGTGGAACGTCCTCCTGTGTTGGTCATATTGAACAATAGCAAAGCTTTGACTGTCCTATAACTGACCTTCACTGTCTACTAACTCATTATTAAAGCCTTATGACTGTTGTATCTAACATAGAAGCAACAACGATTCATTTCCAGCTGCTCTATGGGGTATAAAACCCTTCTACTACATCACAACATTTACACACATACAATGAATTATGATCTATATAGTCAGCCTCAAATTGCTGCAATAACACATATGACTTTTTTATCTTTTCAAATTAGCCTCTGAGAGATTCATAGTGCTTCTTCAAGTTGACACTTATTGTGCACTTGGTATGTATAGGGGGGATTAAGCACGCAAATTTCCTCACTCATTCCTAATCAGGTCAGGAAAACTTCCTCATGAACTTTTTACACCTCATAAGCAGCTAATCCTCTGCACACACAGCATATGAATGCATTTCCAAAATGCTATGCCACACAGCATGGCATTGAGCTACTGATTGAGCTCTCTGTGTACAAAATACGGCAGCAAATTACTGTTTACCCGCTGCTGAGCTTTTTACTCCTCTTTTGCTTTTTAAGTGTTATAGCTTGATGGAGTCGGGGCTCCAGATGCCAATATGAGTTTCCTTGCTCTGTGCTTGATTGCTTTTGTACAGTATGTGTGTGTGTGTGTGTGTGTGTGTGTGTGTGTGTGTGTGTGTGTGTTTGCTGCCGTGTGTGTCCTCTTGTATATCTGTCTGTGTTTTAATAACCTGTGGCATGCTTTATACTTGTTTGACTTTCTAATACAATGTCTGGTCTGATAAGCTGTCATACAACCAAAGATAATGCTTCCACTCGAGTGGAAGGGATTTAATTATGTCTCAGCATATTTGCTGACAGACAGAAGCTGCTGAGTTAACGCTAACAAGCTACGACTTGTATATTTAAAATATATATATTGTTATAAAGTGTAAATCCTGATTTGTCATAATTTAAATTACTGTAGAAAATGGCAAGAAAAGGTCAGTGAAGTACAACTTCCCTCTGCAACAACTTTAGCAGTTAATTCCCTGGACTTTATCCACTATATGTCAGGACTATATGTCCGCTATATGTCTCTTCTGGTGCATCTATTAAATAGGTGCAATAACATGTTTGTACAATTTTACTACCTGCAAATATCAGTAACGTCACCCTTGAGAGAACACAGTGACAGGATACATCAAGACATGCATGTAGTAAATGTGACCACTTTACTACGCTGTGTCTTGATTCTTATAGCACAATAGTGATTGAACCATTATGCGGGTCATGAAGGTTTTCAGCCAGTGTCAGTAAATCATTTTTCCCCAGGAAAAATCCTCCAATTCCAGTAATGAGTTTCATGTTCAGTCATCAAACAATGGCTCGTTCAAAATAAACACATGAAGACCTGCTCATGTGGAAATAGCTGCCACAGCTAGAGATGATCTGCTCAACAAGGTCAACACTTTCTCTGCCATTTATTAGCCACAGACTAAACTGAGTTACACATAATGCAGTGCTAATGCCACCAATCATATAAAGCATTTATATATTGTAGATACTACCGTGATTAGGCCTGTCACGTATCAAATTTATCCAACCATTAACATTATCTCTCACCAACCTACATCTACTCATATGGCAATTTTAACTAAGTGACAGTAGCAACAACAACCAGTGATATCTAACCAGCCAACAAACCATCCAGTCACACTGTAATTATACAGCCAAGATGATACAGGAAATATATACTCTGGTGTAGTGATGTTAAATTTATCATTATCAGGATAAATATGATCATTTATCATAATATGGATTTTAGGTCACACTGCCTGGCCCCAACCATGACATATGGTCATACAGTAAAAAAAAAACAATTTAAAAACATTGCATTTCCGAATTTCAACGTGTGAAGAAGTGAAGAAAAGCAACCACATTTTATGACTGATGACCGCGCATTTTTGGCATTATAATAATCTTTAAAAGAGCTTTAATAGCCTGAGAGGCTGGAGAATTCTTGTAATCCTGAAATATATCTGGAAAATATGATAATTAGGGACAGTTGCTGTCATCGTTGTCAAGTGGCTGCTCATAACTGCAGCACAAAACAACAACAACAACAAACTATGGATGGCTCCAAAAACCAAAACCTTGAAAATGATCACTGCTTTGACCTGCTTGCTGTGTGCACTGTATGCAAGCACACACACACACACACACACACACACACACACACACACACACACACACACAGACTAAGCAGCTGCTGCAAGTCAGCATTGTTGTACTAAGAGCAGTTGGTAAATATTTTATGCCTCGACAGACTAAAGCAAGCATCAGGAAAAAAAACAAAAACAGATTAGGTTGTTTGTTTTTCTATCTTATGTAAAGAATTTCATTTTTGATCCCTTGAGATTTTCCAAGTCACATCTCACTTGAATGTTTTCCATATCGCTTTTCTTAAAAACTGTTTTCATAAAAATAAAAATAGAATGGAAATAAGTGCAGTGTCAAGCTGATCAGTTGATGTTGTTTCCGGGTGGCCAGACACAACTCTTGTGCTCTCCGGTGGCTGAGGCTGCAGTTCGAGAGGCATCATGTCCCAGCTTGATGTCACTTAGCAAGTGACAGAGGCTAAGTGACAGGCTGTGGCGCCTCACGCCACATGTCAAGTCTGTTTGTAAAGCCCAATATCACTGTCTCAATGGGCTTCGCAGAGTGAGGGGTCTCAGCCCAGAAGAGCTCTGAGAAGATGAGGAAAACTTCAAAGAAAGCCAAGAACATTAAAAATCGCTCTATCGCCATCTGTCTAAAACAGCAAAGTGAAAACCCACAATTATTATTTATATTTATCCTTATAGTGGCAATTAAAAATAGTATGTGAATATTTATGTAAATGTATGTAAATTTTCAGCTACAATATCCCAAATTCTAAAGAATGAATGTGCTGCTAAATGTGAAACAAACCAAACCACACTTTACTGCGAACAATGTATTACTGTACATAAAATACATTTGCTTAAAGGAGAAGGTTGATGATAACCAAGACTGATACATGTTATTTAAAAACTATTGCAAACACAAAGTAGTTTATATTGAGTCAATGCCGCATTGTTCTGGTGCCATAAATACATACAAAATACCAAATGTATATTAATCCACAGCTAAAAATAGTCACCAAGAAATGCACTATTTACTCCTGTTTGAGTGAGGTTTGAGAGTGCCCAGCTGATTTAGAAAAATACTGAGCCTTTTTAAAAACTGAAACTATTTGTTTGTGACCTGTTTTTAAAGATTTGCATCTTCAGTGGGAATTAATGTGCTTGGGGCTGAGTGCCACAGACAGGGCAGGGAAACTGGGGGATGAACTACAACTTTGTTGGTTTTGGGCTTTTCATGGGGTTTGCTGAATATTATTAGAGAATAATGCCAGTCTTAGCCTTTAAAAAAAAGTCAGATAGACATTTTCACAATTTCCAATTTTGCAGCCTCAGGACGAATCATGTAAAACCATTATGATGAGTCATAATACCCAACTAAGTGAACTCCAGTATACAGGCCCGTGGGAGTGCATGGAACAGTTCACTGCCACCCACAATAACACCTTCAACACAGCTGTAATGAGTAAACAACCTGCTGCATTACAGAGAAAATTTGCAAAGATATCAGAATGAAGAAAACACAGTTTGACATTAAAAATACGGATGCTGAAGAGTTAAGTATGATATAGGAGCACAACATCCTCTACATACGAACTGCACATACTGAAAGATGTTGGCTGTAATTATTTTTTCAAGATGACCATGCCTAACGCAGCCTCCAGGTTTTATCTAACAACTGTTGTAAGTTCTCTGCTTTGATATTTTTTTACCCACCTTCCCCTTTATGTCATGTTTTCCACCCTCTCCACCTCCCCCTGTCCTCACCTCAACCTCCCCTCCTTCAAAGCGCTGACAAGTTTAACTGGTACGCCGTTCCCTTAACAGCAACATCTGAGAGATCTTTTTGAGTCAAGCCCAAGTGGCACAATTAACTGAAGTTTTCCATTACATAATTTTCTAGATTACTCCTTAAAGCACTTGTAAACAAAGTGCCAAAGTGCTTTGCAAAGGAGAAGAGCAAAAAGGTATAGCAGGAGGGGAGCAATGGAGGGGGAAAAGGCAGTAAGGGAAAAGGGTAACCTCCTCCTAGTGAGAGTAATGGGCAAGCACCTCAGAAAGCTGCTCTCTTGGGTTAAGAGTGAACCTATAATTGGCGTTTGCATGCAACCTGCTACCAGAGTGCCTGACGCATCTCCCCAGATGAATGTGGTAGATCTTCTGTCCCCATTTTCTGGATAATTAGAAGAGGAAAATGCAGAGGTCTCATCATCTCAAAACCATTATTTAAAATTGGCCCCAATGGCAATCACAGGAAGTGCTTTGATGATCTCCAACAATCATGTTGTCCGCAGCGCAGATAGGAACATGGAGGACCCATTAGGAGACCGCCAGCAGTGATGTACAGCCACATCCTTCGTCCCAACAGTTATGACTCAGCTTTCAGGCGTGTCTGCTCAAAAGTGACAGTGAAATGTGAAGCTCAAAATTCAAGTCAAGACAGTTTTTACACTAAGATGCGACAACAGCGATTATACGTCACTCTGTCGGTCAGAATTCAGAGAGAGTCTACAGCAATGCGAGCAGCTTTGTGAGGCTGCAGGCCAACCAATGATCTGTTGTTGGTTATTATGCTGACATGCTCATGATAACAATGTAAATATGCACCATGTTTACCATGTTCACCTTATTAGTTTAGCTTGTTGCCATGCTAACATTGAGTAATTAGCACTAAACACAAAGTCATTAGGGAATTAGGAAATGTCACACATCTTGCAGGTATTTGGTTATAATTAAAGGTATAGGATGAAGTAATGTTTTGAACATGAATGTCTATAGCACATTTAATCGTATTTCTTCCAACAGTAGTGGATATTTTCACTAAACCCACAAATGTTAACCTCATAGTGGCACTAAAGGAAAAGTCAGGGGATCACTAACAACACCAAGTGGTGGACTGGCAAACTGACTGTTATACAGCTGCTAGCTCCAAAGAGGTGCATCACTCAGCTGGTAAAGCAGAGGCTGTTCCAGAGATCCTGTTTTATAATCCTCACTGAGCCAATTAAGGGCCAAGCTGGTCGCAGTTTATGACAAATAATGTTCTTGTTTCACAACTAAACACCATGTCGTATTTTCTGAGCAACGCTGCCAACTTTCAGCAATGAACATGACTCAGCAGGGCCCTTATCCAAGAATCTGTCAACATCTCTCATTATTCTCTGAAAAGCTCACTATTTAATGAATTAAATGCATCACTTGAAGATCATGCTGCCCCTTTGACAGCGCTGACCTTCAGTCAATCAGTCACAACATCAAAAACAGTGACTCTGCAGGGAAGGCTTCAGCCTGCATCCAGAGGACAGTATTATTGCTCAAAAAAAAAAACGCAGAGTGGAAAAATCCAAGGTCACCTATCATTAGAGGAATTTTCACACAGACGACAGGAGATTTATCAGTGCACCTCTGTTTAATGCAGACAGTAACTCGTGGATGTCCCCAATAGATGCTCTGCAGGCATCGCAAAAATTGTTATTCACTGACAGATGTTTCTCTGGTTATCATCCGCTCAGCCACTGTGAATATGTGCATTTATGAATGTCATTTACATTGTTAAGAGATCCCCCCCCTCTAGTCCTCAGGTCCCATGTCTCCAATGAGTTTTTAAAGAGTACACTATATTTATACAGCTCGGCTGACATTTATGTTGAATGAGAGCAGTCAGTTGAGAAGCTGCTTGGATGGAGCTACAGTAGATTTGTTGGATACAGGAAAAAAAAATCTTTTATACAGAATCCTAAAACACAACAAAATAGAGGAAATTAAATTATTATAATCTATAATGTACATCATCAATAATGTGTCATACTGTAGATTTGCATTACATTTAAACATCATCTCTCTGTGCAGGAAACACACAATAGTGTTTTAGTTTGCATTTCATTATGTAACAATCTAGTGTAATAAACATATATAAGTACATAAAGTTTACAAAAGCTGATTTAATGTTACAGAAATGTGAGCTTTAAAAAAAAGCCATACTAAGATCGAAATAATAGGAGTAGGAATCCTTCTAAGATGAAGAAGATACCTAAATGATACAGTGGATGATAAATACATACATTACTGACTCATCTGAAAGCTAATCTTCATAACCTCATGTCTTGTCCTTGTTAAATCATTAACAAGACCATGCTGGAGGGGGAACAGGAAACTATTGAGTAATATTTGTCTATAAGGCTCAATAATAGTTACATCATCACCGATTAATTTTGCGATTATTTATTCAATTCATTCATTAAATATCAAAAATGATGTCAAAAAATAATGAACTAGATTGTGACAGAACACAAAGTTGTAGCTGTGATCGTAGATATTCTGAAAGGTGGATGCATCACACGTATCTTCAATCCAGCAGCACAGAAGATCTTTACAGTCACCACAGTTTTAAGGTGGACGTTAAAGGTTAGTGGCGCCAATTCAGTATCTGACTAAATGTGAAATATGGTCAAAATCTGCCCTTCTGTTCCTGAGTTATGATGTTGAATAACAGCTCGAAAAGTGTTTTTGAAGAACACCATAATGTCACAGTGAGGTTGACCTTTGACCTTTTGGAAATAAAACGTCATCACTTTATCATTTTATCCTATTCAACATTTGTGTGAAGCTTGTCACAATAATTAGTGTGTGAATCCTTGAGTTATGGTCAAAAAGGTGTTTTGTGAAGTCAAAGTGATCTTTGACCACAAAAAATCTAATCAGTTCATCTTTCAGTCCAAGTGGACTTGAGAACCAAATTTGAAATTTCCTCGAGGTGTTCCTGAGATATCACATTAATGAGAATAAGATGGACACATGAATGGATGGACGATCCGAAAATATAAAGCCTACGGCCACAGCTGTAAAAATGCTCATCACAGTGTCCCAGAGCCCGAGGTGAACTCTTTAAATGACCTGTTTTGTCCGGGCAACAGTCCAAAACCAAAGATATTCAATTTAAAATGATACCAAAAAAAAGGAAGACAGCAAATTGTCACATTGGAGAAGCTCAGACCAAAAGATAGAAGACATGCTTTGAAAGATGAAATGAGGCGTCTGCCTCTTTCACAACACTAACAATAGTAACTGAGTCAATGGTGGCTCAGCCTTCACTCAGACTCTATTACACTTTCCCTGAACAAGCACAATGTAAATCACTGAATAAATTCGACCTTTAAAAACAAGTCTACCCCTGTGTATTCCCATCCTATGATTTGTCACTATAGTCCAAAATTGGGGGGAAATGCATGGGCTGGCAGCAGCAGAGGATGAAATCAGGTTACTTCACGCTGTGAGACTTCCCGTGAACCAAAGCTTTATTCTGACACCGCAACTGCACAAACTCTAATTACCTGTGCTGGGTCAGCATTCTTGCAGCGCAGTGCAAACTCTCACTGCACAAACTAATGGCCGCGTCCTCGGGATATTATTTATATACTTTTTTCAAAAGGTTTTCTGTCTGCTGTAAAAGTTTGGTCTTATCTTAAATCTTATTCCAAACTAGCTGTCAGCATCTTCTACCTTTCTTCATTTCATTCATCTCCTTGTTGGATACCTTCATCATGAATCATGCTTTTCCCACTTTTCTTTAACTGCTTTTATCTTTTATTGTGGCTTAACCTTAATGTTCTGAGGTCATAAGAGGTTTAGCAGAAAGTCAGACATCTTTGGTGTCTAATTTACCTCTAACATAAGTAACCATGCGGGACAACATGTCTAGATTTCTTTGTCTGTGAGGGACTTTTTGACAAACTAAAAACATATGCACCCAGTTGCCAGTTTATTAGATACTCATAGCTGAAATTAATGTTGTCTAATGCAACAGTCGTGTAATGAATAACATACGCAATAAAGCAATGGAATAAAATGGAAGATTATAATGCTCAGTTTTTGGGTTTAGAGGGGTGTTGATTCAACTTTATGATCATTTTAGAGGCTGCGCTTTGTGGAGCTTTTGAACTGTATTATATTATACTGACAGGTGTTTCTATTAGTTTGTCTGCTCCATTTCCATCAGTGACAGCAGGCGAAATAACAGAAACATCTCAACTGCGTATTTATAGTTCTTACCTTGTGTAAGTGTTTCATGATCATTTCTGTATCAAATGTGCATCCAAGTTAGTGGCAAAGGGAAATATTTCCACTTCAGTAGTTTTTCTACATATCAGGTTTTTGTAAGAAAAAAAGAGAAAATATGTCAAGGAAGAAGAATTGGACACAAACGATCCAAACAATGAGGGTGTGAAGCCAGTGTCGTTGTTAAATGGCTGCTCTAATGCCAGGATGGATATGCTATACGTTTATTATTGTGAGAGCGCCGACATTGTGGACATGCTATGAAACCACCATTCAGCACATTTCATATCAAGCATATGGCAGGTTGTGTGCAGTCCATTCTGGCTTGGTAATTAAACTTTTAGCACCTTCATTAAAATTCTGCTTGCGAGCGCGGCCTGGAGAGCAACAATAGCAAATGTCATGTTTCCTCGCTGCCAGCATTATATACACGCTGCACAGGCTGACAACAGTGGTGGTGGCTTACCCTTTCTATGGGACAGAACTGGTTTTCACCTCCAAATTATGAAGCATTGGTTGGCAAATTGCGGCCAGCTGCACCTGGAGTATCCAGGCTTCGGGGTACCAAATAATGAATTGGATGTAACCTATTCTGCAGCTGCTCTGGCAGGCCTACAAATTGGTGCATCACAGGCAAGGTGATTAGCATTTTCATGGTTTGGAAGGTGAGATAAGCAATAATGTTTAAGCAATTATTTTTTGGGACAAATCCATCAGGTTTCTCTCAGCCCAGCTCATCTCAATGGTGACTATTGACTCATCCAGTGAGAATACATGCACTGTACCAACCTGGTCATCTTCCTGTAGTAATCTGGTTTCTTACACATAATGTAAATGAGAGACTGTTTTTTTTAATTGTGTACGATTACCTGGATTTGTAACAGGTGTTTTTTTTTTACACATGTATCACTGTAACAGCACTGCAGGTGGATGAAAGATGAATCAAATAGAATATTAAATAGTAAACGCCCTACACAGATGCTTTCACTTATAATGCCTGATCAGGCCTCCACTAAAGGTGCAGTCACACCAGACTTCATTCATTTCTATGATGAACAGAGAGTATGTGCTTCCAGTCACGAGTTAAACCCACCCGAACACAATCTGATTGAAATTGCTCTCCGATGTCCAACCAGCTTGAAAGATGGCCTCTCGTTCAGGGAATATTGATTGTTTATATACTTGTTTGTCTTAATGGATGCAGTAGGAAGGACAGTGACAGAGATTAATGACAAAGAGTTTGATAAGAAGTTTATGCTTACAACCCTTCCTATGCTATTTCCTATCTCACCTGCTTTTGGCCAAACCACATGAAAAAACTTCCAAGGGCATATTCTCCTTTGACCGCACCTTACATTAATCATATTCATTAATAGTAGTTTGGTGACCTCATGTAATTCAGCAGAGCTACACCCAACCTCAACCTGAGAAGAGCTCTAATCAACCAGAATGTAAAAACACAGTCTAAAGTTTCCAACAGCTCTACCGTAATAAAAATTTAAAAACACAAAACAGTGGTCTCTCTCGCTGAAGAGCCTGTCCTCTCAGTGCACCGTCAGTCAAATAAAAACAGCTCTGCAGGCAACGGCATCATCACTACACACTTTGAATGCCAGCTTTCAAAAATATGCTCGAGGGTTTGGGAGATCTCAATGCAGATTAGCTGTATGTAAAGACAGTAACCAGACAAGTAAAGTGCATGTAAAACCAATCTCCAATTTCCTGCCTTACACTAATTTTTTTCCAATTACAATATTTTGTGTGTGCATGCAAACACAGTGATACAGAGATTGTGTGATGATGATTTTCCATCAACTAATGTGTTGACATCTAACATCAGCTGTGTTTTGCTGTCAGAAAAAGCTGGGCACCATCAGCTACCACTCAAAGTATTAATCCTGGACTAATGTAGCAATACAACCATGTGCCAGTTGTTAAACATCACTGGCACAAGTAGCAAGGAATCGGTTCATAAAGAGCAGCCACTGGACCAGACTCAAAATGTACAGTAGAAGATTGAATGTGGTCATGAGAGACTACAGTAGGATCTGTTACATGTCAAAATATTTCAAATAAGATTCATTTTCTCTGTGCTGTTCACATAAACGCAGAGTAGAAACTCTTAAAGCTGTTAAAAAGACTGCAACATCTCTGAGTGGATCAGCAGACATTTGAATCACTTCACTGTATCTATGTCAAGATGCCGTGAATAAATGATGCGCAGCAAAGGAGCACGAATGTGTGTTATCTTCCTAAAACAACACGCAGACAAGTCGAACCCCTTTTGCAGTGCAGGGATGTGTCAGTATAGAGACTCCGGTGTCATCTGAATCGTGACCACAGGGCCCAACTTCACTTGATGTTAACGTACCAGGGACTCTTGTAGACATTGTGATGGGAGTTTCATGCTGAGTAAGAGCCTGAACTGTCTTGTCTGTTTGCCCTTACAGCTGGTGAGTGAGCAACAAGAGAGCCGCCCACTTCTGAGCCCTTCCATCGACGATTTCCTCTGCGAGACCAAGTGTGATGGCCTTTCCCGCCCTGTGACTTCCAACACAGCTGGTACAGTACAGTTTACAGCCTGCAAACTCTGTCGAGCAGATGCAAACATATGTAGGAGACTGCCCAGTGCTGCAAGTCATTTTTCAATTCAGCCAATTTCGATTTGTTGTTTGAGATGCCCTTTAACCGTTGAGACTGTGTCATAATAATACTACATAATAATTACCCTGCAGTATACAGAGGAAAAGTTCTGATCCATCAGATGCTGCCTCCTGTTAACATGTTTTTATCATCCATAGCAAGGCCATGCATTATACAGTATTTCTCATAATGCTAGATAAGACTGATGAAGTGATAAAAAATAACCTCTTGAGTACCACATCCCACTCACTACGATTCAACATGACCATGAAGTATTTATACAACATCAGCAGAGCATATGTGAAATTTATGTCCAAATGTGTCTCCCTGAGTACACATGTATCTTTTACAGCATATATACAACATAAGATTTTGCCAATAAATAAATTAAAAACAATCTAGGCCAAAGTAGGTGTTGAGAAATTAAATGTTCTGACTTTAACAGATGCTCAGTGCCATCTTGGTTTCCACATGGATGGGACCTGGATGGCTGAGCTGTAGCATCTTTTGAATGAAGCTTTGCAGAAGCAGATTGCACAGCTGACATGTGTCATCTACAAACTGGCCACTGACTGTGCTGATTCTTCTGGGCAAAGTGTGGGGGGCTGTTGTGGGAAACTCTCCACCTTCTGTCTCCCAAACGCCTCCTGCTGCTCCCACTGACAGCAACGAAGGCTTAATATAATTGGTCATGAATCCCAAAATGGTCGGCTTGTGTCTAAAATGTAGCTTATGTGCAAGATTTTAAAGGTATGTGCACTTTTAAAGTTTTTGGATAAATCCTCGCACACATGAACTCATCATAGCCAGTTGGTTATAAAGAAGAAAGTGTTCAAACACTGGTTGTCTCTGGAGGCAGTTTTCACGTTCTCCACACGTTCGCTTGGGTTTCCTCCAGCTGCTCTCATTTCCTCCCACAGTGTAAAGACATGCAGGTGAAGTCGATTTTAGGTGTGATTGTCTGTCAATCTGTTTTCACACCGTGATGGACTGGCAAAGATTCCAGCACTGAATAACACTGAACAGAAATTAGCAAGCACAGAAAATCAATGATGAATGATAATTACCAGCTCAAATATGCTAATCCACATGAGACCTACATCATGTTGTGCTCGCTCTTCCGTGCAGTCTTACTTTCATCTGATTTTGAGGTTGATGACTATTTTTTTCCCCATTGTAATTTTAAACACTCCACCATAAATTGGTTACATGGGTATCTGGGGTTTAGAAACACACCTGTCAAATATGTGTCTGTTTAAATTTGCAATATTAGTAAGAAAAAATGAGACTGAAGCTATGAACTAACCGTCTCAAAAAACAGTCCTCAACATCATGTCCATTACTAATGTCACTAATGAAGATGAAGGCTGAAATTCCTTTATTCAAGAAGAGACTCTCATCCCCTCCCCCTCGCTGCATAAAATCCCCTCTCCTCAATCCTCACAATCAAAAATCTTTTTTTCCTTTTGTCAGCACTTCGCTCTAACATGCTGGGTCAATAGTCACAGGATTCGACTCCTTTGAACTAATCACAACTAATTGCTTGAGATCTCAATGATCACCTTAATCCAATTGAATTTTAGCCTTTCTATGAAGAGATTGTCCTGTCATAGCTTTGAATTTAGGCTTAAAGCTCTAGTAAACATTATACTCGCTATACAAAGAGTTTTGAGTCTGGAAGGTTTAAATGGAAACATACTGTTTGAAAATGAAAACAAAATAGAATATATGCAACTTGTATATTTAACATCCAGGGGTTTGACGTATGGTCCAGGCACATTTAAACTCTTTTGAGTTCCACACTTTTAATCTGGTGCATTTGATTCTGAAGAACATATTAGTGCGTCCTTCCCTCTCTCACTACCCCACATTATGTCAGTCTTCCTTATGTTGTAAAGCTGAAAAGTTCAAGACTCCATTAAAATGTTCAACGATCACACTGATTGCTCACCATCAGTCCATTGGCCACCATGGAGCGAATCGTTATCCATTAGATAACTATACACTACACAAGCATCCAGTTGATGAGGAAAACTTACTTGTCTGTGCAATTGTCTTCACAGTCTCATCATTTCAAGTAGACTCGAGGGTGCCAAAACATTTCTGACACCATCGCCTTTTCATGAACAGCTTGTGTTTCTTTTTGATGCTGAAAACTCTTCAGGCAACCTTCCCCACGAGTGTGTCTCCCTTGATTTGTAATTGTACTTGTCATCTAAGAGCACAAGGCATGGAAGACAAGCATACTCTCTAATTACGCAGAGATTTCAGTCAACAAATGCTCTCAGTTGGTTGTCATGAAACAGCAGCACGCCAATTATGCAGTCACGTGTCTGTAGTTTTGAGTGCGCATTGCACAAAAGACACAGTCAGGGTCCTTGGAAATGAGCGAGAAAACTTTGTAGATTCCTCAAATAACCAATCCAGAAAGAGGCTTTTATAAAAACGGATAGTTCTGGTCAGCTTGATGCCCCTGAGAAAAACGGGAAGCGTGAGGAGGATTCAGTGATTATGTTGGCCTATACGTTAAATACATAAATGTGCCTGTCCAGAGTCAAACACTCCGGTATCAGCAAATACTGAATAATACTTCAACAGTTGTACAATTAATGGCAAAATCTACATACATTTTAATAATCAACCTCATGTTTTATCCTGCATCTGTGTGCGTCCATATGATGCTTGCAAACATTCTGCTAAACGCTGTTGAAGAACGACTGTGGCTGGCGAAAATGCACTTTTGCACACACAGATTTTTTTTCAAATTTCCCGTTACAATGATATTAAAAAGGAAAAATGTGACCCCGAGTTAGAAATCTTTGTATGAATTTCACCCTGTTTGCTATTGCTTTGTTTATTCATTCTCATTTACAGCACAACTCGACAAAACTGGCAACAAAAGCCCCAGCAGCAGGACATAACGCTGATTTGACTCAAACTGCAACAAATCAAATTAACAACATGGAAAAAATTCAATGAACAAGACAACAAGTGGCTTTAAACAGAGAAGAGCACAATCAGCAGCAGGAAGAAGAATCAAGTGCGGGTTTGATTTACAATGAAAGACATCTAATAGATATAAAAGGCTTCTGGAAACGAATTTGCAATATTTACTCAAATCAAACATAATCTTCTTAGTTTTAATGAAACCCGGCTATCAGCACAGAGTTTTAACGTTGTTACAGAGTCTGTAGGTGGAAGCTGGACGACAGCACAGACAAAAGTTGAACCTCTTGACAGAAGGCTCTGTCCTTCTTTGCTGCTCTACCAACCTGAGATTGAATTACTTAATTGACCAAACTGGAGCTCCTCTCGGGGCTGCCTTATCCTTATCAAACTGTGCAATGGCCTGAAGTATATTTAGATTCTCTGAAAAGAGCAGCAGCAAATTTTTTTAGATGTCCACCCAGGAGGCAATACCGTGACAGCTTAAGTACCCTTGACAGCTCAACTCGCCATGTCGGAAAATGTGTAGATCATATCAAAGCTTTGTGCAGCGCAATAAATGAAACCTTTCGTTCGGTCTTATTACAAGGAGAAAAGAACGTTTCTGAAATATGATACCGCTTAGCAGAGTGAACAACCTTGGCATAACCGCAAAATTAAAGCAGAACTATTGAGGGTTAAAAAGAAATAAATCACTCAGTTTACCATCGTTCAGAAGGTGAACTGATTAAAAGAGCTTTAAGGCAACGAAAGAAGAGACAATAAAACACTGAAATAGTGTTTTTCTTTTCTAGCGTTGAAAGGATCAGTTAGACTTAGAAAATATATTCAGTAATAAATCATGGATAAATAGCATATTTGAATAGTCAAATTATAAGTGAGTAAAAATCTTAAAATGATTCTTTCGATGCAACTGATTTAACTAATTTTCAGAAACACTGTTACCACTGATGATAAAGTGGGAAAGTATATATACAGACAACTTCAAGTGTTCTTTTCCTGCCTCAGATTTCAGTAGTGAAAGCAATCTCGCTAAGCAGCTCTTCATATATATAAAATCCCAAGAACCAGCAATAAACACAAAAGTCATATTGCTGGTGCGAGCTATAGTACATGTGGCCGTTAATGTCCCTCATGCACGTGGACGGTGTGACCTCTGTGAAAGAAGGACGGCTCAACTACTGTCCTGTCCTTCACAGTTCTGTCTTCAACACTGGACCTGCTGGATCTCAGTGAACCTGGCGACAGGAGGAACAGCAAGGACAGGAAGAGCCCCCTGTCGTCCCGGGGCAACAGCCAGAAGAACAACCCTCACAGGAAGAAGACGGATGAGACGGAGCTGATCCAGGTGGAAGTTGAACAGACAGGACCGACCATGAGGACCCCGGAGAGGGCGTCACTAGACTCAGGTAGAAACTGACTGTAACCCTGATCATACACGAGAGATGATAGTCTGCATTTAGGGCTGAGGATGAAATGTGTTTGTACAGCCAAGAATTGAAAATTTTTAAATAATAAAAGCTGGCATTGAATATTTGGTCAGATTCTTGCTTACTTTTTCTTAAATCATCTCTTGATTTAAATCAAAATTTGGCCATTTTAGACTGTATTTTATGCAAATTTCTTGTAAAGCTTTTTAACATTTGAGAAGTTTGTTGAAAAAGGTGTTTTGTTGAAAAATATGGTTATATTTCTCAGCGAGTAAGTTTTGGCATCAGTCCTAAAATTCAGATATTGTATGATTCAGTATATTCATACTAAATCATACATGGTGTTTCCAGATGTACAGAAGTCAGCAGTACATTGGTAAAGTGTACAGTGAGGCATTTATACTGAACAAACTGGAAATGTCATCCTTCATTTCTCTCACTCTCAAAGTGGATTTCACCTGATCTATTCTGTAATGTCATATACACACAATATCATATATATCTATAAAAATGAAATCGTATCATTTCACCCAGTACACACTTGCTAACTACCTCACCTAGTTTCTCAGAAGTTGTAAAACCCCGAGAACTCAAACTCCCACATCCCCCGTAGAACTGACCTCGCACATGTTGAAGCTAGGCCAGAGAAGGATCAAGCCAATTTATTGTAATGAAAGGGATCATCTTAAAAGACATTAAGAGGAAACGGCCAATTACTTTCGTATTTGCCAGTTGAAAAGGTTAAAGTCTTCAATGAGAACTAATTATGCAGAGTGAGTCAAACGACAGTGTGGTGAGTTATTCATGGCTGTGAGATGGATTAGACCACTAGCGTCATTTACCAGCAACCCTTTAAGTCCTGTTTTTTTTTTACGTTTTGACGCCCGCAGCAGTAATTGTCTGCCTGTTTTTAGCTCAGTTTGTCCAGAGTGTTAAAAGGTTTGTTTTTCAACTAATGGAAAACAGAACTAGTTCCCTTTATTAATTAGTGTTATTGTTAATTGAAATGTACTTTTTTTGCTTTTTCACACAGCTAAAAACACATTAGTATTTGTCCAAATTAATAGTTAATGGACTCTTTCTGAGGGGTGAATTTTAGATTTAGAATGACTCATTCGATCAAGGGTGACTGTTCTTTTTGATGAGTAACAAATCAACTTAATTTGCCTCCTTTGTCAAATCAGTCTGTTTCGTGACTTATTATTTTGTTCTTAATTATTTTTATTACTGTCACCAGTTACCATTGGTTCACCGTTGGATAAATGGGAAGAGCTGAACCCCAACCCTGAGAGGAATGGCAACAGAAAATGGAAGCTGGAGAGACGGCGTTCATCGAAAAATTCATCCAATGAGTTTCTGTGGTAGGTATTATCCTGACCAGACATTAATGGGATAATGATAAATTAGACGGTAGCTATATCACCTTTATAAAGATGTTGCTTACTGATTTTTGTTGTCCATATTTTAACCATAGTTAATTTGCCAAAACCACAAACCTTCCCCAAGATTTACTTTTTTGAACACTGGTTTATAGGTGTAGTATAGAAATCACACATATTTAATTCATATCTGTGTCATGTAAACCACCTGTCTCTCTTCTACTTTAGGTCCATAGACTGTAAAACCCAATTAGAGCCATCGAATAAGAACTCCTTGGAAGTAAATACCAAAATCGAGCCGGAGTCTGCCCTAGCATCTCAAGTAAGTGCTCAGTATGACAGGAGCAGGCAGTAATCATCATTATTGTATGTGCTGCCTGCACTTGAAATCAGCATTCTTTTGAAGTGAGAAAGCTTCACATGTCTCTTCTGATGGTTAAGCTTCATAATAATTTCACGAAATGGTGACTTTAACGTGTTTATTTAGCAACTGCATGTTAATTGCATGATAATGTAGCCTTGATATTATATCTAATAAGACACCCTGTTGTGTAACTGTTGACCCATCATGTTGTCCTAACACCTACAATTCTTCCATTTCAGCTCAACAGGCAGTATATTAGTGGAAGACATGTAAGCCTCCCTATGCATCCTTTCATATGATACTGAAAGACTTCCACATTTGCACCGGAAAATAAAAGCATCACACCATCTCATAAAATTTGACTTAAAAGACCAAAAAAGAGGAGATTGCATTGAAGCCAAAAGGCGCCTTTGAGGAAATCCAGATATACTGTTGGCCTTGAGATTCTTCCTTTGTGGTGCTACGAGGTCCAAATGTCAAGCGCTTTCCTCCTGAGTTGATGTCTCTGTGTAGGTCTGCATAAGGGTCTTGTTTCCAGACGCCATTATTAGATTAATAGCCGATGAATTATTCAGCAGCCTTGCTCTGAGCCCATTAGTGCTGATCTCACCAAGCCAGCTAAACATACATCACCTTTTCAGCAGTCTGATAAATAATAGATTTGGGATTAAAGATAACTGTCCGAGATGGAGGGAAGTTATTGGCAAACAAGCATACTATATTTGTTTTGCTCAGGGGTTACACATAACAGCTGACAGAGATACTGTAAAGAGTGGTTTTAATTTCCAACTTGGCAGCTACCGTACACACACACAAACAGAAAATGCATGCAAAGAAGGGAGACGTGTGTTGCATGAGATTTGCATACACTGAAACGACACGAGAAAATGGCCCAAAGGTTTGAGCCTTAAGGAAAAATCCACCCTCAGATGATCATGCAGTGTTAGATATCATCAGTTTGAAGTGCACAATTCCAGGAGTAACTAAGTTTAGTGGATTAGTTCAACATGGAAGTTTATTCTTGACCTCGAGATCAATATGTGACATACTAAAATGATCCCAACTCAAGGTCTTGCTAACTTTTTTGAGCTTTCAACCACATCTCATGGTCTTCAGCAGCAAATGTAAATGGTGGAAACTGTTTATTTTTTGGCGTATTGACTGTTCGCTAATCCCCTCCCCTGATCAGCTGTTGTCCAAACAGAGTATAGCTACTGTGAAGGGCCTGGATTTTTCTCTACATGTTGAAATCTATGGAGCTGTAGTACTGGGAATTTAGTTTGGAGGGTGATGCACTTTTTTTAGGCTTTCCAAAACCAATAACACAAAAGTAAAAGTGAAAAGGAATGAACTGCAGGATGTGTTTATCCCATATATTTTCAGTTGAAGGAGTGGTGTGGGGTTACAGGTTATGAAAAGTAAGCCTGTTCATGACAAATATGAAAAGTGAAACATTAAGTTTTGAAATGTATGTAAGCCAAACAGGTTTATGATGGAACAAAACACTATGATCTGGCAATACAAAAACAATTCTGTGTATTTATTCCCATGTCTTCTAGCTACATGAATCATCAGCTGGTGTGGTTGCTGACTTTTTTTCCAGTGAGACTTTAGTCTCAGCCTTTCAGCATGATGTCATGTATGTAGCCCACAGGTGCTTATCTAAATAGCCCTTTCTTACCTTCTACTTCAAGTAGTAAATCTGTCACTATTATTGTGTAACAGTGCATAAGGGGTCAGGGCTTAACGAACTGTCAGTTTTCAGTCTGTCTTGTCTACTTCAGTGTGTGATTTCCTCCATTTCCCATGATGCCATTCCACAAAACTAAAAGAACAGATGTGAGCCTGGTGCTGTAAATCAAATGAGAATATGGATGTACAGTATGAACACATTTTACTAACTGATGATCAAGGCGATGCCCTTGGTTCAAACCGCAACATCAGGCTGCATTGCATTCTGGTCTGGTATTAAGTAAAAAAATTTAAAAAAAAATTAAAAAAGTAAGAGTCTGGAAAGAAGCCCTCTTCTGTTCAACACTGGCAGCAGATCCTGACATGAATCCTGACTGATATTTTGCTGAAATTCTTTATGTATTAAATCATAGCCGGACTGGAAATCTCTTGACAGAATGTTTTGAAGTCTTGCCAGACATCAGGGTGAATTAAAGTAATAAACACAACCAGAACACAACAAAGTGATTAACACCTGATTTGTCATTAATGTTAGTGTTTTGGGTGGATTTTTCCTTTAACAAGCCTACGAAAGCAAACTGCTGTTTCTTCACACAACACAGCAAAGTCTATTGTAAATGTGATGAGATTTTCTTTTGACCCTGCATGCATTTTGTACTTGTAAATAAAAAAATATGGCTATCTGCAATAAATGAATGACGCAATTTCCATTAATACTGAGATTAAGTAACCTCAGTTAATCTTGCGTAATGGCCGTATGTAGAGATGGGAATTTATACATAAAGTGGCTGATCTGACCTCCAAGCAGCCCTTTCTGGAGGAAGTCACTGACTGCACACACTCCTCAGTCTGTAATGGATTTGCTAGCCCCGGGTTACATACAGTCATTGCTATTTACAGTACATCTAGTGCCACATCACATCTGAGCATGAAAGGGTATCTCAAAATCATTTACCCCTCGCAGTTAAATGTGTAGGTGTAATGTGGAATCGTGTAAACTATACCACGCTCCCATAATGCAAAACCACATGCGTGTAATTGGTCGATTTTCATTTGCACAGCCGAGCGAGACTTTATATGGAAGTTTGTAACTGAGAGGCTATTGGCATATTTCAGTTTGATATTGCATGTGCAGGTGCACGAGAAAGGGAGGTGGTGGGGGGAGGAATTGAGGGAGGCTGGATGAGTAGCATGACATTCAGATGAGGGGTGGGGCGAGAAGCTGACAGTAGTGATTCTGCTGGCCTTCCTAAGCATGTCAGAGGCTTTGTCGAGGCAGGGATATTTACCCGTCCCTGAGAAAGCAGAGACGGCTGACCCTGCACACTCTCCCTGCCTGTCTCTCCCTCTGGCTGACTGTGTGTGTGTGTGTGTGTGTGTGTGTGTGTGTGTGTGTGGGTGATGTGGTGTGCTATGTGGATGTGTGTGTGTGTGTTTGTGAAGTGTTGTGTGAATGTGAGCGTGCATATGTTTAATGGATCTCTGTTTGTGCATATATGTATATGTTATGAAATGTGTGTGTGTGACAGGCTCGCCTATCCAAGGAGCAGCGGTGGGGCAGCGCCCTCCTGTCCAGACATCAGTCCCTGGAGGAGGAGTTTGAGCGAGCCAAGGCTGCTGTTGAGGTAAGCAGAGTGCTGCTTAGCACACCTCACATCTGTCACCTGTCAACTGAGAGCCATCTCCTCCCCTGACTTTTAATGACCTTTATCAGGAAAGATCACTTGGTTTTTCAATATTAAACAGAACTTTACACTGTCCTTGTCAGCTTGGTCTTTTGACTTTTCTTCGAGCAGGATACTGAATCCTCGACAGCTCAAGTGTGCTTCTATAGATTACCCTGAACTTAACCCTATTTGTGTAAGGGAAGCAGTTGTACGCAGCTCTTTACTGGTGTTGGGGGTGTTACAGAATGTACATTTGCCACACTAACCAGTAAGCCCTCATTCTTGATCTCATTTCCCATCGTATAACTAAGACATACTATTTGAAAACCTCTCAAGCATAAATGTCAACATGTGTAGAATATGATTAATTTGTGTTTTCAGACTTTATGTACCGATTTTAGAAAAGAAAACTGTCATAGATAAAGTCTGAAGACCAAATTTAATGTGTGGTTAAGTTAAAAAGCAATGTATAGTTGCTTCCTTAACTCTTCAATGAGAACCATCTCCCATGCAGTGAAGGAGACTGTCCAGCTACCGAGACCTTTGACCAACCTATGTTTATCCACATCTGGCGATACAGCATATTTGTCATACTTTACTTCAGTAGTTTAGTTTTGTTTCCTCAGAAGAAACCATTATTTTCTGCCATTAGTCTCCAACTTTATGAGAAAGGGATGGAAAAATCCCTCTAGTGCTTCTAAAAAAAAGAAAGAGAAGCAATTAAATGAGAATTGTATGAACTTTAAGCCAAGAAAACTTTCTTCAATATCACATTTCCAGTGTCATTGTCCGTGTAGTCTCATAATCGTTCCAGCAATTTGAATATATCTAAATGAAGCCCTGTGGAGCTGATTGCCGTTTGACTCCTCCAGCCCTTTTATCTCTTTGTCAAATGGTCACTATTGTGCTTCCTGCTATGTGTTCGCCCCTGTGGTGCTAGTGGACAGTTTAATAGTCCATGCTAAATTCACACACTCAGGTTCACGGGGTGTTTGACCCAGAAAAATATTCACAACCCTCTGCTGGCTAACAATAGGAAGGTAAATAGGTCAGTCATTTTATGGCCAGACATATCAGATACCACAGGAGATGGCAAAGTTACAGTAATTAGATATGGCTTAATTCTTCATAGGACTGTAGCGACACACGAATGTGTTGGGTTGTTAAGCGTGCCTGACGTTCTTGTGCTTTCGGGGAGGCGATAGCCAAAATGACAACATGGAAAATTACTTGAAAACCTACATCTATGAGAAGGAATAAGTTTTTTTGTGAAAGCACTTTCATCACTTTTCCTTCTTCAAAGTGAAGTTGCTATTGAGAAATTCCATCCACGCATGAATGATTTTTTTTAATCCTATTTTGCAATAGGTTTGGGTGCTTTTTAGGGTTTTTTTCATATTTATGAAAGGTTACATCACGTTGACCTGACGATAACACCTGAGTGACTAAAATAAAGCAGAGTTTCTGTACTGTACGGGAGTTTAGATAACCAGGGAAGTTTTGTTTTTAACTTGCATTAAAACCACTCTACCACTCAGTGGGCATGTCCCTTCCCAGAAAATGGGTGTGAACCCTGCAGTATTGAGTTACTTCAGCTTTACTGAGGGCTACGGTAGACTGTTGCACACTGAGCGATGTGTAATGGTCAATAAATAATAGAGCAGGGACAGGAAGACGGTGAGAAAGTGAGAGGAGCAGCTGCAGAGGAATGGGCCGCCCGCTTGGGGATCCCTTCCCAAACTTAGCGATGACGTCACATCTTGTATAAGCCTGCATCCTCCCGAATAATTGCACAGTTTGAGTACATGCGTCAGCCGGGGGGCAGGTAAGTGATGAGATTTTGAGATGCTCCTGGACAAGCGTCTGAGCATGGAGCATCGATTGGTAACAGTATCTCGTAACTTCGATCGAGCAGCCTGAGTGCTGGCCTCCACTCCAGAGGAGCTCGGATGCAAGTGGTCAGCCATTTTGGCTTCAGCTGCCAATGTCAAAGCCCACAATCAGATAATTTCCTATTAAGTAGCTGTGCATATGCATGCGCTTTCATACTTATAAAGAAATGGAGGTAGAGACGGCTCAGATGGCAGAGAGAACATTAAATCAGCACACTGCCTTTCTGCCAATTGATTCAATTAGATGAAGCAGCCAAATGTAAGAAAATTAGGACCCACACAGGGAGTAGACAAGAAATTAGGCTCCCAAATATAATCCGTTTTACAAAGCTGGCACTGATGAGAAAGTGTAGGTTTTATTCCTTTACACATAAAAATCCTTGAAAGGGGAGGACAAACTGGCAGTGGGCCAAGAGAGGGAACGTAGCTTTGAATTTATTTACAAAGAGGCTGATAAAGAAATGTTTCCTGAGTAGGTAAGTGGCTGTCCGTGTCACATGAGGATACCATCAATTACTCCTAGCTGATGACAGTGTAATACTTTTATTAAAGAGAGAACCACTGGAACAGCTGCCGGGTCAATTGGGACTTCAGGGAACAGTGTTTTTGTGTGGGGCAAGAGAAAGCGCTCCCACGGTGGCAATAAAGGCGAGATGAAGGTGACTGTGTGGCCTCTTGTTTGATTAAAACGGCAGCAGGACAGGTTCACTTTTATCCTGCACAATATTGGTCTGAGGCCGTGCTGGTTTAGTGAGAGATTGCAAAGGCAGTGCAGTTGTCTAGAAGTTAGAGATGCAGGCTTGTGATCAAAAGGTCACTGGTTTTAATCCACAGACCTGCTGGGAAAACGTGGACGGGGAAAGTGAATGAGTAATGCTTTCACCTCCCTCGGCGGCTTCCATCAGCGTGCCCTCAAGCAGGCCACGGGACAAACATTTCCAGTTGAGCTGCAAAGTTTCCAACATGAGAACAGGGGTGCATGAGGCGTCTGCCAAAAACCCTGCGAGTGTATTTTCAAATTTAACTTCATCATCCACTGAGGAAATTAATTTAGTCAGAGGTGCATACAGAGGTGAATATAGTACAAGAAGGTAACTGCAGGAAATACATAAAGTACTTCCACCTGACCGCAGGGATTTTTCATCATCAATCAGAAAGTGAAAAGGAGTTAAAACAGATGTGGGTTTCGCTCAGTTGCGTCCTTTGCTGTGTATTGAGGCAATTAAAAAGTAATGACACGTGATATCATGGTCAAAGACACCTCCTTTTCATCCATTTTTCTGCATTGTTCGTCATTATTCATAGAAGGAGGTCGAGTCGCTCTCCTGACTAACAATGCTCATAATCAGTCATTTCTTCATGACATTTTTGTAGCACCAGGGAACATAAATATACATGTAAGAAGCCGTAAAGTGCAGCATGACTTGGTCACCAAAACTGTCCTCCTGTCAGTCCATATGACTTTATGCTCACAGCTACTGGTCTGTTTGTTAAAGGCTAGTGTGAACACAAAGTAGACCAGAAATAAAAGGCGACAGAGTATTATTTCATTTTCCTTCATCCAAACCAAACAAACTGAATATCAGGTGTGAATGCATTCATAATTTATCCCATAATTACCAAGCAACAGCACACACCAGAACACTGTTCATATGTCATAAATTCACAGTTGATTGCAATTTTTCTGCTTATCAGCCGTCCAAGAGTGGTGCCCTGGTCACAGAAGCTCTATGTGCTCTTATCACAGACATACATACAGTATAGTGGGTAATCACATTGTCTGCCAAAATGCATTTGAACCACTTTGTCCACCGAAATGTATTTTATTCTTCTCTGAGTGACATTATCGGGACTCCAGTTTCCTATTTTTGTCTCGCTGACCAAGGACTTGGCCTGCGCTGCAGAGCAGTGGGTGGCTCATTAACATTAAAAGGCCAGACCAGCCGTGCTCTGGAGATGAGGGGGGGGGGTTTGGAGGTTGCTCTGTGTCACTGGTAAATAATGAGACTTTTTGTAATGTAAGCCCCTCGGGCAAAGTGGATAAGTCAACTATTCATGTGCTTGATTTCCTCCAAAAGTTGAGTCTCAAGTTAAGACAACTCAAACTGGCATAAACAGATGAGGCCCACTTGAGAAGCAAGATATTTAAAATCAAATATTTTTACTTAACATCTTATTAAAGTAAGTGATTGTAGAAGCACCAATAATGTGAAATCTTGCTAAAGTAACAAATGAAGGGAAATTCAAACATCCCTAACAATTTAATAATTCAACAAAAGGGAGCAGCTTTAATTTATGGGGTCTTAACAATGTTCATTTCAGCAGTACAAACACTGAGTAAGCGGATCGTGAAAAATTAGTCTCTTTACTTGCCCGAAATAGCGTGTTAAAATCAGAATTCGAAAAAACACAGGATGAAGCTTGATGCTGCCGTTGCTTTATATGGGTGAACTGACACCAAACAGGTCTTCTGAGCGCTGTTAATTACAATGCTTGTTTTTTTTATTAATATGTCTATTCAGAGAGCAAGATTTACAGCTGTGTGTTTTACAGTCAATTATGTTTTTGTTTTACCAGTCAGGAAATGTACTATTTTTGTGAAATAAATTGTGTTGTACCACTCTTTTTAGGAGCATCAGTTTCTATGTTTAAGCTGACCTGGCATGAATTACTACTCTATAAATTACCGCCCTGGCAGTGTACATTTATTTTCACTGTGTATATTACCTCAGTCCAGCTGACTAAGAAACACTAATTAGATTCTAGAGGCAAAATATAATTATACATTTTCTAAAGGTGGGTAACGCCAACAGCAGAGGGTACGTGTAACCTCTGTAGGTGTTGCCTTGATTATTTATGTTGTCAATAATGTATTCATGAAGTAACTAATGAATCCCCAACCCACATCCAACCCTCGGTTCATTTCCAAACAGAGGTGACACAATTGGCGACAGAAAGGATCTGCTCTGGATTCAATCCATTTCATGTAACACTTCATCAGAGCTGCTGAAATTAGAGTCACAGCTATGGGTTCACTCCAGTGATACACATGATATAAATTACATTGCTGTGTCTTTGCCTTGTTCCACACAATTAAACCACCAATGTCAATGTAAAAAATGACCTTCACAGTGTTTTCTTATGAATTAAAAACAAGTCCGTAGCTTGACTCCATTTCAATTCTGCAAACAATTTGTTGTCACCCATGGTGCAATTAGAGGGCAGACAAGTTACAAACCAGATGGGATGTCGCAGCGTAAACGCTGACTGTCTACATTGAGATGATGGACCGGGTCGCAGTGCAAATACAGGCTCACAGCACCATGAGAAGTAATGAAAAAAATAAAATAGACTATATTATGTAAATGTGCATAATGGCTGTAGCATGACAACCATTCGCATGAACATAAAACTGAAGATTGCATGAGGAGCAGTGCTGGGCTGTGCAGCAATTTTGCCGCAGGGTTCGCAGTTGGTCACATGACAAGCCACCTATATACATTTACTCAAGTACTGTACACCTATAGTAACTACAAGTTTGAGGTATTTGTACTTTACTTGGAAGTTTCCATTTTATTTTCCATTCACTCCCATGCATTCACTCAATATGCTGCCAGTGTGAAGGTCTCTTTTTCAAATAACCATTTCAGATAATGTGATTCATCCAGATCCAGCAACTTGACATTACATACCATTAAACAAAAGATCACAAAAACATTAAAAACTAAACAATGCTCTTTTTTAATTTCCACACACTGGACAGATTTGACTTCGACTTTTTTAAAAATCTAATCAGTAACATTGTGAATGCAAGACTTTTACTAGTAATGGAGTATCTTTACATTGCAGTGTTGCTACTTGTACTTACCACTGTAGAAAAATATCACATACATTGCAAAATCTGTATTATTGCAAACTGAAGCCACATAGAGTCTTACCCAAGGCAAGCATTATGGTATTCATGTGTTGGGAGTTAAATCAATATTGCCTGTAAGTAAAAAAAAAAAAAATGAAACAAACAAATCCATATTGATATGTATCTAAATAAATAAGTACAATGACAGTTACTCTGAATCCAAGTTACTGCATCGATGACTTTTCCAGCCCCACCTCTGCCTCCCTGCATGTATTTTTGCATTGAACTCTTATCATGCACTTCCTCACAGAGCCAACAGTGGAGACTCACTTTTAGGCAATTTGTCTGCGAGTCAGCAGCCTGCAATTACCTGCCATCTCTCGCCATCAGGGACCACACTGTGGCCGCCATGTCAATCACAAGACTCTAAGATGTAGGGATGAGAAGACACACACACACACACACACACACACACACACATCCTTACAGTAGATCTTAGAGACCCTACTCCCCTCTACGCTGGCACTACACACATATACAGTGTATACAGTGCTGTCATGTGCTGATGAGCTGGCTGTAGAGGACTCAATAAGTCACATGAGGCTGTTCTGCTCTGTTTGGCATTATTCTTCCCTGTTTGCTCTGCCTCTGACAGGAAGACAGCCAAGAATCATGGACTCAGCCAGCTGGGGGAAAAAAACACTGTGGATGAATATGAGTTTTACATGAAAAGCAGACATGACGTTAACTGCGTCTGCAGCAGCGATGCTGTAAGCCAGGAGCAAAGGCAGCTCAGGAAGAAGTGTGTGCACATTTTTACCACAAAAGGCAGAAATGAAGACAGAAAAAGAAGCTGTATCTCTCAGCAAGGCATGTAGCTGTGTATCTAAAACTTCAAACTCCATCCCAACATAACTCAGCAACTATTCCACTCACAGTTATCTGGACCATAAATAATCAGTATTCACTAAAGACTATGTGGAACAAAAAACATCATGTGATACCTTAGTACAATAGTGATGTCAGATTTTGCAGCTGCAGGCTGATCAGACAATAAACAAGCATCTGCTGTCTGATGAAAAATCAAGCTGGACAGAAATACATGCAGAACATGAACAACCTTTTTTTGTAGTTTTTGGTGAAGTCTGGGGTTTTTTAGGGACCATGCTTGTCTGTACATTTTTTTTTAAATCCATTTCATAATTGTTGAGAAATTTCTGTCAGGACAAAAGTGGTGGACTGATCGATCGATGGCCTTTCCTACAGCTGCATCATCAGCATGGCTTAAAAAAAATGTATTACTTTCCATGCACCATAATTTTGGTGTCCAGTGCACAAAGGGTCTCAATCTATTCGATGAGTGTCAACTAAAACACCAATAAAAACAAAGTTATAAATATACATGTTTATAGAAAAAACTGAGTAAATAATCTATGGTGAAAAAGTCCTTTAAACACAGTCCTTTACATAAGCTCTAAAACAAACAGGTATGAAATGAGGAAGTGATAAAACAGCAGAGATACTGTGTGGTCCTGTGAAATAGTTTTAGTTAATTCCCTGGATGCAGCTTTTTGAACACACTGAAGCTGTTTCAACCCCTCTTGGCTAAGGCAGATAAACAGAGTGTTGCACTAGTCAAAGTGAGAAGAGATAAAGGCACCTATAATCCTCCCTGTATCACTGAACTTCATGATGGTTCTAATTTTAGCCGTCCTCCTGAGACGGAAAAACCATGGCTGAACAGGTTTTTAGCATCGCTTTCAAAACTACAGCTCGAGTCTCATCAGACTCCTTGGTTTATTGGAGGCAGACTTTGCTGAGCAGCAAGAAGCGGGTTGAATCTGGCTGGAAACAAACCACCAAGAAGTTTTATCTAAAGAGGAAAATAAAAATAGATTTTTATATATTTATTTTTCAATATTTAATATGTCCCATGGTTAATACTAAAAATATGCAAAGATGAATATGAATTGAATTGAGTGGGAAGTTAAGGGGTGTGTCATCAGCAAAACAATGAAAGTAGATTTCATGTTGTGTCATTAAATGACCTAAAAGACAGAAGATAGAAGAACCGTATAATTTCCTGTCAGTTTAGTAAGACAAGGCCCAATGCGGGAATTCTGAAATATTTAATACATCAAATTTGGCCTCTGAGAAAAAAATATTCACCTGTTATGCTAATTTTGATGATGATGTATTTTCAAACCTATATAGTGATTTTCAAGTTTCACACAATGAGTATAAATGAGTACTTTTCATGTTTGTGGAGTTCGTATGGATCCAAATTAACCATTTGTCCAAGATTAGACATGGAAATTAGAGTTTCAAGTTTTTCCACAACACTTATCCTGTTAAATCACAATAAACAATCAAACTGAAGAGGAAAATTGTAGGTCTGACGTATTCCTCGAGTTGCTCTTTACTGTGCTTTTCCTTTTGACAGCATCTTTTCCAAACGGCTCATCTGGTCTGATCTGGATTTCAGACCTTCATCTTTCTTCATCTAGCTAACCTGATTAGTTTAACAAATGACACACACAACCCTCAGTTAAATCTAATTGAATGCTGGGTTTGAGGCAAAGTACAAATGAGCAATTTCTTCAATGTTCTTAAGTTATGAAATGAGGCAAACTCATCATCCAAACAACATTACTGTGATTATAACAGTCGGTTGCACAGCGGCAGCTTTTGAGACACTGTCGGCTCGGTTGATTGCTGAAGTGTTTCTTCTTTTACAATTTCTGGCACCAGTTTAATGTGCAAGTCAGAAACCTGCACTGTTTTCTTTCTAGCAAGTAATCTTACCTTGATTCACCATGTTGGTGATCATTAGCATTTTATTTAAACGCCTTTTTAAATCAAGCGTAAATTTCTTTCAAGGACTTTGAAGCCCTTTTTTACATGTGAAACCAGCTCATGTCAGGATGTTGTTACATTGCATTGCACCAAGCTATGACATTTGGATGTTAAGTGCATTGCAGAAAGAAGTAAAGGTTGTGTAGCAAAGGATTTGGACTGAATTAATTGCAAGACTGGTATAAGCTAATAGGTTCATTCTACAGGCTTTAGTTTTTTCCTGATGGAAATGAAAAGCTATTCCAGGAGATGGATTGGCATATTTAACTGATAGGTCATTCATCCACGATAACCTTCAAGGGTTTGGTTAGCTCACTGAAATGCCAGCAAATAACAGTTCAAATGTCAAGCTAATAGAGAGGTTAAAGCCCCAGTCCGTCATTTCTTGACCACATAAATGTGTCTATTCACATGTATGATTGAAACATTTTGAGACAAGATGAGTTCCTTTACTGATCATATAGAAAATACAGGCATGTTTGTTTATAGACATTATTGAAAATATTAATACTTTAATTAAGTGTTAATTAGCGTTTTAAAAGACCTGTCAATCAATTTGAAAGTAAAAGTAGGTTCTAATCTTGTGTATTGATTTTTCATGGTGGGGACGCCCATTTCCATTTGAAGCGAGGATAGTTCCTTTAAGCTCTGCCTCGACTTGAAAATGTAATGAGTCAACAGACGTGTGAAGTCCATACATTACAGCCAGCCAGTGAGCCGGACAGATGTGACATTTCCAATGATAGGATGATGGGAAATTACAAGAGCTGTTGTTCTACTGCACATTAATCACTCATTCCCTCTTCTCCCCCTCCCCCATCTGCCCACCTCCTTCCACCTCTCTCTCTCTCTCTCTCACTCTCTCTCTCTGACGTCTGTAGTCAGATACCGAGTTCTGGGATAAGATGCAGGCAGAGTGGGAAGAGCTCGCTCGGCGGAACTGGCTGACGGAAAACGAGCAGGCACAGATTCCCCCCAGTGTCTCTCCACATGAGAAGGTCACTATCATTATAATGTTACAGTCAACGTGTGCAGAAGTTTGTCTTGATGACACTGATGTAGACATACAATACTGTCGGCTCCTGTAAACAATGTATGCTTATCTAGAGTTATGCTGTAAAATGAGTAACCCAACATCTAGGGGGGATAGTATGTTTACTGTTCTTTTGACTTTACAGGTTTATGTAAAAATACACCTGCTCATGCATAACTCACAGAAAAGAGCACACAGTCCTTCATAGTCAGAGCTCACAAATTTGCCAAAAAAAAAAGTGAAGAACAGAATCTCCCAAAATGTCAAAGTGTTCCTTTAAATCCTGTTGTTGGCTGTGGACACTTCTGTAGTCACAGGACGTGAACATTTGAAACCTCAGAATAAAATACAAGCTGAAAACAGAAGCCGCTGTGGTATCGCTTGAAAGCATTATAGCGTTATTTCTGGCTTATGGACATGAGCCCTCACATCATTCGCAGCCTAAAAAGTGCAGGGTACTATAATCACTTTCACAAACAGGTTACATTTTGCTTTAAATTCATGATTTCAGATTTATGTTTGACTATATTCCCCAGGTTAATCCACATGGAACAGTGAGAAATATAGTTTATATCTTCTACCCTGTGTAGGAGCATAACCATATACGATCTAAAGGGATGTTTGTGGGTTTCAGAGGGCAGAGCATAAGGCTGAGCCATATAATTTACAGATCAGCTGACTTTCTTATATAAGAAAATCATACAAGACCAGACTTCTGGGCTTCCTGATTGATCCCAGTGCAGAGCTGGGTCTTAAAGAAAAAAGCTGTTTCAAAGTCACTGTGCTCAAAAGCGGTCAACAGCACACCAGGGTAATCACACTTTGAAAATGCAAAGTTTAACATTTAAAGAGAACAGACGAACCCCGGGGAGCTCGGTCCAGGTTTGATGTGAAGCAGAAAAGATCAATTCCTGCTGCTGGAGCTTTGCTTAAATATACAACTGCACAGGACAGTTGCCCTGGTTTGCATTTGAATATGGAAGAGAGAAACTGACATTGCCACTGTCCCTATTTTTTGTTGTTTTTTTTTCTTCTTTTTGCTGACAGGGTTACTACTTCCACACAGATAATCCTTATAAGGACTTGCCTAACGCTTTTGAAGAGGGACTAAAGAAGTCTCGAGAGGGAGACTTGCCAAACGCTGTGCTTTTGCTGGAAGCAGCTGTCTTGCAGGACCCTCATGATTCAGAGGTGAATTTGTTTAGTCCACACTTGCACACACACGTCACACACACACACACATTGTGTTTTTAATCGTGAAGACACTTGTATTTACAGCCAGGGATGTATTTTCAAGAGTGCTGGAGGCACATTTACAGCACAGATGGCCAATAAAACTGCAGTCCAGCACCAGTCAACCTGGCTGGAGTAGCAGGGTTTTCAGCGCAGACTTAAGGCTAAATCCAACCCCAATAATTCCTCCTCGTGTTGAGAGAAGCTCGAGAGGGAGAATGCCTCGCTGACCACAGGCTGTGTGAAGCACATTTAGTAGGCAGCACCCACAGGCTGGACGCTGATTGCCTCTAAAGGGCAAAGAATTTTTTTTTCCTTGTCAAAAGAGTTGTTTACTGTAGCAAAAATACTCAACTTGTTCATACTCTTGATGAGAATTTCCATTTGCCCAGTGAGCTGAATAATAGCTCATTCTGCTGGTTTTTCTTTTTTTTTTACATGCTCTCCCCATTTCAAAAGAAGTGACCTCTTTGCAGGCTGAAAGAGCAAAGCCTTCATACAAAGTACTTTCGGAATCCCCTGGAATATACAGAAATGTGCCAGTTATTCCGAGGAGAGGATTATCCCGCGGTGTATGGAACTAATACGATTCCGAAATTCCTCCTAGGGCGCTTAGTGGCTTATTGCCCCACTGTGAAGACCTCTGAATCATTCAGAAATAATTTCAACCCTCATTTCAAAGAGTGGAACAAAAAAGCATCTACAGAGATTAGCTTTAGAACAGGTTATTAAGTGTGCCCTTACAGACACAAAATACAGAACAGTAATCTCATAATCTCACATTTTGGATTTGAGGTTAGTTGTATCATTGTCTGCCCTCTTGTGCCGATCAAGGGTATTTTCCATTTGCCTCCCTGCTGAGGACCAACAGTGGCACAAAGATCAACCGCAGTGCAATGTTCAAAAACTCAACAACTCAAACGTACTTGATTAATCTGTTAGACAATTGACAGAAAATGAATTTGCACCTACTCTGAATCAGAATCAGTTGATCATTTGAGTCATGTTTCAAGTCAAACATTTGCTTGTTCCACCTTCTCCATTGTGAGAACTTGCTGCTTCTCTCTATTTTCTATCATTGTAAATTGAATGTTTGTGGGTTTTGCACTCGTGGTAAGACAAAACAAGAAGTCTGAGATCATTTTGGGGCTCTGGGAAACTGTGATTTTAATGTTCTCTGACATTTTATAGACAAAACAACGAATCAATTAATTGAGGACATGATCGATAATGAAAGTAATTCTTTGCTGCAGCTCTAATATTCATTATCTGGTGCCCTTAGCATACTCAGTTCCTCCCAATGTAGGGCAGCAACTAATGGTTATTGTCATTTTCATCAAATTAATCTGATGATTAATTGTTTTGTCTATAATATGTCAGAAGATTGTGGAAAATGCCCACCACAGTTTCCCGCAGGCCAAGGTGACATCTTCAGTGTGCTATATTGTCTGACCAAAAGCCAAATATCTTCAGAGCAAAAATGACTCTATAACTATAAGTCCATCATCAAAATAGTCCCAGATTATTTTTTGTTAACCCACTAATCAACTAGTCCTTCAGCTCCAAATAAATGAGGAGTCCTCACCTGAATTATCTCTCTCACTTCTTTAAAGAGATAAAGTCAGAAAGTCATATCTGAGCTTCATTGAATAATAAATGGCTTCCTACTGCTCGGATGATTTAGTGGAGTATCTCAGAGTATCTAAGGACAACCCTCCAAGCTAAACACTTTGCCAATTTTTAATCATAATTGCATGCGCCCCTATTTGACCTCATGAAGGTTTTACGTCCTTTGGAGTTCTGAATGTTTAAAAGCGCCGTAGCTCCTGAAACACTGGCATCATTGGCTCTGAGCTGGATCCCACTCATTGTGCCTGACAGACGATGCTGAGCCACTGGAGCTGTGTTTCAGCCCCTGGAGACTACCAGCTATAGAGTCCAGGAATGCACCCTGCTGTTTACTGTTACCTGTATTTTGTTTCCCCCTGCAGGCTTGGCAAGTATTGGGGACCACGCAGGCTGAAAATGAGAACGAGCAGGCCGCGATTGTCTCCCTCCAGAGGTAAGGAGAAACAAGTGCATCAAATCCCCGTTTAAAATCAAAAATGGCTCTCAGACTTGGCGGAGCTGACAGCTGTTACTGCTCGGGGACACCATATGTTTGCACAAGTGGGACTCTGTGGAAATGTCATGTTAAAAGATGAAACCCAGCGTATGAAATTTGCCTGAGAGGTTTCAATAGACTTTTTGGCAGCAGTCTATTGAGCAAGAGAACTCATTCTGGTATAAAGATTTGTTGTAGGAGAAGAAGGATGGCATCAGCATTTTACTTTACCAACTGGCGATTGGAGGGAAATGTTCTGCGATTTTTATTCTTAAAATAGAGACACCCCACATGGATGGTGATTGCACAGAGCTGGGGTATGAACACAGTCCTCAATGGGAGGTGGCCCACTTTCATTCATAACACGGCTGAAGCCCAAAAAAATTGCACCTATCTGAGAGTGTGAACGCTGACAAGTCAACTGAAAACACAAGAGACAGCCATTCAGGGAAAAAAGCATCCTTCCTTTTTTTAAAGTGCAATCTTGATTCAGTGAAAGAAAATGAAAAATAATAAAAACATTTAATTGCTGTTCAACTTAAGTGGGACTACAGAGCATGTGGGGAAGAATTTATTTTTTTCAGTTTCGGCTAAAGTCTTGCTTAATTCAATAGACTCGTGCATATTCTGGAACACCATTCAGATCCCATGTAGTTTGCATGGTGCACACTTTAGTTCATTATGTAATAGCTCCATCTGTGAGGGGAGTGTTTGGGTATGAAGCGAGATTAGATGTTTACCTGGCATTAGTCCTGTTGTTGCTACACTGGCAACACTTCAGTTGGCAAGCACCATGTTATCCTGCTCTATCCTGGGTTTCTTTACTACTTCATTAAATGATGCCACACAGAATTTTTTTTTTTTTTTTTAAATCGTATGTTTTGCTAGTTTCTGTTTTTTCTTATGCAAAGAACTTCAGCTTAGGTTTGCTTCATTCTGTCATGGTTATTTTATGCTGCACTCTTAATGCTTACAAAGTTTGTCTTCATAGCTCTCTGAATAAAATGAAACATTCTCTGAATTGCTGAAAAGCAAAATGTGATCAGTATGTGTTGTTAATTCATGTCATTATATATACAAACAAATCTGCCAAATCTGGGACAGTCCCTGGAAAACATGATTCTCTGATCCCCCTGGACTTGAGAAAAATATGGATTAGTTGAATTTCTCTTTTTATTTTTATACCTTGTATTTATGGGAAGCTAAACATCTTGCACAAAAGTGGACCAAAGTTAACCAAAGTTTATGTAATCTTCACGTACAGCACACTGAAGTGGCTGAAATAATTTGGTTTGACTGAGATTATGAGGGTTTTAAGGAAGTTGGCGCATCAGCTGTAGCAAATCTGGCTTGAAAATTATCTTGATGAAAGCTAAATCTTGTTTTGGCCACTCCTCCAGTCCCTTAACTAATCCAAGTTGTTCATGCAACACAGCGCTGCTCTTCTCCCCTTTTCAATTACAAAGACCAGCGTAGATCTTAGTGACAGTAATCCCAATGATATAACCGGTGATATAACTTTAGCATGCAGTGCAAACACACTTTCTGTCTCTAGCTCTGGAACAATCACCAGGGGCATTTTTTTCCTAAATGGCAACCTAATGCAAATGATCTAACCTTGCTGCTGAGGGCAACGTGCAAACCTGGTCCTCTGCAGCAGAGGCAGAGCAGGAGAGGTGCAGCTCATCCATCCTGACCCAGAAATCATTAGCCTCTGCCTGATGTTCCCTTGCTTTGGCCTGTCCCAATTAATGCCTGTCAAATCTAGATTTCCCTTTGAAGTGCACACCTTACATCATCTCTTCTCTCCCATGCCCGGGTCCTGTCTCCATCCAGGTGTTTGGAGCTCCACCCAAACAACCTCCCAGCCCTCATGGCTCTGGCAGTGAGCCTGACCAACACTGGTATGCGCAATGATGCCTGCGAGGCCCTGCTCCGCTGGCTGCGACACAATCCAAAGTACAAGCACCTGCTGAAGGGCAAGACCCACCTGATAGGATCCCCCAACTCCCAACGCAGGATGTCTCATGCGCCCAACATGGGCAGACATGAAAGGTGGAGTATTCAGACTGAATCAGTTCAACAATATTGACGATGAAAACAAAGAATGGAGCATTTAGCTGTTTTTCTGTCTTTTAGAGGGTTTGCTCAGATAGAAAAACATTTTTAACCTCCATTTATCTGGGTCACCTTTTGCAGAAAAACACTTTTCCTGAAATGTCCAGTGTCGAAACAGTTGTACACACCAGGGAGTCATTTATCATTGGGGAAAAAAACTGATAAGAAAATTGAGAAAAAATATTGCAAATCTCAATTTCCTAAAGCCCAAAATGATGTCATTATATGGCTTGTAACCAGCCAGCAAACAAAGAATGATTGTTTCCCTTCAAAAAATAACTGAAACAATTAATTGATGTCAATATAGTTGCCAGTTAATTTTCTAATCAATTAATCAACTAATTGTTTCAACTCAAGTGGGCAATGTTACAAAGGGCAGGACAGATTTATGTTAATACTGATTTTTATGGGCTTTCTTGACAAATGAATGACGTGCTTTGATTTGTCAGATATTTAAATGACTGGATTAGTCATCCTGTATAGTTATTTTATCCATTAATAGATTCTCAACGGATTCTCCAGAGAAAGTGTGAACACTATCATCATTATGTATACGGATATTATTATACTGATTAATATCTAAAATAATAGGTGATGATGCAGATGTCAAAGTATGAAAGAGAAAATAGTCAATAATCTGCAGCCACCCATGAGCTTTAAGTGTTTAATTCTGACATTTAAAAGTCACAGCTGAATTTCAACCTCACAGTTAAAAGCTTAGAGTCATTGAGTAACTGACAAACATATGATATATCATGTGCTGCGTGCTGCACTCAAAAACAAAATCTTAGCCAGCCATTTCAGACTCTCATTTGTTTTACTTAAACTGCTATTACTCTGTCAGGGAGAGCAAAAATTTGTTTCAAGGTCTCTCAACCACAGCCGGTATTGGCGTAATTTCACTGGCGAGACGGGATACATGGAGCTGCGTGTATCCATCTTGTCAAACCGCTCTTACTGCTGTAGAAGACAGACCGTCTGTGTTATCTTAAGACAGAAAAATGAGGTTGTTAGGTATATCAGATTGAAAAGGCCTAATTCTGCTCCCAAGGTAAAGCAGCACTTTATCAAATCATTAATCGTCCAGTCAATGTGAAGAGATACAAGTACATCCCAATTACTGTGGTCTCCCCTCTAATCCATGCAATATCATCCTTTTCATTTCTGCTACTCACTCCATCCCTCTTTCTTTACACTCCTCTTCACAGTTCTCCACCCTCCTCTCTGTCTTTCCTTCAGCCTCCCTCACTTTGTTATGACTGGAAACGAGACTAGTGGAAACTAAGATATGACGTAAAGGGCGATATCTTTACCCAAAAAGCTAAGGAACAAATGACCACTGAGGCAGAAGTAGCTGTCTCGCTGTCACATTTTTCACTTTAGTGCATTGGCCTAAGCTGTGGGTCCAGCCCCTCTGGGGGGACAAGCGAGCGTCACATGGGACAAAAATGTTTAGTGGAAGAAGGAATGAAAGACTTTCCAGCATCTGGAGATAGCTCGGTGTTTTTATTGAAGAATAACACCACTGATAAGGCTCTACTAACTTGGTGACAAACACAAAAGCATCCTGCTGGTTTGCCACTGGAAAGTGTTTTATGTGAAGCAGCTACAGTCCGAAAGGTTTGATTTGCAATAGCAGTCACATAACACGACTCCAATACAGCTGTAAGCTATCAGTGAAATAAGGTTGATATCAGAAAGTACAAACAGGAACACAGGAGTGAAACAAAACCCCAAACCACAGAGAAAAGTTCTAAGAACAAAAGAACTAAGAGGTGAGCACAACAAGACGTTTAAAAACAGCTTTCGCTCTCCAGCACAGACACACGTGTTTAGTTGCCGAACACACAGCTGAGGGGAGAATACCATCACAGGTTGACTGTGGTCGACCCTGCTATCAGCGTGGCCCAGAGCAGATATCATCCTCCTCTGTGAGGCTGGCGTGAAATACATGTCATCTGGGCTTGACTTGGCACAGCACAGCTAAAGCAGACAACCCAAGCCCGTGGAAAAATTCACAATGACTGTTATGTTTTTGGAAAGTTTTGTAAATGGTTGATGAAATTAAACCTTGTGGTCTGTGGGTTAAAGCGCTGGCCATGAACCCCAGTTGACATTTGGCTCTGGACTCTTGCTGCATGTCACCCCTCACCTCTCTCTGTCTCGTCACTCATTTCCTGTCATCACCGTCCTGTAGGTTATCCAAAGATAGGAAAGTAGGAAAGTAGGAAACTACAAGGTTCCCAAACACAATAGTAAACTACTTTTTCCTGTCACAACCAATGAACAAAAAAAAACTGGCCCTTCTAACCTCAACTTTTTGCATTGTTTCTTGTTCTTATTTCTCTCTTTTACCCTTACTCACTTTGTCTCTCTTTTACACTCCTATCTTCCCCTCTCGTTTTTTTTTTTTTTTACTATGACTACAAGTTGACATGCAGTACAGTGCACATCATAGCTCTGTGATCTTAAGAGCGTTCACTCAGCAGCCTTAAGTCACACTAATCCTTATCTGTATGTGTGTGTGTGTGTGTGTGTGTGTGTGTCCACAGCACCCTCCAACCCGAGGTCAAGGAGCTCTTCTTGGAAGCAGTTCAGCACAACTCTGACAGCATCGACCCGGATTTGCAGACGGGCCTCGGGGTGCTTTACAACCTCAGCGGAGAGTTCAACAAAGCTGTGGAGGCCTTCAATACGGCTCTGTCAGTGCGGCCCGAGGTAGAAACCACACACACACACACAGAAAAATGCAGATTAGACAGAGTGGAGCTGTAGTCATACCTACACTTGTCAGAGGCAGAGATGCTCTGTAGGCACAAACAGTCTTACTGGGCAATTTGAGCCTCAGTGGAAGGAACCATAGAAGAAGAAAAAAGAGAATTACCTAATTTTTAAACGTAATTGACATTTCACTAAACCTCTTCTCAAAACAGCAACTGTCTAATTATAGCTCAGTAAGTAACAAAGCACATCGGCAGGCCTGTCAAGCTTTGCATTTCTTTAATGTTGACGCGCTGTGCATGAGATTCTAAGGAGAGCGACACTCTGTATTGACTTTGGAGGATACTTTTTTTATAGTCTTCCCAAAACTAAGTGCAAATTTGATGAACAAATCAGTGATAAACAACAAACATGTGCTTGAAAACCAGGATCTGTCACACGCCGCATGTTCCCATGCAAACACATACAGGAGACATGAAGCCCTCAAGCTTGTGCACATCCATAGAGAGATGGAGCCACAATTATCAGGAGAGAGCTCATGCAAACAGATGCGGCAAAGCACAAACTGTCACAGCAATATGTGAAGCAAGGAGCTGCCAAATCTGGCCTCATGAACTCTTGACTGGCACACATACGCTCTCAGCCATGATCCAGCACAAGAGTGGAGCAAGATCTCATGCACACACACTCACTCACATTTATGCAGAAAGCTCTGATATTGGATGTATTTCATACAGTGGAACGCATTTAAACAAACACAAGAAAGACTCACAATTACAAGCACAAACTTTTTCTCCATCTCTGCATCTCCTTCATGGAAATCAGTCTCTGTCCTCCGAGCGCTGTCCCAGGCCGGCAAGAATATTACTCACTGTTAAATCCAACCTCCCACATTTGACTTGGTAATATCTGCTCCCCTGCTGGAAAAATAGCTCTGAACACAAAGGGAGATAATTATATCCCGCTGCCAGGCTTAGCCAGAGATGAAGGACCCCTATACTTTAGCAGAGCATGACCTCTGTATGTGTCTGTCTACCTGCAGGTGGGAAACAACAGCAAGGACATCCTGTGTGATGTAACTCCCCTTAAATTGCCCTTGTTGGGTTACTTCCTAGCGGGGAGCTGTGTAATGCTCCAAACACTTCCTTGTTGTTGCACTGAAGAAAAAAAAAAAAAACACAGCGTATTCGAGCTCTAACACTGCTATGTCTTGCTGTCGCTGCAGATACAAGGAGGCCCAGATTATTCAGCTCTATTTCACTTGCACTTTTCTGTTAGACAATAGTCTTTCATAAGGTGGAAAGCATTTAAGAATTAAAGATAACTGAACAGATGCCGCTGATGAGTTTTTAAGTCAGGCTAAAAAAAAAAAAAAAAAAAAAAACTCTCCATACATCCAGAAATATACATGCAAGCCACATTAATCGAGGCTGGTAGCATCATCACAGTGAACTTTACTTCATCACCCTCTGACATTGCTTGTCCCTCCACCAACCCCGCCGCTCGCCCTCCATCCAGGACTACTTGTTGTGGAATCGCCTGGGGGCCACGCTGGCGAATGGGGACCGGAGCGAGGAGGCGGTGGAGGCTTACACACGAGCCCTAGAGCTGCAGCCGGGGTTCATCAGATCCCGCTACAACCTGGGCATCAGCTGTATTAACCTGGGGGCACACAGGTGGGTGACACGGGTCTATAGGAAAGTGGGACAAAGCTCCTGCACTTTGATGCAGTGAAGTCAAATTACTTAGGGCAGCACGTGTGAGACTCTGTGCAGAGCTGATATTTGGATTCAATACGCTCTGATCTCACCACAAACACACACCAAACACAGCACGGCATAGATTGGGGAATGATGATTATAAAGTGTCAACATCAGCTGCTATGTGAAATCTTCTTTGCTCAGGCCAACATTTCCCAACAGAGCATTTCCAGCCATTGAAGACAACATACAATCCAGTGAAGTGAGATGAATAAATGTAATCTCAGCAATCCACCTGTTATGGAGAAGCAGGCCAAGTCCTTTCAACTATGTAGCACTGAAATATATAACTATCATATATGAAAGAAAAGCATTCAGCTCATTCATTATACCCAAACATGAGTATTCATATTTCACAACTATCCTAATCAATAACATGACAGACAACATCCAAAAGAAAGCAAGCCCCACAAGAAATCAGTTCACACAATATTACACATACAGTGCGTACAAAGCAGCAGTATATGAGAAGAAACGGTGATCAACAGATGCCAAGACATAGTCAGAATCAAATCAATCCTCCAGAGCAGCCAAGCACCAACCGCACATACAGCCAGATATCAAATCAGTCAGATAACACACACTTACTTTTTGAAGAGAAGCAGTGATCCTCGGCATCTCAGAGCAGAGAAATGAATCCTCATGAGCTGCTGTGACACAAACATGATTATTCCCTCACAAATGGGACCTTTAGCAGGCAAGCTGGTTTATCAAATGATATAGAAGCAATAACAGCAGCATTTAGTAGCTGCAAAACTCTCTTACTCACCTCCAGTTGTAGCTCCACAGGTTTAAACGGCCTCTCAGATGTCTGCCTTCATCACGATACAATAAAAGTAAACCAAATGTGGTTTGTGTTGCTAACAGCATCGAAGAATTACATTTAACAAATTCAGATTGAAATGAGATCACCAGCAAAGATCTGCACACCCCGACAGGTGTTCTCAATGTCCGGGCTGATTAGCTCTGTGCTCAGCTAATAAGAATGTAAAGTGTCATTTGTCAAAAGGTGCAAAAAGCTAACAGGTGCGTCAGTCAGTTGAAACACACCCACGTAGTCTTGAGAAAGTGGCCACAGCATTCAAGTTCATATCCTTGCAAAAAAGGCAAATTAAGCTCGGTGATTTCGGGACTACTTACAGGAGCAGTGGTGAACTACTGTGGCTGCCTAGTTAAACGTTAACACATGCAACTGTCATTATAACATCTTAAATTAGCTTGGTCACCAGCAGGACAATAAAGTTCAGATAGTTTATTAAAAAAAAAATTAAAATTACCTGTTTCATTTTCTGTCTTCTGTCTGCAAAACACAACTTTTTCGTTCACTGTTACTTAACTGCAAAGGAGGTTGGATAAAAGTAGATTGTGCCATGCAGCTAAAAAGCGACAATAAGTCATCTGCTTTTGACTTTGAAGTTCTACGCTTCCTCAAAATTTACATTTACATTTTAAAAAATTCTCAGATGTACTTCGTTCCCATCTCAAATCAGTCCTAATAAGTGAAATCAGCAGTTTGGGTGTTTCATGTGGGGCCTGAGCTGGATTGACCTTTGCAACGTCAACACTAAGCCAAACTGATTCCTGTTATTGTTGCTTCCCCAGAGAGGCGGCCAGTAACTTCCTGACTGCCCTCAGCCTTCAGAGGAAAAGCCGGAGTCGCCAGCAGTCCCACCAGGTGATGTCTGGAAACATCTGGGCTGCACTGAGGATAGCTTTATCCATGATGGACCAGCCCGAACTCTTCCAGGCTGCAAATATTGGCGATCTGGATCTTCTCATGCGGGCCTTCAACCTAGACATTTGAGGAATGGGAGGTAGTGACAATAACATCTCCCCCCTTCACTTACTCTTTGATTTCTACCCAACAGCCAAAAGCCCAAAGTGCACACATCAGAATGGATCGGATCTGATGTCAGAGACAAAAGTGTGGTTTTTTCTGCACGTCAAAATTAACTGCCGTCGTCAAAGTCGTTATATTTTTTCGCCCAAGTACCTTGGAGCAGCTCTGAGGACAGGTTCTTCCAAGTGCTTGAAGTGATTGCTTTGTGATGGATTTGCACTGCAATTTGTGATTTCCCTGAAGAGCACAAGGACGGGCAAAGATTGTACGAGCAATGCCTTAGAGAACACATCAATTAAAAACTGACTCATCCAGTGGAACAGAGCTAAGCCAGGACAGACAGGCAGACAGACAGTTTGAGAGTCTCACAGAGGAACCCTCACATGCTGCTTGCAGAGAAAAGATGAGGTCTTGAGAGAGGGAGAAAAAAAAAGGTTTCCTTATCCAATTACTTTCAAAGACTCAAGACTGTCTCACCCTCCTGAAGGATGGATTTAGTGAGCAAATGATAAAGACTGCACCATATGACCTGGAACTCCAAATTCTGTTCCTGGCTTGTTTTCATCCTCTTTGAGTGGAGAATAATGATACTGCATGAATAAGCATTTTCATAAATGGATTCTTGTTTAAAATTAACATACTTTTAGAAGTTTTCCCTTTGCACTTCAGACAAACAGATAACTTCCTCAACCCAAGTGGAATGTGCAAGCCAGGTTGTAAAGCCTTACTCAAATGCATGCGAACAACAATATTTATTTATACTATTTTTATGGCAACACAAAAACACTAAGCCATTTTCGGACTGGTTTTGATTTCTTTAAATAACTGCCATCTTCTGAACTTGAAAGCTTTCTGAGCCATTAATTTTTTGTTTTGTGGGGTTTAGTTTTTTTTTTTTTTTGGTCTTGGCTCCGAGCTTCTCTTTGTTCCCTTTATGACTGGTCAGAGAAATACACACAAAAGCTGGGCAACACTGATGTGTAAAACGTGCATAAGTGTGGAAACTTTCAAACTTTCTCATATGAAAAAAGTTCCAGCTCTAAAAATAGCTCTTTCATCTTAAGCTCCTGGGATGGATTTAGTAGCCCTCACATTTGATGTACACATTTTTCTGACTGTATTCATTTCAGTAGAGTGTAATAACATTACAGATAAAAGATTTGTAACTGCAAGCCAAGACCCGAGAGAGAGGGTATTTCCTAATGCAGTCATTTGTATCTTCGCTGCATCTCCACAGGCAGCGAGCTCATACATTTAATTAAATCAATTTGCCTCAGCCATCATGCATGATTTAAATATTTATGTAAGCTTGGGCAGAATGCTGCTCATCTAAAAAGCTATTTGTTTTACCATCTGCAAACTTCAGTTAACATCATTATCATAAAAACATTAAGTTATCGTGCATTCACAAAACGCATGATCGTAAGGAGCCAGTCATTCCAGATAATTCACCTCAGACGCAAAAGTTTTTTCTTCAAACAGCTTCTCTTGTGCAAGTGTTGCCAGTTTGAAAGTCACTCTGTGAAGCGAACGCCGCGTTCCTCGCCGTGCAACAGAGTAAATGATAGACAATCTGCTGTACTGTATAGCTCAGCACCTTGGTGTTTATCAGGCGTGTCCACAGTCTGGGTGTGCTGCAGAAAGAAGGTTTTTACGCTCAGATCCTATGCAAAAGGTCATGTTTTATGTTGCCAGTCTGAATTGTCACTTTGTCCCTGTCTGCTTCAGTGGACCAAAAGGAATTGGTGATTCTGTGCTTTGAAAGAACGCTATCAGGGGAAAGCAGAGACCAGTACGAGAAGCATTCATCTTCCAAACTGTACAGCTTTGATGTCATGGTCTGTATAAGAAGAAGTGTTTCATTAGGCATCCGGAGGAGAACAAAAACAAGTGTTCCTGCTCGATTCTGAAACATACAGATACACACACACACACACACACACACACACACACACACACACACAACACCTAGAAGTGGAGTCTTCATGCTTTATAACTCTGTGGTGTAGCAATATGTCTTTGACCTCAGCAAATTCACAGTTATACATCGAGCCTGGTTATCAGATACATGTTTTATTTCACCGGTCCGCTGTATATGTTCTGTTCACCTCACCTCAGATGCACTTTGAGGAGAAAACTCTCATTTTAAAGTGCACAACTAAAAAGTTGTTGTTGAACCAATTGTATTAATGTTATCCGCTGGTACTTTCAACTTAACGAGTAAGACGATGATTCGGGCTGAAACAGACGAGTAGCTGCTGCAGACAGATACTTAAAAATTGTCGGCAGAGAGTCTCCGTGGCCGGGGTGATGTTTAATAGATCAAGGAGGCAGAGGAACCCAGTGAGACACAGCACATATGTGCACGCCACTAACAATCTGCAGTACGGGGCGGCTGACGGTGGACGGCACAATGGCAAAGGAAATGAGGCCAAAGCAGAGGTGGACATGTTTTCTCAGTCCGAGGGAGTTTATTATGAATTGGTAGTGGAGTCTTTTTATTGAAATATCATGGGTGACATCCAGTAGTCCCTCAGTGCTTTCCTGTTGAATATTTCATTATCATTGAATTACTAAATACGTTATTTTCAGCCATGCTAGAAGCACGAATGGAGGCTATATAGAAAGGAAATGCAAGTGTTGGTCCACTACTACTGGAATATCTCAGCACCTGTTGGATGAATTCCCATGAAATCTGGTCAACATGTCTCCAGATGGTCAGTCTTCAGTGATCCTATGACTATTGCTTTAACACCATGAGGTTGATTCTTTTGTTTTTTTAGTGAAATGTCTTGACAACTATCGGATGGATTGCCATGAAGTTTGATACAGACATTCACCCAGAGGGAAGCTCAGGATGAATCGTAATCGTTTGTAATGCTCTCCTGACTTTTTTATCTAGTGCCACATCAGGTGCAAATCTAAATTTGTCCAACACTTTGGTTTCTAACTGAACACATTAATTAAATAATTGCATTCTCATCAGCCTCAGCTGCACTTTGTGTTTAGTGCTAATTAACACAACAATGTGACAATGATGAACATTATATTATGCTTCAAATGAACATGTCAGCACCACTGGTCCTAAGTGCAGCCTCACAGAGTTGTCCAGCTTGGTGGCACTGTTTGCATCTATGTCACAGCTGCATCTGTGGAAGCCAAGTGTTTCTGTTCACATTCACCTCAGTCGCTTGTGTGGTATCTGCTAATGCTGCCAGCTAGAAGCACACTGGGCCAGCATGTTGAACACCGTCCCCATTGGTATTTCATTAGTATCAGTTCAGAGTCTCACCACGTCCGAGACAAGCTCCCATCCCCTTTTCCATAAACCATAAACCCAGTCTTTTTGTTATAGTTCCCTGAGAGTTTGATGAGCAACAAGGGAGTAATTCTTCAGGCCAGTATTCCTTCATTTCTAAATATGAACACATTCTTCTGTCCCAGCTGTCTTTTGTGTCAACATGGAACTGTAGAAACTCAAAACATGATGTCTGTTAAATTTCCAAATCAACTCTAGTTTTCTTATGAGGTCGTAGGCCTTCGCTTTTTTGCATTTCAAGATACTGTAGTTGTGTTAAAAATGAAGAACTTATTTTTTTAAAGAGACCTTAAATTGCTGGCTTAAAATCTAAACTTCTACTGTGTACATCATACTGCAGTGCATTGAGATAGGATGCCTGGTGACAGTTTTCTTTTTGTAGAACCTACCTACTACTGTACCTTCTCAGGTGAACTGACCTAGCTTAACGCATGCTCCTGAAGAATAGATCGAGGTTGATCGCATGCTAGATCCTCTGCATTTTTTTTTTTTTTTGAATGCTATTTTCATTTGTATGCATGAACTACATGGAAGTGCTTTCTTTCTCTCCCACTAACATATAAAAATGAAATATATCATGAAGTTTCCTTGCAATATTTCTACAATGCACTTTTAAAATCTGTAACCTTGACAAAAAGTGATGTATATATTCAGCATATATTCTACACAAGATGCTTTTTCTTGCATAGAACTAGCGAGTATGCAAAGCTCGAGTAGAGAAACGAAATACTTGAGCTTGAATATTGGCACATTGCTACAACTGGCTAATCATAGATATATTCTGTAGAAATTTTGTAATTATGACTTCTACAAATTATAAATGTACTGGTGACACTTTCATTAACCCCAGCCCATAAAGCCATCGATCACGCACCAAATGCTTTCCAGTGTTGAAACTTAACATCACATCAATAAATTGTTATGCACACGTTCCCAAAGCTACTGTAAACTATTAGTTAATTAATGTTATAACATTTATAGTGTAAAGCATTACAGTTTCATTATTCTGGTTACACATGTAAACAAATGTAGGTCAAAATGTCTTTTGAAATATTAAGCTTAGGTTAAAAAAAAACACCTAAATTTCAATCAATGATTTTAGTGTGCTCAGTATCAATTTTGTACAGCTTTGCTCATTTGGAGACTCAAGGTGTTAAGAACTACATAAATAAATAAGGAATTAGGAAATAATCATATGAATCATGTATAAATATATAAATAAAACCATGAAATTGTGCATTAAATTAAAAAAATAGATGAAAATAAAATGATCTGCAGTCAACTCTCTGTGGAAAGAGAAATTAAATAAAATTTCATAATGAGGCTGAGGTTAAAAATATATTGATGTATGTTTACATATGTTTCTTGGTTATGCCAATGTGTTTTGAGTGTATTTGTGGCATTATTTATTTCATATCTTTTTACAAAGTAAAATTTAATACCACATATTACATAATTTAATACAATAGCCTACCAGCCTAAGTGTGAAGGTTTGATGGAAAACCTGTAGGGACACTACTGCCTGGAATTATTTAATATTATATCATGTCTTTTTTTCCACAGTAGTCACAGTGTCTGCAGGTCTGATGGTGCTGGTCTCATATCAGTCCCACGTTTAGTTTATAGGTGTATAACGTCTCCCAACAGCCCACAATCTAATAAAAAACAATTTTTTAGAGAAAACATTTTAAACTTTTGTAAATTAAATATAAAACTTTTTAATATCTTCTAAGGCCTTTTTTGTTTCCTGAGTTCAGTGACTTTTCAAGACCTTCAGATCTATGTATTAAATTTTGAACACTTTGGTTCTCTGTATTTATAAAGCATTCGTTTTGGCTTTGTGAGTGTGGATATGACAATTTATAGATGGCTTCAGTCTTCTTGCATCAAATCTAAAATTCTCACACTCTATAAAGCATTTACAAAAGGTTATTAATGGTATCATTGGTTGGGGTTGATAAAGGTGATCCGTACATGTTGTGTACATTTCTTTCTTCACTCCTTTCATTCAACATGTACAAAGGCAGTTTGGTTTATTTATCGATGCATCAGACATGTATGAATAAAATGATATTTTGATGAATGAACTTAGAAATTATATACTTTATATACAGTAATTCATTTATTGAAACACCTACTATAATGCATATTACTCTCCCTGTATAATCACAAGGAAAGCATTAGCACCTTTGAAACGTACAATATGAAAGTAATCTTTTAAAATAAACTGTTGTTATATATTCTATGCTCTTGTCTTTATTTTTCTAAAAGAAAAAGTCACACTCGAACTGCAGTTTCTGGTTCATTCTCAAAGAAGCCAAGTCTCAACAAAGGTGTAGTTTATTAAATTATCCAAACCTCGTAAGTAAACAGTGTGTGAGTATACTGCCATTACTCTTTTCTCTTACACCTAAGCCATATTTGGATAAATGCATACATTACAAAAGTCACCTTAAAATAATCCCTTCAGGAAAACTATGTAATGAAAACTACAGAATTGGCACAAACTTGTTTGCAAAAAAGGCAACAGAGTAAAAACAGGTGAAGAACCTTTTTGACATTTAGTTAAATGAAAAAAGAGAATAAAACTCACAAAGGTACAATTGTACAATCCAAATGACTAAATGTCAACGTCTAGTGCACATGCTGACTGTGAAAAAGCTTTTTCGTGACAAACTGAACCGTTACGTTTTAACAACATAGAGAAAAAGAAGGAAGAGACCGAGCTGGAGGGAAAGCTGAAACAAAAAGACGGAAATACAAAGACGATAACATAATCTAGAGGATGTGGGGGAACAAAAGGTGCTGAGAAATAAAATGAATTGCACAGAATATCTGAAGACGTTTAAACATCATTTAGCAAGACAAGTTTATCACCGATCCGCCGATGATGAAGAACAGCAACACTGATTTCAGACCAGGGTTTGACAGGAGGACACGTTCGGTTTCTGACAAAAAAAATGTTTCATAGGAAGAACGGCAGAAACACAAGACTTGCATAGAGAGACCGTTTAGAATTCCCCGCTGCATAGACAACGAACAATGCAGCAGTTTATCAAGTAGTATCTGATGAAGTTGAGGGTTTGAGATATAATGAAACTCAGTGAAGTCGAGGCACAGTGTTGTTAAAGGGGAGCACTGCTGAAAGTTATTCTGTAAAATGGATATTTATCTGAAAGCTTCCATAAACGTGTTTTCATCTGCAAACACATTCGCCTTCGGGGAAAGACACTCCTCAGACCTAGCATTACCTGAGATTGTTGAAAGACATTTTTTAAGGACAATAATATTCCTTCACTATCTTCCACAGTTTTTGATGTTTCATAGATATGCAGCAAAATATGTCTCCTTTATTTTCTTGCAACCGTCAAGAAACGTCAATTTATTGTCAAAGGCATCGTCCTCTCCTTGAGATTGAGAGGTAATGACTCCAAAACCTAAAGCTAAAAATGGAAGAAAAAAAAAGCGTCGGCATTTGTAGAATACTGTAACACTTGGAAAGTCTATTTTCAGCAGAACTCCCCTTTAAAATATTGAATGAAAGACAGTTTCACTGCATGCCAAAGTCACCAAACTGGAACTAAGTGTTTGTGCCACTGAAATACCAACACTTTGTAATATTACACTGAGATGCAACAGATAAAAACAGATTCAAGTCCAGTTGTGAATAGAGTGTATGAACCATAATACTGAGATGTTGTTGACAGTCATGAATATCTGACAAACAAGCATGTAATATCTGTGTTGATATTCCAGCATTAGGTTATAGTGACTAAACAGCAAAAGGGCCAGTTTCTACGTTCACTGTGGTTTCTGAGGATTAAAGCTGAACAGGAGGTCTGGGTTGCAGCGAGCACCGTGAAGTCATACATTCAGCACTGCAACATGTCTGTTAATACAAGATTGCACGTTAGAGGAGAAACTGTGCAGCTTTTATCAGACGGTAGGTTTCAGAGTAGATTTGGTTGTGGTGCATATATTGCTTTAGATGTGATGCATAACTGGATTTACTGACCTGTAAAAAAAAAGTGGCAACAGGTCAAGGAAAACATTCATTTTAACTTTTGGGTCACAGTCTGAATCTGTCAACGTGATAAAGGAACCAAACTGGACCGGCTGCAGCTGAGAGATAAAGTTTTGCCTGCTATGCAAATATTCTGCAATGTGGCAAACATAATTAATGAAAGACGTTTGATGCAGGTTGCAGACTTGTTTATAACTTACATGTACACTGATGATTTGATAGCCACCGTAAAGTTTTGCTTATATTAAGTGTCAATTACGTATATGCAATACTGTCATCTCCTCACAGACTAATGGCCACTTCAAGATTCACCGGCTCAGCAGTACTGAAGGTGAATTTCAAGATATCACATTCAGTTGCTAAGAGCTGGTGAATAAAAAGTCCACTTCAACTGCATCAGGTGCAAAATATGAACTCATTTTAGTCAAAAAAGTGCTTTCAAAATACTTGAACTCAGCCAGTGTACTTTCGGAAAGTTTCTCATTAAAAGGGACAAACTTGCACTTCATCTCCAGGTAGAACTGGGGCAGGTTTGAGCCACTGTATTTGTAACTAACTTAGCACCTATTCATGGCCCTCTTGATGCTCTCCTTCAGTCTGAAGCCTGCATACAGTATGTGGGTAGTTTCTCTCAGTGTCCGACCAAAACATTGCAATATGTGGTGTCCTTTCAATTTCCTGGGGATGAAAAACATTCTTTTGTATTTCGATGTAAAATGCAAAGCCACGAGCAGCACAGTAATTTCTCGTTTTGCTGTTTGCAGTTTCAGAGCATTTCAGGGCTGGCAGTGAAGCACTCCCATTTCAATATACATTTACAAAATGTACCACTTTGAAAAATCCTGGCACAGTAGCTGAAGGCATAGAGGAGGAACAATGAGATTTGATATGTGACATTATTTTGTGTACAGAGCACTCCAGAAGTGGAAATTGCACACATCCCTCTGTAGCTCCACTGTCAAGAAAATGTCTTTTCTTCAACATAAACACTTAAATATACATTTAAAGCATGACACAACACAAATGCACAAAAAGCACATTGCTTTCCCTTTCTGACCAGTGTTCCTGGTTGCTCACTGAATGACACCACGGTAAGGTGAGCAGCTGGTCTGAGAGGTTATTTCCATCGTTTCCGCTGTGGCTGTTATTAAGGTTGTCTGCCAGTCTTCGGGGTGAACGACTGCGGCTCTTTAAAAGGTTGCATGGTGCAGGGGGGGCGGTAACTTTAGTTTAACTGCTCGACAGTCGATGGTAAAAGTAGATGTAGCCCAAGTCCTTTGGAGGCCTTTCTGACAAACACACTTTGTGGTCGTTGTAGATCACCCACCTACAGGAAGAAAGAACATTTGTGAAACGCTAATTCTTATTGCCGCGTCACTTCTTTCAAACTGACGGCTTTGAGGACAGAGGAAATGGGTCAATTTATTTTTTTCCATTCAGTCTAAAAAACACTGTCCCTGCGATTTTGAATAATTTATTTTCAGACTTCTGGTGGCAAAAGCTTGATAACAAAAGTAATAATAATAATTGAATTCCTTTAGAACATCTATTTTCTGGGATGATTGATATGAAAGTAAAACACATTATGAACATTTTTTTGTGACTAATAAAACGTTCCTCATTGTGATCAACAATGTGCTGTCAGTTTTGTACCACAATGAACTGAATGAATATAAAGCAGTGAACCTGTGTGCAACTCACCTTCCCTCCTTTTTGATATGACAAACATAATGTCCAGACATCGTGGATGCTCCCATGTGGCTGATGAAAGCAAAGAGCTCATAACCTGAAAAGGGGAACATCAAGTTAAATAGAGAATATGTGATAAGATGACGCAGCAGTTTCACAATGTATACATTTAGGAAACAATCCCTTCAACTTGTGGGGTGGAGCAAGGTGTAGCTACGTATTAATATTTTAAGTTTCACTATCTTCAAAATGATGGCAGGGACCTACACCGACGCTGTTCCATCCATTTATTCTGGGGACACAGCGAGTACGAGCCAACATGTTGGTCAAGTGGTAAGTTTAACTTTCCTGCGTATGTTCCCATGTCTAACACTTAGACTGCGAATTAACACGATGATTTCTGTCAAATGCTGACAGAACGTTTTATATGGCTTGGGGGTGTTGGCAAAGAAAGTTACGGCACGTTATTCAAACCTGTTTGTCAGACAGCTAAGCTGCTGAATGAGATGATGCCTATATTCATTACAATAATTCTAACACGTTCACTAAGAAAGCAGGTCATTATAAAAGTTGTCCTCATAAGCTACTAATATAGTGTTAACTGGTACATCTAAGCCATTAAGGGACGAAGGGGTTTTTTCATGGGAGAGTCTTATATATTATAGGCTATATTATATATAATATTTAATTCAGAACTTTAATCAATGCCAGGAGAGGAACTTTAAATTAACATATTCAGCCGAGGGACATGTGAACACCAGACATTCATCAGCATACATTCAAGCCTTTGGCTATAAAGACTCTTTTAAAACCTCCAAACAGGTGTAGACTATAAGATAAAATGGCAGTGTTACAGATCCAGCACAGCACATAAAATTAATCAAAAAGTTGTAACGTACAGCTACAGTAATATGTGGATAATATTTAGGGTTTTTTTCTGCACACTGTTTATCACGATGACCAGTAAACAGGGTCCTCTTGTGGCGAGGGCAGTTTAGAATATGCTTCTGCAAATAGTGAAGCCAATTTAAAATGATGAAAAGCCTGAATGTTACCCACAGTGCTGTGTAGTTGTTGTTTAAACATTATTGGTATGCAAGTTTGTAGATGCATGATTATATTGTTCGTGACATATTAGTTGTGAGGAGTGTTTCGAGTCAACGAGCCCCTGAATCATGTTTTTGATGCCACTGTGCCTAAAGTTGGTCTGACAGAGCAGGTCAGCGCCCAGCAGCACCAGGACGAGTACACTGCGTATCAGCATCAGATGTTAATTGGAGCTAAGGGTAAACTGGCCCGTGAGCCTTCATATCATCCGGGAGAAATTAAAATTCAGTACGCAGAAATTACCCTCTGACACTTTTTCACTCTGACCCCGTGTTAATTATGTTGTAATGCAGGTTTTCATCTTGTAAAATAAGAAGCTAATATGCTGGATCTCCGTTTCCATTACCAAGCTTACTCTTATTTCTGAAAACTTTAGTCTTTAGATGATCAATAGTAGATAAAATCAAGACAGAAACGGCAGCTGCAATCAGTGAAATCAGTCCACTTACGTCCTGGTCCGTCTTTGACCCGCGGGCCTGTCGTGTCTCTGTCTGGGGACAGCGTGGAGTCGCTGTGCGAGTTTGCATTGGAGAAAGCATTGTCATTGGGCTCTGTGTCGGCCATGTCTGAAAGGGCGTCGCTCTCCTCCTCCTCCGGGTGAGTGAAGATCCAGTCGAGTGCTCGTTCGAGGTTATTGTTCTGAAAGAAATATTTGACTTAAGTTCACTGAAATTCCAAACCAAAATCCACCAGTGCTGCAAATGTCGATATTAGCCACTTTTAGATATGTCAGTGGTGGAAATGTAAATTTATAAATCCACTGTTTTTCATTGTTGGAATTGCATAAATCAGGTTTTAGCCAGTGCAGAAAACTATTTTAAACATGTACTACAAGAGGAGATCACCCTCTCCTGGGAAAATCTTCTGAATCTGATGCATCATATGTTAATAACTGAAGCAGCACGTTCTTTGAAAAAATACTAGTAGTAACAGGAAATATTAGCACATAGAAGACATTCGGTTTCATATTCTAGATTCAGATTCATATTCTCTCTTGTTTTCTCTCTCATTCCCTCGCTGCTGTATCTTTAGGTAGCTCCTTTCAAAAAAAATAGGTGATGCTGAAAATGTTAAAAATGAGCCATCATTTATCTGTGAGGTGGCAGGCATCCATCTGTGCTAAATTCCCCCTGAGGATGTTTGAGTTTATTTCAAAACAGAGGTGTGAATGTGTGTCTCGGCTGGCGAGTGAAGCTACCTGCTTTTTCCGTCTGTCCCAGTCACTGAGGTTAAAAAAAAAAAAAAGTTCCCCCTGCTAATTTTGGGCTAATAATAAACCAGTCGTGAGACCCCACTCTGTTTCACACCTCCATCCCCCTCATGAGGGCTATGTGTTCATTTTTTTACACTTCAGTTTGGTGGCATTGGGGATGGTAAACAAGAAAGCCTGGTGTCTATTTCTGTGTCTTAATAACAGTCTGGGCTATTTTTTGCTGAGGGGGAAGTTTGAAATGCGAAGCGTGAAACGTGAGACAAAGTGGCCATTTCAAAACAGGGGAGCTGATACATTTGCTGCAGCTGCATTCGCATTAAACATCATCTGCGCGTTTGAAGGTGATTCGTGAGATGTGATGTTAAAATGGCCGGACGTGGCACCGAGGCAGATCCTGATCCTGCAGCGGCGTTGGCGTCCATGTGATGCCGGGACAATTTGTAAACACCATGCAGAGCAGATACCTTTAATCACACTGACTGTCTTTTCCCTCTTTTCAAACATCACCTCACTTCATGCCAACATCCTGCTTTGTCATGACTCTTGTTTCTATTGACCAGGAACAGGCTTCCTTTTTCTATTAAGTCAGGCAGCCTTTGCTTCCCAAAGACACTTATCAAACTGTGAGGGTGGTTCTCATTCTGCAGATTTTCTCCTGTCTTTTTTCCCCCATATAACTCTTTATTGATTCACAGACTAATGAATGAGCACCACCTACAGATAGTCTGACTTTCTGTAAGTGGTGTTCTTTCCTTCGTCAGGTCAGTCACGGTGCACACACTAGCTACCCATCTTTTTCTGGCCATTCAAAACAAATCACTCTTATCACAAGCGCAATGCATCACTTTGTGTGCGGCAGCAGATTTTAGTCTCAGGAGCAGGAGAAGACATATTAAACCCGAGGTGTTTGCAGCAGCAAATGTGGAAACTCATAAACTGGGGCTGATCAACAGTAAACAGACAAATCTTTATATGAAATGTTGAGGATTAAGACTGAATTATTGCCAGCAGAAACACATTAGCAGAAGAAAAAAAAAAGATGCCTGGAAAAGTTCTATAGTTCTATATTAGCACACAAAGTGCAAACATGAACGGAGTGGGCAGAAGACTGACCGTGGCTTTGAGTGCCTGGATGCTGTGAGTGCGGGGGAAGCCCATTGATGTGAGGATGGCGATGCTCTCCTCAGGGGGCGAGTTGCCCAGCGTGGTGGCGCCCATGGGGCTGTCACTGGTGGATGGACCGGGATCCATCATGGAGGGCAGGGTGAGAGGTTCAGCAAAGTCTGAGAGAAGAGAGAGAGAATAATAATGAGATGCTGTAGCTCTCTGTGTATTTTTAACCCGGTCGATGAATAGATTTGTGTCAAAGGTCAAAGTAAGCGGAGCCTAGTTGACTGTTGACTTAAAAATTTTTGACAACTCAACTGAACACAGAGAGTGCAGGCTCAGGGATAGGACACACAACTACTACATGTGAACATCCATCATATAGACACATGCGTGCAGGGAGGGACCCCTGAGGGACCCCAGATGATGCTTTAGTACTGGAAACACTATCTGATGCAAATGTACCCTGTGACTTGTTCAGGTCAAAGTGAGGATTAGTAGTGTGAGTCCACATGTCTCTAATGGAGGCAAGTGTTCATCTGTTGAACATTTTTTTAAACAAATAAAACGCATTCTTTGAATTTCAAGGAGGTTCATAAGTCAATATCTCTGATGATGATGAAGATGATAAAAGAAACAGAGTAGGTTCAGAGGAATGCAACATGGAACATTGCACTGCAAGTTAAATGAATTCAGGAAGCATCCTCAGCTAAGAATACAACTAACTAACTAGGTTTTTTAATTTGTAAGTGAACTGCAATGCTTTGTGCACTTTCAACACATCCAAATGAAAGTGAAGTGACCCTCAACCCAGGAACAAGGGCACTCCTACTATAATTACTCTATTGTGGCCATAAACAGAGCCTTCATTACTGTCCTTGCCATAAAAGAAAATGCATACCACTTATCTCCCTCTACCATCTCTATCTCAGCCTCCTTGTCTTGTGTCCTTTAGACTGCCCATTGCACAGTTGTTTTTATGCAACAGGAGGAAGGCAAGAGCGGCAGAGAAATAAGACGTTAGTGAACAGCGCATGTGTTGAGTTAAATTATTCTAAAATTGGCTGTTACTATTTCACTTCTAACATAATTCTGACAGGTTTTCACAGCCTTTATTAGACGTTTATGAAGTTTATATCAACTCTGCTCCTGTTGAATAAGCCTCATTTTCAGCTTATAATAAAAAACAATCATAATAAATAAGTATAATAATTTGAGTCGCCTTGCCTGCACTTTGGAAATCTGCTAGTTTACCTTTGTAAATGCAGCACTCTAAGGTTCAGCTCAAAGAAATATCCTGTGGTATCGTGTCTAACAATGATTAAGTGAAAAGTTGAAAGTTAAAAAATAAGTTGAAGTGCTGCTAATGTGAAAGTAATGAAACCAAAAAAATGTGGCGGAGGCAGAAGAAGTAACCTTTGTGCAGCAGGCAGGGACGGACCGATTTACTGATGTTATTGAGCCTGAATGCAGCCCATTTTGTAGATACATGAGGCTCATTTAAAAACTAACAGGCAGAGGGGCTGCTCTAATTTCCCTCCACTGTAGAGGCCCTTCACAGCCAACCGGGGAAATAAAAGTGACGTGAGTTGACGCCTCGGGGGAACGTCTCTACTGCTGAGAGGCTCTACAAGAGACAAAGTCAGCTCCGACAAAGTTTCTGGTGATGATCTCGCACACAGACGTGCAGAGATAAACACCTGCGGTACACAAAGTCTGACACAGATTCCTCTCTCTGGAAGAACTGGAGATGTGATGTGTCTCTCACTTTGAATTACCTTTGTGTTTAAAAGGTCCCATACAAATAAACTTACCTTGGCTTCGTGTACTTGCTACAGGAATGTTTTTGGCAGATTTGCATTAAAAAAAAACACAACGCAGTCTTTAACGTTTGAGCTGGCAGACTTGCTGAAAAACATTTGACTGCTTGTGTTGCGAAGCGGCAACTCCGTTTATTTTCCTCGTTCATTGCCTCAAACTCAAACCCCACATCTCACGCTCACCTCTTGAAGTCTGTAGACTCGGCGTGTTGAAATTACCCGTGAACTGTGGCTCTTTCAGTGCACCTGCTGTTCTGATTATTTGTCACCAGTATTTTTGGTCTCTCTCTGTGTGCAGTTACCTCTTTAACCCTCAACACTTATTCAACACTCAACCCCTCATACCCTATATCTGTCTTGACTATTTTTGATCATTAGACCTTTATCATGAATTTAGACACAGTATATTTTTAAGGCTTCAACTGAATCGTCTTGACTGCAGTATTTTAGATCTCGTGAGTAATATACAGATATACACTTACAACCTTTTTAACACTACTGGCATGAAGGTTAATTTTATCGAACAGGACAAGTTAGTCCCTCGGTCACATTCAATGGTTGAGGGAAGTGATGCTGTGTCTTAAATTGAAGAAGTTCAGGTACGTGCTGCATGGCTCTAAACTTTGTCCATTGAAACAAACACTCCAGTGATCATCTTTATAATTATGTGTATACACGTCACATTATAATTTAAGTTCACCCATAAAGATCATCTTTATTCATATATCACCTTTGTCTGTGTATCACTCAAAATCAAGTAAACACAGTAAAAAAAAGGGTAATGTACTGACGCGTAGCACAGTTTCATGTAAGTTTTCATTGTATAAGACATTCACAAAAGTTCTACGTTGTATATATATATAACTCAGTATCAACAAAGCTGGGTGTTAGTCTTTCTGAGCAATGCTCCCTTACCAGGCTCCTCCATGTGTGCTATGATCCAGTTGAAGGCCATCTCGGGGCCCATGTTGCCTGTGTAGTAGACTGCCTTCCTACAGGCCTCGAGCGGAAAGCCCATCTCTGCCAGCTGCATTACTGCCGCCTCATCTATTTCTGGAGCTGGGGACACGACAAACCGACATCAATAACTAACAAGTAGCTGATTCGACATTACCGGTAAGCTTCTAGTTTAAACAACCAAACAAGATTCTGCAGTGGCTCTCTCTTCGGGCCTCATTAAACAAAGAGACCGGAAGAGAATCGGCCCTGGGGAAGTTTCTTTATCGAAGGATGATTTATCAAGGAGAGGAAAGAGTCCGTTGAAAACAAGTAGAGCCACACGGAGAAGTAAAGTTTGTTTGGAAGCTGAGAGCAGCTGCAGCACCTGCTCACGTATACATGGTCAGAGGTTCGGCTTCATAGCATTCATCACTATTGCTTGTGGCCCAAAATACATTTTCCATGGTTATAACTTATATAAATGTTACATATTCATACACATGGTAGTGAGTAACTGAGAAGAGAAATGAAATACTCACAGTCTATGGAGCTCATGGAGTTATCTGAAAGAGAAGAAGAAACTTGTTTCAGGTGACAATGAGATCACACTCTATCACCGCTTTTGTGTATTTTCTTTTGTGTGTTTGTGTACTGTTTTGTGTCCCTTTACTTATAATATTGTGAAATAAAACACAGATAACATGCAAATCAAACTAGAGAGAAGCTTCTTAGTAGAATTTGGGGCAACATTGGCAGCTGGGCCCCCATTAACTCCCCCATCTCCCCCCTCTCTATGCATTTTCTTCATCATACCTATGCTGGAACATTAGAATTAATTATTTTATGAAAACACTCCATGTTAGCACAAAATCAGCTGAAATAATGATGGTCTTAAAACTAGAATTAGACTGACCTTAAAATGAGACTATTTAACTTTTGAAGGAAGAAAAAAATCCTTCTTCTTACAAATGAGGAATAAATCTCACCCTTGCTTAATTCAATTGCTGCGATAGCTTATTTGGTCAGGTATGACCAGTAGTTTATGATGGTGAACAACTTTAGATAGATATTTCCATGAACACACACGCTGCTGAATCATTTTGCTGACTTTGTGACTCTTTTCTACTCTGTTTGAACATTTACCATTTGTCCTCTAATTGCAAGTTGTGGGCACAGGGGTTTGTCAAAAATGATAGAGGCTCACTTTATTATTTAGTATCAATCATACTAGGTATGATCCTTTCCAGACAGGGCCAATTCAAGGGAGCTGCAAGAAGAAGTCAAGCTGTCTGGGCCTCGTCACCACCTGCAGCGAGGAGACTGATCGGCCCCTCCTATTCCCGAGCGCCGCAATCACAACCTGAGTGAGTCCTGCTCCTTTCAAATAGGCTGGATTTTTGTGATGCCTTTCAAATTAAGCAACTCTGGACAAAATCTTAGCAGCATCTGTCATCAACACTCATCAGTAGGCACATCCATAAATTATTCCAAGGTGCTGGGTAATAATTGTCTACACAAAAAGACACACTTACTCGCTCCTAATTCTTCTTTTGCTCTACGTAAATACGTAGTTTTTTGTTCGTGCCTTATGTCTTATGTCACCAATACTTAACCTGAGCTTATAAGTATTTGTAATGAAATAATGACTCAATAAAGGCAGTTGCAGTTTGTTTAGTTTCACCCAATATCTCGTGTGTTTTCTCCCTCTCTCTTATAAAACAGATAAATATCCACAGCATATTTAAAATTGGAAGAAAAAAAAAGTCATCCCCTCTCTCCCTCCTCTGTCTTTCCTGTCTCTCTCCAGCTGTCACTATCTAACTATAAAGCAAAAAATAATCTTAAAAAAAATGACTTTCAGTCTTGCAGTTTAATCTTGAAGAAGTTTGTTTTTGTGCTTTAGAATAATAACATAAAAAGGGAATAACTAAAAAAAAAAAAAAAAATCATACAATTTTTTTCCATTTTCTTAATGACCTGAAACCATTGAGTAAATGGATGATACACAGACCAGTGAAAAATAATTCAAGCAGCATACCGGAAAAACACATTTGCGCTGCGCTGTGTAATCAATGAGAAGCACTGAAGCCTTTTGGAGACAGAAGGGTGACCAATGATTAATCACTGCTGATGCCAGCCGGGGGATAATGGGCCAGCGGTTCATTTGCAACCGACAAAACTCATCATAGAAACGTGAAATAAATAAATAAATCACCAAATGTATTGAAAACAGCGCATCATTTCATCTGGCCTCTTTTCATTTCGCAGGTTAAACTGCACAATTTACACGCCGGTACTTGTTTAACCTCTCAGTCTGCAGAAAGAGAAGCCGTGACAGAAGTCAACAGGGGACAAGTGCAAAGTAACTCCACAGCCTCGAACTTACCACATCAAAAAAACATTTACACATATTTTCATGCATCGCTTTCACTATGGCCGTCGAAGATAGCTGCACAGCCTGCTGCTGTCAGACGCAGATATGCAATGCTGCCTAAGCAAGGTAGTTTCAGCTGAAAGAAGTGACGCTTTAATGTGCAAGACTCTGAAGCATTTAAGCAGATTCTGCACTCTTCCAAGAAGCCAATTTCATGTGTTTGGAGGTCTGAGATAGCAGGTGGAGCACATAACGTTCTGTCCTGAAATATTAAGGCGTACTCAGACAAACATGTTCAGACCTCGCTTTCGTCCTCTGAGTTTCGTGTCCTAAGAAGCAGCCGGCTAAAAGATTCTGTAAAGCTCTCAGAAAAAAAAAACCTCCTGAGTCTGTCGACGTGTGAAGCGCAGCAAAGGCTGCTTGCAGATGTTACTGCGTCTTCGCTCCTCGGACCCCTTTTTGTGTTTGTGTTTGGAGCTTGAGACGGTACAGAACACTTTGTGCTTCACGCCTGCTAAAATATTAAGGAGGACACTGATAACTTGATGTAGCTGAACTTTGCAAACAACGGAAGGAGGAACGGAGGAATAAGAATCACAATCACGGAGGAGACAGAGGGACAAAGAAAGACAAAGGAGAGGCCGACCAAAAGGCTCAAGTACACTATGTAATACTGGAAATATCACTAAAGACAGTCTGGGGCAACTAGGTTTTAAGAAACAACAATACTGCTTGTGCTCTAAAATGCACTCACTTACTTCTAGTCAGTTATTCCCAGAGCCCAGGGAAGTGCATTACAAGGGGATCTCATAAAATCATTATAACTTATTAGGCTTAGCCACACTATGAACACAACAACTTTTCAGTAATTGATTGAGCATGCCTTTCCCGTGGGATTCCATTCAATATGCCCTTAAGAGAAAACTTGGGTGGCTTTGAGCAGAACATCATATTAGAGACAATTTCACGGATCATTTGTCTCTGCCACAAAAATACCCCACACCTCCTGAAAAGGACGTTAGGTGGCAGCTTTAGATCAACACACATCAGAGTCAGTTCTCAAAGAAGCGATGTATTACCATTTTATTAGGTACAATCTGATATATACTATCTCATACTGTACGTTGAGATGTGTTTATAATAACATTCTGCACATTTCATGTATATAATTAGAGTGGGCAAAATATATTTGGCTATCTGGTTAGAATAATAAAAAAACAGGTGCTCAGGGAAAACAATGACCTTTAAAATGCATAAGAGGATTGTGAAATCGAACATGAAGGGCCAAAAATATCCCCAGTAGTTAAGGGTGCCAGGGGTATTTGTATTCATGCATGCATGCAAATACCCCTGTAGGCCACTGTAGGTTAGTCATGAGAGCTTGTGACCGGGTGGATTGTTCTCAGTGAATTTTGAGTGAGAAAAATGGAGCACTGTCTGATCTGAAAACAGCAGAATATATATGAAGCGGAACCGAATGTTAGCACCAGTGTTTATTGGCAAATATGCAGAAGTGGATAAGGAACAAAGTGTCTGATTAATGAGGCAAAAAATGTCCTTTGCATTATCCTATTTGTATTCACAGTGCTCCACTTGTTGAAAAGTACCACAAAAGTGTGTTCTCCCAGCTGTATTGATATATCTGTCAATGCATACAGCTGTAAGTGTGCGTGCATACACACACACACAGACACACACACACACACACACAGGTACCATTTCCACTTTAAACCACTCTGTAAAATGGATCTGTCCTGTACCTCTGGTGTCTTCAGGTAGCACGATGGGAGGCATGAGATCAGGCAGCTCCTCTTCACCCGCCTGCAGTCCTGTGGCCCGCATCCGGCTCAGATCCAGAAAGTCCGGAACATCTATGGCCAAATCTGTGCAGGAAGAGACAAATATAACTGTCTTAACTGAGGAATGCAACAACATGCATGAGATTTTGCCTTAAGTCCTCTGAAACTGTGGTTCCAAAAGCATCCGGAGGACACAATGATCCAATAGAGCCCACAGATTTACATTGGGAGAGTAATGAGTCCAAACAAATCCTTTTGAAATTGTTTCTCAAGACACACATTTACTATTTTTTTCTATAGATTATTTTCTTTGAAATATTGGTGTCTTCATCAAATCATTGTCAGTTATTGTATTTTTAAGTTTAGGTGGCGCCAAACACTTATTTTTAAACACTATAAAAAGATATATAGGAAAAACCTGATGACATAATATACTTATGTTAAGTTGATTATCTGTTTCTGATTATCTGTTTGATTCTGGTGCCTTGAATATACTGAAACACCTCTAAAGAGGAGTTACATGCAGTCCCTGTTGCAAGGTCTCTGCCGGTCGGTCGTGTAAGTGACACTCCACAAAACACAACTGTGATGGTGGGTAAAACACAATACTGAAGATCATTACATAATAAATAATGAATATTTTGAACCTTTGATTTTGTTGGCAAAGACATGAGGATCACTGAGAGTTTCGGTAATTTAAGATACACATTTAATTCAGTGAAATCCAGTGAAATTTAAAACTCCTGCAGCCCTTTACAGATACGGACAGGATAGGAGATGAAGTAGTTTATGACTGGAGTGACTTCATGAGTTGGTCAAACAATGACTCAGGCTGCAGTTTCACCTACGACTGTACGTGCCTTGTGAATTACAGTTTGATGGTGCCCTCTGCTGGGCATTTAGAGCACTACAAACACTTATAATATCTGAGTCACAACATTGCTGGAGGCCAGTAAAAGACTTTTTAAATCCCATAATCAGTGAAGGGTGACAAACAGTTACCTAGTTTCTTCGGCACCCAGTCAACCCCAAATGTGAATTTCTTGATCTGCAAAATTAGGTACTCTGGGAAGGAGGCGAAACGGGAAGTTCTGCAGAGGGAAATAACAGCAAGCTTTTAAATATAACTGCTTTCATTTAAAGAAGGCGTAGTCGTTCCAAGCCCAGGAACAGGTGGCCCTTCACTTACTTGACTCCGGCTGACTTGGCCTGCAGAGCTGAGCTCCAGAAGTCAGGGACGTTCTCCGGCTCTGTGAAGGCCTGCAGGCAGGCGGTGAAGGGGATCCGTGCTCTCACCGGCTCGGGAGGAGGGCGCATGTTTTCCTCAGCTTCCTTCCGCTTGGCCTCGTACGCCAGCAGCTCCTCTGGTGGAATGAAAACAAAGACAAACACTTTGAGCTGTGCAAATCACTGCAACATTCCCTAATATTTTGTATTTTAAAATCTGAATTGGAGTAAAATCAAGGTGATACAAGATGCATTTTTATATCAATGAATTATTTAAGGTGTTTGTGTAGCTGAAAGACAAAGACTATCATCTTTACCAAGGTTGCATTTACTTATAGTATTTATAATATTTATAATGGCAATGTTAAAATGATGTTGCACATCCTTTAAAGAAAGTGTAATAAAAGTACACATACACAAGACCATAAGCAGTCACTTTCTCATTCGAAACAACACAGCTCTCAGTCAGGACCTTCTGTGCCCTTTCAGAGTCGGACCTGCTGATCCTCCCAGCAGCTGGTGCCACCTGAGCCCAGCATCACGCCAGCTGTGCCGGCCAGAGGCAGCTGTGGCTTCCAACTGCAGCCGAACATTTTGTGTGTACATGTGTGCATACGCAAGCTCCTTTACCTCGATTGGTGGCGGCCTCAAAGGGGGCGGGCAGCTGGATGCAGTAGTCCACCCGCTGGGTGTAACGAACCCGACGCGTCTGGCAGCACTGGATTCGCTCCTCCACCAGGAAGCGGAAGACGTCGCTTGGATTCTCCGAGCCTGCGCTGTTTCTCTGTAAACACAACATATAGGGAGCATGATGGGACGAGTTTGCATTATAGCAGGATATGAGATCAGGTTTGATAATATTAAGTATTAAATATTGACTAGTGATGTGGGCCAACATTGGTAAAATGAAGACTACAGAGACTACAGTGGATAAAGAGTGTTTACTTTGCACATTTATTTTTTACTCTGTTTTTGTCATCAATGAATTCTTGATCTAAATAAGTAAAATGAAACATTAATAGCAGACATGGAGTCATGTGTCCCTCATGTTGTAATGGTATTGTTTGACACCTGTGCTACTGCACCGATAATCTCATATAAACTTAATTAGCCTGGAGGGTTTTAGTGTCCTATGATCTGAAGACTGTTACAAAAAACTTTTTTTTACTAAATGTCTGCTAAAGAGCTGTGCTGTGCTTCACCATAAACATGTACAGCTTCTGTGACACATGACAGCCTGAGGTCTGACATGCAACTCTATCTATAAGCTATTCTTTGCTGTGGTCTATTACAGTCTCCTGGCACGATTTCGACGCAACTGCTGTTTGACCCAGATCTCTTAATACAGTCATTTATAATGTAGATGCAAGTCTTTAATTTGGGAACCGTCTCAATTAACCGTACCCTTCAAAACTGAGAGTATGACATCTTTTCAGAATCAAAACCACATTAATCATCTGTCTTCCATGAACAGTAGGGGTCACTGAAGTTTACACTGTTTATTTGAAGGCTGTGATAAAAGATGGCGTCGCGACTCAGCACACCAGTTAGCACTGCGGCCTTTCTGCAACCCAGCCCTTCTATTCTAAGACGCTACAGAAATACACAAGTTATAATTTTACTCAGGCCAAGTATGCAGGCTGACGTAGACAGAGGAAAATGTTGCTGATGGTGGTGGCTTCAGTCACGTTATCTAAATCAGTATCTAGACAGCTGTAGCAGTATGTGGACTAAAGGAGGGGATGCAGGTCGGGGGCTTTTCCGAACAAACCAAGTTCAAGCGCAAGAGGCTCTAGAGATAATGGGGTAAATATGGAGACACTGAGGCTCAGAGAATCTGGGTGGTGTGTTTTGTTGATCTTCACAACATGAGGTGGAGGGACCGTCGGGTCTGAGTCAGGGCATGCATCGAGGCTGAGGCAGAATAGGAAGCATTATCTGGCCCTCCTGTGTAACAGATAGCACTGAGCTATATATACCCTGTGTCAAAAACAGACGCTCTCCTTCCAATCAACTGCCTGTCCACGTGTGTCAGAGGCAATGCAGCCGTTTTGGAGAAATATTATGATTTAATGTTGTGATATTAGAAAATTCAAGCTCATAGGGACAGTCAGTTTTGTGAAAGGCAGCGTCTACATTGAAGTTAATAATGAAGCCATCAAAACTATGAAATAGCACATATGAGATTATGCAGTAAACAGAAAAATGTAAACAAAGCAAAATAGTTTGTTCTATATTTTAGATTCTTCAAAAGTAGCCAACTTGATGCCTTGATGACACCTTTGCACACTTAACCAGCTTCATGAGGTAGTCACCTGGAGTGGTTTTCAATGAACAGGTGTGCCTTGTTGAAAGTTAATTAGTGGAATTTTTGCCTTGTTGTGTTGTGTTGGAGTCATAGACTGTATTATTGGAGACAGTGGGTTGTGTTGTGCAGAGGTAGTGTTGGCATATAGTAAATCAATCAAGTAGGTAAAAAGAAACATTACTCCATCTTTACTTTAAGACAGGAAGGTCAGTCAAATCCAGAAAATGTCAAAGAACAGTGAATACATCTTCAAGTGAAGTCTCAAAAGCATCAAGCGCTATGATGAAACTGGCTCTCTTGAGGAGGGAAAAATAGACCAAGAGTTACCTCTGCTGCAGAAGTTCATCAGAGTTACCAGCCAATTAACGGCACCTCAGATTAGAAGCCACACAAATGCTTCACAGAAATCAAGTAGCAGAAACATCTCAACTGTTCAGAGGAGACTGGAAGAATCAGGGCTTCATGGTTGAAGGTGTGTAAAACTTTTGACTGGTACTATGTATAGTTCATGTACCCTTCAAAGTTAGAGGTAATTTTTAGAATGAACTGCAATAAAAGTGTATACATTAAGATAAGACCTGATGGCAACTGAGTCAACTAAGCAAGCCCCCTCTGCTGATGAAGACCACGAGATGGGCTTAGGACTGAACTAGTGTCAGATATAATGCATGCTCATTTACAAAAACCTATAGCATGTTTTGAATATATTTTGACCTGCACGGGGGTTTAGCTTCACTCACCTCCACCAGGTTGACGATGTGCAGGAGGAACTCGTGGGCATCTTGTTGTCTGTTGGAGGAAAACTCCGGGTGTCCCCTGCTGACAAGGGCCTTCAACATCCGGGGGGAGACGCCCTTCTGCTGGTGCTGGAATGACAACATTTGGCCGTCACACACACTGACTGTGCAAGACCACTCACTTTGTCCCAGAGGGTATATAAGTATAAGACAAGACAGCAGACCAGTGGTGAATATTACAGATAGATGCTGAAAGCAGTTTTGTGGTGGATCCAATATGAAGAACTGTGTCACATACAGTTCCTTATAGCTTCAGTCAAGACACCTGATTTTATTCCCTGAAAAGATATTAAATCATTTTACTGCGTGATCCCAAAAAACAAAGGTCAAATATGATGCTCCTAAGCAAATGGTTTTGCCTTTAACTCAAATTTTAGCATGCAGAAAAGGTACAATGAATAATTGACATCGCTGCTTTCTAAATGGCTGCTACGAGTTCAGCTACAAATGTCTCCCCACAACTAGATTTCTTTAAAAAGAAGATTTTTATCTGAAAAGGGCTTTAGGAGACAGAGCCTACTAAGCAGAGAATAAAATAAAAAATAAAACTGTGTCTGGCTTATCTGTCTGCTGCTGAAAGTATCTATAAGTCTTCATCAGTGGCGCCACCAAGGGGGGGCCAAGGCCACCCTGATACAATCGCCTTGCAAGTATATGCATAATATGTTTCTGGTAATGAGTATGAATAATATGCTTCAACTGATATCTGCTTCCAGCCCCGTCTTTCTGCATTCAGTTTGCCTTCAATAATGGCCAATAATAATGATGATGACACATTTACCTCATTCAGAGAGAGAGAGCACACAGGAAAAACAATGGCCTTCACCTGATTTTCTTCTAGACATATTCATACTCTGCGACATATCAACAGATACAGACATTGAAACTGCAGTGAAAGGTGTGATGTTTCTGGCACGATGTCAATATGACTATCAACAGATCATTTTCACTGTCTATTTTTGCTGAACGGGGCGCATCACGTGGAAGAAATAGGCGACATGCCGAATATGTGTATGAAACAGCACTGGAGCCGCATCGCTCACATGGACTGCTCTAACCTGCTGACAAACAAATGAAAAGGAAGAGGGTCTGCGACACATGTGCGCTGCTCAGGTAGGCAGGTCAGACAGGTAGTTAAATATGAGGCAGGGGAGAACAGCTGGTTTGGCTCTGTCTGACGGTGACAATATCAGCACACCAGCACCTCTAAAGCTCATTAACAGTTTTTTTGTTTCGAGAGTATCAACCTTCTCATCAACTCAGAAAGAGAATAAGCATACTTCCAAAAGTGTCACACTATTCCTTTAAATCAAAGTTTTCCTTTTCCAATTCAATTCCTTTGGATTAATATGATACCCAACTCACTGTGCAACACATTCTAGATATTAAAGATCTTAAATTTCATCACGTTCATAATCAACTTATTATTGATAAATCCAGTGTGGAGACATCATCCAGCCTCTAGGCTAACAAAAGGTATGCCGTACAATTGTTTGCAACTTAAAAAGACATTTTAATGAGAATATGCAAATGTGGCGGCTAATGTTTCCTTAGTACAAACTGACCACAGCATGCCAACTCAAGCCCCCAATGTCTTCCCAGCTGTCAACGTGTATCAAACCCGACTCCACCATCACATGTGTAGGAAGTGCAGGATCACAGTTCTGCCCTATCAATTACTGTGGCTGCTGAGGCTTAAAAGAAGCTTACAGACCTAGTGCTGGGTCCCATTATGCTTCAATGGTTTTTCTCTCCTCGTTTCCCGGCAGCTGTGTATGATGTGGTTGGAAGAGGCAATGATTTCATATCATGTGCATTTAAATTAGTAAAGCAAACCACACGAAGAAATAACCTAACAAATCAATTAATGTGTTCATGAGAAAATTAAGCAGTGATGTGGGGAATTAAAAGCAAAACACAGTGTTAGAGCTGTGCCTGGAGCTGCGTTCATTAACAATTGGAATTGCACATTTGGGACCGCATCCAGAAGCTATTTTCAGACTAAAGGAAAAAGGTCAGAGCGCAAGAAAACTTGATAATGTATCCAAAAATCACGTCTCCCTTTTGTTTCGATCAACATCTCTGCAGCTGTCACGATCACAAAAAAAAGCTCAAGTGTATTAATAACACAGATATGCTGCATTATGTTTCATGTTTAATTTGGGAAAACATCAAACTGAAAAGATGAAACTTTTTTTTACAGTTTGGTCATTAAATGAACTCATTTTGCTACCAGTCAGTATGAACATGCTTCTGTCGGTTATGGACCCAGTTTGAGAGCTGGACATACCCAGTTTAATACCTTGTATTCTTCTTTCATCACCTGTTCAATGAGCTCAGATTTCATGGGTGGTTTGGCGTACTGGCCTGAGAGCAGTCCGTGTCCCAGTTTAGCCCTGTCGGACAAAAACAAAGGCATAAACATTACAGCATATAGTCAGTCGTTAAGGCTGCATTCACACCATGTTTTTGTTTCAAATATATTTGTTCCTTAATCAGATTACAGACAGAATATATAGAAAATGACTCATTTAACTTTCATGAGTATCAGTTTCTTCAAAAACTTTAACATTCAGATCATAGAGTTTATATTAAGATTCTTGTGTTGTTTTACACATATTAAGAATTATGAAAGTGAAATTAGCAAAAGATCTCAAGCAAAATGAGCACGAGTTGATTTTTGGTGTAATATTCTCCTAAAAAGAATAAATTATAGGTCAATGCTAATGCAGTCAATATACAACCCCAATTTCCAAAAAAGTGGGGACGCTGTGTAAAATGTCAATAAAAACAGAATATGATACTTTGCAAATCATTTAAACCCCATATTTAATTGAAAATAGTGCAAAGACAACATATCAAATACAGAGTCATGTCTTTTTTTACTACCTGAGGGCCTGAAGATCACAACCATCCAGTATTGGTTTTCAGCCTTGTTCCTTTTGTACAGAGTTTTCTCCAGATTCTCTGAATCTTTTAATTGTATTATGAACTGCAGATGATGAAATCCCCAAATTCTTTGCAATTTTACGCTGAGGAACATTATTCTGAAATGGTTGAACTATTTGCTCATGCAGTCTCACAATGTGGTGAATCTCTTCTGATCTTTACTTCTGAGAGACTCAGCCTCTCTGGATTGCTCTTTTCATCTTACTAACCTGTTGCAAATTAACCTAATTAGTTGGGAGATGTTCCTCCGGGTGGTTTTTTTAAGCATTACAGTCTTTCCAGTGTTTTGTTGTCCCTCTCCCAACTTTTTTGAAATGTGTTGCTGACATCAAATTTAAAATGAGCCTATATTTTTCAATATTTGATTTGTTGTCTTTGCACTATTTTCAATTAAATATAGGGTTTAAAAGATTTGCAAAGCAGCATCCCAACTTTTTTGGAATTGGGGTTGTACATACAGAGTGTGTCTAAATATGACAATTCCTTTCATCACATTTTCTTCAAGATACTCCTGTCAAGACACCTGTCATTTTATTTCTTATTTCATTTAACTCTATCTAAGCAGAAAAGCCTCAGTGAGATTCTTTTCCAGGCCAAGATAGGCATTTTATGATTTTACGAGATACTGTCAGCTATCTATATAAAATAATTATATGAAAGATTAATACAATAAATAAGACAAATCTTGAACAGAAAGACTAATAAACAATTATTGCTTTCCAAATTATGATCAAACCACTGTGGAAAAAAAAAATCTCTCAATTACAGCAGCTCACAATTGTTAGCTGAACAGTTTAGTTTTCTAAATCACACTTTCTTATTTATGCACAGTGGTATCATCTGTATTAAGTACAGGCTACAGGGAAATATATTCATCTAATTAGTTTAATCCTACCTTATTTAACACTCATGCCCTGCCTTCAGTGCTTTTCAGAGAGGGGTCACGTTTAATCAATACAGGCCGGACACATCAGGAAAAACAGATTTTCTTTCTTAATCACCTGCTTTGTGCTGACGGGCTCAATCAAATACAAACAGTGATGGGTATAAACATGTTTATCTGGCAATGTGAAACGTTTGTTGCTCTGCATAACTGATATTCATCGACTGCCCGTCTAAGACTCAACTTACCTTTCATCATGGCCTCCGCATCTGACTGGCCTCTTGCAACACACTGGCTTACATAACAAAATACACCAAGTATTTACCAGAGCATATGGGGGAAAAAGACTTTCAACCCAAGCTTTATTAGCTTAACTAAGATTCCCAGACGCGACTTGCCCTCCTATAAAACTGCAGTGTCGTTATATGGTTTTATATAATCCAGCGTTTGACAGCAGCAGCTGGAAAACACCTTCACTTGTTTTGTGTATTTGAACACTGTGTTATGTAACGCTGGCGTCACTTACATTTGTGTGGCGAAGTCCTGGCTGGGGTCAAGAGGTGAATAGTCAAATATCCTCTGAAGATTACCCACATACCTGAAGATCAAAATACATGTCACATACACAGACACAAGACTGCTAGAAACACATGAGGTTTTACTGAGAAGACACTGATACCTTTGGCTGGAGGCCACATCACTTATTCAAATACCCAAACTGTTTCAAAAAGAAGTATCAGTTTTGTTTCTGTATTTAACCTAATCCAGAGCGAGACAATTGACAAACAAACAAAGAAATTAAAGATTACCATCAATTATAACAAGTAGGCATGTCGAGAGATTAAGAAATATTTGGTGCAAATTGACTTAAACCTTGAAGTAAGTAAACCATCAGTGAAAAACTACAACAAAAGGCAAGTCATATAAGATGTCCATATGAACTAGTTTCAATTTGTCATATTTTAAATTAAAAAAGTAATCATTATTACCAGTGCATCTGCCATTTGGCCATAAATGATTTGGTCTATTGAACCTCCTATCAAAATGCTGGTTGCCAGATCTCTGTGGCAGCTGACAAATGTTCTTATACTTGCTAATCGACCTAATATTTGAAATAATATTTTTAAACTAAATTAAACTATAACTTCATAAACATGGACCTTTTGTGCATTTATGTTATTGCTATGTTTATATACATGAATAATGTGAATAAAAGACGCACACAAAATAATATAGATGATAACATATCCAAAATAAAATAATCATATTGTGTTTTACTTTAAGTGAGGTCTCATCACTGCGTACTCACATCCTCTGGAAGTCTGGGATGCTGAAGAGGACTTGCATCACTGTGCCGAGGTAGCAGCTGTTGCCCAGGTTTTTGATGCCCGTGTAACCAGAACCAAACACAGCCTTCAGCTTCATACCCGACTCCTGGATCTCCTCCCATTCACTGACCCGCGGCCGGGAGTTATTGTCTGTGTGGTGACCATTCTCTGTCTGAATGAGGGTAAGGAGAGGTCAGTGTGAAAGCTTCACATTATAGTTTTTGATTGGTCGGTTGTTTAAGACAACTTACTCGTTTCTGCATCTGTAGCATGTCTATTCCAAAGTGTGACAAGTGTTCTGATATGTGGGGGTCCAACACAGCTTCCTCCTCCTCGAATGAGTAGACATCTGAAACCAAAAGATCGGTTAGTCACTATGATAAATGATGAAATCAAAGCTGTTTTCAGATTTGTAAGTCCCAACATTCATTATTTACACAGGTATCAGTTTAATAAGTAAACCTGTACAATTTAATGTAAAACAACGGTGGTGCCATAATTTATTTTAATCTATATGTGCTATTTTATATGTGCTATTCTAACTGGGACTCTGGATTCACGCAACCGTTCAGATAGTCATGCCATGTGTCTCAGACCTGCTCCGTCCGGTGTGATGGTGTCCAGTTTGACAGCCAGGGGGTAGTTGGTCTCTCTGTAGTGCTCCAGAGCGTGGCCGTTGCCTCCGCTGCCATCAAAGAACCACTTCCCACAGAGCACTGCTCCATCCGTCAGGTTCAGCCACAGGTTTTCAATCATCTCACACTTCTTACACTTCCAGCCACTGATAGCAAAGAAATAGAGACCCTTTTTACTGTTGTTGTTGTTACGATGCAGAGACTCACTGAATGACACCTTTCAGAGGATCACAAAACTGCACTTTGGTAACAAGAAGGGTCAGAGGTGATCAGATTCAAACTCAATGTATGTCATGTACAATGTATGTCATCCATTGACGTGCATCCTTTTAAATATCATATTAAAACAAAAACATAAACCGATCTCTAACACAGGAAGAAAATGCAGTAGAGTGGAGTATTTTGCAATGGTTGTTATGACCTGACAATAGCTGAGTACCTTAGGAGTCAGGCAGTAATGTATAATTGAGGTGTTTGAGCTGTTCAGGCAGTTTATTTAAATTAAATACAGAAAAATTTTTCCTGCTGCATCAAACAACATCAAACACACTGTGAGAAAAGAATGAAGATAATGGATGAAGATGTTTTGAAGGCTGAACTTGCTGAGAAAGTGACATAATCTATCGCTGTCACTAAAACTAACTTGTTGATTACCAGAAATGTGAGGCCCACTGTACAAATGATCCAGTTGTGTATCAGTGTGGCTTGGTGCCTTTCCTACCTGGGTGGGATCCTGACCCCATTATCCAGCTGTCTGAGGCTTCTGGCATGTCTGGACACCTGGATTTCTTCTTCCCAGGATTCAGGCTCCTGCTTCTTGTAAGCTGATGGTGCATTGAGCACTGCGTCACAGGCGATGGTGACCTGAAGGTCAGACGAAACAGCGGAGACTGAATTAACTTCTGGTGGTGGGTGTGATTGAGGTCATGCCGAAAATATATCAACCTTCTTCTTAAAAGAAAGGGATTAAGAATATCTTTCTGTTTTTAACTCTGCATTTGTCAGATATATTTTTTACTATGGCAGGATCTTCTATCAATGAACCTTAAATGTAAGTCATCAGTAACAGTAAATAACAAATAAAACAACAGTAGACATGCAAGACATTGTGAAGCTGTGCCACATAAAGCAACTGATCCAGCAGAGGACGACAAGGCAGCACTATATTACTACTGTAGTGCAGACACAAACCATGCAAAACATGTTTAATTAAGAACACCTGAGGCCAGATGAATAAAACTGCTCGTAGATTTGGAACTAAATCTGTATGTACGCACAAAGACAGAAAAATAATAAGCTTCACTTCCACTCCCACATTTTTCCATAAATGTATGTAGAAATGCCCTTAAACATTTGTTTGCATGTCAGCTATTCATTAGAGCTGTCAATTATAAAAAAGTTTAAGAATAAAAAGTGCAATTTAAAGGATTGGATTGTATCAGCGAGGTTCTCCAACAGCACCAGAGCAGCTGACATTACAAACAGCTGTGGCTATTTATACACTTATTTACACTTTATATATAATTCATCACATGTGTCTGTCAACCATCATCACGGTAATGTCTTTGTCGTTATTAAACGTCAGAAGGATGATCAATAATTAATCGACAGAGCTCGCTTGAAAAGAGACTTAAAGTGCTTCAGGATGAAACGAAATGAAATGAAAAGATCATTAACAGTGAGATGATGGATCTAGTGTTAATAAAAAGAATGATAAAAAAAATCCATCACTCATAAATTATGTAAAAAGTGTATAAATGTGAAATTGCCAAACAACCTAAACGAACAATCGTTTGCTGTGAGGTTACGTCTCTCACCTTATATTTCATGTCCACCTCATAATTTCACCCCCTGATATCTCCTGAAAACTGTGGTGACGCTGGGTTTATGCTTGGGAAAGGTTGTATGCATTTTCTGTGTGTACACGTCATTTTTACATCTGGTCCCAGGTGTTTTCCCAGTAAATGTAAAAAACATATATATAAAATATATATATATGCTCCACATCACAAGTTGTACATTCACAACATTAAATGAAACATGCATAAACAGTTTGAAAAATGAAACCCCATGACATGCCAAAACCAAGCATCATTCAATGTGAATGCTCGTACTGCTCAAAAAGCAAACAAGTAAAACATCTCCTCTGCACTCTATGCAAGCAAATGACACACAGAGCCAAAAGTGATAGGGGCACTTTTACATTATGTGCATCCAGTGGTTCCCCAGAAGCCTCTCCTGGTAAAAAGCGGCTATGAAACACCAAAACCCGTCCAAATGAAAATTTAGGAAAGCTACTAGAGGAGGGGAAACTGATCTTCCACAAATAATATACTTGCAATAAGTTTCAAATTTGAGAACATGGAATTTAAACCTAAACAAATGAATGGATTCAGGCTCTTCAAAACAAGAATGACCGACTGTTCAGTGAAGGGGGAACCACTGAGTGCACCCTCCCATTGACATGCATGGAAACACACAGAGCCCATGTAGCAGTGACTCACTGACCAGAGCGGGCAGCTCCTCAATATTTGGTAAGGGGATCTCGAAGTGGTCTGGAAAAATGACGAGCTTGGCCTCGTCTTCATATTCATAGTCCTCTCCGTTAAAATCACGGTTTAGCTCTAAATCTAAAGGGGAGGAAGTAAACATCCAATCAGCTGCTGGTACACAGTGACTGCTGATTGACGTTACCTGAGTCTGTTCTTGGATATTTTTATTTTATGTTTGAGTGTGAGGTCTGTTCTTTTTTTATGTCCTTTGGTTCGTTCACTTAGTCAGTACCATAATCGTCTGAGGATGCAGCGAGTACAAACAGATGACTTCATACGATGCTGATGACGCTCAGACACAAATCATGTGCTGCTATATTTAGGAATTTATCATGCACTCTTATCAGCAGCAACTTATAGTTACTGAGGAGTCCTGATGATGGCTTTGTCTGTGCAGCTACAGCATGCTCTTTTAATTACTGATCACATAATAATTGGTCTACAAATAGTCAGACAACAGTGAAAGATGTCACATGTTCCTAAAGCATGAGATGACATCTTTTTTAATCTGATCAACAGTCCAAAACACAAAGACATTTAATCTACTGTGATAATTGATTCACCATTTCAGTCATTATTTAAGCAAAAACGTATTTCTGCCTTTTCTGTTTTCTATCATTGTAAATGTCTATCTTTGTTTTTTGGTTGTTTGTTGTAAAAACAACATTTTGGGCATTTTTGCTGAAAGAATTATAATTACTTTTATGTCAATCAGTTAATGGATTAATCAACTAATCATTTCAGCTCTCTTAAGTCTCTCTCCATATTGAGTTGTCCATTCCCCACTTCGGCCTAAAGTTGTGTAATGACTCACAAGAAGCAGAGTCATAGGTTATCCCTGACATTGTTATTGTGCCCACTGGTTTCATGGTAACGTCTGAGGTCACCAGCTAGCAGCCTGATTAGATCACTGTTCTGGTATGGAGATGATGGCGGATACATACACGCCCGCTGTCACATCAAAGATCCAAAATGGACCACGGCGAGAATCGTGTCTGAGACAGAAGAGTCTGACAAATATCTATCAGAGTCAGACGATGACTTGAGGGTTGACCTCGTGTACAGAAGTCAGATCGAAGGTTAGGGATGGTAAAGTCTATTAAACTCTGGACAATGAGAAAACAGGAACATCAATTACAGAGAGGCTGAATGGAAGGAATTCCTCCCCCACCAGACGAGCCGTGAGCGAGGGAGGGCGAGAGACACCTGGTCCTCTCCGAGCAGCGTCATAGCCGCAGCAGAAGTGTGTCAGCCTAAAAGGGAGGTTGACAGGTGGCAGCAGCTGAGAGGCCAGAGAGACCAGCCGCCCCCTCCACATCAAGGAGGAGGAGGAGGAGGGGGAGGCCAGGCTTTGATTTAGAACAGTTACCAACCACATATACAAATAAATGGGCTATATTTGGAGCACAGGAGGAGGAGGGGAGGTCTCATCATGGGAAATATCTGACGCTTTGGGCAAAGGCCGGCTGGAGGGGCAGCTGGTGGGTCACCGCAGTGTAACAAACAACAACACCAGCCTTTAGTGGAGGGGGGTCTCTGAGAGGAGAGAGGTGTTTCGGACTAAACAAATCACTTTGACAATTAAATTACTTTAACATTAAAACACCAACTCAATGCAAAACGTGAAATTAATCCACAGCTGCAGCTTTTTTTTCTATCACTAACAAGCTTCATTTTGTCTCCAGCTGTGGAAGGGAGACCAACCAAGAGTCCAGCCTCTAACCACTAGAAGCATTTGAGTACAGTCATTATGCATTTCATTACATACATTAAAATGTTGACGTATTTGTACATTAGCTTTCAATTTATGCCACTTTATACATCTACTCCACTACACAAATATTGCGCTTCTCACTCTACTACACTTATGTGACAGCTAGAGTTAGTAGTTACTTTTCAAATTAAGATTTTACATAAAAAATAATTTAATAATGTCATCAAATACAAAGCATCGTTAAGGATTAAACCAATAGTTCTTTCTTTCTTGTCACGTCCAAGTTGTCAGCAGTTCCACTAGAAAGACATTTCTCCTCTAAACTTCTCAGATGGTTTCACTTAAATAACTTTTCATGACCTGAAGGGGTAAAACGCTGCAATATTTTTGGATTAAAAAAATTGAAAACATAATTGTGCAGCAGAACTTTTTTCTTCTTTTGAGGTTCAGTTAACACCTCAGATTTATCTTGTAACCCTTTAGAGGTTGGGAACTACTGGACTAAACTATGTAACTTTATATAAACTGGATAAAGAGGACCTTGACCAGCTACAATATCACAATGTTAATGTTAAGAAAGAATAATAAGAAAAACAACTGTTTGCTGTTTGGACCCATGATAATATATCAGACACAGGGGCCATTTTTCTACGTAACAAGTACTTTTAGTTTTCATACTTTAAGTACATTTTGCTGATAAGAATTTAGTACTTTAATGCAGGATTTTTTCTTGTAATGCAGTATTTCTATATAGTGGAATTGATACTTGTACTTGAGCAAAAGAGTTCTTCTTCCATCGCTGCCTCTAACTGACGTGCAAACCTAACTCACCTAGAAACACTTTTCCATTTCTTCGTCTGGGGATGGCGCCTCCTGCAGCTCCTGTGGCTTTCTGTGGGAAACAGGAAGGAAGAGATTAAAGTGGATCAAAGAACCCTCATCACATTAAATACACCGTTTAAACACCTTTGATGATTCTCTTTGTAAAATGCCGTAAAAAGCCGTTATGCTCTGCTGTGACAGAACTTCCAGATGGTTGTCATTTGTTAGAAATAGATGCTTGATGTTCCAGTTGCCAGGTCAGGTTACAGGGCAAGGGGAAAACCCTCCTTCATGTCATGGTCAAAATTAAAGAATGATAAATGAAACTGTCTCAGTTGCACAGTTTGATTTGTGGACTTGGGCAGATACCATTTACAGTATGTTAGACGTCATGTGTTCGGGCCTGTCTTTGCCTGCAGAGTGTGTCATCGTCTTTCTCTTTTTCCTCCAATTCATACTGTCCAGAAGGGTCAAAAACTCAAACAAATAAATAATCACTCTTTAACAGACTATTATTTAAATTCACTACAACGTGAATCTGCTGGCAGCAAAACAACCCTGCGCCACCGACTGGTTTGATATGAATCCTCTCAGGTTCAGGTGACTGCTTCCCGTTCGCTGGGCCGGGAGGAGGAGGACGCAGACAGACAGAAAGACAGAGAATGCTGACACACTCGCGACCAAGTGGACTCATGGGAAAAAAAAAAAACAGCAGACACGGGAGCCTGCAGAATGTGAGCAGCTGTTTCTGGCCAGATCCGGGCATGGAAATAGCAGCAGCTCTTTACAAAGCAGAGCTTATCTGAGGGCAATTAGAGCCAGTGAGAAAACATGGCAGCAGCTAAGGCCTTTGTTGTTTACCTTCAACTTTTGAAAAGAGGACTCGTTCTGGCTCCACGAGTGGTTTGTTGTGAATTTTCTTAAACATAGAGGGATGGACAAAATAACAGAAATACCTTATAATATAATACAATCCAATGCAACACCATCACAAAAAGCAACCAGATTTGAACCAAGAGCTGTCTCAACAACAATTTAATAATCTTTGAAAATATTTGTTGCCAGGTTGCTGTTTTAGATTACTATGTATTGTTATTATTTATTTTAAACAGATCCATTTACCTAAAATGTTGTGTTGTGTTTTTGCATTCAGTATAATGCTATTATTTGAATTTCAGATGTAACTTTTCAGGACCTTTAATATGGCAGTATCACTTTATTTCATGGGTCTGTATTTTCAGAATATTTGCTTGATTATCTCCATTTTTTAGAAAGAACAAATTGGTACTAGTTATAGGGAAAATAAGAATTATCTTAGAAGAAACTCTTTCATTTATTTTTGGAAACTTTATTATCTCTCTGTATTGAAACAAGTTTCACATTTTTGCATGTTCAGCTGACCTGAGCACTGATTAGAAGACTTTTTAGGTTTCATAATTCACTATTCAATTTCCACATAATTAGTACCACATTACCAGGTTCTCTCTATGCAACATCATAGGAAAGTATCACAAATGAGGGAACCAGCAAAATAAAGCATTGACCATATAGCTACAAAGACAATAATGTGAAAGTCTGTGGCTGTGATATGTAGAATACATATAGACAGATACAGAGCTGAACAATAATGGCATCATGATATCAGCAATTCAGGTCACACAGTGTACATTTTTATCTAAAGCACCTCACAGTATTGCATCTGTCTGCATCATCACTCACCACAGTCATCCTGACAGCATTAATGACATGGTCTACTTACTGAAATACACATAAAGACAAGTGGGTCTTTAAGCGTGGAATCAATCCCCCTATTTATCATATAAACTGTACATAATAATGTTTTTTAACACACTATAATGTAGTTGTACACAGCTGTATGGACATTTTAAGTGTTTATTAATGTGCAGCATTTCTCAGCATTTAGAACCCCTCCGATGAAGACATATTTTTTATTACTGCAACAGTGCTTTATCATATTATCATTAATTATCTGTTTATACATCAGGCTCACCTTATGGGCTCACAGGAGGAGTTATAGTTGTTGATAAAAACATTAATCTGCCCACAGCTACATTAGAGTGTGTTATAACCATTTATTAAATGTTTATGTAGTGCATAATTGTGGAAAAGGAAGTCAAAATAAAGTGCTATCAATTTTCAATCCCACCTTGCCACTTTTCCACATCACATGTTGTGAGGCTCACAAATTGTATTAACATGTTTTGCATAACTATATCAAGCATGAATTCAAACTAATTCTCCATATATTTATTTGGATGAAGACCTGCCTGAATCTGATCTGTATCATCATTGGTTGCAAAGCCCTTTATAAATGTGATTTCATAAAAAGCACTTTATAAAAGGAGGTGCCATTAAAATATCAGCACCCAACATAAATAAATACAGGGCAGGTGTGAAACTTACCTCTTTGACATGTCGTTTGAGGTGCATGTAAACACTCTGTCCTGTTTTGCGATAGTGTCTCTCCACATGTTCTCGTCCAAAGCCCAGGAATGTGTTCATGCACACATACAGGCCTCCCTCAGACTCCTGCAGACCAAAACAAACAGTAGCAGTGAACAGCAGCACGAGGTGGACGACCAGCAACACAACTGCACGTTTAACACATTAAAAATCTTGAAAAGTGCACATTACACCAAAAATATATTCCAGCATAATCTAGGTCTCAGAATTAGTGTTTTGTTTAACTTAAGAGTAGCTAGGAAGCAGGGTTATACCATTTAGAGTGTGTTATAAATATCCTAACACAAGTACTCCTTCTAACAATGCCTTTCTAACACACAGGCAAAATAGGACAAGCATAATCATTTCAGTAAAAGCAAATGACTGCCATGACAAAAGCAGTGTACTTTGTTCCACACTACCTGGCACTAGTTATAAAAATTTAACACAACATACAGTACCCAGTGGAAATGCAAGTGAGAGATGTGTGCCAGTGATTCTACGAGCACATTTTCAAAAAGGCTGTCTTTTGTCAAACAGCCAAAAATCTGTTCCAGCACTCTTGTACAGCAGGAAAAAAAACACTTTTATCAAGAAAATGCCTGCTGCTGAAAAGCTCGGTCTTTACTCCAAATCCACAAAATAACAGTCACCTTTTACATTATATTTTTCCCCAAAATGTCCTAAAAATTTAAATTAATGTCTGATATTTTGATGAAATTTTGTAAAGAATAGGAATCATGTCACGTGCAGCTACACAGAAATTCATTTTACTGACAAAGTAGAGTTTCTTTGCTTTTAGGAGCACTGAGGATCTGCAGGTTTTGCTCCAGATTAAAAACACAGTAACCTTATTCCTCACAAAACTGCTGATGAGTGTCTGTGGACTGAGCCCCACACGTGTCACATCTTAAGCTGACTTACTGTATCTAAAACAACTTCTTATATGATATAAAGGTCTGATCATTTTGTCACATTCAAAAGAGCTGAATGTGACCAGTGACACACATTTGAGAGACAGAATACATGAAGTATACCCCCTCAAAAGCAACCTAAATCTGCAATCAGTGTGGGCCTTATAAACCCCTGTGATAAACCTTTAAGTGGCCCAGAGTGACATATGAGCTTCAACAGTGCAAGGATAAAAATAAACCAGTCCTTGGGCCAACATGATGAACTCCAGACAGCTGAGTCACCTTTAAAAACAGTTTCAAACAAGAAAGTAGCTGTTTTTTGGTTGGATGTAGAAATGTGTTGCGAGGCTCTACAAATACAGGAAAAGTTGAACTCCAAAACATCCAAAAAGAAAAATGTAATAAACCAAAATGTTTTGACATTCTGTCACTATTAATCATCGAGACGGAAAAATAAAATGACAAAATAAATGAGAACATGCATCAAAATATGGGTCAGGAGATTTTTCCATGAACTCTCTAGTGACATAATAACAAAAAAAGACTCACTATGGAGAATAAAAAGTTACTTTAGGTCAACATGAGTAGTACAATACCACCAGGAGAGCATGAATTTTTGCTTGGTCATGAACAGAGTAGTGAATTTTAACTGTGCATCAAACCATAAATTGCTTGTTATAGGCTATCAAAGACTGAATAACACTGTTTTGAGGATATAATGATGGAAATATTGTAGAAAAGTGTCACTGGCAGAGCTTAACATCATTTTTAGTCTGAATAAAAATTACACATCACGAGGTGGCTGCAAACTCACACACACACACAAATCTGTTTCCTGCAAGCTGACATGGCTGCTGAAGCTGTGGAGATGAATTCAGAGCTGAAGGCAGTGTGTGTGTGTGTGTGTGTGTGTTTACTGGTTTCACTGGTTGATAATGTGGCCTGAAGTCAGACTGTCTCTGCCTGCACAAAGAGAACCCCCCCTCCTCGGTCCCTCTGGCCTGACATGTAAACAACATTTATTTATTTAATTATCTCAAGTTGAACAGGAAGACACACACACACACACACACCAGATTCACGTGCGCTCACATCAGGACTGTGAACCCGCCTGAGAGACACATCCTCCCCGCAAACAAGCCGCTCGCGCCACCGCCGTGCGTCACTCACCGGGGAGTCGAAGGAGAAGGCGCACTCGCTCTTGAACACCCTGTCTCCGGTCCTGGGCACTCTGATCGTGGGCATGTACGGGACCAGCAGCTCTCCGAGGTCTGCAGCCATCTTCGCATTCCTCCCTGTCGGAGCACAGTGTTGCGGAGCCTCCGGAGCGCCGCTGTCAGAGCGCACGATGCTATTTTTAAAGCGCTCCGTCTCTACATTCCTGCAGCCCCGGGGACGGAGGGGTGGGTGGGCTGCTGCTGCTGGTGCTGCTGCTGAGGGGCTGCACACCTCAGCCCATGCATGTGTTTTTCCTGCACGCAGAAAAAAAACAAAAAAAAAAAGCTCTGACCTGCGCAGATATCACATCCCTATTGTTGACTGTGTCTGTGACGCTCCGTGCAAACAGGGTGATATTACCAGAAGGGCCCCTCCCACATCTGAGGATGATTCATAAAGCAGCCTGCACTTACTACAGCATGTTTCCCCCTCCACGATCCTGCAAAATGCGCAGCTTTGTAACATGCACTTTGGGCTTTAAGCCCATCAATAGTCTCCATCAGTCTCTAATCATCCAGCTTTTGTTAAAATTGTTAAAATCTCTCTGTTGCATTTATAATAAATAAGTAAATGCTTGAAGTCGCATTTGCAAAGAGATACTGCAAATCTAGTGCGCCTTGCAATTTATCATCAAGGTATTATTTCTACAACCATAAGACCCTTTGTCCATCAGGCACAATCTGCGCAGTTCTGCCCCCAGGTGGATGTTCTTGGTAATTGCAATATATACAGTCTAATGTGTTCTCTGCTTACTTCCTTGTGGTACATGCTTGATAGTATTTAAAGGCTGCATCTGAATTTGTAATACCATTTGACATGTGTTTATTCTACAGTCCAGATAAACAATGTTACAGAGAAATGTAATAGATGTAATGTATATGAGGCACCTAGCTGAGACTAAATACCCTATTTGAATTTGTGCTTTGGACAAAACATAAATGCAGTCCAATCATTTGTAATCCCCAGTCCTGCTTAGGCTCTCCAGGGGAAAACCAATGGATAAAAAACAGAACAGATAACTGACCATACCCATGTGCATATGTTTCTCTATGCGCGTGTACTGTACATGAGTGTGTACAGGCATATAGTGTTTGTGTGTATGCACGGGCACATGTACATATACAACCAGCTGGTCCATGTCAAACTCATATTGTTGTTTCAAGACTTAGAGCAATGAAACCCAACCATTACCTATACCTATAGTCTATCAGAGGGCCGACACATGCAAATAGACAGCTAATTAGACAATGTCCACTTCATTCATTCTACATATTCTTAGACTGTTAGAGGACACATAAGAAACCCCTGCTGATGAAGACTACACAGAAAGACTTTAGCTAGCTGGTGGATTTGAACCTTGAATTCATATATAGCCAGCATGCTATACACTGACCCAGTGTGCTGTCCAGCAATGTGTCCTAATCTACAAAGAAAGCATCACATCAAAAAGACACTGGAGGACAAAAATGTCAGAGTACATATAGATTCTTTATTTACGCAGAAAGGGGAAAAATGTACAAACAGTGAGACTGATCGGCACGATGTACTGATGGCAGACACATCTCGATTAATTGTCAGGTGATGACTTGGGGCTGTTGTCAATTAGCTCCTTGCTGACAGTCTCTATCTGGAACCAGGGGCCGTCTCCCCTCTGCCTCATCTGTCGACTCACCTCCAGGTGTGTCAGTCTGTTGGCGACAAACAGGGAGCGAATAAATAAAATCTCGATTCAGAAATGGAAAACCGGAGCAAGTTAGTGATAGTGCTACAAATCCCTTGACTGATTTTGACAAAGCCAGGAGAAAGAAAAACCCAACCGTCCTTTGCACACTTGTATCCCATTAACATGCATGTGTGATTAAACTAGACTTAATCCCACACAGAAAGGTGTCCATAGAAAGGATCCAAGGGATTCCTTTAACTGCACTGTCACGTTCCCACTTTGCTACCAATATACAGAAAAAGACATTGGCACAATTATTGGCTGAATAATGAGGAACATAAAACCAGCTGCTGATTACTGAGATTGAGTTTCATGGTGGCAGTTTGTCCCAGGAGATGCATCAAGAGGTCAATGCATCTCCAGTGCTCCTCTAATGTCTCTCTGTGTGAAAGTCATGTAAATTAATGGTGTCTTTGACCAAAGATATGCTTGATAAGAAACATTCCCTTTATACCATATATTCACATTCAGTCCTAATAAGCATGCAAACCTACACATGCACTGTATGTTTGGTGTGTAACAAACAATCCATTTTAGTTTGGCAAGACATATTCAGAATTATTATTTAACACTGGACCAATAAAATCACAGTGTTATGACTGAACAAATGGCTGTGGCAGCTCCTCTAACAGCCACAGATAAAACTTCCTCTTCAACACCTTTAGTTAAATACAAAGCAGATTTGTGAAGGATCTGCCAACAAACAAGCATTTCAACAAGCATTTCAGAGACTGTTTATTTCCGTCACTGCTAAAGCTTAAGTACAGTTAAAAATATTTTTATGCCACTGTATCACAACAGCTTTCTGACTTTTACACATGACGGGATTTTGGTTACAGAAGCTACAACATAACACTCCAGTACTAACACTCACCTCATGTCTGCCTTTTCTTTCTCCATTTGGATTGCTGCCATCATCTTTTCATAGTCCTTCACTGGGGAATCATAGAAGGTCCGCGCAATCCATCTGGTGATGGGGTGCTGAAATGACAAACAAGACACAAGTGTTTTTAATGACTGCAAATGCCCTTGATCCAAATGATCATTGATTTTTCAGTTAAATGATGTAAACGTAAATGATGATTAAATGTAATAATTTAGTTGAAGAATTACTGTAGGTATATTAGATTTTATCCCATTACATTTCTCTAAAATATTACCACATGACTGAAAGGAGAACTGTACCCATGCTCTTCTCTGAAATATCTACTGTATAATTAGAGAGCTCTGTTGGGGTCCAAATAGCACTTGAAGATATCTGTGATCTGAATATTGCAGGCACAATGAACATAAAACCCTTAACTACAGGCAAACACAGCTGTTTTAAAGATTGGCACTGCAGCAAAGGCTTCATGATCACAAGGATGATTGTGATATGTACATGATGTGATGCCCAGTTCCAGATTTAATGCATACTTGACCATATTCTTCCTAAATCAGGGTTAAGATCAGTGACAGAAAAAAAACTTTTGAAAGAACAAATGAGATATCATAGTAGCTACTTACCTTGTAGTACTCCCAGTGCTCAGGTTCATAGTTCTCTGGAATTTCAACCAGCTCTGCCTCACCTTCACAACACAATGACACTCACGGTCAATTCAAAGTAATTTCGTTATATTTACTCATTCAATCACATCTTTAATTGACCAAATAAAGCACTTAAGCACACGAACAACTTCAAGACATATGCTCACTTACCAATAAAGACATTTGCAAATGTGACAATGACAGCCATGGGAATGCCAGTCAGCAGGATATAGTAACGCTGAGAAAAAAAAATGAGAAGACAAAATGAAATACTGACAACTGTAATGTTGTTCCACGTGAGGGGTGATCAAGACCGGGGCTCTAAACAAGCCATCAGGAATAGCTGTTACTTTTATATAAAAATAGCTGACATTTTATGCAGGACTTTTATTTCACTATGTGGCACCTCAATATCATAGAAACTACAAGAACTACAGAACTTCTATCTACTTTTGATTTGATGTGTGCTATTGGCTCCATGTAGCGTTAGTAATCCATCTGTGTACTCCTATTCTGTTGCTAAACTAAATGCAAGTCCTTCTGAAGTTGTGCACTTTCATCTGTGAAATGCAAATACAAATAAAACATCCTCTCAAATAAGAGTGATAATGTGCATGTTACTTATAAGGGGGATTCAATAAGTAAATTCCTCCAGTTATAAACAGCAATGTAATATTGAGGCTGAACTTGAGTAAAACTGCATTACAGGTTTTTAGTATCCTTGTTCAAACTTCAAAAGAGCAGGTGCAGCGGGGCTTCACTTTCATGTTCAAGGCTATCAACGCACAGCCATTTATGAAGACTGACCGCTGCTGGCATCAAACTTATTAACTACTAACTGCAGCTCCCAAATTTGGGCTCAGACCCCTCAATTTGTCATGATCAAATGAATTTAATGTCAATGAATGAAAATGTGTTACAGTACTCACCAATAAGAAAAGAAATCTTCTGTCATAGTAGTCAGAGGGTTTGATGACAAACATTTTCTTTCCATGACCCCAGCGAACAGCCACTGCAAAACAAGGCAAGGGATACTGTTGTGACCATGTACATCCTAAGTAAAGCTGTGTGCTTTAACGACATAGTATCAAGATCATAATATTTGACTATACTGAATAATGTGTCTCGTTATATCCACATTACTGATGATCATTCCTCAAATGTGTCTGAAATCAGAGGTGGCAAAGTTACAAAAATCACTATGATGATAATTATCACAGCTTAATCTTAATATCAATATGTTGTGGCATTTACAAAGGTTTACAAAATCATGTGGCAAAATGTTTAATGTGCTTCCCACTTAGTCCAATGGGATTTATAGTGTTTTATCAAAATGCAGTCTTTCAAAATACAAACACACAGATTAGTGTATATATATATATATGTGCGTGTGTGATGTTGACATGATTATGATGAAGGGGGGCACATGATAAACTGTCATTCTAACGCTATAAAACCACTATTACAGCAGCTAGCAAATACATTTTGCTCTAATGAAAAAAGGGCAGTTTATAAGTGTCATTCGCTAACAAAGCCGACTGAGCAGCTACCTGTAAATATTTAAGTACTAACCTACTTATTTAGTTCTTGTTGACAGCAGGACAGACGTTACCAACTAGCTAACGTTAGCAAGCTAACAAGCCCCGGCGCAAGGTCAAAAGAAGAGACGGACACCTTTACGGTCAAACGTGTCCCTCTTCAAACGACCACAGTGTCTCTTACCTTTATCTGTCCGCGGGATGGTTCGGGTGAGCAGATTTACCGCATTATTTCCAGACTTCAGAGGACTCAGTCTGGCTGCAAAAGCAGCAGCAGACCTGAGAACACTCATTCCCACCATCGCTACTGTGGGCTGACGGTTCAACAACACGCTCTCTGATTCGTTGATGAAAGAGCGAAGCGGAAACCGCCATATTTGATAAGGGCGGATACGCTGATTTTTACAAATAGTTTAGTGGTATTATTGTGTAGGTACAGCATTTAAAGTAATAACATAAATATATAATAATAACTCAGAGTTGAAGTTAAACTAATACAATTAATTAAATTAAATTAATTTAATCAATATATATTTGGTGTAAAAAATAAAAATGCATGATGGGTAATGTGGGAAGGATTTCAGCCAAGATGGCGGCGTCCTCATCAGCAGGACGCGTTTTGACTCTGTGCAAGCAGTTTCAAAATGTCTTTAGGATATCTTCAGCGATAAATATTCAGCACTGTACTGCTAATATAACCAAATACCAGTCTGGTATTTACAGGTAAGAAGCTTTGCAGTGTGTAAACATGATTTTAAAGCGATGTTAAAATCAACGTGTTCATATCTGTGACACTGTCTCAGCTCCTCAATGACGGTTTGTGTCTTAAATTTATGAATCCACCTGAGGACGTTTGCTGAGTCAATCCATTCACATTAGATTAGTGTCATGGGACTGTAATGGTTGACTATGAATGTAACAGTCTTAGGTTTATATTATTATGTTTTCAGTTACAGTTTGGTCTTGTTAGATAGACATATTTACTGTAAAGACAGACCAATGCTCTCTCAATTTGTAAACGTTTCCCAGTATCATACTGCTGGTATCTTATTTTGAATTTGCATCTATAACAGAATTAACAGAATGATTGTAGATTAGATTGAATTTGCACAGCTGATTGCATGTTTAATGCCTATAGTTATTTTGCTCCTGAAATTTGATGTCTATCCCTCAAGGGGAGCTTTTTGGCTCTTGTTTTTTGATTCTGTTTCTTGATGTTTTTCATGATCCTTTCCCTATGTTTTAACGCATCATAATTCATATACACTAACAGTATAACGTATAGTTAGTAGTATAAACAAACAAACCAAATAACAACCATTAAAATTAGTGTCTGGGTCAGGAAGAAGGAGGTAGCAAAAGAAGGAAAGGAGGAGATAGCATAATGCATCATAATGCAAGCATAATGTACTTGCTTTAGGATTTGCGTATTGCTGCTCGCTGAAGGCACAATCTTAAGGTGGATTATCCTTTTTCAAGTCTAATACGTGAATTTATTTTTCACCTGCCAGGGAAAAGTCTCCATTGGTTGCCCCGTCTTGGTATGGTCCCACCAGCTTTGTGAGTCAGTATCGAGCCCTGCACACAACCATCAGCAGACGAGGGCTGGAAGACTTCTTTGACCTCCCTGAGAACTGGGGAGAGACCACTGTGAAGTCAGGTAAAACACTGAAGTATTATATGTGTTATGTGGCTGTGGAACCATTGTAGCACAAACATTCCTAATAGGGATGATGGCGGCATTTCTCACTTATTTGGTTTGTCATAATTTTGTAGGTGCACCATGGTCCGCCAAACAACTGAGAGCAAAGAGCAATGAAGATTTACACAAACTCTGGTAAGCAATGTTGAGATTACACTGGTGCTACACAGTGTATGAATATTTATGAGCTGTGTGTAACGCTCTCATTCTATCTCAGGTATGTGCTGCTAAAAGAGAAGAACATGCTGCTCACACTTGAGCAGGAAGCAAGAAGGCAAAGGGTTCAGATGCCGAGCCCAGAAAGATTAAGGAAGGTTGGTACTGTACGACACTCAAGTGACGTCTCCACCATTACTTTAGGATGTTGTTTGTGTTAAAGTAGGAGGCCTGGTGAAGATAAATCTAGTCTTCTTCCTCCCAGGTTGACCGCTCGCTAATCAGACTGGAGACGGTGGTGAACGAGAGAGAGACTGCACTGCGCCTTCTGCAGACAGGACAGGAGAAAAGCAGACCAGGAGCCTGGAGGAGGAACAGATTTGGCTACGTCTACTGGTGAGGGCAGAGTCCATACATTATGTCACACATACACATGGAGAAATGTAGCACTTAATTAACACTATGAAGGTTCCGTGTGGAGTGCTAAAGAGCTGTTTTTCAATGTGTGGGTTCATGATACACATGACATGATACACATTCCTGCCAATGGTTTCACACTATTTTAATGATCTATAGGTGGTGCTGACAGGTGTACATCTCATGAGTTCAGATCACCACAACACACTTGTCAAATTTGAGTCAAATTGATATTCAAACATTAAACTAAAATTCATTCATTCCTGATCTCAATTTCAACAGAATTTCTAAAGTGGAGGCAAAGCTGATTTAAGACTTTCTGCAGGTGGTCTGTTATCTGGTTGTTATTCCTCTGAAGGGCCAGGCTTTGGAAAATGAAATGTGAGAAATGGCATCACTCACGTACACATTTTCTTTCTCACAGGTATCGTTTCAAAGAGTATGCTATTCCTTGGTACATGAATAAAAGGTACAAGCGAAAGCAGTTCTACACACCCCAGTTTGTCCAACCACACATCAGGTAAGATATGTCACACATGCAATATTGTGCTGTTTTAGTCGATGTTAAAGGTTTATTTGTGGTGTTATGATATGCAAAATTCCTGTTCTCTGACAAAAATCTAACGTGATTTTTTTTTCTTTGTACTTTTCTGTCTTGCAGGCTACGCATAGAGAAGCATCTTCGAGCGAAGACCAGGAAAGCCAACTTGGAGAAGCAAACTCAGGCCAAACACAAAGAGAAGTTTCCTCACATGAAAGTTTCTGCATCATGAAATTCGAAGCACACATTTAACAGTTGTTTTTGATATCTGTCCTCACACATGGTCTTCTCATTTTATCTGCTGAGTTTAAAAAAATCTGAATCAGATCATGTCAAATAACTGAAGGTGGTCTAAAAATTATTGTCCATGTTGAGTGTGTTTATTTGTCCATCCTGTAAGATAAATTATGCTACATCAACTTGAAATGTTTTGGTCACTTTTTTCATACTCAATATTAAAACACACCTCATGCATTGAGTTTCCCTCTTTGTTTTACTAGTCCATGAGATGAATATTAAGAATGTGTTGATCCAAACTTACAGTAACTTGATACTGGTACCTTAATCTACCTACCTGCTGTGTTTCACGTCAAACAAGCACATGCTGGTCTAATAAGCAATCAATACAAGACACCCTTAGTAGAAATAAAATGACCATGTGCATGTAAAAGTGGGTTATTATACTTTTATGACAAACTCATTCAAAGAAATCATTTAACAAAAAAGGACTTTATTTTTAAAAGCCCATAAGTAGCCAATGATAAGCAAAGTGAACATTAAATACAGATTTGAGTTGACACGCTGATAAGCGCAGGCGTAAACTGGCCTTTGCCTATGATGAGCTTAGTTACTACACAAGTGATAAAGGCTTATGGACAAAAGACATTCACCCCAAACTATAAGGTTGTTCCTCCAAATACACATCACCCAAATCTGACATTGTCAGTATTCTGCAGAAACCTTGGACAACAATTTCGTGTTTCTCATGTTGCATTTTTCCCCAGCATGATCAAAAATTTGACCTATATGCTGATATTTATGGACCTTCAACCATGTCCGGTTTTGTCTAAAGTGGGAGAAAGGCATGGACAAGTAAGATCAAGCTTGTCAATTCCAGAAAAACAGACCTTTTGAAGCCATAAGGTTTCAACAAAATACCAACAACCCTAAAGATAAGGCAACAGACTGTTATGAGATAAACAAAGGAACTTTAACCTTATTTCAGCGGCACAGTTTACTTTGTAAATGTTTATATGTGATTTTCACAATAAATCCCAGACAGGCATATGGACAAACTCAATTATTTTTTAAAAACAAATCATACAAAACAAGAGTGATCATCTGTAGGTGTTCCTGAGTCCAGGGTCAGAGTTGAACGACTCATGTTGTTGAGCAAAGACAGCGACAAGAAGGATGGCAGTGGTTGGGTGTCAAAATCAAGGGCACTTCCTGTCCACACACTGCTTTCCTCCCTCTTCGTACTCCTGTTTGGATATCCACATCTGCTGGAAGGTTCCCTGGCAGACAGAGAAAACAAGTTTAGTTTGAATATATCAGAATAAAAACAAGTATACACAGCTGTTGAGCTGTGTGGTACAGCTCTCACTCATTTTGGCAGCATTTTTACCAAATTAAAGCTGATATGGGTTTAAACAAACAAAACAAGTTTAAACAAAAGTTTTACAATTCTGAAATAATGTGCACATTGCAAAAAAAGGAAGCAGTTTTTCCACTGAAGACAAGAATCCATTTATCTAATATACCAGAGATAAAATAGAACATTTTCCCCCAAATCTTGGGGTACAAATGTCAAGGTGCTGCTATGCAGACACCTTTCATGTCTAAGAATAAGAATGGGACATACAGACAACCCAAAAACATCACACCTCTGGGTCATAAAACCCTTTTCTGAAATGTTGATATATTCTTATAGCACAATTTTAGCTGCTGTGTGTCCTTACAAGTGATGCCAGGATGGATCCTCCTATCCAGGCACTGAATCGGCGCTCCACTGTAGTGTTGTTGGCTATCAGCTTCAGCCTCATGCTCTGCAAATCACAGACAAACATGTTAAACTCAGGGAATAGAGTAGTGTTCAGTGATGTATTTAAAAGATGACACCACATTAATTGTGCATAAATGAAAACTTATGTTGTGAGCAATGTCTTTTTCGGATGATGGCAACAACAAGCAGCACTGTATTTTGAATTTGCAGTCCATCGTTAACGAAAGCCTAAGATAATAACATTAATCAGAATATGTGAGGAAGTAGTGGTAATAACTTACCGGAGGGGTTTTCTGGGAAAGCTCTCTGTTCAGTCGGTCTGTGAAGCCCTGAATGAGCGTGTTTCCTCCAGTCACCACCACACTGCCATACAGACCCTGAGACACAAGTCCAAATGTCAGCAAATACGAGTTTCTGTTTTTAAAAGCCAAACTGAAGATTTATAAGCAAAAACTTACATTCAGACACATTCACTGCCTCTTATCAAACACTGGACAAATTCTCTGATAACCTCACATCACTGGATCTCAAAGAGTGACAATGTGTCAAGTCCAGTTGTTATTCTATTACTGCAAATCATAATACATGTATTTTTTGGTCATACCCAATTTGCCTTAACCACCCTTGTCTACATCCATTTTGGAAAGTGATTTCCTGTATTTCAAGATACTTGTTGATAGCCTCCCTGTTGGATATCAGTGTTTAATTCAGCAACTATAGGCTAAATGTCTTGAACAGAACAAATAAATGAAACTGTGAGGCAGTGTTAACAGCTGAAGCTGCAGGTTAGCCTAGAATTCACCTTGAATGATTCATCCACATTCCAGGCAAGGCAAAATTTATCTTCAACAAAAAGGTCTGAGCAAGACATCCCTCTACCCGTTCAGTGATTTGAAATTGATTGTAATTAGGATCGTTTAGATGAATAAAAGGAAAGACAAAAACACAGGAAAGATATTTCAGCTACCAAAAAAAAGAGCCCATGATTAAAACATCTAGATAATCACCGGCCGGATGTCGATGTCACACATTCCCACGCTGGTCGTCACCACGTGGCCGACTCCCAACATGGTGTTTCCAGACAGGCCCTGAAGTGTTCAGAACAAACAAGATTAAAACACATTTGGACACTTAAAACAACTTTTCATTTTATGTAGCTTTCTTTATTTAGGGCAATATTATGTGATGGAGTGTGTTTAGCTATTTTGGCTGCTCTGTTACCTCCACAATTAAACTAATGGAGCATTCTGAACACACACACCTTGGCATTCGAGGGGTCAAACAGCCCCTCTGGGATCTTGAGCCTCTCGGCCCCAAAGTCACAGTTGTATCCATTGGGCAGCTCATAGTGCACAGTGGGCATCTGTGCAGCAACCCTGATGAAAGAGAGGGAGGTTATCTGTTAGTTTGTTATTTTGGCATGAAAAATACATTTAAACCTTTCAGACAATGTATATTTTTAGCATGCAAACCTCCAAAGAAGCTGAGGGTTAAAGGTGGGATGAGTCATTCTAATCCAGTACACTTTTTTGTCAAATTCAGCTAATATCGCCTCACAGAAAAAAAAATCTGGTGTTTGTACAAAGCCCTGTCTGGAGCTAGTGTGCTGGCTCTGGGCAACTGTCTTGTCTGTCTATCTGTCAAACTGGAGTAAAACATATACCTACATTATGAAAAGATTTATATTAAGGTGTAAATAATGCTCTTACTGTTCATCATATGGTGAGTCTGACACCTGTAGCACAGATGCCTGGAAGTCCTGGATCACACACTGCAAACATTAAGAGAAGGCAAGTTGATACAGATTCAACAAAACACAATACAATCACAACCAAATCATAACAGGAGTCTAAGCGTTTGCTGCTTACATTACACATGTAGTTGTGCCATGAGCGGGTGACTTGAGGTAGTTTCTCCTTTTTCTTCCAGCTCGCTGGAGATCCCTCCCGCACTGCATCCTGTAATGAGAAACACTGTGACTGACATTGTCTGGTAAAATAAAAGGCTAGTTAAAGAAATTTACTGGCAAAAGATAGGCCAGGTTCAAATTTACACCAGTATCTTTTCCAGCTACTGTTTAATTCAAGTCTGCAGATAGCTGACCTGAATGCTCCTTGCAGGTACAATACAAAACTGGTTAAAATAGCAGGTTTCAGGCTGGAGTGAAAAATGCCACTTCTACTAGATTATTTTAAATGTATAATTCCACCTGTGAAACACTGAAATGTGATTCTTTACCTTTGATGCAATCATGTAAGGGGGGATTATTTCACAACTTAATTCTTGAAAAAGCTCCCTGCACTGCATGCTCATGAAGTCTCCAGCCAGGGGCGATTTGACGATTCCTGTCAAAGAGAAGAAATAACAAATGACTCAAAGGAACACAGTAAATCTCGACCATGTTTACATATAATACAACAGCTACTCACTCATTGCAGCTCCAGTTCAAACAGCTTCGTATCACAAGGCATTATATTACTGTTCTGCTACATAATTTTGAAGTTCTCTCATTTAAACCAAGCACCATTTACACAGAGGGAATCACAAGAGGTTAGCAAACCTGATGACTGACTGAATATTACCCTTGTCCAACAAAAGTTTATAATGGTAACAGAAGCTTGTAATAACTGAACATTTGCAGGAACAGTTGGCTTGATTATCAAGGCTGGGATACAACTGCCAACCAGCAGATGGCACCATAAATCATAGAAGATAAGCAAACATATCAATGGAAGACTGAGGACTATAAAATGTACATGAATCCTCTTATGTGATGAATCCCCTCCCTGGTTTATAAGTGGGTCAAGTAAAATCTGCAGGTAGATTGTCAACTTATGATAACTGGTCACCTTGCTGCAGGACGTAGCCATCATGCACTGGAATTGCTGTGGTGTGTGTGGCTCCACTGTCCAGGACCAAGCCTGTAGACCGTCCATTGGCAAAGCTAAGATACCCGGAGTAAAGGAAATGTAACACAGTTCCACATATAGCAGATTCAGTATTAGTTCAACAGAAATGTCATAAGAGAAATGGTAGTCAGACACCATGATCAAACATTAAAAGGACCATGAAATTACTCATATTAGCTCTGTCCCACCCTTTTCTTGATGAAGTGAAACAGTAAAGGATACGCAGATAGTACAGCAGATTTGCAGAGGAAGAAGGCAGGAATGTTGTAATGTTCAAACATCAGCTCTGTTAGTTTCTCTCGTTTCGCTCGTGTGTTCCACTGCAGACGAAAACAGAAAACAGGCCATTTATGACAGACTTTGTTAATTTTCATTTACTGAATAGCTGTTATGAGGCTACTATGAGTATTAAACAAGTATTTTAAGAAACAACAGGACTTTCAAATACTGACATTTGGAGGACTCAAATCTGCCAGCATTTCACTGTTGGCTGATTAAGTCAAAATACATAAATATTGTCTGCCCTCGATACAATCACAGATTAAGCAGCCAGTGTTGTTCAAACTTCGCCTCGTAACAAATGCTAACTCACCGATGCCTCTGACATGAGCACTGGATGCAGGCTGGGTTCAGATTTGAAGTGCATCTTGTAGGTATGGTCCAAAATGGCCTGGAAACTGTCCCAGTCCTCAACTGTAAATGAAGCAGAATAGAAAACAAGGGCAGAGGTTGTTAAATGTCAAGTCACTGTAAAATTACTGCCAATTTACTACTTTTTGTTATCATACAGGTGAGAACAAAGGACAAACTATTATCTGTGTTCAACATGAGATGGCCAAAGTTGTTCAAATTCCTTGTGTAGTTTTGGTAAACAGTGTGGAGTTATTGGTGGACAAAATGTAGGTGTTTATACAGAGAACAATCCAAATATTTCCTTTACACATGTTCATGTAAAGCTGAAACTATTCTTTCCATGTCCGGAGGTTTGTGAGGGTCAGTGTGACTTAAATTTTGTCATTCGAGGGTGTATGCATAGTCTAGGTGTTCTGTGCACACATCCGCATACCTCAAAACCAATTGTTTGGACCGTGCAAGAAAAGCTATGGTACAACAGTCTACATAATGTCTATGCATGTGTGGAACACATCCTCCAAGCAGACTCCTGAAAGTAGCGTAAACAGAATTACTACGTGTCTGTGGTGTCTGTAGTAGTCTGTGTATGCATCTGTTTGAGTATATTCAGGCCTTAAGTCTTGCACACGAACAAAAACAAAACTTCAGCACATAGCAGCTGTTCTCAAGGTATGTCTTAACTTTATTTGTGGCTACAGGCCAAAAAAAAAACGTCACACAAAAAACTTGTATCTTTCATCATCATTGCTGGGTCAGATGGTGGAGAAAATAGAGCGATGATGAGCTTTTTTTTAGATAATAATTTGAGCAACAGGCACCAATGTTCCAGGTCAGCCCTCTGAGGGAGCCTGTGGTCCCGCAGTGCTGTTCTGCTGCAATTAAGATTGGTGTCACACTCTTCTCTAAATAGCCTCACAGCCAAACTCCACTGGACCAGATTCTGATGAGCATCATCAGCTAGGTCAATGCACCGGAGCACCTGTTTCATATCCGCAGTCGCTGATATTCCTCAGGTGACAGAATCCAAACACACCTGCAAAATGTAGCTGTTGCAGCCGAGAATTTTGACTTGGCTTTAAATGTTTTGGACTGAGCAGAAATGATTAGTCAATTACCTGACTGCTCAATAGACAGGAATTTAATTGGCAATAATAATCTTAATAACTAATTAACATTTGAAACATTTATTAAAGAAAAGTTGAACATTCACTGGTTCAAGATTCACCAATGTGAGGCTTTTAATATCACTGCAAAATTAAGGTATTTTGAAAACCTCACTGTGGGCTCTGGGAAATTATAATAAGCATTTTCACTATTTCACCATTCTTATACATTTTATAGACTCAACAATTGGTTCAAAAGAATAATAAAAGATAAGTCAATAATAAAAACAATTATCAAAGATGTTAAATAACCACCACAAAATTTACAGAAACCCAAGGAGAAAAGCAAATTAGGAAATCTGAGACCAAAACTGAGCTTCAGGCCAAAGCATGGGAAAATAATCCAACATCCAACAGTGATTTATTTTTAGTTCATATCTAGTTTAGCACCAAGGACAGCTCTGGACATGCGACCCACATCCATGCTTTAGACAAGAACCAATCAGGATAGAAAAATATGACCACTGTCAGGCAGACATGGCGGTAAAAGGGGTTTGCCTTCCCTTCCATTAAGATGTTCTTCAAATAATCTCATTAATATTCATAACGAACAGCAGTCATCTATACGTCAGTCAGAGCTGTGACGAGTTCAGCTACAAAGTCAGCTCTCAGACCAAAACAGTCTCATTATGGATATGGATCAAGTAGACTATATTATAAATGTGCATTAATGACTTTATGTCACAGATCATGGCAAAAACTCTCATATACATACACACAACAACTACCCAGTTTGGGATGAATGAAGTATATCTATCTATCTATCCACACACCATGTATGTTCATATGGGTTGCAAATTCTATAATTTCTTAGAAGATTTTGAAACAACCTGCTTAATCCATTACACTTGGATTACAAACCGTTGTGATACTATGTTAAGTGTATGTGATATTATTGTCCTCTCAATATTTACCACAACCAAGAACAAACCAAAATGTTCTTTGGATTTTAATACATGAAAAAAAAAATCACATGTTATGAGTCAACACTCACTCATGCCATTCTTAAGCGGAGACATGACCTCCATGTTCTCCCTGGGGACCCTCAGCTGGTTGGTATCAATATAGTAGGTGGTTCCACTCTGCTTGCCCTTGTCACCATCCGTCTCCATGGGCGTGCTGCCATCCTCTCGGTCAAGGGTCACACCTATCACCGTGGGGAAGTCCGCCTGAGTCAAGCAAAACAAAACAGGACACAATACAGGTTAAGATATTCACTCAGGTTTACCGAATCATTACAGCAAAAATTCAATAAGACCGTTATCAGAAGATCAACCCCATCCCAAACAATGAACAAAAGATTTCCCATTTTTGTGAAACTGTGAAGGTGAGGCAATGCTCTTCTGACTTATATAGACAAAGACTATGACTGTTTTGAAATACTGAAAAGTACCTGATTTAATTGTGTAATGATTTGGCTTGTACTGACTAATTCATCTTGCAAAAACAATGTTTGCACATTGCAACTCAAAGTCAGAAGGACATAAGTTTTTGTTTTGTTTTGTATTTTTTTACATGTTCTTATGTTGACCTCTACTGGGAATATTAAACATTACAATTGGTGTTGAAACAATGAGTCAATTAAGCAGTTATGCTACTGATATCAGAAAATCAACTGGTGGATTTTCCATTGCATGGCACAAAGTATAAAAGTGATCGGATTCTCACTACAGATGATGACCCAGGCATATAATACTGTTGCATTTGCACAAGACTGATATTACATAGATTAATGAGGCTATGGCCAATCAGCATCCATCTCTGTCACTTCTCTTATCAAACTGATATTTACACAATCAAGATCTCCACCTAAAGCGCAGATAAATCAAAACCAACTAAGTACTAGAATGATCTGAACTCAATTTATGCCATCTGTCTCGAGGGTGACAGCCCTCATTTCTCGACATTGCCGTACCCCCAAGGGAAAAGATGAAGACGACGGAGGAAGAAAAGACACATAGTTAATCAGGTCAGGAGTGATCCACTTACCTTGGGACAGTCTTCTCCTGCATAGCCAGCTCTTACAGAGTATGAGCCAATGTCGAACACCAAAGCTCCCACCTCATCTGCAGAAATGAGAGAAGGGCTGTGAATTCGATGTAAACTGTAAATTTAACAATAATTTTCATATACTGTGTTTAGTTAGATCTCTTAAATGACAAATAGTATTTTACTTATTGCAATTAATTTTTCACTAAATTTAGTACAAAAAGAGCAGTTCTTTAAACAATATTATTAACACACTTTAAACATCCCCATTCTTCCACTGCTGATGTCAGCTTAAGAAAGCTATTCTGGTATTCTTCTAGTATCGCTCTTAATGCCATGGAGTATTACCATTTTTTGTGATCTTTCCATTACCATAAGTGGCTAGCTCCGACTTTTTGTACCAACAAAAGGAAAGTCTCAATAAAGACATACTTAGTTTATCCTGTCATGCACATGTATCTGTACTCATCAGCTTTGTTGGTAGTAGTTGACATCTGTGCCTCACCAACTAAAATGTATTAAATTCAAAACTAAATGATAACCTTTAGTGCTTAAATAATTAGTCAAAGTAGATTGGGTGACAAACACTAAATTAATCAATTCTGACATTAAATATGAGATAAATGCCAAACTGAATGAAACTGAATGAAACTAAATGAAAAGTGGCACCTGTTACATTTCTATTTGAATGGCGTATCTACTAAATGTTACTTGAAAGAACAACTTCTCCGCTCAACTTTCATCAATTCACCAGAGGTTGTTCTACTGGATCTGTCAGATCTGTTTCAGTAACATAAACTAAATATGTTATAATGTTATGATAGTGTAATAAAGCTTCTTATAACTTGCACAAGGATCTCGTTGCTGAATGTAACTGACCCAAACATTCGTTTAAATTTTAAATTCTAGGGTATATTTGTCCAGATCCACTTAATAAAGAAGTTATTTAGTTCAGAAAAGACACCAGTGAATTTTTCTCTTAGATATGTAGCAGAAAGGCAAATGTGAACATATTAAATATAACGTTGATCTTTAAACTCAACCGCTTTTCTAATAAAGCTACATTTTACGTTAACGTTACACAAACAGACCGAGATGTGTTCATGCGTTCGGCAAACCCACTTTTCATTCATTTCCTTGCTAGCTAGCTAACGGTGAAGGTTGATTTGCATTGTTGTTGCATAAACAAACTCATATAAAGCCACTACAAGATGCACTTAAAGTGTTAACAAGTCCATATATTCCTAAACGCGTGGCGATTAAAGATGCTAGCAAGAATATTGCTTTAATATACAACGGAGCAAGTTAAACGTTAGCACAGCTAGCATAGCCAGCTAACTACAAAGCTGGCTAAAGCTACAGAACGACACAACGTGTACAACAGTTTTGTTGTATTTTAACCATTAGATCCCACTCACCGCCTCCATAGACTCCGCCACTCATTGTCTAAATTATCTGAACAGCAACCTTCTTAATATAAGTTATTACAGGAGAATCACGACCGCTAAACGGTAAATCACAACAAAGGAAATTTGTTAGCATGGATCAATCTAACGGCAGGCGCCACACAGCGTAGAGACAACCGTCCAATCAGATTGCAGCATAGTATCAGTACTTCCGTTTCAGCTGTGACGTAATAGCAATAGACGACAAGTACTTCCGTGTACTGGAGTGGACGTGGCCCTGTGAGCTCCATATCAACGTGAGTGACAAACTGATTATAACTATCATAAACTGACTTTAAATCACTAGAAGCTGGCGTGCTGATAGTGTACGTGCAAGCTTTATAACAGCACGGTGATGTTAGTGAGCGTAAACTGCAGGACCTTGACCACGGTCGTTTAGACTCCGCAAGATTGACGTTGATCTCGGCGACCATGTCACGTCAGACTGCAAAAGTAGCAACACTGACATACAGAATTTAAATGCAAATTTGTTACTATGCTTTTTGTTTACACTCAGTGATATTTCCATGTTAATTGTCTTATTTCTGTATCATAAATAAGTTTCGACAGCCTCGTGGTTGTCTAAAGTTGGATCAAAGACGCATGCGCGTAGGGTGGATCTGCTTGAGTTACTTGCTGACTAAATAGTCAATAAGTCTGAGAAAAGTTGTAGTTATATAACTCAGAGACAATTTTTAATTAAAAACAAGTTACAGTCTGTTACATATTGTTTAATTTATGGCCCCTGTTTTATTTACCCTGTGCATTATGCATTTTTATATTAAGTTGTGATGATATCAGGCATTTTCACTAGTTTTCATTAAATATCAGAAACACAGTGGAAAAAAGAGATTTAGTTTCATATCAAAGAAAACCTGAAAACATTCACACTTTAGGAGCTGGGCCCACATAATTTTTTACCCTGTTTTGCTTAATAACATAAACAATTAATAGACCATAAAAATTGATTAATGATTAATTGACTAATCTTTTCAGCTTAAATAAGTGTCTTACAGTATGCTTACTCTATGTATACAAAGAGAAGAATGTATAACAAAAAGCTCCTATTTTTATACCAGCAGTCTCTGGTCAACACCTGTTGACGCTTCACATTCCCTGTAGCACATGTTCACTGTATCCTGCATGCAAATACTTATTTTTGACCTTGGAAACAGCAGTTGACAGAATCAGAGCTGAAATGATTAGTCAAGTAATTCCTTAGAAAGTAATACTGTAATGGATAATTTGGATAATTGATTAATTAATTTGTTCATTAAAGAAACCATTCTCTGGTTCAGGCTTCTCAAATGTGGATTTTGTCAATTTTATATAATTTTATACGATTTTTTTATATTTATATTATAATTGTCAACTGATTATCTTTAAATTTTAGACAGAGGACGTCTCTTTAGGGCCAAGACTGTGATGGGCTTTTTTCACCATTTTATCCAATAAACAATTACTCAATATATCATATCAGCAGATCTAGACAGAACAGGCTTATCAGATCCTTATGGTGCAATAGTTCTGTCAGCAGTTATGTTCCTCCAACATTTTTAAACCTGTAAAAATTAATTTTTAACTTGGTTTGTTTCCAGCACCCATGCAGCACTGCCTCACTCTGACCCTTGCCCGGCACAGCAGGCAACTCTTGAGAAATAAATTAGCATTTGTCCGCTGCCAGCAGTCAGCAGCCATGTCAGGTCTCCTCATCAACCAGCCCAAGTACTCCTGGCTGAAAGAGCTGGGCCTGTCTGAGGACAACCCTGGTGTTTACAACGGGAGCTGGGGAGGCAGCGGAGAGGTCATCACGTCGTACTGCCCAGCCAACAATGAGCCGATTGCGAGAGTAACCCAGGCAACTATGGCTGAGTATGAAGAAACTGTCCAGAAGACAAGGGAGGCTTGGAAGATGTGGGCAGATATTCCAGCTCCTAAAAGAGGGGAAATTGTGAGGCAGATTGGGGATGCACTTAGAAAGAAGATTAAAGTCCTCGGGAGCCTGGTGTCTCTAGAAATGGGCAAGATCTACGTTGAGGGAGTGGGAGAGGTTCAGGAGTATGTTGATGTCTGCGATTATGCTGTTGGTCTGTCTAGAATGATTGGTGGGCCCATCCTGCCTTCAGAAAGACCAGGCCATGCCCTCATCGAACAGTGGAACCCAGTTGGTCTTGTCGGCATCATCACGGCCTTTAACTTTCCCGTGGCTGTCTATGGTTGGAACAACGCCATTGCTCTGACCTGCGGCAACGTCTGCCTCTGGAAAGGAGCTCCAACCACACCTCTCACAAGTGTCGCAGTCACCAAGATTGTGGCTGAGGTGCTGGAGCAGAACAAGCTGCCCGGAGCTATCTGCTCCATGACCTGCGGAGGCGCTGATATCGGCACAGCTATGGCAAAAGATGAGCGTGTGGATCTGCTGTCGTTCACTGGCAGCACCCATGTTGGCAAGATGGTGGCCATGATGGTGCAGGAGAGGTTCGGCCGCAAGCTGCTGGAGCTTGGTGGAAACAATGCTATCATCGTGTTTGAGGATGCTGACCTCAATCTTGTGGTACCATCCGCTGTCTTTGCATCTGTGGGAACCGCTGGCCAACGCTGCACCACAACCAGGAGGCTGATGCTGCACGAGAGTGTTCACGACACAGTGGTTGAGAGGATCACCAAGGCCTACAAACAAGTCCGCATCGGAGACCCCTGGGATCCCAGCACCCTGTATGGGCCTCTGCACACCAAACAAGCTGTAGACCAGTATCTGGCAGCTATTGAGCGGGCCAAGCAGCAGGGTGGCACTCTGGTCTGCGGAGGAAAGGTGATGGACCGCCCTGGAAACTACGTGGAGCCCACCATCATCACAGGCCTAGCTCATGATGCTCCCATTGTCCACACCGAAACCTTCGTCCCCATACTGTACGTCCTCAAGTTCAAGACAGAAGAGGAGGCATTTGCCTGGAACAACGAGGTCCAGCAGGGTCTGTCCAGCAGCATCTTCACCAAAGATATGGGCCGGGTTTTCCGCTGGCTGGGGCCTAAAGGATCCGACTGCGGCATTGTGAATGTCAACATTCCTACAAGCGGAGCTGAGATCGGAGGAGCCTTCGGTGGAGAGAAACACACAGGAGGTGGAAGAGAGTCCGGCAGCGACTCATGGAAGCAGTACATGAGGCGTTCAACCTGCACAATAAACTACAGCAAGGATCTTCCTCTGGCCCAGGGAATCAAGTTTGAGTGAAGCCTTCAGGTGGTTTATTGTTGAAGTCTCTGACGAGCCCGAATGGACAACACTAAATGATTTAGTCGCAGAGTGTTGCCTAACAATTGCTAGATGTTTGTCATTGCATTTTTGCATTCAGTTAGGTAAGTTTGAATTCTAACAACTATTTGATGTCATTTTGGATCAGTCTAATTTTTCTTATATCAAGTCTATATCAATGGTTCTTGCATTACATATAAATCCTGGTTTTGACATAAGCTTTTGAAAATTTTTGTGTGATAGGTCAAATACTGTTCCATCAGATGGTGTGCACTTTTCTACAAGCACTTAGAAAGTGAGTTTGAGTGCTGGATAACTGTACCAGATACTTTATACTGTGTAAAAAAAATAAATCTTACCTTTATTTTGGAAGAAAACCTGGAGTGGACATTATTAATGTGTAGATTAAATTATTGAAATACAAATAGCATTTCACCACAGACTGCTTAAAAATCTTGTCAAGCTTTTCAACCCTTAAAGAAAGCGTTACAGTGTCGTTTCCTGACAATAAAAAAACAAATAAAACACTTAATGTTGACCTGTGGACTTGTTCGGCCTATTCTTGTACATGTTTATAGGGAGAGTTAGAAGTAACACTAGTCCCTGAAGACCAGTAAGACATGAACTTCAGCACATTTAGGCTTGCCAGCAGTTTCATTGCAGCTTGGCCCTTTGTGTTTGTAAGATTACAACCAGTTAGCTATCTTTGCATGTAACCACAAAGAGCATTTTGGTAAAAGTAATATGTATTATTTGGTCATTTTTGAAGAGAAGAAGAAATTATTCCAAATTGGATGGGCAATAGGAGGAGGAGTTGTTGTACAGTACCTACAAATTGATGATCTGGCAGGCAGGCATGATCCTAATGTTTATACTCATTCTGATATAAAGCTTGAGTTATACAGTACATTATTAAAGGAACCCTCTATCCTCCAAAGCTTGTGAAACCCACAGAGCTACAAGTGTGATTATGTAATTACTCAGCCATCCTGACAACAAAAGGAGCATGTGATAATTGATGACTTTAGATAACAGGTAAAAAGAAAATCTGAGTTCTGTGGCACCAGAATCTGTCCAGTAAAAAGACTGACTGACACTTAGCACTCAGCATTTCTTGTAAATGACCGACAGTTAACCTCATCTTGGATCCACCCTCTTTCCTTGACCTCCACCCAGTACATGTTGGGATAGGTTCCAGCTCCTCTTCACCCTAAATCAATGAATCATCCTTAATATCAGAAATTCTTCTGAAACAAACTATCCCTGCAATCAGAGGGATGTACACATTCTTTAAATCAAACCATGTACTGCAGATCACAATGAATCATCCTGGAAGTCAGTATTGCAACATGTTTGCCATAAATAACAGAATTTCTGGAACTTATCCTATAATGTCTTTTAACTATAGTATTAAAGAAATAAACTCTGTCCCTTTAATAGAAATACTACTCCATCTCCCATCCTCCATGCCCCCCATATGCTCACCCTCCCACTCAGTAGCTCGCTACCTCATACTCCAGCTCTGTCTCTCTCTCTCTCCATTTACTGCTCCTCCCAGCAGCATCTACACTCACAGCTGAAAGGAAGAACTGAAACAACGGCGATCTGTGCGACTCATAATCCATGCCATTTAGGACGTATGTAGAAAACGCCCACTTCCTCTGCTGCTCATCTGCACTGGAAAAAGGTAGAAAAGCTTTAATTATTTTTCTACATATAGAGGGGTTTTGTTGGTGTGCTTTAGTGTGCACATTGTCCGGTGTTTCCCTTGGATTCATTCATCTGTGATTCACTGTCACAGTAAAATCACTACAATCACTGCCAGGGTAAGTCTGAAATTGTATGTTTTGGTAAAATGTAAAACACAAGAAACATACCTGCTATTTGGAATAATATTTTTATTTTAACAAAGCCCTGAAAGGAGATTTGAAATCTGCACCAGAAGCTTCATTTGAATTAAAACAGAGATGGGTGTGGAGCACTAACATTAAATCCCCCACTACAGAATTAACACATCGGTGACTGATATTTTGGTCGTGAGTTCATCAAACTAATCTGTAGTTGGTTTTCAGACAACCAGGAATCCTTTGTTTTATTTCGTCTTGTGAGCCTGTGGTGCACCAAAATGTCAAGTCAAAGTAACTGAGGGCTTGTGGTAATAAATTAATAATTGTCTGGTATCATAGTGTTGCAGCTTTAATGGGAGCCATTTGAAAAAGGGTGGCATTAGCACATCAGGGTTGTTCCTCACTTCCTTTAATTTTTTTTCTCCCATGCACGGCTTGTGTGATTCACTTCTTCGGAAACTCAGAGCATGTTAGTTCATGCTTTGTGTTGCTTGTTGCACCCCTGATTTACAGAAGTGTCTGGGATTCCCCTGGACTGAAACACTCTCACTTCTTCTCTTTGCACATTTCCTCTGCAGCTTCTCCCTGAAACAAAAGCTACAAGCATCAGGCTTACTCATTCTGGTGTTCATTGACTCCTTCATGTTTTACTTTACACATGTAACAGCCTCTTTTACTTGAAGCGACTTATGATACAGGCATTTGACATGTTGCATTTTTAGAACATGAAAATTCAGTCACAGGATTGTTTTTGGGATATTCTTGACCTTTTAAATATACAGTATATACATATGCATTTTAATATTTATTTTAACACGCATGTCACTAATTAATAGATTATTTTTTTCCAAAAGCAGCCCAGGAATTTTATATCACCAATTATTTCATGTTATCCCTTATCATCTATTCCTATTATTTGTTCTGTTATATATGTTTTTGTGCTGATTTTATGTGCATGAGGCAAAGATTAAGACAATAATTCTAAATATTAATCATTCTAAATAGCTCTATTTATGTCTATTTAATCCTATTCTTTAAGTGAACAGGAATTTGGGCTTTTAATCACATAATATGAATGCATAATGTGATAGCATACTGATATAAAAGTTTTGCAGTAATATTATAATAGTAATAAATCCATATGTTCCACATATGCCTAAAAATGAACTCCATTCTCCTTTGCATTTGCATGCTTCTGTCCCGCTGTATTCATTTGGATAGCAACAGTGCTTGGCCTTTGCCAACAGCAAACCTAACTCCGCAATCGGTGTCCCGTTTGTCGACAGTGTGACTCCAACACAACACGAGAGGCACTATCACAGAAGCGTTGAGGGCTCTTCAGCAAGCTGCGGCTGTGTCAGTCTCTCATGGGCGAACAACAGCACTGAGATTAGACAAGAACCTGACAGAGTAAACTGCTGTTAGTTACTCTCTGGACTTACACATGATCTGAAGTGATCACTTCCATGAACCTATGCGTGAATCTCGCTGTGGATGATCTGTTGGGGTGGTAACAGCTGATGTGCCAGATCTCTCTTTCTTTGCTCTAGATTGGGTAAAATGCAGTTCAGGTAGCCATTCATTCTGATTTATGTACAGTAGAGGAAGGCTTTGCTTTGTGGAGACTTCATAGCAGAACATGTGTGATGTGTTCACATCTCGACAGAGCAGCACACATATTCCAGCGTATAGGACAAGAGTACTTATATTTACAAATGGCATTAAAATGACCCAATCTGGGGACCATTATGTGTCCTTTGAAGAGATAGTTCATCAGCAGCATTTGACTCAACGTGGATAATTTAAATTGGGCCAGTCAAGCCCAAGCTGTGCCAGTCAGCAAGTAAAACCCTGAAACTGTCAACATCTATTTTCCTCATCACACACACACACACACGGAGGGAAAGAGAGAGAGAGAAGTGGTGGTGAGCCCAGCAAGGCACGCATATTTTAAGTCACTTTGCACTCTTCAAGAGGGCCCTTTTTTCAATAATCCATTATGCATAGCAGCTCTGGCTCTCCCTGGTATTTCTCCTACCTTCTTGACGTCAGTTGCCATTTGTGAGGGTTACCCTGGCAACGGCCAGCCTCCCCGGGAGATGTCTGATGGATAAGACGGCCCTGATAAAGCCTTTTAAGGTTCTACTGTTGCTACACCTTTTAATTGCCTTTGATACACTGGAAGTATTACATGGAGGTCGTCGGGCGCGTTGCCACATGTGGGCAAAAAATGGGAACGTGCAGATAAAAATAAGCATTGAGAAGCTGCTTCAGATTGACGCCCCATTATCTCCACTTGATTTGATCACCCCCGTATTGGGCTCATTTTTGAGCAAGTCTGCGAAACTGAATTGGATATGATGGATGCATTTTTGGCCACGTTGTGCTTCTGGTTACAGAAAGGCTTGTGTACAACCCATTTTGACAATGTGTTATTGCAGTGATGAGATGGTATGTGAAGACTACATACACCATGCAGCTCATCGTGATGTCTCTGAACAATATGCAAACATAATTAGATAGTATGAAAATATTAAAGATCATCCAAGTTATTCATGTAAGCCATTACACCATATATCCCCTTTATGCAAACTTGTTCATGCACATTTTTTATTGCTATAGTACATTCAAATTTATTATTGCAGCAGAGACCATTGTAATTTTACATCTATGCAAAACATCAGCAAGCAAACCGTAGGATGAAGAAAACTGCTGCCTACGAATATCAACCTGTTGTTAGATATGAGCTTTTTTTTTTTACACTTTAACAAAGGGATAGTGTTGTCAGCTCCTGTTATTCCTCCGAAGCCCTAAAACCGCCCTCACATTCAAATGATTTCATTCAGCTACCTGACTGCAACTGTACTTTGAGCTCCGTTACTTGCGCACAACCCATGCTGAATTTGCATCAATGCAAAAATGTCTCATTCGTAGGCAACCATTGAGATACTGTACACGATACCCATTCCAGGCTCCAGGAAGCTATTTATAGCCTCACCAACATGTGTGTCTTTCCTTTTTTTTTCAGACACCAGGCTATTGATGTGCTATTTTTACAGTGTCAATTTGCTCCCTCCTTCTCCTTTTGGTTGCCAAGCAATGGGCCAAGGGACCTGATTGGCCAAGGATGTGCTTTTGGACACCTTGACTCTGATTCTCAGCTGTCTAATGAATTCTGTCTTTTTGCTCACTAGAGCCACAGAGCAGAAGAGTTGACTCTAGTCTCTGGTCCAAAAAGGTTTAAACAATATTGCGTTAATAAACTGACTATTTATGACTAGAGTTGAATTGTAGTTGCAATGCAGTTGCATGATTTATGTCTAGCTTTGAGCAGCCATGAATACATTTGTTGAGCAACTTCAGACATGACAGGACAGAAAGCTTGAGATGACAGAAGATTATGTCATCATGCAAGTTATGGCAAAAACCTGTTAGTGTATCATTGCTCATCTTGCCATGTTATATATTTAACAATAAAACCGTTCAGACATCATGATTTATGTGAGGATGTCAGGACTATTTATATAGGGGCAGATTTGCAGTCATGATTTGGTAAATCATCTAACTTCTCTATAATATATGTGAGGATATTCAGCCATATGCAGTCCATTATATGGTAGTCTAGAGGAATTAATAAACTATTTCTCATTTTGAAAACAACGGTAAAGAAGCCTGAGTAACCTGTACTATACATTTGTGTATTTATCAATGTATTATATATTAATAACAGCCTATTTCCAGACTGCACTAATGACAAATCAACCACGACATATGTTTCTGCTATCATGCTAATCCTAATCCTCACAATGTGTTTAGGGGGAAATTGGTTTGACACACCTAAACTACTGCTGTGTGTGTGAATTCAATTAGACTTAATCTGACCCCATGCCACTCCGAAAGGAAACCAAGGGCTTGGCAACTTTCATCTTGCCTCCATTGATTGTGGCTCGTGCAGAGATATGGAAAAGCCTATCCCACTGCTCCCTTTCATTGGCCCCATTAAAAATTCATCCTGTCCTAATGGAGAGAGATCCTTTTCAATGAGCCCACTGCAGGCCAACTGTGGTGTGCCGGGGTGAGACTTGGCACAGCTGTCTCCTGGCACAGTCCAAACCTTACAGATTAAAATTTTGATTTTGGGTGCTTTTTTGGAGGGTGAGAAATGGATTTATCCTCACTGTTTTATACTCTAAGTTTCAGTTGAGTAGAAACAGAAAAAAACATATTTCTGTCATAAATTCCATTGTCTTCATGTCACTTGCTACAATAAGATTATAAACATGTCAAGCCTGCAGCTAATAAGTAGTTTATTAATTTATCAATCTGATGACTATTTTATTGATTTAAGGTTTATGGTTTACAAAATGCCAGAAAATAGTGAAATCACAAGTTCCCAGGACAGTACAGTAACCGTAACATTCTCAAATGTTTTATTTTGTCCGACTATTCAGGTTGCTATCATAGATGACAACGAAAAGCAGAAAATATGTACTTTTGAGAAGCGTTTGCTTACAAAATGACTTCAAAATTAAATCCTTATTAAAAATCTATTGATCAATTAAGTGATATACTGACTAATCTTTGCAGTTCTATATTTTTTCTAAGCATTTTAGGGCAGCCACTGACAGTTTATTGTGCTGTTTAATTGATTAATCTGTTATTAATTCATTGTTTAATTTATAGAATGTCAGAAAATAGTGAAAATGGCCATCACAATTTTTACTTTAAGCCAAGTAAGATGATCATATACGAAACAGAGAAATCCTCATATCTTAGATGCTGGGATGAATGAATAAAATGTTTATAAAATTAATAAAAAATTGTTGCTTCTGTTAATCGACTAATGGTTTCTAAAGCATATAACTACATGCAGACTTACTGCACCTTTGCAGTTTCATAACATGCTCCTCAGCTGACACTTGTCTTTGAGTAGCTGCAATATAACCACATTAGATTTTGTGGTTATTCCTGCACATATAGTTTGACTGAAGTAGTTTGTGCTTGTGGGCTGTTTTTATATGCAATTTAAACAAAGAAAACATCTAACTTTAATTTAATGCAAACAGGTCACAAGGTAAATTCCCAACTGCTAATAGATTACATTCATAAACTAAAAAAAATACTGTACTTTCCTCACCAGCTTTAAAACTAAGATTCATAACTCTCCTGGTTTATTCTGTGTCTTTGTATGTGAGCAAATGACAGAGTGAAGTTTTTGACTTTGACAAACCTGAGCTGAAGTCCATTTGAATCAGTACAACTATTACTACAGGTTTTATAGCTCTAATATTTGTTTCCTGTTTCCCATTCGGTTCCTTTTTGTTGAGGGGGCTGACGGACGCTACCATTTCGCCCGTAGGTTACACAACCACTTTCAGACATTTCCCCAAGCTTAAAGAAAATGTTATAACTAATTACTTTGGCGTGTTTACATACTCATTCATATTCTTAGTGAGGATTTTATATTCTTTAACATGTAAAATTTATTAGATTATAAAAATATCAACCGGCTCATCAGCGCACCCCCCCTCGGCGTAGGCTGTTGCCATGTTCCCACTTTCATGGGTGTGGTGATTAGCTCGCTTGGTGAAAATTTTAGTCTAATTCGAGCCGAGTCGCGCTTCGCTTCTGCCCCTTTAAACCGATTAAATTGTCTTAAAAATCAACACGTCTCCCTTTACGGTTTCTCTCACAGCTGGGGCCATGGTTGTCGTGTGAAAACGGATCGGTGTGACTCGGTTTGGAAGCACGGACAGAAGCCAAAGAGCCTCTTTCAGGTAAGAACTCTTGATATTTGGCTTTTAAGCTATTTCCTGCTTTCGCTATCGGCGGTTGTGTTTAGTTTTATATTGATGGACAGATGCAACAATTAGCTTGAAATGCTACCAGTACTCTGAGCAGTCTTGTATCTCTTGACATAACTGTTAACAAGCAACTATTATCTCAATGCTGTTTTTTCCCCTGAAGATTTTCCTCTGTTGTAAATTTACTGATTTCCAAACGCGGCCTTTTTACAGGCTGTCAAATGAGTCTCAGGCGGAACTACGGGGACAAAAACCTTTCATTAAATATCACACATTCATCTGTTCCCATTTCATACATGGCTTTTCTCATTTGCCCTGCTTGACTTTTTTTTTTTTCTTCTTTTCTATTAAAAATGCATGCAAGTGCTTCTTCATCCGAGCCGCAACTGGGAGTCATGCAATTTGTTGCTCGTATCAGAAAAATATCTCCACTCTCATCAATTGATCAAGATGGTTAATGCATGTTAATTTCATCCAGACTCTCCATATGGTGTAGCTCATGATTTCCCTATCTTGTCTGTTGTTGACAGTCAGTATATAAGTGAGGACAGTGGGTTGCTGTTGATGTACAATAAACAGTCTGAAGTTCCAGTTTGTAAAAGTTGATCATGTATATTATCAATTTGCAGCTGACTTGGGTTTTACTGGTATGGCTTTTGAGGCATTTATATAACGGCCTATTTAATCACATGGAAGATTGTAAGTATGATGATTAATTAAAAAAAACAACCCTTAAATCCATAGAAAAAAAGTAAACACTGTCCATTTATAGTATTTATATCATTTAACTCTAGCACAACCTTCAAAGCCAGGTAAAGCTGAAGTGGCTTGTTTGACAAAAAAAAAAAATGCATAATTGCATAATCATTTAATTCCATTATCAGGCCAAAACTCTAGTTTCAGCCTCTCAAATGTGAAGATTTCTTACTTTTCTCAGTCAATTATCAAGTATAAACTGAATATATGTCTGTTTGAAGATGTCACCTTGGGTTCTGTGAAACTGTAACAGGCATATTTCACTATCAGCAACATAATGAATCGATAATGGTAATAATTGTCAGTTACAGCCAGGGAAAGACGCCATTGAATGCCTTTTACAGTAATCTGGAAAATGAATACCCTAAATAGTCCTCGCAATAATACTGTTGTGAGTAGGGCTCATAGGACTGGGCTGATAATATTCAGTATATCAATATAATGATTTATTGACTTTCATTCATACTGTGATGAACAAACTTTTTTTCTCAAAATCAGTGACTCTGAAGAAATTATAATTGACAACTAACAAAAGGAATTATTAAAGTTTTACATGTATTGACAGCCAAAAACTGGGACAGATCTCATTGCATTATTATTATGTATTATATTGTTATCTGAAAAGTATTCATATGTTAGTATCATACTGATTTCAACCATCCTGTCCAGCCCTGGTGGACTGCATCTTTGAGCTCTACATTTAATTTTAACTCCTAATTGTACACCTGTGCTTTACCAAACCTATATACACCTCAGACAAACTAACCTGTGGTAACAGCAAAATACCAGCTGTCATATACCCAGACACATTATACACTAACAGGAATTCTTGCACTTTCTCGTAAAGGAACATGGTTCTCTTTTTGGATTATGGATATTAGAAACAGTCTTGTCCGAACAGGCCTTGTCCAATTGTGTTCTTGTAGTTTTGATTAGGGATGATGTGTTATTGCATAATGTGTAATTCTCTAACTGCCTGGTGTAGGTGGGGTGAAATCTGTGATCAAAGTAGGTCATACAGTCATCACACATTCATTCACTGTGTTCGTGTCAGTTCCATGTAATAAAAATCAAAATCAAACTTGTTCTAATTTTGCTGTGGCCCAACCACCTCCATGGTGGTCCTGAAAGAAAAATCAGTTTTCACACTCTGTATTTTTGTTATACGCATAGACCCTGAAATACACACACAGGACCTGTGGACTTAAGTGGAGAGATGACAGAGTGATAGTCTGCACTCCAAGAAGTTAGCACCTTGATCCTTTGCTTGAGGGCACCTTACCCAGGAGGTGAACTGGCACCACTGCTGCCCCCCAAACTGTAGTTCCCATACTGGTCAAACCTGGGCCACCTGGGTGAAAACCAGGAATCCTGACCACTGGATCATATGGGAGTGTAGCTCCAGTGGCTGTCATAATTCATGACACATAATGTGGTGTGAACATGTATCAGCGGACTAGAAGGAAGAAATGTTGCTTTTTACCTTATTGGAATCTCACCAGATATTTCCTCCATTCTCCGGATGTTTGGAATAGTCAGTAGGTTATCTGAACAAGTTTACACCTGATGGAGCTGCACTGATGCATCCAGTTTTCACTTTTACTGTGGTGAGTTTCCTGCTCATTTTCAATGAGGCCCATTCAGTACACACACTGGCTCCTGAAATTGTCTCTCAGATAGAAACTGAGGGCAAGATCAGGCATAGGTGGAGGGTTAATTTTGTGTGTGCAAGATGTTTATTAGAAGTGAAACATAATCATCTAATGAACATATTCAGCTTCTTCTAGCAGTTTATGTCATAAATTAAAAATATATATAGTTGATGAGGATTTGACTGAATAGGGCTGATCTAAACCAGTGAAATATTTAAGTAAGCGAAATGTATTATGAAGGAGCAAAATGTCTAAATATCTACAGAAAGTACATACGTTTTTTAAAGTCTGTTAATTTTGCATTGGAAATAAGATTACTTTGATAATGACAAATATTAAAGTTTTACTGGAAACACTGGTGTTCACAGTTGTTCAGATCTGGCTACTCATAATGTTAATTCCTTAACTTCCTGACCATTTCATGTTGATGGGCTCCTGTGGCTCTGGGTGCAGCTGCACTGCCTGTGCCTCCTGCTGCTCTGTTCAACAGTATTTGTTCATGATTGAGTCAGATGTGACTGACTTTCTACTGTGTATGACCCAGAAGGAGCAGAAGGTCTCACTGACAAATTTAAGTTAAATACAAAATATGCCAATGAGTGTTACGGTGGCATCATGTTTCCATCTGATGTGAATCTTTTCCAGTTTTGACAAACTGAAACACTTTGATCTGCTTCTTGAAGCAGTTTTTCTCCTGAGGTTGTATATCTCCTTACTACGGAGAAATTAAGGAGATCTCTCTGTGTTTTTCTATTTCTCCCTGTCCATGAGTGGTATAAAAATGAAAGTGAAAGTTTTCAAGTCAATGTCATAAACAGAGTAATTTTTTAGTCATTGATAGCCTGTATTACTGAATCAGTTATAAAAATATGCAACAGCAGCCAATAACATATTGGGAGCTAAACCAGATGTTCACACTATTCTCAAATAAAAAAGGCTGCAATTAAAAATTATTTTCACTATCAATCTGCTGAATTATTTTCTTGATTAATCAATTAAAATGACAGAAAGTCAATAGTGAAAAACCAGAGCCCAAGGTGACGTCTTCAAATTGCTTGTTTTGCCAGATAATTAGTCTAAAATCCAAAGATATTCAGTTTACTATCAAAATAGCAGCAAATATTCACATTTGTGAAACTGTGAACTTTGGCCATTTTTCTCAAAAAGGACTTATGATATTTTGTGTGTTCCATATAATTCTTTTTTATTATGGCCATTTAGAAAAATATCTTCTGTTGTGTCATACAGTAATTTTATTTCTCAGTTTGTTTTGTTTACTTGGTCCTGTTATAGTGAAGCACTTAGCTAACTGTTGTGATGAGTGCTTTAGTCATTAATGTTTACATTGTTTACAAGTTTTATGATGCTATTGTGAGTTTGTGTGAGATAAATTCTTTAAATCAACGACACTATGGATACTAAAGATAACCAGAACCATATGTCATGGTCATGTATAAGCTCCTCTGAAGACTTTGCCAACACAGCACAGATATGAAGTGAAATAGCATGTTGTCTTTTCATTGACCAAATGCAAACAGGTGATCACGGATGTATTTACATCCATTTCTGACAAACTACTAGCTGAGATTATAGAAGAGACTTATGTCTACACACAGCTTTGTGAATGTGATCCCAAGACACAATGTGTGTATGGCGGCATGCCTATTACTTCCTTTGTGCATCTTGGTCTTGAATCTACACAGTTTTATGCAGATGTCAGTTGTTTGCCCCCAGTTCAGACTCAGTGGTCTCCTGCAGTGTGCTGGGAGCTTCAAGGCCGACCACCTTGGATTGGTGGTTGGTTGGTGTCAGAAGGGCAATAGCAATAATAGCCTCCCATGGCCAGTCTCAGAGACCCGACTGAGATGGTGCCAAGCAGCACTATCAACTGTAGCTGGCAGCCACATACTAAACAATAGCCAGCTCCAACACACAGCTCTGCCTTTGTGGCCCCTGATAATGTGCCATGTTCTGGGCCTGCGTTGGCCCGGCCGGCTGGCTGCATGACTCCAGTCACACTATAGAAAAGACACACACACACACTCACTGCTCACTGAAGTTTACAAACTATAAATTGTTGAAAGTGAACTTCATTTCAGCATTCACATTTTTCTGTGTGACAGCTTCTTTTGGCTGTGGTTGATTTGTGGTTCCTTTTTAAAACAGTAATGAGTGGCCTGTTTTGGTTTCTAAATGACTAATATTTAGTATCCACATGTGAATGAGGCAGTTCATGTGACATTTTGGCAAATCACTGCCATGGTATGCCTAAAATCAGAGCTGTAAGTTTTATCCAAAGTGATGAGAAAGAACTCAGACACATCACGTTTCTCAGTGTCGTCCTCCATCATACCTGCGTTATTTTCCACCTCATCTCTCTGGTGTGCTTCGTTGCCTTTTGCATCATGAGCCTCAGGCTGAAAACGTCGATTGAACATATTTAGCAGAGTGTAGAAGGTCATATCGGGTGTATTGGTAGTCCATGAGGCGCTGTGTGTGACGTGGCAGAGTTATACAGTATAATGGATCCAAGGCAGTCATAGAGCAGTACCACATCACAGGCGAGCTGATGCTGGGAGCATCTCTTCAGGGGGGTTGCGTCAGCCGAAGGAGAGAGTGACATCACTCCTGGGCAGCTGAAAGCATTGCAACTCTCGCCATCCCTGATGCTTCGTTACTGTCAAAGACCTCTTTGGCTGAGACAAGAGTTCACGATGAGCAGTCCAGGGTATCCTCTTATATGTTAGCAGAGCAGAGGCACAGTGGCCAAAACCAAATGACCCAGGAGTCTAAAAGAGTAGCTTTCCAAATACTTGTATTATCTTAAAAGGCAATCTTAGCAGAATGAACATTGTCTCAACAAATTGTCTCATATATACTATTTGTGTGATGATTTTATTTTGTGGTGAGTAAAACACTGGGCTCCAGTGGTTTTAAAGCCTCTGCAAAAATGAAGATAAAGCACAAACAACTTCCACTTTACATTAACATGATTTCCTGTGGAGAGGAAGGGCTGGACTCGGTCTAATTGTTGAATTATAGAAAATGGAACTGAAAATTTAATCTCAGAGGGTTAGACTTCTGGACAGCAGACTGTAAAACAGCCTGGAAAATGAGTGGGGGGAAGGGGGGTTCAAACATTTCTAAGGAGTGTCTAAGTGCTTTGTGACCCACATTCAGGCTCCCCAAGGTAAAGAAAGTGGCAACTTGCACATGCTTTCTCTCTCTCTCTCTCTCTCTCTCTCTGTCTCTCTGTCTCTCTCATGTAGCAGATGCTCAATCTGACACACTTCACCAAGACACATATTTAAAGAAATGCTCTCTTATTATGTGTACACACACAGAAAAATATATGAACAAATGTTCCCTTTCTCATTTGGACATATTGTCTATTAAACCATCAATCTTCCCACAGTACACAGCACACACACACACACACGTTCGGGGCTCGTTGGGACGGGCCGAGCAAACAGCGCAGTGCAACAGCACAAAAGGCTGATTGAGTCAGGAAAGGTCAGAGCCTGGCTCAGATGGCCTTTTGAACCAGACTGGGGGTGTTTGAAGAGCGAGGCCACCCTCCAGGCCCCCACCCAGCCCCACCCTTTACGGCACCCTCCTTTGCTCTGAACCCATACAGGATACCCGTGTTTGTCTGATGGAAGTTCCCATCCTTCACTCTCCGTCCGCCTGTTAAACTCATAGTATTTCTGTCTCTCTGTCTTGCAGGTGTCAGCTGGTAAAGTGTGTGTGTGTGTGTGTGTGTGTGAGAGAGAGAGAGAGAGTGTGTTTGTGTGTATGTATGTATGTGTGTGTGAGAGAGTGAGTGTGTGGGTGTGTGAGAGAGAGTGTGTGTGCGCGTGTGTGTGTGTGTGAGAGAGAGAGTGCGTACGTACGTGTGTGTGTGTGCGTGTGCGTGTGCAGGCACGTGTGTTTTTCCAGCCCAGTCAGTATTTGGAGCGAAGTGTGGCCTGAACACATCACAGAGGGACAATGAGCGAGTTGGAACAGTTGCGGCAGGAAGCCGAGCAACTACGCAATCAGATCCGGGTACGGCAACAATTTGTATGCACGTGTTTGTTTATGTTGACGTATGTGTGTGCGCGCGTGTCTCTGTCTGTCTGTGTGTCTGCATGAGTGTGTGTGTTGTACATGTGTTTGTACATCACACGTGTGCCACTGTCTGTTCACTGCAAGCTGTGACTCACACAGTTTCAGATGAGACAGTGACGCACTCAGAATATAACTTGTCAATCAGCTACTTCCATTCTCGTGCAGAAATTGATCTATAAATGTCAGTTGCTGCTGTGTGATGATTCAGTGACCACTGAGATATTCTGTGATTGGCAATAACTTATGGCACATTTAGAAGCAATTTTTGTCATTTATTATTTAAGATTTGTCTTTTTGTTGCATTACTTGTGTGCGTTTGTGCAGAAATCATGTGTTACAGTTACCTACGCAGTGACTGAATAAGCTGAAATTTGTCACTGGTCAACATGATTATTAAAGTTTTTGTTGCGGTGCAGGATGCCAGGAAAGCCTGCAGTGACTCCACTCTGTCACAGGTAAGACTTCCTCTCCGCTAATGAAATATTTTCTTAACAATTAAGGGTGTATTTTCCTGTGTAGTTGTGCAAATTTTCATGATAACAGCCAAGACTTGAAAGTTAAAAATATGAAATACGTCTTAATAACAAATTGAGATTGCAGATTTTCACAAGGCAAAGCACTTGGGTGAGCCAACTAAATACTCATTAATTAGTAGCATGGTCTGTTCAGTTCTATAATAGTTTTAGCCACAGTTCTGAAGCTGGATGAGGCCAGGGACACACAGCAGAAGGTTAATTCTCGCGTGAGCAGTAGCCTGGCTGTTCACACCAGAGGCCGTTCTGCACTGGTCAACAAGTGATTCTGCTTTTGTAATCACACAGCTGATCTTTATAATATCATCATGAATTTAGAGTGTAAAACTTCGTGTTCCTGGATAAGCGGGGCGTCGCTTCTTCCGCAACACTGAAATTAAAAGGACCATCGACTTTTGTAATGGTCTGCAGGAAGCAGCTCCTCTCCTGCCTGTGTGTGTGTACAAATACAATTATGTGGAATAAGTACATAATTAAAAAAACAGCAGCAGTGATACTATTTCAAATCAATACAGTGGATGCAGATTTTGATATTTCGTCATTAGGGGGGAAAAATTGGGGGAATTCAAACTCCAGGAGAACAGCAGGGAGAGGGGCCAGAAAAACAAAAGGGTTGGCAAGCATTAGGATTCATATTTCATCATTTATCAGAATCAGATCATTAATATCATATATGATTTATGCTGTATTGTTTATAATAGATTATCAGTGTGTTTTCTTGCCAGATTTACTTGGTCTGTTTTTGCTGCCTCAGCTGGAGTCCACTGTCCAGTGATGTGTGTGTTTGTGGTGATAAAAGTGTGTGTGTGGGCCTCGAGTGTCGCTGCTAATGCTTCTTCCTGTGTTTTGGCAGATCACAGCTGGTCTGGACTCAGTGGGCCGGATACAGATGCGGACGCGGCGCACTCTCAGGGGCCACCTGGCCAAGATCTATGCAATGCACTGGGGGAGTGACTCCAGGTAGTGTAGTTATCCTACAAACAACAAAATTATTAACTAAGAGCAGGACAGGAAATGATCCTTTTTGTTCCACTTGTCTTGGTCTGATTTATGTTTTCATTGTGTTTTTATTTTTTAGAGGCATTTCTGTAAATTGGCAGATAGACAATCTGTAGTTTAAGATAACATTTAACTTTTTTCTTCATTTCTGGAAGGTTTTGGGAGGCTTTACACAAGAGAGTACTGTGGTTTTACAGTCCATTGTCAACTTGTTTTACATTTTTCTCAGTGTATTTTCTATGTTTTGGTTGGTGCAGGTTTGGTGTTTCCTTCTGATGCTTTAGGTTGTTTGTTTGGTTGTTTTCATTCAAAATCCATTCAAAAAATTATATCTGCTCTGTAGTTCACATGAATTATCTACTGTGGCCCACAAGGGACAAAAGTCACAAACATGCTAACAGCTTAAAAAGCACAAAGGGATGCTAATAATTATTAGCATTTTCTTTTCTAATTTTAATACAATTGTAACAACTTTGAAGGTCATTTTTCCCCTGACACAGTGTTAATTTCTATCGCTGCTAGCAGACTGTTGAATTTCTAGATTGCCAGTAACAGCATGGTGACTGTTAACACTACAGCTATAACTGTCAAGATCTACAGTATGCCAGAGATGGGCAATAAAGTGCGGACACTCTGCAGGTTTCTGTTCCAGCCAAACATGGACACACACGTTCAGCCACAGTGCAGAAATTTCACTAGAAAATCACCAGTCTGGTATTGGCTTAATCTCTGTCTTGAAACATTTATTCAATGTCTCAAATTCTGACATTAGATAAGATAAGATAAGATAAGACAAACCTTTATTCATCCCACAGTGGGGAAATTCACAACCGAAGTACCGAAGTAATACCACCGACTTGACTATAAATATCTAGGCTATGCAGTGCAGCACAACTACCAACAGCTCTCACTACAAATATAAAATGGTACAATTACCTACAAATGTAGTGGTTCTCCACAGCTTGTATCACTGTTGTTGAACAAATTTATATCTCTGTGCTTAATATGTCTGTGTCACTCTTTGTCTTTCTCTCTGTCCATCTGTCTCCCAATGCAATGCACTGGGGTGCAGTGACGGCAGTCCCAGGTGTGGGGTTATACTACTACCAGTACCACTACTACTGTTACTACTACTACTATTCTACTAATATGACTAATACCACCATAATTGACTGTCACTACTGCCACCTCCACTACTACTATACATCTGTCTGAGTGCTAGCACTGTTTTACGCCCGCACTATGAGCACAGTAATGACATTCACTGGGCACAGAGACAAACAGCTTATTTAATATTTTCTTAAAGATGCAGTTTGTAAGATCTCTGACAGTTTCTCAAATGGTCATGATTCAAAATTCATCAGTGAATAAAGTTCCTCTGTGTCCAGATTGGACTAAAACTGTAGATGCACACATTGAGTTGCCCCTAAATTAAAACTTACTAACTGCTTTTTTAACTGTTTGCTGCAGTTACGAGCACCAAGAATTATCAGTCAAGATTTTCTTAATAGTATGCATGCAGTGCACTGATCTTTATCCATAAAATAGTTCTGTTTTTCTGGTAAAATGTTGTATGTTTTTAGAAAACATAGATCACGCACTTCTATTCTGTTTAAGCAAATTCTCTTTTTTTTCCACTGCTAAAACCTGAGTTTGAGTCTTAACTATGTATGATTACAAAGCTTAATACTGGTCTTTCCGGCAGCAGCTGATGATGCATAGGCTGTTCAATCCTGATTTGTGCGTGTGTGCGTGTGCGCGTGTGCGTGTGTGCACCCGTGTACCCTCTGGTTGACCCTGCAGGAGGCCAGTGTTTATTTTGTATACAGCCACTGACATTTCAGCATGATGGCTCTCCTCTTGATTGTAGCATAGCACTGTCAAACTACTTCCTGTCCCTGGAGAGATGGAAACACCCAGTCAGGATGGGAGGGAGGGGTTCCAGCTGTTTCTGCATCTGCACCACCTCTAACTCACTCTTTACTGACTGTTTCCACTTCATCCTCTTCTTTGTCTCTATCTTTTTGCTGTCCCGTCTTGCTGCCCCGCATCAGCTTCTTTCTAGTACTTTCCCAGCCCCTCAGGCTTCCACCTCCCACCGAACTGTAGGGACTTTTACATAACTGGGGTAATAAATATTAGATGGAGTGGGACATTAAAAGTGGCTTCCCTGGATGAGGAGACTTCCAAGAGGAGGAGGAGAATGAGGAAAGATTGAGGGGGATGAGGAGAGAGGAGTAGGGAGCTCATGCTGTATGTTGTTGACAGAGCACCTTATACTCAGACAGTGTAGCACAGTAGTCTGGAAGATTGCTTGCTGTCATTGCTTTTAAAGATCCAAGTGCATGTACCTTGGATTGTGTGGGTTTTTGCGACATGTGTGCCTAGTCTCATGCTGCTCTTTTTAACTTGTCTCCAGGTTACTTGTCAGTGCCTCGCAAGATGGAAAATTAATCATCTGGGACAGCTACACAACAAATAAAGTGAGATTATTGAGAATCAATGATAGAATGTATAATATGTACAAGAAAATCCACTTCCCGTACATGTAGAGGTTTTTACTCAGTCTTTTGGATTGGACAGGTGATTTGACAGTCTGATATCAACTGTCCAGATGTTCCTTTTAGAGTATGGGTAATTCACAGACTACTTCTCTTAAACACAATACTGTTGGGAACTGCGACAGGCTACCATCCAAATGGCAGCTATTGCAGAATCAATCTGGTTGGTAAAATAGTGAACCACTAAAGTCAATGTAACCATATTATATTGAGAAAAATCTGTTTAGTGCCCGAAGAGTATCACTCAACCTTATTGCTTTAAACAATTCAGATTTTTCTCACCATCCAAAAATAATGGAAACAAAATATGTGTCCCATGATTTAACAAAAATCTTTATTTGTATTAAAGCTTAACATCACTTCTTTATTGTATCTAATAAAGAAATGACTCTCCTCATCCCCAGATGCATGCCATCCCGCTGCGCTCTTCCTGGGTGATGACATGTGCCTATGCCCCCTCTGGGAACTATGTGGCCTGTGGAGGCCTGGACAACATCTGCTCCATATACAGCCTGAAGACCCGCGAGGGCAACGTGCGCGTCACCCGAGAGCTACCCGGTCACACAGGTAGGCACAGGGCCAGCCGAGAAATAACGCAAATAAAATCTTTGGTAGGACTCAACAGAACTCTTAACCTGCATCACATTACCTGTTATTTCTTTACTAACTAAATAAATAATCAAATAATTAGAAATATTATAAATAATAATAAATATCATATCCTGACCTGAGTGCAGTGTCTAACACCTGTGACACACATTTTCCCCTATTGTTGTTTTAGATTGCAGATATTATGTACAGACTGTTTGACTGGTTCAGTGATCCACAGGTGTCTGTCCTTGCAGAAAACAGCATCACTCCTGGTTAAAACTTCCACAAGGCAACATTGTGAGGGATTAGCACGGCAGTAAAGCATCAGGCAGGGCAGAGCTCTCCTTATCTGATATTGAATCTCTGTTTACCTCCAGGTTACTTGTCCTGCTGTCGTTTCCTGGATGACAACCAGATACTGACCAGCTCCGGAGACACCACCTGGTGAGCTACGACTCTCTGCACCCACCTGCACAGTCTAAACAATTAAGCTGGTTACATTATAGAAATATTGTATTGATATTCTTGTTTCCATGTTGCACAATAGACTGAAGATGCCATTCCACATTAGATAAAAATGTCAAGAGTTTGTCCTCCTCTAGCCACCCTCTGACTCTCACAATCTTACTCTCATGTTGCTGCTGTGGAAAGCCCTAAGTGTGGAATTACACATTCTAATCTCTATAGCTCCAGTACATTGAAGTAGATACTCACAGCAGACCAGCCATTGGTCCTCATACAGGGTCATAATTTTACTGAGGTATATAAAGATACAAATAGAAAATGTCCTTTATTAGTGGCACTAGATAATAAGTAATAATCCACATAAACCAGAAAATTCTTCATACATTAATACTGTAAAGTGGCCATTTATATAAAAGCATTTATTGCCTGTCGCACGCACACAACCTTCCTGTGCTCCATACTCCCCACCTGTTCCCACTTTTGTTACTCATACCTACCTCCTGTCTCGCAGTGCACTGTGGGACATAGAGACAGGCCAGCAGGCCACCACCTTCACTGGCCACACAGGGGATGTGATGAGTTTGTCTCTAAGCCCGGACTACAAGACCTTTGTGTCAGGAGCCTGTGATGCCACCTCCAAGCTCTGGGACATCCGTGATGGCATGTGCAGGCAATCCTTCACCGGTCACGTGTCCGACATCAACGCCGTCACTGTGAGTACTGAAACTTCAGTCACACACACACACACTGCAAAAAGAAAGAAAGTAAAGGATTTATGGATAGAGGACTGTTGATTGATTCTTGTAGATTGCAAATTTAATAAAATAATAAAATACAGTATCACTCACCATCTTAGGTGACTGCACTTATATTGGCCTTGGATGGTCTGTAAGGCTCTGAGCAAAAACAAGAAGCAAGTCCCGCCCTGTACTTAAAAAACTTAATATGATTATTTAACTTTCCTGACTTCTGCTTGCTTTTCCCTCCTGCAGTTTTTCCCCAATGGTAACGCCTTTGGCACCGGCTCAGATGATGCCACCTGCAGGCTGTTTGACCTGCGTGCTGACCAGGAGCTAATGATGTACAGCCACGACAACATCATCTGCGGCATCACCTCCGTGGCTTTCTCCAAGAGTGGCCGACTGCTCCTGGCTGGTTATGATGACTTCAACTGCAACGTCTGGGACACTCTGAAAGGCGAGCGTGCAGGTAAGAGACGTCTGAAGTTGGGCTGTTTTTTTTCCTTTAGATGACTGATGAGGAGACTGTCTTGGTATAAAGAATAATTTAGCTTGTGTTAATAACTAAACAATGTCTCTTGTGATTGATGACTTCAGTGTAGCTTTCACCACTTTGAGTAAATAACAATATTATGCTCTCCAGATGAAATCAGCCCAAATTTTTTTTCTTCAAATGTTTTCCTGTTCAGCAAACAGCAAAATCTGCATGTGGTCCCTTTTTTTTTTCTTTGTTTTGATTTGGACTACAGTATCTGTACCATGTGGTTTGAAACTTAACACAACTTGCATTTCACCACTTAAAACTTTTCTGTCCTGCCAAAGTTTGTATTTGAAAAAAGGTGTTTTGTCATTGATGTCATTGATTATTTTCTCACTGACTTTGAGTTGCAGATTTTTAGTAATCTTTGTCTCTGGTTTATTTTTTTGACCTCCAGGTGTGCTAGCGGGCCACGACAACCGAGTGAGCTGCTTAGGTGTGACAGAAGACGGCATGGCTGTGGCCACCGGCTCTTGGGACAGTTTCCTCCGGATCTGGAATTAAACAAACCTCGTCCCTATTGTACTCAATCACTGCCTGCCAACTTCCTTCCCCGCAACCCCACCCTACATATTCCAACTCATCTGCTGGGCTGGACCTGTGGGGTGCACACTGGGTCAACTGAAATCCTCTTTGTCACCCCCACTTCTCCTCTCTGCTGGCGACCTGCCCACCTGTGAGAAAGTACCAACTCTTTCTACCTTTCCAAGTGACGTTTTTTTCACCCAGCTATTACACAGAAACAAAACCAAGAACTTTTCAGTAGAGTTGTCCAATCAAAAATAAAAAGAGATGAGTTATGAAAAACTGAAGGAAAAAAAAATAGAAGCCCTTATACCAATTCTCTAGAAGGCGATTAAGAGCGTCTGTTACCATGACTAACAACAAGCAAGATGAGCATTGGTGTGTAATATGTAAATGTATATATAAAGACAGTATATATGTATAGCATTATGTGTGTATATATGCATCATATATGCATATATAATGTGTATGTATATATTTTTGTAGTTAATTTCCCACCCTTGCATTTTTTATGATTTTGGGGGTTTTATGTTTTATTTCAAATGTACATATTCACATTACTACACAACATAATGCCAGAAACACTTTTATCCTGTGTGAGTACCAGATTCAGTGTCAGACAATTTAGACAGAGACCTAAAAAGTCTCCTTTCGTTTTCTAAAATTTCTGGTACTTGCTGATTTGGTCAAGCCCGCTCATTCGGCAACAAAAGAGGATATAGCAAGTAAACAAAACGATTTGCAGAAATTTAATTTGGCCCAGCTAAATTCACTTTCCTCTTTTCTCTATGTGTGTGTGTATTATGGTTATACTCAGTAGGCATAACTCACGAATCCTGTATCTATAAATGTTCATGTGAATGATGGCAATGACGGTAGTTTCTTTTTTCCTTTTTGAACACAACCCCTGGCATTCCTCACCACTCTTTTCATTTGGAAGGAAACCGTCACACTGCTGTGGTAGTGCTAATAGAGAAAGCTTCAAAACCAACATACAATGTTTTTAAGTTTTTAGTCTGGATTCAGCTTTAGCTCCAAAGTAGAAACCAATGAATTTTAGAGTAAGAAAAATATCTGAAGACCACATCTATTCCATGCAAATCAACAGCTGTGTGATGTGATGGATGACCCAATAACGGTCCAAAACAGAGGTTTTACATCGTAATGTCCCCGTCTCCTGTGGCCTATAGAATCTACTCTTTTCCTTAAAGTCAAGACGAGCATCTCAAGTTGCCCGTACAAATGACGCTGATGGAGAGAAGGGCATTGTGAAGAGAGACACATTCTCCCTGAGCAGAAGCCGTTTTCTACCTGTGAGCCTGTATCGGTGCTGAGGCCTGCATGGACAAATGGTAGAGCAGCCGGGGGTGTTGAGGATATTAAAGGACCATAAACGACGGCAGTGACTGTCAGCGTCCTCTGAGGACTAAAGAAGAGATGAAGAGACAGAGAAAGATGTCTGTCAGAGCTCGCGATGCCATTTTTATCTTGTTGTTGGGGTTTTTTTTGTTTCTAAATGAAGGATCAATGAGTCCTTTTCGTCGTCAGCAAGGTGTGAACCAAGTGAGTGCATGGAACTGAAATCATGTTAGCCACTCCAAAATCACACCAGTGCCACCAGAAGCCTGTAAAAAAAAAAAAAAGAGAAAAAAAAAAACTGAATTTTTTTTTTTTTTTAAAGGGTTTAACACTTTCCGCGATTATTTTTTTTTTCTTTCCTCACCAAAAAACATGTTATGAACTGTTAAATATTGCTAGTGAAGAAAGTACACTTGGTAGACAGAAATGTACACTTAGTAGAGAGCTAGAAATGCACTCATAAGCTGTAGTACAAATGTAAACCATCGAGCACATGTGACTTATTTACCCATAGAGGTGGTATCTCTGATTTTTGAGTATTTTCTCATCACGCATCTTCCATTATTTTGGTTCCTCTAAAGGCTTAATTAAGAAAAAAAAAATAATACAGTCTATGTGAGTTGGACCTATCCATCAGCTGTCTCAGGTGCCTATCTCTAAATATAAACATTTGACCCACATGGGCTGGATAAAGGAGGGTTTGTGCTCCTGTGAGATGTGGCACTATTGTGTCTCCATTCTGCCTTACGATACCATTCATAATAGAAGGTAATGCTAGCATCGACTACAGTAATGTTTTTCCTCTTACTGTTCCTTTTTACACACTGATCAATAAGAATGATTGCTGATTATTTTTCTTTTCCCGATAGAAGCACATTCTGATACTAGTGAACACTAAAAAGCATGCTTACAAAAAAAACCCACCACGACCACACGCAGCTCCATACTGCTTTTTAAAGTGTTTTACATCACTTTTTATACAACTCTTTCTACTACTACCGTACAGTTTGTAGTATTTATTTAGGTTCAATCGGCTTATCAATGAAACCCCTCTTTGGCATACCGTGATTCCAGTGACCTTTTTTTTTCTTCTTTTTTTAATGTTTTAGCTGCTTCTACCTGGCTTTGCATTAATGAATCCATTTTGAGCGAATGTTAAAAAAGTAACAGTTATAGTTTTAGCCTGAGAATAACTTTGAGGTGTGTAGGATGTGATATGTATTGCATATCAGTGTTGAGGTGTGTGTGTGGGGGGTGGGATGGGAAGGGAAGGGGAAGGGGGTGATTTGCTGATGTATGTGGATAACATATAGATAAGTGTTACTTCCTCATTTGTGCCAATGTTATCCACAGACCCTGAGCTGTGAACTGAAAACTAGTCAATGTGACAAAAAAAAAACATGTTTGCTCACTTTACTCAAGTGCCAGCCTTCTTCATATCCATCAGTTATAGTCACATCAGTATCTGATTTTATACCCAGTCTGTTGTCTGATCAAACAGGTGGACTCTTATATCCGAAGATGGGTTTTTGTATCCCAAAGTGTTGTTAAGTTGACAGTGCTTATTAGTTTCAGTCAGCAGACATCAGACGTTCATGTGTCCCCGGATGAATATGCCAGTATGTATTTAAAGGAATAGTTTGATATTCAGGGAAATGTTGGCTGTCTGGCAGTTAGATGAATAGTTGAATACAACTCTCATTTACATATGTGTTAAATGTTGGGCTACAACCAGCAGCTTATTAGCTGAGCACAAAGACTGCAAACGGGGAAACGGCTAGTTTGACTCTGTCCGAAGGTTAAAGCATCTGCTAAATTACGCATTATATTTCATTTGATTGACAAAAATTGATGTATAAAAATTCACTAGACTATTTCTTGGCTGGTAGCAGTAACTTCTTTTAGTATCTGGCAACTGCTCTGGCACAAATCCGCCCTTTAAACTGCGATTTATCATTTTCACACTTGGTTTTTTGTACATATTAAATACAGAAGATATTCCGTGTTAATTAGTGAGCTTTCCGTATGACGATAGGCAGACATTGTTACCATTTAACAGAGTCAGATTAGCCATTTCCTCCTGTTTTCAGTTAGGCCTTCTAAGCTACATGTTAACAACCTGAGCGGGATCTTCTCTAACTCACGGCCAGAAAAGCCAGTCAGCATATTTCCCAAAATGTCGACCTGTTCCAAAAAACCCACCCTGTTCTTTAATTATGACCTATGTGGGGGGGAAAAAAAATACACCATAGCCCTTAACAGCTGAAAGGGGGACTGCATGCATTCTTGACACTGATGTTCAGCAGGCAGCCATTTCCTCGCTCTGTGTGTAATTCAGCAGTATTAGCAGCTGGAATAGTAACAGTTCTACGTGCCTGTGTAGTTGACTCATCTAAGTAGTGCAGCAGATTCATGAATCAAAAAAGGTGCTTGACTTCATTTAATTTCACCTTCTTGTCGTATTTACCTGAAGTCTCCTCCGGTTTATTCTCTTATCTACACAACTGATATGGAACAGTTGGATCGGCCTATTTGATGTTGATGCATTTGCAGTATTGTCTAAAGTACCCAACTAAACAAACCTGAATCTTTGAATTGTTGCGCTGGTATGTTTGGCAGTATTTTGGCCATCAGTGTAAGGTGCCATTGTAACCCACAGTGCCAATGTCTAATTTCAAAAAGCTTATGTGAAAATCTCAAGTTCAGGCAAGATTTTAAGGACTGTATTTGCACGACCCTCCAATTTAATATTTAAATATGAGAAGTTGTTTTAAGTTTCTGATAAACATTCAACAAAGGAGGAAAAAAAGTCGACACCCCACCACTTGAATTTGGTTATGTCACGTGATCACCACCACCGCACCATCACAAAACAATGCACTGCCCTTTGACTCTACAACCTACTGTTCTGACAACTTTTTTTGTTTTCATTTTATTTATTGTTTTAAGCCAGTAAAGACCAGGGACTTGGTGCCATGATAATTCTCTTACAGTGCTATTGTGTGAAATTATAATCACTTGTTATGGAATAATTTTTATAGTCTTTTTCACACCAGACCTTTTTTTTGTATTTGTACAGTGGCTTGGTGATACTGATATGTTGCCATGAGTTATTGTAACCAATAAAAAGCTTCTAACCAAGAATTCACATCCTGGTTGATGTCCTTTACAAAGAAAATGCTTAAGAAATATATTCTTTGACTTTTAGTACTTTAATATAAATGTTGAAGCAAGTTTTTTGCAGTGCATTTAACAACTTTCATTATTGCAAAGCGCCTGAATCGAGGACCAATGAAGACAAAAAACTGGCTGTTTAGTTCGAATAAGTTCTGCTTTTTCTGCTTTTTTATCTGATGCAGGATTTTAGATGCATCAAAAGTTAAAGTGGTCCTGTGGATTTTACTTGTATACAATAAACAAAAGTCATTTTTCCAGTGAGGGTCTTTCAAAGAACTGCACAAAAAGTCAGTTTTAGATTGTTGTAGATTTAATACAATCAGGGAAATCTGGAGGTATTTCAACACACATTCCCAAAAAAAAGGAAAAAAGACAATTTTACAAATGTAGACTGATGTAATTGTCATTACAAGTCTAATGTGTATAAATAAAACAGATTATAAAATATATGCAGATTTCCAAAGGCTTTCATCTATACAGTTTGGATTCTTAGAAAATAGAACATGAACCTACAGTATGTTAAAGACATGCTTTCCCTTTCTACTCTATGATTTCGCTCAGTGAATTTATGCTAACTAGGTCCTTATAATTCAGAAAAACTAATCTGTTCTCTTTTCTTATTAAATATATTTATTTTTTTCTTGCCAACATACAGCAGATCCTGTGTCTGGACAGATACATGTACAGTCTTACAGACACACACACTTCATTTGCTCCACAAAAGTTAGTCAATAAAGGCATATTCACAGTTAGAAGCACGTTAGTGTCAAAATACAGCACCCAACCGTAAGCCTTCACGCCGACCGATATTACATCGCCACCTCATGGAGAGTCTTTGCACAGCGTGAGTCCATTTGTTCCTTTTACAGGCAGTTTTGTTTTACAGTTTCACTGCAGTTTCTCAAGCACCAGAATGATTGAGGAGAGGAGGAGGGGAAAATACTGTCAAGCCTGGGCCTTCACGCTGCTCTGTCCACTAAGAGTGAAACTACAGACTTGTTTTGTGATTGATGAATCTTTGTTTTTTCTGAGTAATCAGTTAGTTTACAAAGTGTCAAAAAAATGAAAAGTAGATTTTAATTTACAGTAACAGTCTTCAAATTGACTATTTGGTGTGACAAAAATAACCAAAACAAAAAAATAAATAAAAAGGGCAGAATTTTCTCATTTTTCTCTCCATGCCTGATAAATGACTAACATTTCATTGGTTATCAAAATATCTATAGACTTCCTTTTCGTTGACAGACCAAATCAATTTATCTTTCTGTCCACACAGAAACTGCGTGTAGTTGAAGTGATGAGGGCCGGCCGTGGTGAGGCCGTGCCTGGCTGAGGAATGATTGGCTCAACAAGAACCAAACTGTGGGGAGCGATGAAGGAGAGCAGCTCACTGCTCAGGCTGCAGGTACTGGTTCGTGAACGCCTCCAACTGTCTCTCTAACTCTGTTGCTTTATGTCTGCAGAGGAAACAAACACAGATCAGGATCTGGACAAACTTCATCCAACCCACTTTTCTGGTAAAATTTAGCAGTTCCCAAACCTTTCAAGAACAGGAAACAAAAAAATAATAACTGTTCAGACATCCCAGACCTGCCTAGACTTTCCTGTGTTGAGCACCACACTGTTACTTCATTTTATCTCATGCTTTCAAGAATTTGCCAATTTCCACCCATATATATATACATATATATATATATATATATATGTTTCTTGTGTTGTGACACAACTATGTACACTTTTATATGTATCAATACTCTAATAGAAAGGAAGCTCTATTTGTTCACAAGCAGAGATGGAGCAGTAGCAATAAAAACTCATTTGTTTTTTTACGTCTGTGTCGTGTGTTATCACTTGCTTTCCTAAATATGAAGTTCATTCATATCATATAGGATATCTATTTTTCCCAAATTCCCCAACAGTCATCTCCTCTCTCCCCCAGTTCTCTACCCTTCATGCTGCCCCCAATAAGAGAAGACGCCGGACTGACCGCAGGCTCTTGGACTGGCTCTGGACGGTCTCCAGCTGCTCTATCTTGGCTGTCAGTTGGCGGATTTCAGCCTCCAGCTCTTTCTGCGTCTGGTCCACCTGCTGACAGAGCCGAGCAAAGGTCGTAGACATCTCCCTGGAAACACAGAGGGCACAGCGTCTCAGCGCTGATTTATTTAGCCCTGCTACAGGCTGGGTGGGGCACAGAGGAGGGTGGGGCAGGGCAAGGCTCAGTGTGTGTGTGTAAGCAAATTAGGCACATTATGGGGAATCAGTCTTAAATACCACTGATAGAAACTGAAGAAGGGTGAAGAGAAAAGAGCATTTTGATGTCAGCATAAATATTGTTAGACTGAATGTGTTGCATGTTAAAGGATTAAACCACCCTTTGATAAAAAAATTCCAGAGTAAAAACAAAACTGCTCATATCACAAATGGCACAAAGTGTTTCAGGGTGGTTTTCACCTTTACGAACTGGACAGATGGCAGATGGACATTATGATGTTGTACATGAGCTCAATACAATATGGCATCAAATGACATGTAGAGCAATAAATAATTATTTTACTGGACTTGTTGTAGTGATGAAAATGGCTATGTACACATTAATGCAGACTGAAAGAACTGCAGGAATATCATCTTAAATTGGACCTTACCATTTTTACTTTGTAAGCATCAAATAATATATAAAGTACACATCATCTACATCTGCTATCAAATGATAGAAATGACACTGTATCGGGACTTACTGTTGGACCTGACTGCTACAGTTTGCACTCGTAAATGTGACAATGAGCTGCAGCTTCTCGGTTGCATAATCCACAAATTGGCGCTTCAGACTACGCTCCTTTGCCTTCGTGGTCCAGGTGAGTCTCTCGTACAGGTACAGCAAGCCGTACAGGGAGGCTGACAGGGCAATCAACCTCCAGCCAACTGCTCTGTACACCTTAGAAAATAACAGAAGCTGTCAATAACAGGGATGGTTTCCAGTGCCAATTTATATGTCATGTCATAAGGAAAAGTTGTCAAGTTTTTCTTTGCATTCAAATCTCTACACCTGGTAGTTATGATTCACTAGTGAAAATGACTTCCTCAAGTTGTTTCTTTTGTTGCCAAAATGGTTCATAAAGCATAAAACATAAAGTTGGCCAGAATCACTGAAGTTAGGAAGGTCAAATCTAAATACATTTTGTCAGACAATGCTGCCAAATCAATTCTTCACAACAAACAATATTTTAAAATTATTTAGGTCTCTTTGAATACGACTGATTGAGAAATTTTCCAAGACAGTTTCAAGCAGAACATGACATCTAAATGAGAGAAAATTCATAATGAGCAAAGCCATACTAAAACAATCTTTTTGTCAAAAAATAAATGTTTTGACCAAAGAGATGCACTTTTACCAGTGGCTGATTTAAATTGAACATTTAGGGGGGAAAAAGCCTTTTGGAGCTGAACGGAAGAAAAGACAACATTACGTATAACTGTCTGCATACATTCATTCTGGATGTTGACATGCAAGAAAACAACATACCACTCCTCCGGCAATGATGACGCTCATTGAAGTGCGGGAGGTTAGGGATGCCACGTTGGTTGCCATGGCTACCATCAGGTCCTCCTGGGTCATCAGGGCTGTCTCGTTGTTGGGCGGGGCAATCGTGGAGGGGGGTCCTGAGGAGGGTGTACGAGCCACGGGCAGAGCTGGTCGAGAGGCCTGAGTAATGACAGCAGAGTGTTTCAAGCTCTGATATTCTTTACTGTACGTATGGTTACTTTCACAATATCATTCAAAATAGTTAGCATGCTTTCCAGCCTATACCTGGAAGTTCTGGTCCACCAGTTTTAGCGCTCTCTGCGCATTGACAGATCCCAGGAAGCGGTGGACTAACGCTGTCCAGCCCAATGAAAACTGAAACTCAATGTTCTCCTGGAAGCCGTTGCAAAGTGTGGCGCAGTTTAGGTCATAACTCAGGTCAAACTTCCTGCTGGGCACCAGCATGTGGACCTGGCTCTGGACCGCACAGGGAAGCAGAGGGAGCATGCTCTCTGGAGAGTGAGAAAACATGGAGTGTGAGAATTGCAAGAGGGATAGACAGAAATCAACAGCAGTCATGGGATCATTTGTAGCCATGTTTGTATTCTAAACATGCACTCATGCACAAGGGAAGTATGTTTAGCACTTTAAGGGACTGCGCTTGAAATTAAAATATTTCTACTTTAGCTAATATTCTTGTTGGGCACTAGGGGGCAGAAAACACAACACAGATCAAAGAAACAACATCACACTATCATTGCAGTCTGTCAAGGAAAACAAGTACATTTGATTTGAATACCGCTGCTTTTAAATCTCTCCTTAGGGAGAAAAACATAAATCACACCACCATTTCATAACAGCACCTGAGACCTTTTCATCAGAGGGCACATTAACACCTTTCCAACATCACTGTCACAGAGCACAGCTTGCGTGTGAGCCTGACACAGTGACGCATTTGTAGCATAATGGGGCATGGAATGATGGCGTTCAGCCAGGAGGGTAAATATAGCAGAGTGCTGGGTGTTGCAGACCACAGCCTCAGTGCCCAACAGGATTTGACCAAGTTTAGCAACACTCTCTAAATGAGTGATTGATACCCATTTTCTACTTGATTAGCTTGTGTTCTTGAATCCGTCCCGTTCAAGATTCTTGGAATCTTGGTGCGATCCAGTAAACCAGCTAGAGTTTCCACCAGCTTTCAGCAGAAACATTGTAATCAAGTATTCATCATCAATGGCGGTTGTTGAAAAATGCACAACGACCTGTAGAATGTGACACGCCCACTTGGGGTCGCACTTCAGGTCAAGGTAAACCTGCTATTTTCGGTTCCAGCTGGAAACTAACTTTTGGGTTCTGAACCAAGTTATTTTTGGCCAAAATGCTTGGTACACGATCCACAACGGAACTGACTCTGTGTTGGTGGAAAAGGGGTAAGGGTGAAAAAAGGCTACAGGCTAAGGCTAAAGCATTCACTGAACAGATTTTTTCCTTGGAAACTCTTAAGGCAATCAAAACACGAACAAGGCAACATAACTACAAACTACAAAGGTGATGTCAATATTTTGTACACAGTTATGTGTGCAGTTTAAGTACCTATCATATATGTCTGAGAGGACTGGACAGAAGCATTGACGGCATTGGAGCAGCGGTAGGCCAGGTTCTTGCCCATCCCCTCCTCCACATGAGCCAGCAGCTCCTGCCAACAGCAACAGTAGTCACGTCACACAGAAAGCAAGAGAGAACAGAGTACATACAGTATGTCACACTTCTGTTTCAGAACAGAAGGCTGCTTGGTAATCACCAAAGCACCTCAGGAAAGTGATCACAAAATATTAATCAGTGCTTCTACTTACAGACTTGTAGATCTTGAGGACATGTGGTGAGGGGTGGAAGTCAGCGTGGAACTCGTCGACAATTACATGGAGACGGCATATCTCCTCTCCCATGGCGCTGGATACCTGGATCAAACACAACCAGAGTTATCAGTCAACTACAGCGCATCAGTACAGGAGCTGCCCTCAATCAGAGCTGCTGGTAGAAGCAGACAGGTCGTGTAGACTGAAGTGAGGATAAGAGCACTTAAACAGGACATTCAATAGTTCTTCCACCAGTTGTTGTCTACATTACCTTAGATGCCACATCCTCACTGATGGCCTTGATCTTCTTCTTGATATCATCAATCAGCAAGTTGAGCTGATTCTTGACAAACTCCAGCCGGTCCATCTGATACTCTCTGTCCTCTAGAGCTGCCACTCTGAAGCCCCACCCCACCAACAGGAAGTAAAGTTACAAATGCAAACTAAAAAAAAAAAAATCACGGAGACACAAAGTAAAACGCATTCGAGTATAATTTTTGAGAATTTCATTGATAGTTACGACTACTTCATTTATCCCTCTATTATTGAACAAAATGTCAATCATATATTTATTTGCTTTTTGTCACAGATTACCTCTTTTAGCCCTTCATGGCATTGACACGTGGAGAAAATCTGAGACTTTCATCTATATCATTACACTCCCACTAACAGAGTAGCAGAGAAAGAACGTATGGAGCTAGATACTCACCTCTTCTCCGCCGCCTCGATGTGGATAGCGTCCATGATGTCCTTGACTTTTTCTGTGATCTGCTTGGCCCTGATCGTGTGCTGCTCAAACTTTGTTTTCACTGCTGACTGCGAGATACACTCCTGCGAGGCCATAACACACCAGTTACTGTGACAGTTATAGGGGCTGCTGCTGGATAGGGTGCATGAACCTGCACACTACCAGGGACGAACAGTGGACAAGATAAGACACCTGCTACTTTAACTTAAGAGAAGAAAAGAAAAAGAAACACAGGTGTGGAAATGGCAGCAGCAGTGTGTTTATCTTGTGGCCCACAGCCCACACATTGTAAAGTCACAGTAACATGTTGGTGAGGCCTCAGCAAAATTATGAAAACATATCAAGCGTATACAATCAAGAATGCAAGTGAGAGAAAACAAAAAATAATCCAACATGTAAAAATAGGAATATTGTGCCATTTTGGGATAAATTATTATTGCGTGTTTGATTACTCCCTATCTGTTTTTGATTGATGGTGTTGGTCTTTGGCTCCTGTAATGATTTCAGGATTCAGGATCAAATTCTTCAACTGCTGCCTTTTCTATTTACAAACACAAATCTCTTCTATTCTATTATTAGGTCATTCCATGTATTTACCTTCAGTAATCATCTATCCATAAAGTAGTTAACTAATTAGTTATTAAAGTTAATGGAAGAGGCCTGCCATTCCTGGGCTGGATTCAAAATGCCTTCACAGGAAGCATTACTGTTCACTCTCCTAACGGCATAACAGAGCTCTGTAAGTTACTGCTAATGCAAACTTAATGTTTCCTACTGCCGCTGCTTCACATTAAAAGTTTTCGACTGGGGTGGCTTGTGAAGCAGCGGCAGGAAACACAACAGCGCAAACAAGAATAATTTATCAAAAACGCATCGACCAATCAAGTCGATGGTCACTTTCAGCATTTTTGGACAGCTGACACCTCCAACTCGTCAGCAAGGTCGTCAATTTCACTGTGTTCTACAGTTGTGTGGAAAACTGCTCGCGCTGTGTGTATTATGGAATCAGGTTGCTCATGATGCGAGGGGAAAAGGTGTATTATTGACACAGGTGTGGCGAAATCAATCAGGACTGAAATCTTAAAGATTATAATGATCCCATGGCAATTTCCTCCCAGTATGAGCACAGTTCAATTCCTGCCACTTAAAAATGAAAACAAGATGGAAACAAGCAAACAAGATGCAACAAAACACAGAAATACAAAGACAATTAAAAAATTTAAATTGTTAAGACAAAACAAAATCAAAGCAAAATGAAAACAAATGGATGCCCTCGCCAAAGTGAATCTAGATTTCAGCAATGAAGACCCAGTTGATGGGAAAGGCACAGTGATTGGTCTAGAAGGTCCTGGGGCTGCCAGGTTCACACGGCATGATTGATGCTAAAACCTAACCACTGAGCCAGGTTTGAGAAGTTGACTGCTCAGGTTAATTGTTAAGAGTTAATGTTAGGTGAAGGATTTTGGTTGCTTCTTGTTTTATTCAATTTCTGTCACCATGCAATACTCTAAAACACACGTTTTGACAGGCACACACGCACACACCAAGCAGCAAGTTTCTCAATATAGTATTTCACATTGTGGTTCTCAGTCTCTATTTCCTGGTCTGAATGAATGAAAAAAATAGCCTAACTTCTCATAACAGTGACTCTCTCTCCAGTTACAACCAGCAGTAGCCAGACAATGTCAAAAAGATTTGCTTAGCTCTCTATGATACAACAACCGCAGTGTTTATCAGCTTTATCAGCATCCGTGTAACCTGCTGTTTTTGCCTTGATTTGAGTTGACACCGATTTCACCTCAGAGGTGTACCTGTTCAAATGTCACATAAAAATGTGTCTTTCTGAATTCAGACAGGAAATTGATTTTGCTTTAAGAAGCAGGAATAAAATTGTTGGAAATTATGGAGAGGACTCTGACACACACACAGAGACACACACACACACACCAGTAAGACACACCTCAAACCTCCTCTCAAAGCTCTGGAACTCCTTCAGTCTCTCCTGGAAGCCCTCAGCCAGGGCTCCACCTATTGGATGAAATGATGTATGATGTATGTGTGTAAAATGAAAAGTACTTTCTATTATTACACAAATACACAACTTGCATCAACACACAGATTTTATCCTACATCAGGTGTGAAATACATAACTGTTAAATACTAAATAAATACTTTTATTGGTTTTGGATGACTTAAATTACTTACCTAATTGTAATCATTCTTTTTGTTACAGTTTGTCATTTGCAACATGAATGCAGTTCAGTGCTACCCAACTATTTCACTAATAAGATAAAAAAGTATTCCATAAAAAATGAGTGAAAAATGTGGATGACTTCACATAAACACATTAAGATCACCTGTATCCAAATTTCATGTAAAGATGGGAATTTAAGTTTGATATCATTCACAACCAATTATGCCCTTTATCAAACACAAAGACATGAATGTTGTTTCTCCCTCTTCTGCAAATACAGCATCATCAGCTACAATGTGAAGCCTCACCTGTTTCAGGCATGCCCTGTGCACGCTGCATGCGGGAGTTGAGCACCTCTTTGGCGGAGACGAAGAAAATGCGGTTGGGGGCCTGATCACGGTCCACAACCTTCAGCTCCTCTACCAGGAAGTTCACACAGCGGTCCGTGTGCTGCTTCCTCACCTGGAGGAGGAGGTGACACATTTTTTAATTCATATCTTATTTATTTTTATTATTTCATTTAAAATAAATCTATATCAAAGCAATAAAATATTATGACGGTTAACTCACATCCTCCATATATTCTGGCTCGTTTGCTGAGGCGTCCCAGCGGTTGTTGAGGATGAAGATGTTGGGCTTTGACAAGCGTTCGTTCACTTTGTGGAAAAAGTGCTTTTCCTAGATGGTGGAATGGTGAAGAGAGAGGAGTGATGTTAAAGTTTGCTCAAATCCAAACTTTGCATTTTCCAGAAATCTGCCAATAAAACACCATGCTACATCAAAATATATCTTAGTTTTGACACAATAAAATGAAAAGACTCTTGAATTCTTGATGATTCAAATTCACTACCTACATTGGATGTATGTACTGTACATTCAGATTCTGGCTATAGACTTAGACTTGAATTTCAGTTTTTGTCTGTTTCATTTTCAACAAGATGGTAAAGACGGTGTTGCAATGTGGATAGAAACGTTCACAGTTTGCAGAACCAGACAGAATTCAGGCTCTCACTGGCACAATGCATTCTTTGTTATTTGATAGTCTCACATTATTTACATAAGGCCTGGGTTCAATACCATGGAATAGCCCAGAGGGGAATATGAGTTTGCTTTCCCTTTAAGAGGTGCTGCCGGATTAAGGAGCACTGTGATTGACTGTGTGTCCAGCTCTACATTGCTTGAATGCCTGAGCTGAGAGAAATAAGAGTGGGGCCTCGGTGGCTGGACACAACAACAGGCAGCCACATTCTCCACTCTTAATCCACTCAGCACAGAAAACATCCACAATGACCCTTTTAGGACACACAAGTGGCTGACATAACTGAAAACTTACTTTGCTTTGTATTGTGGTGTGTTGTTATAAGTTACAACAATTTTAATGAGTAATGCAGTTGTTTTACAGTCAGTTATGGATGTTAAAGTCATCTAACCTATTCCCGGTTCAGGTTATTCTATCACTGTAAACTAGGTATGAAAGTGCAGGTGTATTCTCAGCATCAATAGTTCATCCATGACGCAGACTCACAACAATGGCCAAATGTAATTACCACCATATAATGTAAATTCCACAGGATATTGTCCAGACATGAGGCTCAGAGGCATTACCGTGTTCATTAGCGTGGATTCAGAGTTGGCCACCAGTACAAACACGTCAGCATCCAGGCAAAACTTGTCAATCCAGCTGTCCAGTTCTGATGTGACATCTGTCCCTGGGCTACAGAGTGGAAGAGAGGTCAAGAGGTCTAATGCATGACAACTACAGAATATGTGAAGTAATATGTCCCCTTGAGCTTGACTTTTTTTTCTGCACATTACTGGCTATATCTGTGCAAATCCTAACTCTTAACGTCCTAGAAACTGTCAAATTGATATTTCCAAACTTGTCCAGAATGTCCAGGTGTGTTTAACAGATCCTCTTACCTGTCTACAAGCACCAGGTCATCTCGAAGCAGAGCACACTTGGTCTTCGGCCAAAACACACGGACGAGACAGCCGGCGTCCAGACTCTCATCCATGTGGAGCGCGTGAGCCAGCTGGTTTACAGTCTGTACAAGAGGCGTAAACAGACTGACGTTATGGTTGGTGATGAAATAACTTCTCTTTGATGTAAAAGCATTTTACAGCTGTTGCAGTGTTGTCATCCTCTTAATGTTATGAACTTCAAAGAAAGTAAATATTACCTTCTGATATTGCATAGCAGTTAACCATGTAATGCACCACCATCAGTTCAGTGGGTTAAAGTTAAGAGAGAGTGAAGTCTCCCACATCAGGCTTTCATTTCAGACACCTGACACCACTGTGACTTTCCGACCTGTGTCTGTTAATATAGCTGTAGGTTCGAGCAGCATTTGCTTGGTTTGGGTTCGGGAAACTAACACACCAAAAGCCAACCAATCAATATGAGTCTTTTCTACAACAAAATTCTACACCAAAAGTTGGCATGCAAATTTTGGAGACACATTCCCGATGTGTTACTGTTTTTTTTTTTTTTTAAATCCCTTTAAAGTTTAATTGCAGTTTATAACTTTTTCATTAACAGTACTACACACCTGAATTAAGCATTTTATGAATTTGATTTAGAAAAATAAACTACTGCTCATAAAACTCATAAAACAATTAGTACAAAGACACGAGCTTGGCTTTGTCTTCAGGGTGAGAAATAAATCTTATCAGAATCACTTTTATTGCCCTGGTATGTGCACACATACAAGGAATTTGACTCTGGTTTCACTTTGAACTCCATACTTACATATACGTAGACTAACAACATATAAGCAGACTAACAAGACTAGGTAAACATAGGCAGTTTTTTTTCCTAAACCCTGAGACGATAGAGAGAGCACAGTACTGAGGTGCCCATCCACGGCGCCATCTTGGTTAGAAATAAACCATCAGCTTATATCATCAGCTGTGTGACCAATTTGAGTACAACAACAAAAAAAAATCAGCATCCTGCCATACTGACTGCACTGGGTCTAACAGCAGTCAATCAACAGAGGAATGGGAGGAAATGCAACATTACTTCTTAGACTTCCCAACCTTCATTTTCAGTGTCATCAATTGAAGTCAACAGATGGTCTGATTATTGAACATGGACAGTTTCCGGTGTGTGTGAGCTTTCATAAAATCTTGTCCCCTGTTATTCTAGCAGAAGTACAAAGTAGTTCTCAACAGCTGAGAACAAGCTAACTTCAGCAGATCCCAGGTATCAAAATGTGTAAGTATATGAACAAGAGACAGACCACTGCTGATGAAAGACAAATAGTGCTAACCAAACATTTCTTTCAAAGCGGTCATTAAAATAACATATACCTTGATGCTCTTCTCCTCATCAGAGCCCTCTGTCTTGAGGTAGGCCTTGTCTTCATCAGTGCCCTCAACACTCAGGAAGCAGTTAGTTGTGTGGCCAATCCCGCTGGGCAACACACGATCCCTCAGCATGGCGTTGACCACTGTGCTTTTACCATTGCTGGTTCTGCAAACACACAACACAGTCATTGGCTGAATGTGGAACCAAATCATTTCAGGACAAATGTGATGTCCTAAGATGTCACAGCTTGATTTACTTTAACTGTTTGTGCAACACAATCATACTAATAATCTAGTTGCCTTTACAGGAAATGTTTTCAGGGGAAACTCACTGCTGAAACAAGCATAAGAAATATCTCAGTTTTTCTATGACATATCCTCCTACTGTGTTTGAGACTTAAAGCTGTTCCTTTGCACCAGTGCAGGGCACAATATGGTTCAACTAACATCAGTTCAAACTCAATTATGCAGAATGGCCTTTAACAGCAGAAAATGAACGAGGCGACTGAACAATTTCACTTCAAGAACGCTAGTCAAAATAGAAGTGAAAGCCACCTGATTGATTTGGGGAAGACCTAGTTGAACTTTCATGACCTTTCACACCAAAACAATTATGTGACAACATTTGGATCACATCAGAAAAGTGTTAAAGATAATTTTCTTTACAAAAAGACTGTCACATTCAGGTGTCTGTTTAGATGTATTTACCTGCCAAAAAAGGCCACTTTCATGTGTCTGCGTGCCAGCACCTCCTTGATGACAGCAATTTTGTCAGCATACGCCTGAATCTCCAACTTCTGATCCTGACTGGCAATCTTCTCCAAAGCTTTGTTCGCACAGGTTTCTGTCACACACACATACACACACACCAACTTCATGAGCCAGAGAGAGCTGACTGGCAGATGATAAACATGATGCTAAACAGATAGATGTAAACAGATCAAACCAGATCATCTCACCTTCTACAAAATCTGAGGTCTCTTTCACATAGTTCTGTAGTTGTTCGAACACATCGCCGATGTTCTTCTTGGCTACCACAAAGTGTTTGAGAGGGGAAAACTCCCCCCGAGCTGAATCGGAGCGGATGAGCGGAGGAGCTGCAGCCATAATGTTCAATCTAAACACAGAGAGGGGGGTCACAGAGGGCAAACACCATTACATCACATTACTAATACAGTTGTAATAAAAGCTTACTGTTTGGATCACGGTTTATGTCGATCATAAGTTTTCCAGCTCTTTTTAGGCATGTGAACATAGCACTGCAGACAAACAGCTGAAAGACGCTAGCTAACTAAGTCATCTAACTGTTACAGACAGAAGTTAGCTGTAACATCGGTAAGTTACACCACATGACACACGAGAATAACAGACATATAGATAACGATAGATGAACATGTCTGGCTGTTCCCTACTAGTTAGGGTTAATATTTGAAAATCGCGTGTTAAACCGGTGGACGCATGCGGCTGCCAAACATATTTAGCTAAGTTAGCTACCGTTACAAGCGGCAACGCGGTGCTAAACTAGCATTAGCACGGCTAACTAGCGGTGCTATTTTCTTACCACAGTCCAAAGACAGTCCGTGTTGTCTTCTCATAACAAACAATATTGATCTGCGGTGACAGCACACACGGTCCTTCCCCTTTGCTGAAAGATTACTTGCTGCTGTCAGCCTGGCTAATCTGCTGTTTGCATCCTATAATGGCTACAGTGTCAGGCTAGCTGCGATAGGACGGCTCCCGGAACAAATTTCAAAGTAAGAGTCTGGTTCACCTGCGCTGCCACCACAAGGGAAAGGTTTGAATGTGGTTAGATAAGATTTTAGTTTAGTTCCTGCTGACTTGCATATGTTTTAAATAGCTGGTAAAACTCATCTGATTCACCTTTGCTTATGGTTTTGATTTTCCAGGGTAGCTATTATTTTTAAGGTGGGAGTTTTGTATCTATTCTGTATTCAGATGTCATGTATGTATGCCCGAATTTCCCCTATGGGGGATCAGTAACGAATTATCTTATGTTATTTCCTATAAGGGTCAATAAAGTATCTATCTAATCTAATGTTAGGACTCATTAGTCCTCGAATTATTGAGGAAAAGCAAAATACAGCAGGTTTTACCCTGGTTCTAAATAGCATACAAAGAATTTTAAGAGAATGGCCTAGAAAATATTTGCTAAATTTACTACAGACCTTTAAATTTTGTCTATAAATAATTACACAAACACCTTGGAATAAAATACACAAATTATTTGATGTCAATAGTAACATCAGACCAAATGGTTCCTACTATAATAACATCCACATGTCATTCCGATCATACATTTCTATACTTATTCATTCAATCATTTTTAAATGTTGTTTTTAAACTTACAAAGTATGCTGCACACGATCCTCTCCATCCATTTTTTACATAGTCCTGACCCTTGTATTTCTTATTTTAGTTTGAAACTAAAAGTATATAACTTCCTCTTATGTTCGGCTCTTCTATTGTTAACTTGACGCCGCTTCCACTTGCATTTTACGACAGGAGGGCGGAGACACGTGACAGAGAGGTCAGCGGACAGCAGCCAATCAACGTGCAAAGAAATGCCTCCAACACCTGACATCCACTTTACTGTAGCTGATAATCAAGTCCAGTTTATAACAGAAAGATTATCTTTGATAATACACAGGACAGTTTCACTGCATGAAAAATAAAGCCAGATAGCCATGATAGTAAATATAGTAATATTGCACACAATAATCATGCATAATGGAAAAAGAAGAAAAGAAAGGGGGAAAAAAGTGTTTCCTGCAGACTTTTCCTTTTTTTCACATGCAAATATTTAAGGACCCTCCCTTTAAATCCTCTCAGGGCTAAAAGTTCCTCAAGCTTGGGATCTGATTTTTCAGACCAGTATCAACACAATATCACCAAACTGGTCCTGTCCAGCTATGCTACAGTATTGTCCATAATCTAGACCTGTTTATTCTGTGCAGGGGACTGGAGTCTATCCCATGGACAGTTAGTATTGTGCAAGACATCTTTTATCAAGCTAGATGGAAAAGATTTATTTGCTTACTTTCTCTAGAGTTTGTGGAAAATAATTACATTCATATGTTAAATTTTGAAGAAACAGTAGGCATATTATAAGCTGAATTAGGGAATATATGATCATGCACATCACCGCTCCAAGCACAGAGATCAGACACCTTTAAAATGAAATCTGTCATGTACGTGTTGCCTTTACAAGCCCACAATAACTCTTGTTCAGAAGAGCAGCCTGTGAATGGGACAACACACAGAGAGGAAACGCCTCTCTCTGTGTATGTGTGTGTGACCTTAGCAACTGTGGCAAACTGTCATCAGTCAGAGCAGTGGACACTGAAATACCTCCACCAGGACCTCCAGCGTCTGGTTTGCCTTTGGGATATTTGGCAACCTTTTGTCATCTCACAAACTTGGAATCGTTCTCTTTTCTTGCTGGATTTTTTTATGGTTATGTGCGGATTTATGATGGAGAATTAAAATGGTGAGGAAGAAAAAGCTGCTGGTGTTTGAGTAAGTATTACTATTGTATGTATGTGCTCTGCTTTGTGGCATGAATTCTTTAATAAAATCATTTTAATAATGCTATAACATTACGACAGGAGACTTTAAAGGTGTCTATGGGACTTAATGTTTATATTTGACATGGTATTCCTATAGAGTGTTTTGTATATATAGTAACAGTAGATGTTTATAGAGCATTACTACACAATGAATGACAAAATGATTTCATGATGTCTAGTTTTATTTAAGTATGTTTTCATGTTAGTTCCACCACCACCAATGCTGATGGAGATTTGGTAAAATAATATGTGGCTTTCTTTTTTCAGCATGACTTCAGCTTCATTCATTAATGATGAGATGGATATACTCATTGCTCTCCTGGGCAGATATAGATTTCATCTCATCCATGTGTAATTTTGATCCAAACTAAACTCTTGTCTCTGTGGAATTAACAGAAAAAAATGAAAAAATAATCTTTTTAATTATTGTCTCAGGTGATTCAAGGCAATCCATCTTTTAAAAGTGATATCATTCACATTTTATGGGTGATTATTTCTATGTGAAATAACCTGAGCTCCAACTATTTTTCTGTCAGCTTCCCCATTGTGTTGATGCTATTGTGGCAGCACAGGCGACACAAGAGCTTGTGTGTGTATTGTCTGTGTGTGACCTTGTGTGTATTGTCTGTGTGTGTATGTATGGGTGCCCTTTACATTGTACCATCCTATCTAGCACTCTCTTTCTTTGGGAAATTAGTTTTGACTCTCGTCTTACCACAAACTATGTGAGACAAATCAGAAAAACTATAATTTCTCACTTCTCAGATTTGCATTCATTGATCTGTCAGTTGGTTAAAAGTTGTTTTTTTGTTTCTTTTTCCAATCCATGTTTTCTTTTCTTTTTAGAATTTGTGGAAGCATGATGTGGGATGGATAAACAACAGCAAAACTCTACTGTAAGTGGAATGAAAAACTGCTAGTATGACCTGAAATTTAACACTGTGTTTTTATGACCGGCAAATGTGGATATGTATTGATGGAGTATGATTGACCCTGTTGACCTTGAACATCTACAAAGGCTTGATAGAAAGTAAGATTTGAATTGATTAATTTATTTAAGTTTTCAAGGCTCATCATACTGCATTAGATGTTTCTGGACTATAGAATGAAATCATCTTAATTTCTAAAAGAGTGCAACTTGTAATATTTCCAAAATGACAATTAGTCCATCGTTATTCTTATTTTAGAGCCAAAAGTCTTTTTTATAATAGACACATAAAGACAACTTCTGTGCAGCTAATATGCAAAATACTTCTATACTGTATCTGTCTCTCTCTCTCTCTCTTTCTGTATTTGTGCAGATGGCCTCTAATGACCCCGACCTTCCTGACCCCTCTGCTGACCCCCAGCCTGGTGACCTCATTGAGATCTTCAGACCGGCCTATCAGCACTGGGCTCTCTACCTGGGAGATGGTTACATCATCAACTTAACTCCTGTTGGTCAGTAGGAGCCTCCAAGAGAGGTCACATTTGACCTTAAGTATGATATGAATGACACCAACAATCAGATGTGGATGAATTTGAAGTACTTTGATATCTTTATGCAGACTATCCTCCTGCAGCCTGCATACAGACATATAAAGCCACATCCTGATAAAAAAAAAAAAGCCTTCAAACACGTTTATGGTTTGACAGTGGTGAAAAGTAACTAAGTATGTTTACTCATTTCTGCTATCTGCTTTCTGCTATCCCCTGCCCGTCTACCTAAGAATTTCCCCACTGTGGGAAAGGTTTATCTTATCTTATCTATCAATCTATCTATCAATAAACCCAATATATTATTAATATTCTTTTGGGGGGAAAAAGGTAGTGTTTTGAATGAAGGACTTTTGTAAGGAAGTGTATTTACATTGCTATATAGTTACTTTTACTTTATTTAATTTGATTTAAAAACCTAATACTTCTTCCACTAATGTGCTGTAGTTTAAATATTCTAAAAAGTTGGGTATTTTTCTATAACACAAAGAATTCATGACTAAATAAGTAATTTCAAAAGCATCCTTAGATATAACTTCAAAATCAGCCCAACAACTAAGTCTTCATATTCTGAATATTACCAATTCTGCGTTTTGCCTTAAAGCCTTTAAGGCAAACACTGGTCCAGATGAAATGACGATTGAATTGATGAATACCATACCATGATGATTTGATGAAATGAAACACGATGATGATATATTTTGTTTGTTATTGGCTCAGAGGACAGAGGATGATGAGTGCACTCTTATATTTGAGTAGTAAAAACAGTTGTCTAATTGCTCAGGATCCAAACTGATTTTGGGTCTTTCTATATCATCCTGTCCATATTTTTATAAACCTGCAAGATTCCCAAAAGATTCACTTTTGGGAAACATTCCATTGAAGAACATCTTGTTGATCTTATCACACTGAGGCTCTCCTCTTCCTCTCCAGATGAGAGCCCAGCAGCCGCCATGTCCAGTGTGAAGTCTGTCTTCAGCCGGAAGGCAGTGGTGCGCATGCAGCTGCTGAAGGAGGTGGTGGGAAGCGACTCGTACCGTGTCAACAACAAGTACGACCACAACCACACACCCCTGCCCGTCTGTGAAATCATCCAGCAAGCGCAAGTCCTCATTGGCCAGGAGGTGTCTTATGACCTGCTGGGGAGCAACTGCGAGCACTTTGTTACCCTTCTGCGCTACGGGGAGGGGGTGTCTGAACAGGTCTCTCACTCTGTTTATTCTGTTTCTGTCTCATGTGTCATCAGGGCAACATATTAACTTTTCAGTCAACAGACCACAGTGAATGATGACTCCCAAATGTCACTGCTTTCATGTTACTTGTTAAGCACATTCTTAGAACAGAACAGGACATTTAAAACAGATATTCTTTGACATGGTGGCAAATGAAAGTAAACCTCTCCATAAAATACATCTAAGACTTACTTTAGAATGGTTTGGCTTACTTTTCTTTTGCTTGGAGCAGGTTTTTTATCCATTTTAGTTCTACCCATAGCCTTGGCAAAATCAGACAAAACCATAACTCATCTAAATCTAATCATTGGGTCTGTCTTAGTTGAATTCAAGGGATAAAAGGATACGCTAACCAAAATCTGTTTTAAATATCAAACACTCACCTCCATAGTCTTAAAAAGTGGCTAATGTTGATCTTCACCAGGAATAACAGTTGTGGTTTAATTAATTCAGATTACAATTGTTTAGTGACCAGTTTTTAGTGGGGAAAAAAATATGAAAACATCTATATAAACCTCTGAAATATGTTTTGCTCCATTCTTTTGTTGTTCTAATGCTTTAATAGATGCATGTGTTGGTTTGTGTCTCGTCTCCACAGGCTACACGGGCCATTGGGGCCATCAGTTTGGTGACGGCAGCAGCCAGTGCCTTCTCAGTCCTGGGACTGATCAACACACGATCCAGAAACAGGCCTTTCTGACAGCTGTGTTCTTCACTGAAGGGTGTTGTCTCCCAACATTCATGCGGCTGTGATTACAAATAAACAACATATCAATGAAAATGTAAATGAGTGTGTTATTTGTTCAGTAACCAGGCTCATATTATTTACAATATATGGTTTCAAGTGTGTTTGTTGGGCACATTTAAGGGGACCCCATGATACAAAAATATCACATACTATCACATTCTCTGAAGTTTGGTCTCTTTCAGTGTGGGAAATTAATGCATCAAATAGGCGTTTTACCTAAATTACAAAAAACATTTTTTCACTTCACCTTTAATGGTATTCAGTCATACAGACAGTTTTGAATTAATTTGCTCAGGTTTTGAGATACGTGTCTCTGAGATTTATGCTGCCACCCCAATGCGATGGGGCTAAAATAAATTTTTGTTTTACTGAACAGTTTTTCATAGAGATTGTTTTTTTCTCCTGTAGAAAGTAGTTCTATAATGGAAACTGTTCAGGTCTGTGGATGGGGGGAGAAATGCTTCCGCTGATTTTTTTAAATGCAATTTTTTAAAGCAATGAGCACCATAAACCAAGATGATGTACAGATGTATATCACAAAACCTGCACAAAATAGAAAGCTGAAATATCTGCATGGCTAGATATTACTGGGTAAGAGAATGTAGACCAATATTTTTTTGTGATTTGAATGAACCAGCCCTTTAATGCATCATCATGCCTCATTTAGTGCTGTCAGCAGGGTAGTGCTGACTGCTTTTTAACTTTTGGGTCATTTAATTAAATTAATTAATTAATTAATTAAATCAACAGCAATGAATCATATTTTATGGGTTCACGTGTTTGTGAAACGTAATCAGCAAAAAAGCGTCCAGTAAAATGTACTTACCTAAAAACCACATTTTTACATGGAAAAAAGTTTTACCATGGGTTGTATTCTGTGATACAAACGGTAGGTGGCGACAACGTCCCGTAAACACCGGAAACAAATCAGCAGCAGAAGAAATACTTGCAGTGTGACGTTGAATATCTGCGCCGAGGCAACCACACGTGTTGTTTTCATGGACGTTTGGGTGTTTTAAGTCCCGACGGTGTGTGATATTTCTGTGTTACAGCAAAGTGTAAAAACCGCAGGGACACAACATGGGGAAGAAACTCAAAGTCGGAAAGACCAGAAAGGATAAATTCTACCACCTGGCCAAAGAAACAGGTAACTTATCAGTGCTAGAAAGAGTTTGAGACTGTGTTCGCTGGTTAGCAGGGTTGCTAGCTACCTCGCCAACACTAAAAGAAGCGTGCCGGATCTGGATTTTACGGTGTCAGCTGTTTAATAATGTCTTGTTTTTTTCAGGTTATCGATCTCGTTCCTCCTTCAAACTCATCCAGCTCAACCGTAAATTCCAGTTTCTACAGAAAGCCAGAGCTCTGATCGACCTGTGTGCTGCTCCCGGTGGATGGTGAGCTGCCTGTCAATACCCGATCGTATTCACATGCTAATTATTTGTCGAACATGTTGAGGAAAGCAGAGGTGTCCACACTGTAAATCTAATTTTGGGACGCTGATCAATGGCATACTTTTATATTGTGTATTCATTTCATTTAATCAAACGTATATTACGGGCATTCAGAATTCAAAAAAACATTTCATTAAAGCATGGTAGTTTAACTCTCCTTCAATATTACTGTAGGGTTCTTTATTGTGAAAGTACAAATGTGTTCTTTGGACAGTTGTATAAAGCTTGACAAGAGCTCTCCAATAATGATGCTGAACATTATGATAAAACCAGGAGCTTCTGCTGTTCCCAAACAGTTTTGGTGTAACACTGATATCAGGCCAAAATGGCACTTAATACCTCTTTAATCTAAATTCCCTTTTATACATGAGTACCCCATGGAGTACTGAAGTATGCATCTGAAGGCTGCATCTTGTGATCTTTGTGATCTTATAGAAAACACACACTCTAAAAAAAAAAAAAAAAGTTTTTCCCCAGAGTTTAACAGAAGAAATGTAATGTCACCAAATCCTGGAGTAATGTACACAGTGTTGAGGTCACAATCAGGGCTATGTATTTGAATGCTCTGCCTAAAGAGGCAGTTGAGCGAAATGTATGGTGTGGAATGTAAGCAGCACAATGAATACACTCATGATTTAAAATCTCCTTTCAGGTTGCAGGTGGCATCCAAGTTTATGCCCGTATCAAGTCTCATTATTGGTGAGTGATATCATCACTATGATAGATAATAAATTATTCTGCATCTGCTTTGACTTAAATTCTTATTGGTTCTATTTTGGTCCCATTGGTTTCTTTGGAAAAGCCCAAATTTCAATTGCAGTCTAATTTTGATTAATTAAATACCTTAAGAAAAGTTGTTTTAAAAGCATTTCCTTCTGTCAGGTGTTGACCTGGTTCCCATCAAGCCCATCCCCAATGTAGTGGCATTGCAAGAAGACATCACCACAGAGAAATGCAGACAGGTGAGGCAGCTGCTGCAGAGTCCAGCGCAGCACTAAAGGAAAACAGACATCAGTGTCCTGGCTGCAGCGCTGCATACACTGATATACACAGAATAACTGATTTGATAGACACAGACAGTTTTGTTGTGTCATTAGAGAGCTGCATTTATTACCTCTAGATTTCTCTAAAATGGGATAGTTCTTAACATGGATTATTTAAGTGAGATACTGTCTGTCTGTGCCATACACAGGCTCTACGAAAGGAACTGCAGACTTGGAAGGTCGATGTTGTGTTAAACGATGGAGCCCCGAATGTGGGAGCTAACTGGCAACATGACGCCTTCTCACAAGGTAGGCGCCACTAAAACAAGTTTGAAGACATTACACTGAAACTTAAAATGTACAGTCAGTCATTACAATACAATTTTATCCCCAAATATAGCAGTAAGTGATATGTTTATTAATAGGTACCACGTGTCCAAATGTATTAACCATAAAATTTGATAAAATTACATCTTAGTACAACAATTGTATGTTGCAAGGAAAATTAAATACCCTTACTATTGTTTCCTTTGGTGTGTTTTTGTCCCTATTACATCCCTGTGTAGTTTTTAAGAAGTACACCCACCTGTCATAATGTCGCAAAGTCTCATTTCGTTCCCCGTTTCACCACCAGCTCACTTGACCCTCATGGCGCTGAAGTTGGCCTGTGAGTTTCTGACCAAAGGTGGCACTTTCGTCACCAAAGTCTTTCGCTCAAAAGACTACCAGCCACTGCTCTGGATCTTCCAGCAGTTCTTCAAGAAGGTGCAGGCCACCAAACCGCAGGCCTCTAGGAATGAGTCCGCTGAGATCTTTGTCATCTGTCAGGGTCAGTTGCAGCTGCAGTTTACTTTTATTTCTGATGAGTGGGGAAAAAAGTAATTTACATACATCTGAACCAAATGTGTTTTTCCTTACCAGGTTTTGTTGCCCCAGACAAAATCGACAGTAAGTTCTTTGACCCCAAACATGCGTTCAAAGAGGTGGATGTGCAGGCCAAAACTGTGAGAGAGCTGATTCCTGTCAAGAAACCAAAGGCATGTACACTGTATGATGGAAAACCAGATGAACCGTATTTAATAGATAATTTCAAGTCAACTGTTTAGTCACAGTAAGAACACTAAACTTGACCATCCCTTGATTTGCTGTAATTATCTGAGTAGCTGTTTACACATGATTTGCTATGGTGTTGGTATGGTATGATAATTCTCACCCACAAATATTATAATATTTACTTTGGAGTAAACATTGAATTCCAAATATTGCATGCATCACTGAGAGCAGCTGCTTCTCTGTTCCAGGCGGAGGGATACACGGATGGTGAGCTGACACTCTACCACAGTTTCACAGTGACGGCCTTTCTGAAAGCCGAAAACGCTGTAGACTTCCTGGGAAAAGCCAATGAGGTGAGATCTGTGTACTACTTTAACTTGTCAAAGACGGATGCTGAAAGTCATTTCTGTCATTTCATAGAAAATCCTGTTAGATATAAATTGCAGCTATAGGAGAAGGATGTTGAGGGAAGTTGAAATAAGATTTCTGGTGAAATATTATAGTTCACAGTGCAATGTACAAATATCAAGCTAAGAACAAACCTTCCTGTATCACTCTCATTCTTCTTTTTTCATTCAGATCACATTTGACAACAAAGACCTGGAGTCTCACTCGGCCACCAGTTCTGAGATCAAGGAGTGCTGTCGTGATATCAAAGTTTTGGGCCGCAAGGAGCTCCGGTAATTCATTTCCATTGCTCACTTTTTGTGCATTAGAAACAACTGTGGTACTGTTTTCTTCTAGAAATGATACAAAATAATAATAACAGTTAAAGCCACTGAACCATACATGTATATGTTCTTCTTTCCTTCACCCTTCCATCCATCTGCAGCCTGTTGCTGAACTGGAGGTCCAAGTTGAGGAGATATCTGGCCAAAAAACTGAGGACTGAGGCCAAACAGCTTGACCAAGAGATCAAGTAAATGCACATTTACAAAAAGCCACTGAAATATTCTCATGTATTTACCGGACAGGAGATTTAATAAAAATCCTCTTTGTTTTTTAGCTTAAGTTCTGATGAAGAAGAGGGTTCTTCAGAGGAAGAACCAGAAAAGAAGAAAGAGGGGGAGGGGGAGGAGGAAGAGGATGATGAAGAAATGGACAGGAAACTGGCAGAACTGAAAGCTGAGGAGGTGGCTGAGCTTAAACGGTACAACACAGGATTACAGTTTTCTTTCTACTTTGGATCTTTTTTATGTGATTTTCATCTATTTGTTGCTTGTTTAATGAGTTATGCTAAATTCCAGAGACGATTGCATTATTTTGATGTGCTTTAAGTAAACAAATATGAAATTGGAACTTGCCATTTGAAAACAAAAGAAAGCTGAGTTTGTGTAACTGTCGTGCTCCAACAGAAAGAAGAGAAAGCTGCTGAAGGAGCGGAGGAAGCAGAGGGAGAGGGTGGAGCTGAAGATGGACCTGCCTGGCGTCTCCATTGCCGATAACAACGACTCTTCCATGTTCTCCCTCAGCACCATCAACAAGCAAAAGGTGAAGACCACACACATACACGCACACAGATACAGACCTCCCACTTGGACTGGGTTAGAAAAATCTTTATATGTCTTAATTTTGCTCTGTACCTTAAGCTGACATCACTTTGTGCAGATTTTATCAGCTGAACTTTTCACATCTCTCCATCAGCTGCTGGCTGACATATCCAAGGGAGACATGCAGGCAGCAGACGCCCTGGTTGAAGGAGACGACGACATCCACCTGTCCGAGGAAGAGGATGAAGAGGCAGATAAAATGTCCCTGGCCTCTGATTTGGATGACGAGGACATGGAAGAGGTGGAGCAGAAACAGAAAGAGCTGGAGAGGAAAGCACCAAAGAAGAAGTAAATGGCCATTTAGACCAAAAACAGCCCTGTGTTTTTAAAAAGACAAGGGTCTTACCCTCACTGATTAGTTGTTCTCTTATTTAGTTTTTGATTATCTGCTTATTGCTGTCTGTGTTTTCCAGAGTACAGTTTACTGTAGAAGAAGAGGAGAAAGATGAAGGGCAGGAAAGTGGCTTGCTGGTGGAACTAGAGGGAAAGGATGAGAAGAAGGAACGAGAGACCAATCTGTGGTTCAGCAAGGTATATTATATAATGATCAGGTTGATAGTTACACAAATAATGATTGCTCACCTGCCTCTTCATTCACATCATAACTGCTGTGTCTCCTGGCTTATGCCTGCAAGTGGATTCATTTCTGTGCAACCTCTGACCTTTGTAGGGCATCTTCTCTGAGATCGACCTGGAAGGAGACGCAGAGAGCGAGCTCCAACAGACTGAGTGGCTTCAGAATAAACAAACTGGTAACAGTCTGCCCTATTTCTTGTTTTTGTTCACACATGTTCATCATTTTTCAAAATATATTTCCACGATTCATTATAAATTGAGTATGAAATATCACTAAAGAATAGTAGCTCTCTTGAGTCCAAGACTGTCAAAATGATTATACATTTGGATCTTTTATAGGAAAAGGCAAAAAGAGGAAAGCTGAAGAAGAGGAGGAGGAGGAGGAGGAGGAGGAGAAAGCTGCTCCCCCAGAGGAAGAAAAGGCAGGCTCTTCACAGAAAGCTGCAGAGGAGAGTGACAGTGACTCAGATGACAGCAGCGATGATGAGAAGTAAAAGTTCATTTACTGTGGCTGTGCTGTTGTTTGTTCAAAATATTATATAATGGATCAGTTTGTTCATGCTTTTCACAACTAATCAAACGAACAAAAAAACTAAATCAGTATTTTGCTGTTTGTTCCAGGGAGATTACCAGGATGAAGCAGGCCAAGGGGGCTGGTGGGATCTCAGGAGTGGCTGATGACGATGACTTCCAGGTTGTTCCTGTAGAAAGCACCAGTGAGTATTTCAGGTGTTTAGCTGGTGATCTTCGCCCTGCACAAATCCTAACTTTTGGAAGCTGCTGAACTTCTTATAGCACAGAGAAATTGGGCATCAGCCAGTGAAAATTATTTGTGGGTTATGTGCTTCTCAGGTAAGAAAGCCAGGATCCTGGATGCAGAAGGTCTGGCCCTGGGATGTCAGATCGCTACGTCAAAGAAGAGAGCTAGGGACTTGTTGGACAGCTCCTTCCACAGGTGTGTGTGTGTGTTTGAATGTGTGCCTACTTTCCAACTGGTTAAAATAGTCTCACAAAGCTTACAGCAATTAGAGTATCAGGCTGGTGATGGTCTGTATTTTCTACTACAACTTGTGACCAGGTGCCACAGGCCTTAATGCTGCATTGTTTACGTTAGTCTTACTTCTCAGCAGGGAGGCAGGCTCACCAAAATGTTTGCTACAGTCATTATATATATATATATATATATTGTCAGCAACAAAATTAATTTTCTAATCATCATTTAGTAAAAATACAGGTTTAATGTTATTAAATCACTACATATGCGGTATTGATAAATTTCACATAATGTACCTGTACAGTAAGCTGATGTGTGCTCCTGTAGGTTTGCAAGCTCAGAGGAGCAGTGGGAGGTACCAGAGTGGTTCCTGGACGATGAACGGAAACACCGGAAGAAGCCGGTGCCGGTCACCAAAGAGATGGTGGAGGAGTACAAACAAAAATGGAAGGAGATTGATGCCCGACCCATCAAACGAGTTGCTGAGGCCAAGGCCAGGAAGAAGAGGAGGGTAAGATCAGGGAAAAGTACAATGGTGCAACTGTTGAATGATTTTTTTTTTTTTTTTAATTATGATGATTAAAAAAAAAAAAGTTAAATAAAACTGTATCATTATTGAAATTGTTATGGCTGTTAGAACCTCTGTTTTGATTGGTTAGTTTCTCTGTGACTTTTCCAGATGCTGAAGAAGATGGAGCAGGCTAAGAAAAAAGCAGAAGCAGTTGTCAACACAGTGGACATCTCTGAGAGGGAGAAGATGGCTCAGCTGAAGAGGTATGACCTCACACCTGAAGCGCTGGAGCTGCACCTCAAATTATGGCTCCATGAAACTAAATGCATTGCTTTATACTGGCTAATATTAGAAATAATATAATTTCGTCTTGTCTTTTTCCCCCCGTTGTGTCAGTATCTACAAGAAAGCAGGTCTGGGGAAGGAGAAAAGAGAAGTAACATACGTTGTGACCAAAAAGGGAGCTGGCAGGAAAGTGAGACGGCCTCCAGGCGTCAAGGGAGCCTTTAAAGTGGTGGACGGCCGCATGAAGAAAGACATGCGGGGAATGCAGAGGAAAGAACAACACGCTAAAGGGGGCAAAGGAAAAGGAGGAAAGTCAAGGGGTGGAAAAGGAGGAGTGAAGAGTGGTAAAGGGCGAAAAGGAAGATAAATCTGAACTGGTCGTGCTCTGACAGTCCTGCCTTCCTAACTGTTAAACATGGTCTGGTCACATGTTGCTGGTGAGCATTTGTGATTCCTGCCACATTTTGGGCTCCTGTATCATGAAGAGAGGTCAAAATGAACTTTCACACAGACACTCTCATTTTAGCAACCTTTGCTGAGGTTCTTTAAACTCCTGGACACTTGAGATGTGTTCTGGGGGTATATTTTTGGGTGTTCTGTGCACGTCTTTCTGAAGATGTCCATTGTTTGCCTTGAAATTCTATGAATGAGTGGTTTCACTGAACAGCTGAACTGAACTAGTAAATCAAGTTAAACATAAAAATAAATGTGTTTTCCAAAAATGTTGGTATTAATATTGTAAATATGATATACACATCTTTGCAATAAATGTTTTGTTGAAATTAGTTATGGAATCATTCATTTATTTTATAAGATTTTGATGCACAATTTTTAGGTAATTGTATTCTACAATACTACAATTGCATTTAGCAGATGCTTTTATCCAAAGCGACATTCACACACTGATGGGACCATTGGGGGCAGTTTAGGGTTAAGTATCTTGCCCAAGGACACTTCAACACATACACTCTACTCTTGTACTATTTTACTACATTTATTTGGAATAAAGTATTTTGTAATACTAGTTACTTTGCAGATTAAGATTTTACATACAAAACATATGATGGTTGATCAAGCAACCCAAAAGTAAAGTATCATATTTGCCTGATACAACTTCAAAAATGTTGGTTCACTGTAACAAATCAGCAAAAAACGATATAATTGTAAAACACTAATAGGGTTCAAGTACAGTTTATACCTCTCTACTTTTACTCATGTAGTATTTTTAATGCAGGACTGTTTGTGTCACTTCGTATTTTACTGTGTGCTACTGTTTTATTTTATTAAATTATTCCAATAATTTTACTTTTACTCTTTTTCTACCAATTGCTCTTCCATGAAAAAAATCACACCTTTCTACTACATTTCCCGTGAGCCTTTGCGAACGTACGGAGGTCGTGCTAAAGCGTCCTGACGCAGAGCGACAGCGGTGGTAACTTGTGTTGTTGAGCTGTTCAATGTTATTAGAGTGGAAAGTCTGCAAATACTCAGCCTGTTTGTCGTATTCAGCATCTACAGAACCAAGTTTTGAGTCGGTGGGTCTGAAATGAGCGACTGCCATTAGCTGTTCAACCTTGTTTAGCTAACGTTGTTTAACTTAGCTTAAATCACAGTTAGCCGCCGGCTAACACTTTGCTGGGACTCTTGAGTTGCTAGCATCAACACTGGGCGGTCAGCTCGTCTCTCTGCAAGGATGCTGCTCATTGTTCTGGTAAGCATCCTGTCACTGGCTGCAACAGGACAGCAGGTGGAAGACGACTGGATAGACCCGTATGATATGCTCAACTACGACGCAAGCACCAAATCCATGAGGAAGCCTGCAGAGGTTGGCTCATGTTAAATCTCTAACATTTATACAGCATCTGCTAACATTGATATTGAATGCTCTGAAGCCATGTTGCTAATTCTGTTGTGACAGTTAATGCTGTATGTGTTTATCTATGCATGTCTTGCAGTCGGTAAACTATCCCAATGTGCCAACCAAAAGGAGAGAGTACACTCAAGACTCCAGCCAGGCTGAGCAGACACCGTGTCACAACCAAGTAGTGGATCTACAGAAACAGGTTGGTGGTATATAAAGCACTTATTAGAAGTTCCGAACACATAATGGCAAATAAGTCCTTAACATCTTTAATTACTGTCAGAGTCGAACAGTAATCAGTACTGAATTCACACATCACTCAGTCATTTTGTTTGTCTGCACTTGCAAGTGGTTGTGCAGCAGTGCAACAGAAACACGAGATAAGACACTTTAAAAATAAGTTAAAGTAGAATAGTAAGAGATTTGGCACTTAGATCTTGAAAGGATTTATGTGTTCTTGTACCTAGTATATTTGAGAGATAGCACAGGATATGAAAGATATCTTATTAATATCTGTTGGTTTTGGCTGAATTGACTTGGCTTTCTTTAACCACTGTTTTAATGTCAGTGATTTTGCTGCAGGCATCTACCACCCTATTTTAAGAATTTTTTTGAGAAGCATAGCATCCAATAAGAACAGTCAAAAACTGGCAAGAAGAAAACATAAAAAAAAAACCCCACATAAATAAACTACATATGAGGCACTACTGCAGCAGTACAAGGTTGGTGGAGACATCAGAGACACTGTTCTTCATCCAGAAAGTAAAAGTTCAAGTCCTCTTGAAAGCCCCCATCTGCCCTGCTGATTGTCCTTAAGCAAGACGCTGAATCTCCATGTGACAAATGAGAAAACCAACCTTCGTGGAATTAGTGAAGCATTGCTAATATTGTGCGTTGCTTTCATTCAGATTGAAGAACAGAAGAAGAGAATCCAGCTCATCTCACAGCAGCCAACATGCAATCCAGTGTTTAAGCGATTCCTTGTCAGACTCCTGAAGGAAATGCAAAGAGTTGGCTTGGTATGTAGTCATTTCACATGCATTGTGCTGTGTGCGGCTTAAAATACATCTTTTTAACTTCTTTTCTCAGAATCATCTTCTGGCGTTCTTTTGGTGAATATAGTGTATCTGCTTTAAATACGATATCCTTAATGTTTTAAGGTCCATTTAATCTTTTTCACACTAAATTCTGGTTCAATATTTAGATGGGATCCAGGTGCGCTTAGCACAATAAGGTAGAAAACAGGGCACTGCCATTTTAACTAACCTGTCTCCTTTTCTCCACAGCCCAGTGACTCCACGGAAGCCCTCTATGATGCCAAAATCAAACTGTCTAGTCAAGCCATAACAGAGATTCAGACACTTATAGATGGTGAAGACAACTGGAGGACGGGGGCTCTGGACAATGCCCTCAGTCAGATACTGGTGGATCTCAGACCGCATAACTATGAAGCCTGGAAGTGGCATTTTGAAGACACCTTTGGAGTGGAGTTAGACACACTATTAAAAGTACGTTCATTCATTTATCTAATGTCTTTTTTATTGTTGAGTTCTTTAAGATACTTCAATCATGCTACCTGAAAATTAGACAGTTACTGTTCGTAGTCAGGTCTTTTATGCATGTGTTTTAAGTGAGACTGCAGAGTGTGCTGCAAACTTGAGTATCTGCTTTATATAGAGAGGAAATGTACATCCTTAATGTCCGGTGCACACTAGATAACTTTTTAAAATGCACCTGAATTTTTTACCAAAAACCTCAAATGATAAAACCAGAATTCTCTGATTTTTTTTTTCCTTGAATCATCACAGTACTCATGCAAGTCTCAGTGTATGTGTATGCACTTAAGTAACTGTAAACACATTGAGCTTATACTTATACTATACGTAATGAAATGTGCTATATAAATATATACAGTATAAATTAATTACATCTACCGTCATTAGTGAGACATGATAAATTGTCAGTGCAACAACAAATATCTGCAACAAAAAGTTGTTTTCTATGTGTCTGTTGATCTTTAACTTAAAAAAATGAAATGTATCTTTTCAACAATAATAACACTTATAATCCAGTTTTCTAATGTGACCAACTTCTGTATGATTTTTCTAAAATGCTTTTGGTATGCATTATGAGTTCCATGTGGTTTTTCATCTACCAGTCAACCAGTCAAGTTGTACTTTGTTCTCTCTGTTTGTGTTCCAGATGGGGCTGTTCATTCTGGTCATAGTAGCCATCATATGCACTCAGCTGTGGTCAACAGTGTCCTGGTTCATGCAGTTCCGTAGACTGTTTGCTGTGTGCTTCTTTGTCAGTATTATCTGGAACTGGTTCTATCTGTATAAGGTGAAGAAGAGCTCTTTCAGGTCCCTTGCTCTTGCTTTGGTGTTATTCAGTGTTTTTTTAGACAGATAAGTTTGTATTACCATTACTTTTTTTCAGATTGCCTTTGCTGAGCACCAAAACAACATGGCGAAGATGGATGGCATCAATGAAAAATGCACTGGAATGAAGAAAATTGACTGGAGTGATAGCTTAAAAGGTGAGCCAGTCACTTTATAAGTCTATAAAGCCGAGGGGAGCTGCCAGGTGATGGTTCTCTGTAGGCTCAACACTATCACATTGTCATCTGATACATTATAGTAACAAAAATATTGATTATAGCTGCTTTAATGTTTTGTGTGTTTCAAATTTGGACATATTTGGACACATTTTTTTCTCTGTATAATGATGATGTGAAGAATGTTATGATTATGATGATTATAATGTCTGTGTTTCTTGTTAAACTCATTATGTGATTACATTATTGGCACTATCATCACGTTGAAGTTTATATAAAAGCCCCATATTAGAGTTTTAATGGAGTGATTTGAAACAATAAAAATGAGTTGTCGTCAGGTGTGAATCTGTAGTCACATTTTCTGGTTAAATGACTTTTGCATTCAGTGTTTTGTAAGATTTTCAACTCTCTGTTACTGACACTGATACTAAGAATTTGAAGAAAGCTTTCTTAGCTGCCTCTACTGTTTTTGGTTGTTTTCTTGCAGAGTGGTTCAGAAGCACCTGGACTCTTCAAGATGACCCTTGTAAGAGATACTATGAAGTCCTCATGGTCAACCCCATTCTGCTGGTACCTCCAACCAAGGTAGGTATAATGGCCTGTATGTGCTTTAGGTGCATGTACAGGCTAAATCATGCTGTGTGTATAACAAACACTTGACCGAATGATGGGTATTACGAGTATTAAGTTTTGTTCTAAGACATCACAACCTAAAAGTGCCAAATTGTTGTTTTATTTTTCAATTTTAGGCATTTATTGAGAAAATAAAATGAGGCATTTCACTCTGTCTTATGAATTTGTTCTCATTTAACATCAAGTCTTGCAAAAATATATTGCCTTGAAAATGGTATTGGAATCATCCCTCTCTGTTTAGGCGATCTCAGTTACCATCACAACCTTCATCACAGAGCCGCTGAAGCACTTTGGCCAGGGGATCAGCGAGTTTCTTCGAGCCCTCCTCAAAGATCTTCCTGTTACCCTGCAGATCCCAGTTCTCATCACTATCGTGCTCTCCATTGTGGTAAGGACACTTGATAAATTATCACTGACACACAGTCAAGTAAATAAAATCAAAATGTATCTCTATACTGCTGTATCATGGTTTTTATTTCACTCCGCTACAGGTGTGCATGTATGGAGGTGTCCATGCAGCCTTCCAGCATGGCATCACCGCACCTTTCCGCAGACCTCGAAGGGATCCACCTCCTCCACAACTGGAGCAACCGCAGCGTCACATCCAGCAAATTGAGGATCGTGACCATTTAGCAAGAGGGGATGCACCACAACATGTCCCGAGGCACCGAGACAATGAAGGCAGATTACAAGGGAACCGCCTTCATCGGAGGCGGCCCAACAGACCCAGAGAAGAGGCACCCAAGACTGTGGAGACACTACGCTCTGCCGAACCTCCCTACACTGAAGATGAGACGGATGCTCAGCAGGGTGAGGCAGAGCAGAATCTCTTCGCTGAGTCAGATTCGGAAAACCAGCAGGAGACACAGGAGGAGCTAGCAGGAGCGAGCGCTAGCGGTGTTGCTGCTAACACAGCCCAGTCAAAAACTAAACCCACCAAATCAGGTTCCTCTCAATCAGAGACTAAACCTCTGAAAGAGAAAAAAAACCTTTCTAAAGATGAACTCAGCAGAGATGGTGGAGCATCAAAATCTCAGCCAGCAGAAAGGCAGCCTTCACAAACAGGTGTTAAGGTGAGTTCTTTTTAAAATACATGAAAACAAATCAAATTCGCCTTATAGACCTATTTTACATACTTGTAAGATAATGTAAAATACTGTAATTAAACCGTTAAAGTACCCCCTTTGTTATGTTTTAATGCTTCAGCATGGCACATGCACTGTTGGGATGGTGAATATTCACATGCAACATAAATTGGTAAATTTTTCCAGTATTTTTACTTTTGTGTTTCGATGATAGCTGTTGAGCTTGTGTTGTGCATGTGAGTGGATGGATTTTATAGCTTTAGATGCATGTCACATATACATACTTGCATAATAACACATTGGAAGCGCAATGGCAGTCAAATGGGATGCCATCGTGTGTGAACTTGATGATGTCCAAATTCTCATGAAATTGATCATTGACTAAAATATGTTTTTGCTCCCAAATTATTGAAAATGATGTTGAAATGAAATATTTGGCTTTTTCTTCTTCCTCTTGCGAGTATAGTAGTGGTTATTAATGTGACATTTGTGAGCAACTCATACTTGGATCTACCTTATAATATTGCAGAAAGAGGTTGAATTCCACTGCATATTAGTACATTTAGTTCACAATTTTTTTATTGCCATTTGAAGGCTTGTAGTAGCAAATAACATAACCCTCTCTCTTTCTATAGTGTAATGCATCTAAGTGTCAGCCAAGACATTTGAAGGACTTATTGCTTAATCCATGTAATGATTTCCTCAGTTGACATACATTGAACTATAAATGTATTATTTGCTCCTGCTAGACATTTCTATCTGAACATGTGTTTTTGTGTAATATGTTTCTGATGTAAACCCCTCCTCTGCAGGACCAGCAAGCCACGGCAGAAAACGGGACTTCCTCTTTCTCACTGACACAAGTTGAAACTGTCGGAGTTCCTGTTCAGGAGTCATCTCCAGAGTTAATGTAGTAAACAGCTTCTGAACCATCAAAGCAGGAAGATCATCATCAATGTTTGGAGCTTGTTTTGGACTATGGAGGTGATGCCAAGGAAAATGAATGTCTCCAATTGTCTGACAGACACTGTTTAAATGTGGATGTAAAACTTTTTTAAAGGTGTTAAAAGTGTTTCCACCTAACTTTATCTTGCCGCTGTGTGGTCAACTGAATTTGCCTTTCCCTGAGCAGAGTCACAACTACTGCTCAGTGCATCTGCTTATGATTTCGGCTCAGCTGTAGTCCCTCAGTTAGAAAGAGCTAAACGTTAGATCAGCTGCACAGCGGCCAGACTAAAAGAGGTGTCAGGGAGACACGAAACAGATATGTTGAAAGCAGCATTGTTTACCTGATCTAGTGTTTCACTGTCTTCCACATCAGCAAGAATCATGGTCTGACAACCTTGGTTTAGTTTCACTGTAATGATAATGAAAAACTTTTTAATTATTACAAATGAAGACATAGTACCGTTGAAAAGTTTTGAAATAAAAATTTTGATTTTGTAATTTAAAAGGGATAAAACTATTTCTTTATGCTGTTATTTTTTACAATAAGCTATTTTGTGGCTATTAACAGTTTGTATAAAGAGGGGAGCAATACTACTTCTTTTCATTTTCTATTGGAAGGGGCAAACTGCTTGCACAAACTGCATGATGGATTGCTGACATTATGGTTGGGTACAGTGGGAAAAGCTGTAATTTTAGTTTCATATTGACATTACAAAATTATTCATTGAAAGCCTTAAATCAGTAAAAAGAAATGTAATGGTCAGGTAAGAATCTTTCACAAAAGCACAAACACAGGCACAGTTAGCGACTAGCTGGTGAACGTAGTGGAGCATTTAGCAGCTAAAGAGCCAAATGTTTCACACAGGAGTTGTTGGACAGCAAATATTGGTCTTAAATTCTTCAGGTGACAGGGACATGACTCCAATTATGACTCCATTTTCCGTCATACCTGCTGGATGTGTAAACAGGTAAATGTTTGCTAATATGTTCATTACATCAACTCTTTAAGGTCGTCATATATCCATGTTGTGTGTAGAGCTGTTTTCCACTGTCCTCCAAAAGGTAAAATATGTGTTTCACTGTTTTATAAGTTATTTTATAATTTAGTTGCAAAGGTTATTACAATTGTGCTGGGAATAATAGGATGGAAATTATATTTTACAGTATTTATCTGTGGTAAATAAAATTTTGTTATAATTTGTTGTCTCTGTCCAGTGTGAAGTTACTCTGCTAAAATCAAACATCCATAGTGACCAGTCTTTGCGTTGGGATACATGTGATGTTGGATTTTGAGTCACCAGGAAGATACAGCATAGACGCCATGCATTAAAGAAGTTTTGATGTTTAATAACTGCAGGTTGATCAGCCCCAACCCAAAGAATATCTTATCTCATTCCTCATTCCAAAGTTAAAACTATATAAAAGCCAAGCGTACCATTAAGACTATCTGTGACAACTTTCACTGTGTTGGCATTACATTTCACAGACAGGTGTGTGTACACAAAGGCAGGGCTCATTTCCACCAGCAGCAGAGTCTACAAGGAAGATCAGGAGCCATAACTTGTATAACAGGATTAATTTAAAGGTTTGAAATTAAACTCTAAATCAGCATGCATGTTCTTGTAATGTTTCTTGAATAACTTTTTTCCTTCTTTGAGTGTCCTACTTAAAGGTTGGTAAGCTTGAAAAGTTGTATTATTAGATGTTGCTACATATATTCTATCAAGGCAAAACTACACCTGAATGCCACATTTTTGTCACATTTCTACTTGACATATTAAGATGTTGATATTCAGATATCAACCCTCAAACAGATGTTAGTCCAACCCCCATCTGAGCAGGGTTTTTGTTTGTTAAATATGAGACTGGGTTGTGTCAGTGATGTTACAGAGGGGCTCTTCACATTGTGGACCGGGCTGAAGACACTGAGGTCATGTCCTTGGTATTCTTCTGTGTATCTGGAAATCTTAACTAACACGGAGTTTACATTCCACGATTAAAAACAAAACACTTGGTGGATATATGGCAGGCTGATTCCAGTGTTTCTCAGACATGACTACTTTTAGGCCAGCAAAATGAAAGTGTTTCCCCACAAGAAAAACAAGACAAATAAATAACAGGCAAACTATTAAGAAATACAGGCTGCATTTTTGTGTTTTTTTGGATGATGGAGTCAGGCAATCTCAACAATAAGTGAAGAACAGTAGAGATCAAGTATATATACATATATATATATTTGCCTGTAGACCCATTTCCTTCCTCTCAGCGGCCCCCAGGTGGCCCCCGAACCGCAGACTGAAAACTTGTGCGTCTCCCGAAACTCGGCTGCTGATTGGCTGGCTGGAAACTGGGCGGTGACGCAGAAAAACCAGCTGAGAGGACTTTTTCCTCTGCTGTTAGTGTGTCTGTCTGTCAGTTTATTGACTATCACACAGTCGATGAACTGCTGTGTCCACGTGCCTGATCAATCATGGAATTATTGGTTCGATATCTGAACAGGAGCAATTCAGTGAGGTGAGTTTTTTTTTTAAATGACTTATTTTGGATATTTTAAAACTTGCTTTAAGTGCTATAAAGTTTAACATTATGAAATATAATATGTAGACTAAACTGGACATATTGAAAAATGAACCTAAAACTTATTTATTACATATAAGCTGCATGTTGTTGTCTTACTTTACAACACCACTCATTTTACACTTTTGATACTCCAGACATTTTTTTGTTTTTTTTTTTAACACAACACATGCAGCTGAACATAACTATAAAATATGTCATTTAACAAAGCCCCTTAAGGTTAAGTTCCAACCACAGCCAACAAGCAGCACTAGGACATTTTGGAGAAAGAGCCTGTGGGCAAACTGCTGGGAAAATATTGAAAGTGCACTCACTGAGCTAACCTTGGACTTAAACCCAGGTAGCACCATGAATGCAGGCAGTGTGCTCAGCTCATGGAGTCCTTCCTGTAAGAGATGACCAACTGCTGCACTGAAAGACACAACTATTGCTCAAGTCAAGGATAAAAAAATAGCTGCTTTCACTTCTCTTTTTTTCGCTCTGCCTCTTCTACTGAAATTGACTAAGAATCTAAAGGTTTATTGGTGAAACAGATTCTGTCTCCCAGTTCTTGCATGATATCACATTTTGCATCTTTCAGCTCTGTCTTGACTCAAGATGCCATCAAAGAGGAGAACCTGAGAGATGACCTAAAGTATTACTTCATGAGCCCGTGTGAAAAGTACCGGGCCAGGAAACACATACCCTGGAAACTTGGGGTGCAGATTCTGAAAATCATCATGATCACCACACAAGTATGTACCTTGGGTTTAAGGTAGTTTAGGAAAAGACCTGGAGAGAATATCCACCCAGAAAATACTTCCTGGAACTATAACTTGTCCTAGGAATGAAATTATGGAGATGTTTGTGTGGAGTTTCACATGTGGAGACACAAACATAAACTGAGTGTCTGTTTTTGTCAAATGGAAGATGATGAAATAAGTGAAATATATGTTTCTCTTGCTGCTTCTAACACTGATGATAAAAAAATCTTTCTTACTTTTACTTGAAAATAATTTTGTTGTTTCATTAGTCTGCAAAAACAAAACAGAAAAGAACTGTTAAGGACAAACAATTAACAGAAGTAAAATAACTACTTTAAAGTCTCATCATTGTATGTGATCTTTTGAAATGCTGAGAGAACAAAGTCCAAATCAATGTTGTAAACATGTTGTTGTAAACTAATTGGAAATGCCAGTAAATGCAGTTTATAGATTTCTGCTTGAATAACTGCATTACATAAGTAAAAATGGACTTCTTAAAAGGAATTACTGAATTTATACTGCGAGCATCTACATAAAATATGAACGTTCCCCTTTTCTCCATAGCTCATCCTGTTCGGCCTCAACAACCAGCTGGTGGTGTCCTATAGGGAAGAGAACACACTGGCCTTCAAAAACCTTTTCCTGAAGGGCTACAGTGGAGTGGACGATGACGACTACGATGTCGCTGTCTACACGCAGCAAGATGTTTATGAGAGTCTGTTTTATGTCGTGGAGCAGGTAAGATCAACTTACACACACTCACATCCTGCCTGCCTTTGCTTTCACCACTGCTGTCAGAAAATGAAAGTAAAGGTTGTATGGCAGCATTCATGTCATGTGAGACTGAAGTTAGAAATGGAAAACATTTGCATGTTGACAACTTGTGAGCATTCAAAAGTTGGTTGTTGATGGTTAAAATGACATTACACTGGCAATATATGACAGTATATTTATTAAATTTGACAGACCGACTCTTGCTGATGTGAGGCATCCATGTTTGTTCCTCAGTCCTAATTATGACTTTAATGTAGATGTGAATGCTATTTACAAGTTGAAAATTGTTACTTAGGATAACTTATCTATGATATGACTTGAACGTAGCCCTAATTCTAATGGTTGTTTTGAACTGAAGTGTTGCTTGAGTTGAGATTTTCCCTTTTTTCCCTTGTTACTGTTACACCATAAAGAAAAAAAAAAATCAAGATTTTGATATTAAAATAGGCAAACATGATGCTTTTTTATCTGAATACATTGTTAAAGCATTTTGTAGGTCTGTATTTAATAATGAATTGATTTACAAGGTCATTTTTATTATTTTTTTAAATTTCAGTGAGTGTGTCAACATGCACACTAGTATCCTGGTTCTGATCAGTACCCTAATTATGTATAACACATGTAAACATCAGATCATGGTCTCAGAAACATGGATAAGCCCTCAGGCTGGAGGAACCAAGACATACCTGCATGCATGCAGACGATCAGAAACCTGAACACAATGATCATTATGTTCATGTAGGCAGGGATATGAATAACCACATATCCCAAATATGATGGGATGCTAATGTTCACATACAGCAAACATACTTTAAGCTCTTAAAGGTTTTATCTGGTTATCTTGTGAAACAGTTTTCTTCAGTCATGTCATATTTTCCCAGACTTTGCATTTGTCATTTGGCAGATTGAAGCTTCTCTCCAGCGTTATGTAAATCACCCCTGTACAGTGTGTTTTACCTGAGGTTTCTGATATTTATAGTATAGCCAGTTGGGCCGGCTCTCCGTGGGCCCCATCAGCTACGCTGAGGATGAAGACGGGAAGCTGCTGCCTCTCACCATCTGTAAACAGTACTACAAGAAGGGCAGCGTGAAGCCCTCAGATGATGCCTATGACATAGATGCTCAGCTGGAGATGGGTGAGAGAAAACATTTCTATTTTATCAGCGGACCAGTAAAATCACTGACTGCTTATTTAGGCAGTCACACTCATTCTGCTTTTCTTCCTGCTTTAAAACACCCCTGTCATTTTACACTTGATTACCTGTTTGTCTTTTAACAGAGTTTAAATTTCTGATTGCATGTATGAAACAGCCAAAAAGAAGTCAATTATAGGCACACGATGCATTTAAGAGTAAACATTAATGTTGCATTTAAAAGGTTTAGCCCTCATTGTAAAGTAAAACCTGAGTTACTGAATCACCACTATTATGAGAAACAACATTAATTCTGTTCCTCGCTGTATAATTGTGGAAATGCAAGTGTGCATCTGTGTTTTACTGTAAAGCAAAAGTACAGAGGCAGTATTCCTGTGTCATGTCACACATATTGAAAGGTACACATGTCTCTCTCAGATTGTATGACACATGATCCAAAGACTGCAAACCGATGGAAAACCCATAATGCATCCTTTTTTGATCTGGAGTTTTACAGGTATACATCACTCATCAGTGTACTATATATAACTGCACACACACATATTTTTTTCTTATTCTTTTTTTTCTCCAAAGTACATTAAAACCCTCCATTTCACTTTCAGGCTTGTTGACATCAAAATAACCTTCCAGCTGAAAGGAATCAACCTACAGACAGTGCGTTCAAGAGAGTTACCTGACTGCTACTCTTTCTATGTTACGGTATGCTTCAGCCATGTTGTCTGCCATTATGAAATGAAGTGTACTTAAGCAGGTGAAAGCCACGTGGACACTTTGATACTTTCCAACTATCTACTACTTACTAACTAACAACTAACTAACGACTTTACTAATATACTTTCCTTTCCTCTTGCCTCTAGATAACATTTGACAACCAGGGTCACAGTGGAAAGGTGAAAATCTCCATGGACATTGATACTGAGAGTAAAGCATGTCGAGACTGGAAGATATCTGGGACGGGTAAGGTGTAGTTATTTAACCAGGGGGGTTTTCAAAGTGTGACACTGTGGGCCTCCCCTCAGACAAAGCTTGGAAAAAGGTGGCCCTTCACTCCCCTTAGTTTACTTGTTCAGTTTCCCTCAATTCCTGGATGCCGGACGGACACAACAATTAAGCACAGATAGCCTAATATATCTTTTTGACGTAACTTCAAACTACACCAAATACATATAAAAGCTCTGTCACAAGACATTTATTAGTTTCTGACTCTGGGAATGTGAGAAAAACAGAAATGTTCCCCAAAACTACTGTAGGCTATTCTAAGTGATCTCCTTTGGTAACTAATGTAATAAATAGTGTAATATTTGTCACTTCCATTCAATGAGCCTCCCCAGGTGGGCTCCAAACAGTTTTAGGGGTGGCTGCCTCCCATTTTGATAACCTCTGATGTCACCAAATGCAGACATAAACTAAACATAAAGAGTAAAAACAGGTAGACGACAGGATTAGAAACTGCTTGCACATTTTTTCTGTTCCAGAGATGAGCGTGCAAATACATCATTGTAATATTTACACATTATTGTAATGTTTCAAGCAATGTAAACTTTCAATATTCAAAAGAATGATTTATTTGCCTTGTGCTGGAGTACCAGAAAGCACCTTTGGAAGGAAATTAGTTCAATTAGTAGAGTAATATATGTGCGTCATATTATTGTGGTATGTGCCTTGTAAATACCTCCATGCAGTTATCTATCATTTATTTTTGTAATGTCCTGCATGTTCACTTTGCCATGCCTTTTACTGGTGACTGTTAGTGAGGCGTTTTCCTGTGAACTGGTGCTTATCAGTATTGAGGGTGAGGGAGTTATGTAAGTGATAAACACTCACACACACATAGTTTGTCCACTCACATACCTTGTCTCTGTTTCAGCTCAGAAGAACACGCACTATCTTCTGATATTTGACGCCTTCGTCATTATTGTTTGCCTCACATCAGCTGTGCTGTGCACCCGCTCCATCGTCCTGGCTGTCAGGTTGCTCCAGGTCAGCTGATCAGTCTCTGCTCACACTGTACAGTATCACACAAGACGTTTTTTATTTTTTCTCTCTGGTTAGTCTTTCCTGTTTCTAGCCCTGGTCTAGATTTCTTTGTTTAGTTTCTGGTGGTAGAACTTTTCAGTCTTTATCACTTTCCTCTTCTTAAGCCAAACGTCACAATAAGCACAAAACATTCAAATTTATTAATTAATGCTATATCTGAAGTACCATCCATGTCACATGTACATACATATTCATGAATTCTTCTTGATCTCACACTGTGTTGATTGATGTATTTTCAGAGATTCTCCAGATTCTTGCAAGAGAACTACAATCGCAAAGTGTGTGAGGATGACCAGGGTGAGTTTCTGAATGGCTGGTATGTGCTGGTCATTGTGAGCGACCTCTTGGCCATAATTGGATCCATACTGAAGATGGAAATACAAGCAAAGGTAAAAAAAAAAAATCATATGCTTCTGTCATAGTGAGAAGGTTACTGCATATTGACCTGGATGCATGTATCTACCTTAGATTTTAGATCATGTGTTTTATTGCAATTGTGTCTGTTGGACTTTGGAGTGAAAAGGCTCAATAGCAGACACTGTAAAGATCTGTTTATTTTAACTTCACTGTCATTTTGTAGCCACCGAATGTGTTTATCTCGTGCTTGGTAGAAGTAGAAATAAGTTGGAGAATCTTCAGCTGTTTAACTTGGCAAATGATTCAGTTAATTTAATTTGTCAAGTCAGTCATTGCATGAAAAATGATGATAAATATTATAAAAATATTTATCTAATTGGGGTGGTACAGCGTCAGGATGCACGGGACGAGGTATTTTGACCAATTTCCTTCTTACATCTGGTGGCAGAGGGGAATAGAATAAATAATAATAAAGGCAAATTTACTAAATGTATTTTTCAGTAGTGGGAAGTTTAGATTCAGACTAACAAAACTGTTAATGTCCTCACTGAGGTGTTTGTGTTATATCAAAGTGTCACATTATGTCACAAATTAGTTAACGGTTGAGTTGAGTCCACTCTTCCAGTCCCATGTTGTACTTTAAGCCCCAATAAAATAATCCATGCACATCATATAACAGTTTACTACAGGCTGCAATAAAATTATAGTTACAGCTGTGTAACTTTAATTGAACTCAAATATAACTTCTCCTGACTCTATCTAACCTTTCTTCGAGGCCTTGTAAGAACTTAACGGCTTCCTCAGTGCTCTTTGTGATTCTTTCTCCTTCTCTCCTGTAGAGTGTGACCAGTTATGATGTTTGCAGTATCTTCCTGGGAACGTCTACATTACTGGTGTGGGTCGGTGTGATCAGGTACCTGGGATACTTCCAGAAATACAATGTGAGTGTGTGAACCTTTTTCTCTTATTCCACTCTCTGGTCTTTCTTTCCACCCAACATTGATGATCTAGCTCATTCGCCAAATCTGGGTTTCACAGTGTCCTGTAAGGTGTGTGCAGAGTCTGAGATATTTTATAGATAAACTACAGTGGATGCGTTACAGTTAAGTCAGTATGTTAGGATCATTAATGCTTTACATTTTATTAGAAATTTAAGAAGAAGAGATTTCCGACTAACTGTCTTCGACTATTCTTCCATGAGTCATATGTGCATTAACAGTTACTTCATGTCTCCATATTCTCCTGTAGGTGTTAATTTTAACCTTGAAAGCAGCCTTCCCCAAAGTCCTGCGTTTCTGCTGCTGTGCCGGCATGATCTACCTCGGCTACACCTTCTGCGGCTGGATTGTACTGGGACCATACCATGAGAAGGTAACTCTCTAACTGGTTTGAGGAGAGTAATGGATGTGCAGGCCTGGGTGTTGGAGATTGGAGAAGTTAGTAATGGGGTGGGGGGGTACTGGTCTGAATCACTGCACCGGCTGTTATTGTCTGTGGAGAAATTAGAGGAACTATCAAGGCCCCTTTTACTGACATTGCTCTTATTTGAATCATCCAAAATGCTGAGGCCACAGGAATAAGGTTGCGTTAGGGATTACCAGAGGACGTATGTGTGCACATCTTTAAATGGGCTGAAACAGCATTCTGCAATTGAACACAGGTTAAAAATCAGTGGCATAGGTTACATGTGGGGATTGATAATGGGGAATATTAAATTTACGATTACTGTGTACAGACTGTTTCCTGAATTATAAAAGTTTTGATTAATGAGTATCCCAGTTAATGAATATAGGTGTTCTGTACTCTATTTTAAAAACTATTAAAGCTATGATCCTTTAGATTTTCCCTTTATAGTAGGAGAAAACTGCAACTTATCAGACTTTCTCTGAGGGTTATTCAGCTTTTGAATTGCTGTTTCAAAATTACATCCTACAAATTCAGGAAATTATGTATATGGCAATTGGCTTCCTTGTACAGGAGTGACTTCAAGTCATTGTTTTTTTTTTTGAAGACTCTGAATATGCTACCACTAGGTGGCAGTATATGTTCGGTCCATGAAACCTCCAGCTTCAATGGGAGCAGCTTTTTGTCCTTGTGACCAAATTTTAAAAATCTTACAGCGGGACACAAGTTCTTTCTACACACAGATACATTTGCAACATTTCCATTTTAACATATTAAATATAATATAATAATTCTATAATAAAATAGGAGGATTTATTTCCCTCCTATTTGACAGAGGACAGTGCAGAGGAGACACGAAATAAGGGGCGAGAAATGGGAGATGACGTGCAACAAGCATGACTCAGACTGAGGGTGTTATGATTACATGATCACCACAAAACAATCAGATTGTTTTTTGCCCATGAAGCAAATTCATTTCCCCTTTTAAGTTCACACATGTAGCAAAAGCTTCACAGGCTACAATAATCATCATGTGATTTTAAGCAGTAACAAAGTAAGACACAAGGAGTAACATGGTAAATGTTTTTGTGTGCTCTGAAAACACAAAATCAACAGCTATTCTAATTACAGTCAGATGGAGATCCCTGGACAGCTTGTGCCATCAAGGAAAATATGTGTATGTTTAGCTGTCCTCGCCCGTTAAGATAAATTATTTACGGAAGTCCGAGCAGGCAGTGGGCGTCTAAACAAGGCCGTGCTCGTACTGTAGGAGAGACAGATGTGAGATAGGCTGACATCAGCCGCCCCAGGCCAAGTGGTGTCTCACTGAGCAAATGAATGTTTGTTCATAGTCTTAAACTGAAGTCACTACTGTACATAAGTTGTGAACAGAGGATGCTGATGATTCATGGACGATATAGCTGGACTGACACTTGTAGGGAGAATCACATCCATTTGTCAATATTGTAAATGATGATTAAATACACTCATGCTTCCTCATCCAACTGACATTAGTAGCACATTAATTGCATCTTCAGTCAGTGGAAGTGAAAGTGACCTGAATTGGTAGTTGAAGTTAAACAGGTTTCATGTTCCCTGCGTGTCCAGCGCTGCGGTCTTCTGATACCCCGTCACGATATTTACATTGCGGCAGCTGGGGGAGTCCCCTGTACCGAGCTGTCAGCCCTTCCAGGCTCCTCTCTGTATTTACTGAAGGAATAAACAGAGGATGTTCTTGGACTTGCCATCCCACACGTCTTCAAGTGCTGTGCCCTGGATCCATACCGTCGCAGTGGGATGTTGTGTTAAGATGCTATCACATTCTGGAGAAAGCTCTTTCCTAATGTTTGTGCCCGACTTTCAGGCTGTTCCTCTCAGCCATCTGTCTCTTTGTTTGCAGTCTCTGTCTTTATCATTCATCCTCTTGTCAGCCATCATGCTCATGCTCCTGGATCAGTCCACGACTTTCACAGTCTTTTGTTGCTCCTGGCCCAACTTGTTTAAAGCATTTTGTTTGTCATCAAATTCAGAATAAGCAAGTATTTACAGAAATCAATGAAGTCGATGAGTCAAACATCCAATATATTGTCTTTGTACTGTTTTCAGTTTATGTCAAAAAGGATTTGCAAATGATATCATTCTGTTTTATTTGTGTTTTACACAGCGTCCCAACTTTATTAGAATCAAGGTTATAACATCGCCTTAAAATTGTGATGGACTTTTTTTTTTTTTTTTTTTATTATTTCGACATTTTATAGGTCAAGCGATTAATAGAAAAAAGAATTAGCAGATTACTTGATAACGAATCTTGTCGTTGCAGACCTACACAACCCCTCGTCACAAGTCGTTCTTAGTTTCTTTTCTACAATTCTACAATTTCATTTAGCATTTTTCATTTAGTTTCTTTTGTTTGAAATCATTGTAGGGGCCTGATTCGACTTGATTCACTGCCCTCACAAACTGTCTATAGCATTTGTAACTTTCATAAAATCAGCATCTCCTCTTCCGTCTCTCTAGTTTGAGGGCCTGAGTCGTGTGGCGGAGTGCCTGTTCTCCCTGCTGAACGGCGACGACATGTTCACCACCTTCGCCCAGCTGAAGGACAAAAACACTTTGGTGTGGCTCTTCAGCCGAGCCTACCTCTTCTCTTTTATCTCCCTGTTCATCTACATGGTGCTGTCGCTCTTCATCGCCCTCATCACTGACTCTTATGAGACCATCAAGGTCAGTAACAGAAGATCCATGAATAATATTTCATAGTTCTGTCCTCACTCTTTGAACATTTTAGTGACAACAAAGATGTCACAGAAAAAAACAAATACATCTCACCACTATACAGGAATGCAAATTAGAGCTGAAATGATTGGTGGATTAATTGATTAGATTAATTAGATGATAGCAAACTCAATATCTTTGAGCTTTGGACTAACAGTTTGATAAAACGAGGAGCTTAAAGACACTACCTTTTGCTCTGGGAAATTATAATTGGCATTTTTCACTGTTTCATTTTTATAGAGAAAACAATTAATCTACCACTCTAGGAAATAATCTATAGATTAATCAATAACGAAAGTAACTGTTCCAGCACTAATGCAAATTTAGTTGCAGTTGGATCATGCTACTGATTGAGAAATGATAAAAACTCCTATGTGACAAATTAGGTACTTTGAGGACATTTCTTTCTTTTATTTGTGTTTTTACCAACAGAACTACCAAAAGGAAGGATTCCCTTTGACGGACCTGCAGAAGTTCCTCAGGGAGCAGGCAGATCTTCCCGTTGCAGAAGAAGAGAGCAGTCAGATAGATGTTCCCTCCACACACTCTGTGTTCTGCTGCTGCCAACGGTATGATAGTGTTTTTGGTCGTATCTTGCTGCACACACATTCACACCTGAAGCTGTATCGTATGAGAATGATTTCTCATCACTGATATTATAGTTTAAACGCCTTGCTCGAGGGCAGGGTGTTAGTAACACATCTCTTATTCTCCTACATGTTCTTTCACAGTTGATTTGACAACCTGCTCGGTAATTTTTCCCTTTAGTCTTTTATCTTGTCACGCTACAGTAAGACACTTCAGGTTGTTTGTCGCCTATTAGAACTTTTCTTTCTTCGATCAGTTTTACAGCCAGTATTATATTATAAACATCTAATTGTCATTTTAAGTTCTTGATTATCACATGAGGTTTAGTCAAGTTATCCTCTTGTGAGGTTTATAAATCCTTAACCGAGGGGTAATCGACTCATGGTTTCAGCTCTAGGAAGATTGGTGTTTTAAGAACCTTGTGTATAATAGTTTGACTTCTCCTATTACATTAATGTGTCCCTTTATCAGTCTGTCAGTCTGTTTAAGTAAATCGCACAAAACGAATGAAGAAACATTACACATGCAGTAACATTTCTGAGTAGAAAACTCTGCTTTGCTTACACCTTGTTGCTACAGCAAGATATCACATTTCTCTATACGTCCCTGTTTTCTGCCCATTCCTTCTCCATGAGCCAATCTCTATCATCAGCAGGGAGCAGACTGGAGCGGAGTTTCCTCCACGCTGTGGTTTGGCTCGCTCTTTCGTGGTCTGAGAGCAATGAAATTAGTGGTGGGAGCTATGCAGACACACCCAGTGATGGGCTGATTACAGAGAAACTGAGGCTGTACACTGGGAAGAACCCCCCACACACACCCCTCTTCCACCCCCCAGCCGTCAGTCCCTTTTCACTGTGTTGCCTCCCAAACAAACTCAGTCAACACTCAGTTAGGACTCAGCCACTTGAGCCAGCAAAGTTTTGTTAAAGCACTGTGGTTAATTAGGAAGAATGATTCAATTCAAGCGTGATGGGTGAAAGTTTTACTCCGGTCGTCTTTAATGTGGTGTGCAGTGGAGTTCAATGACTCCCTGGTGTGTGGCTTTATTTTGTTGAACACTGTATCCTCTCTTTTTTCACTTTCTTACCCTCCTTTTGTAATCAGATGACATTTCTGACAGTTATTTCTGAAAACAATAATGAGTTGCATACTATCTCTCGTTTTAGTTCACCACGTCAGTTTTTAAGCTGCATTGTAGAATTAATGCAAAAACTTGGTGCTTGTTCTGAAGTCATAGCTTCCTCTTTAATGGTCTGATTGTACAAAAACGGAAAAGTGACAAAGACCAACCAAAAGCGGCACTTCAACAGACTGTGGTGTGGTTTTTTGGCTTTTGCTTCTGCATTACAAATTCTAAAATGTTACGTGACTTTTATGATGAATATATTATTCAGTTTCCCTCTTTTGGATCAATTACGTTTATTCTCAGGAAAAGGCTTAACTGCAAACTAACACCAAACTTGGTGTCTGTAGCTATCTATCGCTGTCCTTCCACATAAAAAACATCAGTTCATTTTATGACTGAGTGCAAAAAGATGTTTTTTTTTTCATCCCAGAAAAGCAACTACTGTAGTAATTTGTATAGAACTGTGCAGTGTTTGCCATCAAACTATTATTTTCTGCAAACCAGAGCCTTGAATTTTTGTACACACTGTGAAAACAATTTTGAGTCATGTAATCAGTGGAAAAGAACTGAAGGCAGTTAAAGATGGGAAAGTTTTCGTTGTTTTTTCTCTCATATTATGTAATTATCAGTTTTTCCTTTCAGGCCTATTCCATCATTATTGTTTTACCAGACATTAACACTCTTACTCTGTGGTCTTTCCTGCGTGCTCCACAGCCGTTTTCTATCACCCAGCCATCCGGTTTTCCCACTCTGGATGTCTGAGTGTTTAAGGGAGTTTAGTCTCAGTTACAGAGCCATTATGTAATAATGTATAATAGTGCAATGTAATGCAAGACTTGCAATTGAACGTGCATCTTCTCCGTGGAGATGAGCACAGAGCTGGGCTGACCTTTTGTCATTAGGAGTCTCTTGTCTCTTGTCAAGCTACACAGAGTCTGTAATTGCAGTCATTTGCAGCTTCTGGCCTGACCAAATTTCATTTCTAAGAGTATCTTTGTCTCGCTGTACACACAAAAATTAGATCAGCGTTCTCGGCAAACATGTTAATGTCTTACTGGATGAAATTTCATCTGCATACAATCAGCCTCTTCCTGCTGTTATCGTTTTGTTTGGAAAGTATGAGTCACCCTTCGTTTTTGGATTTAAAACCTGTTATTTGGTAGCAATATATCAAGTTGAAATAATGTATTATGGCTCAAAAGTGTCCTCAACTGAATATTGAATAGACAAGTATGGAAAATTTCGTAACTGTCACTGAAATACCTGTTGAAATTCCAACAATGACACAAATATTAACAGGATAAATGTCTTAAGACTAGAATGCATCTGCTGTGTATAAATTGTACATGATTACACAGTAGAACATAGCAGCTTAGCCAGAGGGGATATTATGTTTGAAAGACATTTGACAATGGGAGTGCTAAGCTGCGCATAGAAGCAATGTATGAATACATAAAAGCCTAAAGCCGAGGCGGTTTTGCTTTCAATGACTGGGCAACTTCCTGCATTCGTTGAAGTGCATTCACATCCTCAAACGGCTGCAGCAGTTTGTGGAACAGAAAGTCTGAGACGTGCTCTGCAAGCTCAACCCAGCGGTAAAATGTTTTGCAGATCATAAAGATGAAGGAAAAATGTCTAATTGTTTACAGATTTAATGTAACAGGAACGTAATTAGCTGTTTCTCTTGAGAGCAAACAGTCAAACACAAGAGCGTGTTCGAGGCACACAGTGACAGGGCAATCATTTATCATTTTCAAACGCTTGTTTGGGGGGATTTATTCTCAGAACAGGTTGGCACATTCACCAGAAATCCAGACCTCTTCCTGCATCCCTCCATTGTCTCTCTTTGTGTCAGGGCCAAACCTTTCATGCATGTGGAAGCCCAGAGAATAAAGAGGCAAGTTTGTGCTTGTTTGACTTCTAGGAATTCACTATGAGTGGACTATCACTGCGTAGGGGATTATCTCACTAACAACAGTTTGATCATGTAGAAAGACTTTAGGGAAACCTACCAGTCGAAACAAGATCAACACCACCTCTAAACAAACCACTAAGAAGGAGTTTGACACTGAAGCGCGTGAGATTTGAATAAAAATCTGATGACAATTGCATTCTCATTTTATCTCTTTCAGTAGAACCTTATTAATCTTGTAATTTTTCTCCATTCATTTGGGCATATTTCACTAAACAAAACAATGCCATGCTGATGACCCATTTGTGCTACCATTTGGACTGCGTTTTAGAATATAGATCATTGTCACTGATGTGTAACTGCTGTGTTTATACATTGTAAAGATATTTGCCGATGCATCAATTAGCCAACCTCATTAATGAATAAGTAGAAAGCTTGTACATTTATCTTTATATGGTGGCATTAATGAGACATTGGGTGTCTTATGCTTCTTTTTGGATCATGTTGTTGCAGAGCTCCTGAAAATGACGATGTCATACTGATCAGCTGATAGCTGTCCCACTGGTTCAGGGAGGAGAAGGATGCTGGGAACAGGACTTCACACACCTGACACAGACTTTGAGATCAAACGATCCCCTGCAAAATCCTGAATAGTGCAGAGTTACTGTTCCAGGAGGAAGATCCTCTGAAGTGCAATATGAAACACCAGACAAACCCCCCCCCCTCGAACATGAAACTGGAGCTCACTCGCCAAAGAACTGGAAACAAAAAGGTTTCAGAACAGTATCTATCAGAGTTGATGTTGAGGAGTTTACAGGGTCCGTTTAAGGTCTGCACATGCATTTAGTTGTCAAAGAACTGGATTCAGTGTTGCTGCAAACACTGGTGCTATGCAACATTATGCAGTGCTATGTAATTTATTTGTCCAGTATTGTAGCAAAGATTGCATTAAAACATATTTTTTTTCATTCGTTCATTGTTTCTATAGGCTGCAATTGTGTTAAGTCTCACAGCAAATCACAAGTAAGCAGTGGAACCTGTGATATCTACAACCAAGTCCAGTTGTCTTCAGCTCTCCTTGGACAGCCATGACCTGGATTACTGACAATCTTGCATAGCACATTCAGAGCTGGGTTAAGATTGAGTAAGAGGGGGTTTTTGAATGACTACGCGTGAGTCATCAAATCTACCAGCAAGTTTAAATGTTGAGACAAGCTGGAGCACGACTTCTCACTTAGCGTGTGACGACTGTGCTTTGGACATGATGAAATCAAAGGAACATATTCCCCTGAACCCTGACAACACGCCAGATCAAAATCATGGAGTTACCTGTAGCAAGACCTCGTTTAAATGTCATCCAAAGATGTCATCTTTTGACTAATTTTATCCGCAATGTGAGAAAACGCCTGCGGCAGAGGTGGTTTTATGACACTTATTAAGGAAAAAACACCCCATAGCGTATTTTTCCAATGTGGTAATATTGCCCTCATATGAGTAATATTTGATTTCAGACAGAGATATGAGTTCAAGTCAAAACTGAGACCAGAGCATATTAATTCCAAAACAAGTAGCAGAACATTTACTGTAAGGATTTTGTTTTAACAGAAGCAACTGTCTGCTTAGTTTGGTTCAACAAACATCTGTGTTTTCAACATGTCGTGAGCTAATAACAAAAGTCAATATACTTGTGTCCCGTCTCAAACAAAACAAAAGATGAGTGAGCGCTGTGTTAAAGACAGCAATGACTTTCGTGTGAAGAGATGAGCAGCTCCTAACAGCATCATTCTAGTTGTGAATTTGTACTGCACTTTTTGTGAACGAGACAAAACTGAGCTGTAACCTCAATTCATATAACATTTGATTGGACTGGATTACCAGCGGAGCACAGCAGGGCCGCAGACCTCCTGGTGCCCCAAATTACCTCAAACTAATTGAACTCAGAAAACAGAAGTAGCTTACTGGTTGGGTTTCAGTGTCTCCGGGTAAATAATGAAGTTGCCAGTCTCCTGTGTGCCTTGAATTTAATGAGATCTTGGAGGAGACAAACAGGGTACACACACACTGTACAGAGGGTGGGTGGTGTATGGGGTCAGTATAGGGGCCAACATTTTTAGGGACCCCGTAATTGATAAACGCAACCACATCCATAGGGTAATTACTTTTTTTTCAGAGTTGGAAGAGGCACTGGTTTTACTTGTATAAAAGTACAAATACATCAACAAAAAAAAATACTCCATTACAATTAGAAGTAAAGGCACAGCCCTGTGACTGACATACATATATTTTTGTTATTTATATGAAGTAGTATTTTGCTGTTGTAGCTGGTCGAGGTGGAGCTTTATTTTTAACTGCTTCACATAAAGTTTTGTACTTGAGTTCAGTGGTTGGGCCCCCTCCAAAGGATCTGAGGGGCCTTGAGAAAATTAATAGGGGATAGAAGATGAAAAAAGTTCAAAAAGAAAAGAGTTTCTTTTTTTTCTGCTTTTTTAAAATCTCTTTAATAGTTATTGAAATGAAACCAGTCGAGAGGGGAAATGATGGAACTCCTTACAACTCATCGACATCTGATTCGTGACGAGAGGCCCCAATCGGATTCTTAATGTAAAGGGTCATAAGCCAAAAAAAAACTTGGGAATCACTGGTTTAATCTTTAACAATGTATTAGCTTTTATCTTTTATAGCCTTATATGTTTTTTTAGTGTAGATCTTAATCTGGAAAGTGACTCAGGTTTTCAAGTAAATGTAGTGGAGTAAAAAGTTTACCCTTGGAAATGTAGTAGAGTTATAAAGTATCAGCTATGAAGTGGAGAAAAACATGTTTCTCCAGGTGAACTAAATAGTTTGGAGATCAATAACTGGAGAATAGACCAAATGCCAGTAGAATCATCTATTAATTTTGAGAAGAGTAAATCAAACACCTGAATCAATGTATTTCCTAAGTGTGAGGATGAGGGATTTTTTTTTTTTTTTTTTTTTTTTTTTTTTTTGCCTGCTCCTGGTGAAACTGGAGGGATCACATGCGAGGCTCCTCCTGTTCTCTGCGTCAGTCAGCTGCAGCCTCAAAGTGAAGAGGTTCAGCCCTCCTGCCTTCACTCTGTCCTCTGCTGCTCTGCTGTCACCTCCCTCAGTCCAACACTCACTGCAAACATGTTCATCAACTCTGCACGGAATATGTCGCAACCTGCAGCCTACTGACGCACCACGGGCAGCCCTCCACCACAGGTAAACTCACCTGGATCACTGCTCTTCCAGGTGGCTCTCTATATTTTGTTTTGTCTGCTTTACATTCTGTTTTCTGCTGTCTGTTGGAGCTTATCTGTGTCGCTCCCTCTGAGGCAATTCCTCATCCCTTCCCTGCTGTTGTTGCAAAGATTGTAGTAAAGATAATTGCATAATAGGGGAAGGAAAACTGCACTTTAGACCGCATTACCTTGAGATCTTGTTGTGCCGCATATCTGTAGTGTTTACTGAAAGGAATGTTTGTACAGGTACAACACTCAGAGTGACTCCGTGGACCTTTCTCATGCCTTACTGCTTTCAGCTCTCATTATAAAGTTACTATAGCCAGTGTCTTAATGGAGCTTACTGTCATTTCACTTTTACTCAAACCAGTAAGCTGTTTTTTGAAGTGTAAACTTGGCTTTGGGGTTAAATCACTACTGGTGGAATTTTACTAAGTACATTTTCTCAAGCACTGTACTAAAGTGCACATTTGAGGTACTTGTACTTTACTCATGTAAATTTTCTTCTCATGTCACCTTCTACTTCTACAAAGGGAAATTGTTAAAATCATTTCAGCTTTACTTACTTTACAAATTAAGATTTTTGCTGACAAAACATAAGAAGAGCTTATAAAACATGATGCTTTGTTATAAATGAATATATATATATATATATATATATACACACACACAAGTACAGCTGGAATGATCAGTCAATTAATCAGTTCGTCCATTGACAGAAAAAGAATTGCCATTTTTTTCATTTTTCTCATTCTCATTTCACAGACTTGGCTCTAAAATGGCCCAGCAGAACCTCACCTGTCATTACAATGAGCTCATGGGCTTCTTCTACAACAACAGTGGCGCTGATGATAAATGGGACACTACCCAGCTCATCCTGGTGCAGGTGGTGGGCTCTCTCTTCTGCTGTTTCATCCTGGTCTCCAACGCCATGGTCATAGCTGCCATCGTCACCAACAAGAGGTTTCACTACCCTTTCTACTATCTTCTCGCCAACCTGGCCGCCTCTGACTTCCTGGCTGGCATAGCGTATGTGTACCTCATGTTTAACACAGGTGAGGTGTCCCGGAAACTTACGGTTAAAGGATATTTCATCCGTCAAGGTCTTCTGGACATCAGTCTCTCAGCCTCGCTGGCTAACCTGCTGGTAATAGCTCTGGAGCGTTACATCTCCGTCATGAACTGGAAAGTCCACAGCAACCTGACGAAGAGGAGGGTGACCCTGCTGATCGTGCTGGTGTGGGCCATTTCCATCTTCATGGGGGCCGTGCCTAGTCTGGGCTGGAACTGCATCTGCAACCTGGACGACTGCTCTCAGCTGGCTCCCATCTTCAGCAGGAGCTACCTGATCTTCTGGTCTGTATCCAACCTGGTGGTGTTCCTGGTGATGGTGGCTATCTACATGAGGATCTACACCTACGTCAAGAAGAAGACGTCAATGCTCATGCCACACACCAGTGGCTCCATCAACCGCAAGAGGACGCCCATCAAGCTCATCAAGACGGTCATGGTTGTGCTTGGTATGTGCTAATCATGAAAAATACTATGTGTGCAGCATCATTTGTGACACAAGAGTGAGTCATAACATTTCCAGCATTTGTCAGGTGCAAGTATTTGCGGTGTACAGTTGTGTCTTCGTCAGGGTTTCAAGAGCCCAGGAAATCCATTGAGTCACAGTTTAACACACTGGTTTGTAACTCATGTTGTCCTGATAAGAGTTAAAACCTTGAGCATAATAACACAAACACTTATGCTTAAGTAAATGTGTTTACGGTTATAAATGAAGGCATTAAAGGAGTTTACCACTTTAAAGTTTAATTATTCTTACATTTTCCCAGCCCAGTGGCTTAAACACACATTTAACCATTATTGTTTATTGCTCAATAGATCAATCATCCAGTCAATGAAAAGTTCAAATATATTATCCAGAGCCCAAAGGGACATCTTTAAATTGCTTGTTCTGTTCAACTGACAGTCAGAAATCTAAAGAGTTTCAGTTTACAGGATGTAAAACAGGAAAAGGAAGCAAATGCTCACGTTTCTCTGGAACCAGAGAACTTTTGGAATTTTTATGCTATAAATTCCTTAAACAATTAACTTATTATCAAGCTGAAGGAAATTCATTTTTAGTTTTGAATTGCTTCGTCATTTTGTGCTTTATTCTTTTCCCAAAATAGCATGCAACTATAACACATTGTCAAAAGTAAATTGCCACACCATCAAACTAAATAGTTCTGGTGAGACTGATTTCAGATAGCACTGCAGGTCAGATGAGTTCACCTCAGTGTTGCATGCGCTCAGTTTCTCCTTGTACAGTCATCCAGATTAAAAACATGTATGAGACAGTTGTAGTGATTTTGCGCGGTCACCCTGCAGGACAAAGGTCTGTCATTGTTCTTTGTCTCTTTGGGAACTTCTCGTGCTGGGCCAGATGGCTCGATACGTTATGTAGCGTAGGAGCTGTCTGCCTCTGTACACACTATTCCAGACTGCTGTGTAATTATCTTTCCCTGCAAGGACGCTGCTCCTCAGCCTGTGTGGTGTACCATCCCCTCCTCCCCACCCATCCCAAAAAAACAAAAAGGAAAAGGAAGAAGAACCTATATTTGAGAGCTCAATTGTTTTCACATGCTTTGCAGGGTTCCCTTGAGCTTGTGGAAGTTTTAGTACACAAGTGTCATCGCTAAACTCCCTGTAGAGATTGTAGAAAAGTAGCTGATGCATTCGTTTAACATGGCACTCGGTTAGATCCCGGATCGGCATGGGATATGTAAAAACTGTTCCAGGTGAAAAGAAGTCTGCTGAGGCGGAAATCTCAACTGGGCAAACCAGTTCAGAGACGCTTAAGCCACACATGCTTTGTTACATCTAGAGTGAAATGGATGACTGCATAAGAGCCGAATAGGAATACATTTGGAAATTGTCGCGGTCACCTAAGAAGTAAAGAACAAATTCACAATGTGTAACGCATTTGTCAATTTGCATTTTAATCAGTCGCATAAATGTCTAAAAAATAAGTATAAGGAATCACTTTCCTTGTGTTCCTTCGCTTACATTTGCACGTCCCTCTTCATGGCCTGTCATTGGTAAAATATAATTCTCGTAGTTTAATAGCTGACAGCTGTCGCATGTCTGAGAGCGTTGGGGCCTGTTTGTTAAGTCAAGCTCGTGCTCTCTACGACTACGCTGCGCAGATTCAAATTTTGTTTTCATTCTTTCAGTGCAACCACCATCGTCAAATGAACACCAACTGAGTAAAGGAACATATGCTTGAAATGTGTGTCTCTATAACCCCCCCTTTTTTTTTCTTTGTCACAGATTAAAGGGGAACAAAGCCCACTTTTAACTTCAATACATCAAAAACTGCCAATGGAAGACCATTAACTGGGCTCTCACTCAATTTCAATTCACTTCACTTTATTTTGAACATGTGGGTAAAGACAAAAGACAAGAGGAAGAAGCATAAAAATAGAAATTCGCCATAAAAATGTGGCAAACCTTTTGACTTTCGGGCCTAAAAGCAGTGAAAAACATCAAAACTCAGATCAACACTTCTACCAGATCCGTGTGTCTGTGTACAAGTATCCGTGCGGGCGTGTGTGTGAGACAAAGCGAGATGCATACAACAGTACTTGTTTTTGTTCTGCAGACGAATTGAAGCCGTAGAGATGCCGGTAGTGTCAACATAGGCAAGTTGCTGCTTGCGGCTTCCCTTCAGTTCCATAAATTTCTTAGTAGTGCTGTTTTGTGCCCAAACATGTTTAAAATAGATGGCTAATTAGCCGCTTCAGTCGCCCCGTGACTACCATATTATTTACGAAACACACAGCATTAAGTATTTAACACAATAATAGCATTGTATCCCCAACCTGTGTCTGCTTGTTTCAATCGTACTAGCGTGGGTTAATACCCACCTGAACAGTCGGGAGCCTGAAACATCCCTTAGTCACCGTTTAGTAATGCTGAAGCAGTTGAAAGAAATGTATTCAGCAACAGTTTTGATCACCAGTTCATCACTTATCGAGCAAAAAATGCCAAAAAAAACCTGAGGTTTCAGTTTTTCAAATGTGATCATTATAAATTGAATATTTCAGGGGTTTGGACTGTTGCTTAGAAAAACAAGACATTTGAAGACAGACGGATTGATAACGAAAAAAATCATTAGTTCCAGCCCTGATTAAAACTTTCTCTTAAGTAAGACATTTTGTCTCCACCACGGCTCACGATAGATAACTTTCTCTACCCGGCAGTTAAATTCCATTTCCAATATAAGAGTGCAATGTGTAAGAGGTTTACCAAAGTAACTTGTCTTTTTTAGGTGCTACATCTCTTGAAAAAGGCTGCAGTACATCAGAGCTAAATTTTGATATAAAAACATATATTTGAAGGTTTAAACTGTAAACTGTGTATTTCTGTATGTCTTAAGTCAGTGTTACAAATTGATAAACAAATTATTCAAATTTGTTAATTTTAATAAGGTTTGAATCAAAGGAAAATTTTTGACATCTTGCTGAGATCACTCTTGTCTGAGAAAACAGCTAACCTTGTCTTTAACCTGGCTCTGTTTAAAGACAACAAAATCTGCCTACCAGCACCACTAAAGACCACTAATTAACATGTTACATCTCTGTTTGTCTGTTTCATTTCTGGTGTGTGTAAAAACAACAGGTTGTTTTTAGGACAGGAGTTTATGTGTGGGGCTATTTCTTGGCCAGTCACAGTCACTTCCTGGAGTTTCTGCTCATGGTGGCAACAAGACTCCAGAAACTTACTGCTCCCAGCCAAGAAACACTCCTTTAAGACTATTATATTGCTATAAAGAACCCTTTTTCTAAACAGGAACTTGACCTTTTGAACAAAGTGTAACCTGACTGTGTGTGGTTTGCTGTAGGGGCTTTTGTGATCTGCTGGACTCCCGGCCTGGTGGTTCTGCTGCTGGACGGCCTCCACTGCACCAGCTGTAACGTAATGAAATTAAAGCGCTGGCTGCTGCTCCTGGCTGTGCTCAACTCCGTCATGAACCCCTGCATCTACTCCTACAAGGACGAGGAGATGTGGATGACCTTCAAGAACCTCCTGCGCTGCATCGGGAACGGCACGCGACGGCAGCGGTCGACCAAGGCCAACGCCAGGCCGCTCAGCTCTGCTCAGGACACGGGCAACAGTCAGCCCTCAGAGGAAACCAAAAATGACGATCAGGGCATACTCAAGACCTGAAACTGGAACTTGTTAAGCATCAACCAGAACTTCTGGATGTAACTTATGAAGATACAGATTGGAGTTGACTTGACAGAGAAACTACAAGGGGTCTCAGGGGGTTGTGCTCCTCAGATTAAAAGTACTTTCTTGAAGAGACACTGCAGACCAGCTGCTCCAGCACAGAGCCGGAGTTGTGGTGAGATGGTAATAAGGGACTTCTAATGCACTGCTAATTCCCCAACTCGATGAATTTACAGTCCTTTTTCAGGATCTTACAGACCCATTCGTGAGTAATGGGAGATTCCTGTTGCTGTTTCATCCTGCTCTTTTTGTCTTCCTCATCACATTCCTGTGGCCTATTTAAACCTGCAGTGCGGGACTTTTACATATTACACGAACATCCGTTTCATTCAAATCCCTGCCAAACGAGTCGACACAATGCTGACTAAGTCTATCACTGCTAGGTAAATTTCTCTGTATTGTGCAGTGGATGATGCGTTTTACGTCAGCCACAAATGATTGGTTAACCAGAGAACAGGGAACAGCCGTCCACGACAAAGTAGACGACAGCGACTAGGAGTATGGCGAACCTGTGGCGCCATAAGCACGTCAACAGTGTTTCTGTAATTACTCTCACTGCCAGAGGAAGGAGACAAAAGTTCCACACTGCAGGTTTAACATTGGATAATACTGCTCTCCAATGGCTGAAGAAAGAACCCAGTATGAAGTACAGAGTGGCACATTTCTACTTTTAGCTCCTTCGTGTAAAACTGTGTACATCTGATTGAATTACCCTGTTGGATTCCTTCCTGTGTAGCTTTTGAGGAAGTAATACTGCAATGCATGATCTAGCTAAGAAATGTAACTTGTTTAGAGTCAGGTACCATGAAAATGTAAGGTGTGAGGATTATTTCCTGTTTTTAAACTAAAAATACTGTAAACTGCTGTACTATATGTGTGTGCACTTGTACATCCTGTAAAATGCTTTCAAGAACAGGTAATTTCAACTGAATTTCAACCAGTTTTACATCAGTTCACACCCTGACTTTTTTTGTAAAGCAGCTTTGTCTCTGGAGAAGAGATAACACGGTCACTCCTTTCTATAGTCTTTTATCACCTCACCTAAACAAAGAGATAAACTCCCACCGGCAACACCTCATGGAGGCAAACTTGTTCTCTCAGTAGCATTTTAACACATCCGCTTCAACTCACTGAATGGCTGCTGTCGCTCTGACGAAACAGCTGTTCACCTGACAGTGCAGGGGTTGTAAAATGATTGCGACACACTGGAGGTATGCTGGAGGTTCAGCTTACACTGAGTACCTGCAGGAACCAAAGAGGATATGACTGAATAGACTGAAACTTACCCACACACACACACACCCTGACCCCCACCCTGACCAGGCTGCTCTGACGACTTCATTGATAAATCATTGACAGAGTGACTCTTCTTCAACCTGCTGTACAGTATTTATGCCACTCCTGCTGTAAAGGACACGACATCGTTAAAGCTGTATTTTTTTTTTTTTTTATCTTGGGAGTGTAGGAATGCCACATATGAGCGTGGTGAGAGAGGTTTACAGCTCCAGTGCTGGTGCTTATTGAACTGAGACTATTCATGGACATTCCTGTGTGGTGTGACTTTTAAAGGATCTGTGTGTAGGATTTAGGGGGATCTACTGGCTTAATGGATTATAATATTCATAATTATGTTTCCATTAGTGTACAGTCACCTGAAAATCAGAATTGCTGTGTTTTTCTTTTCCTTAGAATGAGCCCTTCATATCGACGTAGGGAGCGGGTCCCCTTCTATGCTGCATGGCCATGTTTCTACAGTAGCCCAGACTGGACAAACCAAACACTGGCTCTAGAGCCTTTCACATTTTTATGTTACTTGAAGGCCACCGTAGATTCTCCTACATGCTTGAAAGGGACAGGAGCGAGGGAAGAGGTCTACAACCTCACTGTTCGATCCCACTAAATACTACACACTGGTCCTTTAACCTGTTGGACTTTTAAAATCATATAAATGAACACTTTTTGTTAAGTAACAGCTGTTGGAGGTTTATGGGTTTTTGTTGTCAAACATCAAACGTGTACAATATGTGTTTTTTTCCTGATGAAATGAGACAATAAGATACAGAAACAGGAAGCAGCATAGAGGTTAATTCAACAAAAGGGCATGCAGTTATATTACGGTAAAGAAGGAGCATGAATTTGACTACATATGTAATAGGTCCTCTAATATCTATCAAGTTCAATATGTTACCCTCAAAGTACCAAAATAACAAATCAAATAATAGTTTTGTAGAATAATGTATAATAATAATATAGAGAATGTAACTCAATCTTAGAATTTTATGAATTTTCTACATTAATTTAATACATTTTTACTACATTTTTAGCCATGATAGCCGTAGGACTCATTGCAATGTCGTTGACTGGTTGGTTAGTTCGTCCACTACTTTGGTCCACAATGAAATATCTCAACAACTACTGATGCCATTATATTTTGTACAGACATTCACAATCCACATCCTAATCCTTATGACGTTCCCCTGACTTGTCATCAATTGCTACCCATAGGTAAGATTTCACTTATCTGGTGAAATATGTCATTCTGAGACAATGAACTAAACATTTCAACATTTAGTGTGACTTTTCTGCTAATGCCACTATTAATTGACTACTGGATGGATTACCATAAAATTTGATTCAGACATTCATGCCCCCCTTAATAACTTTGATGATCCACTCACTTTTCCTTCAGTGCCATCATCAGGTCAAAATTTGAATTACTTATTTTGTGACCAAATACCAACAAAACCAATGACATTTTCATCAGCCTCAGCTGTACTTTGTGTGCGTGGTCAACATGACAAACATTATTCTACAATTCTACAGTTTCATTTACCAGACGCTTTTATCCAAAGTGACATCTATACCTGCTAAAACATCAGCATGCATTTAGTTTGGCCTCACAACACTTGAGCGACTGGAGCTTTTTCAAATGTTGCACACCACCCATTTGGCACCTACGCTCGCCAAAACAAACCAAAAGATTACTTGTAAATCCTGTTTGACCGAGTCAGACTGTCTCCTGATTCTAAATGAAAATAACTGTCACTAACTGATAATACCTAAAAACGTCTGGCGGCACCACAGTGCTCAACGCTGAAAGGATTATTTCACACTCCTATTACATGACTTGTAGTGCAGTCAATAGTTGATGAAGCACCGTTGCCTGAGATTTCTGGTGCTCAAGAGCTGCCACTTAAGGATGATTTACTCTGTTCAGGCCAATTAATGGGTGACCTTCAGTTGCCATTCAGTCAGTTACATTATTGGCTAAAGTGCTGAAGAAAATCAGAATTGACTCTTAAAGTGGGAGGAACAAGACCCTCCTCTGAATTAGAGTAATAAAAAAATAACCACAGACAAGTAGTAAGTCAAATTTAATTAACTGGGTTAGCTGTCACCATTTGAATTGTCCTGTAAATGTCACCTATCTGAAAATTTTCAATAAATGTGGAAATTGTTGCAGTCTAAAGGAACAGTGAAACACATTTAAACATTAAAACATGTTTTAGGTTATAAACTGCATATTGTATACATCTAGTCATTGTAAATATGTGCTGTTTAATACTGTATACACCCTGTTTCTGTTGTAACCAGAAAGTCTGTGAATCCTGTTAAAGTTTCCAATCTGCCCTCTAATTTACTCAAGTCGACATGCTTGAAATGCAAGCCTATTGTTCATAACCTTTCACTCTTTGCGACCACAAACCCACAGCCGTTTTTATTTTGCCCTCATTCTCTAGGTAACCTGCTTTTACTACATTCCTAATCCCATGTTATATTTCATTACCCAGTAAAAAAGATTTAATTTCCCACTCAGGATTTAATCCCCTAAACACAACCAGCCTCCTCTGACAGCAGAAGGAAAAGGTTCAACACTGTACATTTTACTCATAGAAAACTACTCAGGTTGTAAATGACATTCACTTTATGTTTCAGGTTGAGGTTTGAAGCCGCGTGGTCTCCATTAAAAACATGCTGTATTGTAGCAACGACTGTATGTCCTCAGCAGAGCCCTCTGTAGACGTGTCGTGCCACGCTGGTTTTACATTCCCAAAAACATGAACTGTAAACTATGTGGTGTGGCAGGCCTTTTTCTACAGCTGTGCTGTAATTATGCATTCTTGAAAAGCCAATTAAATTTCACAGATGCTCAGAAATGCTGTCTTTTGGTTTGGTCTTAATCTCAGGGTGAACAGATGTAGGTGGAGATGGAAAATGTTTATCAGTACACATCAGTATATAAATACTCCCTCTGACATAAAGGCAATGACTATTCAATGTTAAATCATATATAATTTACAGAATTAAATGGTTTCTGGTACAAAGTTCCAGCATGCATCATTGTTCAATGTGTGGGCTTGCTGAACTTGATGATACAGACAATATGGTAGTGGTGACAGTCTGAGATTTTTTGCATATGTAAATAGTGAACAAATTTAATTTATATAGCACTTTTATTGTTTAACAGAATCAAGTGGTGACACAATTCTCCAAGTGTCCTGTAACTAGTGCTGGGTATCATACATCAGTACTTCAGTTAGCATCAGTCAATTTTTGTGTGAATACTTATAGGGGACGTCTTTGTGTGGCTGCACCTACAACCAATACAACCACCTGTTATCATAGGAGCAAAATTCAATACTTAGATCAAGGGATGACAGCTGAGCTATCTCCATCTCTTCCCAAGGAAGACTGTGAGATGCGGCTAAAAGCTCCAGAAAATGGTAGTTAAAGTTTTTTGTCAAACAATTGAGAAGTTTGGCTTCAGCTTCAGCTCTGCTCGCTTATGATCTGGGATTGGGACAATTTGTTTTTATAGAGTCCTAATCAGTCCTAACCCTGTATCTTATTGGCTACACACCCACTGGCCAAAGGATGACACAGAGAAACATCCTCAACAAAATAAGAAGATACTGGCAGAAGGCATGGTCTCTTCACATACAGACACCACCACAGATGACTACTAGGGCATAAGTGATGATTGAGAGGGATAATTATTTTAAGTCCATACCCTTTATCCACTGCTGAAAATATAAAGTGTATTAATATTAAAGTCGTGTTGAACAGAGTTGAAGGTTCAAATTGAATTCCACTAATTTAAGGTAGTATAGTATCATGCAGAAGGCTTCAAACAGGAGAAACGGTGCTCTGTTGGCCAGCTCAGTGTGCAACAGAGACTTCTGGGTGACTCTGACCTGTAGGTCAGTGAAGGTGAGCTGAAGCACCTCGTGAGTGATTAAACTGTGATTGGAGATCCTCCTCAGCTGATTGGACAATTAGAGACAAGGGAGAGGGTGGGCCTCAGGAATAAATAAAAAAAAAACATTTGGGGAAGGGTGCTTTATCTGTGTTGAGGTGACTGCACGCACACACACACACACATGCGCAAAACACACACACGCACACACACAGATTTGGTCAGTCAGTCAGTTCAGAACAGGTCCAGCCACAGCAGCATACCTCCTCATGGCTCTACGGACAGTGGCATCCCTTTACCTGTGCTTCCTGCTGGTAAGTTCTCACACTGTAGAGGATTTACAAATATAACACTGTAAAAGATTTAATTCAAGATGGACTATGGACTGATACCAGCCACATATGTTTAAAGTTAACCTGTTAATAGTGATGTGAAATGAGGGCAGGGGTGATGCACTGCCTTATGGCTGTATTACACAGAGGAAAGAATATAAAGTACTGTGTAAACTGAGTGAACAGCATATTATTCACATTTTCATGTATTGCTGAGAAACCCCCCTTGCTTTTGTTGTCTTGTCAGAAACACTTGTCGCTGCGGGCATGTGGTCATGGGCTTGTGGTGTTTCTGTGTATCGCTGGGTTACTTGCCAGCTGGTGCTGATTTGCTCAATTATAAACCATTCTGTAACCAAGCTTTATTAAAAGATAATGCTGTGATTCTTACCAACATTTATTCACCACCGTGCTTTTGACAGTGACGCTGATGTTGTCGGCTGATGTTTGATTGTACTCTTTCAATCATGTTGGCTTAAAACCAACCGAACAGAGCTGAGTTGTGTATTTAATTTATTGACACACTCACAGACCAGTTCTGACTCACTCATAAAACACTTTACACACATTTTCAAATTTGTTTACAAAGCAAAAAAAATGCCTTTATGTGAAAAAGCTCCCTGTCTTGCCTGCAGGGAGTAAATTGCTGGCATGATCTGGACAACACAGAGTACGACTGTTGGCCGATCAACAGTCCGAATGAGTACAACATGATAAGCTGTGGTGGTGAGTTTTTTTTATACATGTATTTGTCTGGTTGGCTCTCTGTTTGCAGTTGAAACAGCTGATCTGTAGTTGTTTTGAGGGATTTATGTGTGAGTGCTCACTGAAAAATGATTGATTTACTTCTTGTGTTCAGAATGAGTTACGGTGACTTAGTAGGTGAGGTTCAACAGGTTTAATGCAAATACAGCATGCATTATCTCCTACTGCATGCATATGCACACTGTTTAATTGTGCGTGCTCAGGTGACATGTGTGTTTCACAGGTCTGGAAATGGCCTGGGTGCAACGTCCGCCAGAGAAAATAACCAATGGGGAAGAGTTCAATGTCTCATACACGGTGACGGCCTCAGATTCCTTCTACGAGTACACAGTCAAGAACAAGATTTTCCAGTTCAGGTGACTGCGTTACATGAAAACCTGGAATCTTAAACGTCTGCCGTGCCCAGAACGCACACACACACACACACACACATATGCAGCCATGTATTCTTATGCACATATTTGAGATGAGGTTGCTGGGAAAAGTTGAGAGATACTCAATTCTGGACAACACTTCCTGATGGCTATACAATTACTGAAATACATATGTACACACACACACACACACACACACAGTGTAAATTTCACACAGTGTATCAATATACTTAAAAACAGAGAACAATTACAATGAATCAGATAATACACATAATCAATTACTAATTCCTGGTTAATACATGTGTGTAATTAAACATGTCTGTTGGCTTCATTTAGGTTAAAACCTGTTTTCATTTTCTCATTTACGCTCCGAGAAAGACAAGATGATCTTCAGGTTTTTGTTTGAGCTTCCATTGTAAATAGCGTCATGGGGTGTTGTGTTAATTAATTTATTTGTCTACCTGCCCTTGCTCCCTTGAAGTAATGCATCAGAGGCAAAGAGGTTCTGTCATGAGCACGAGTGCCCGGCAAACTGGAACAACGCCAATGAAATGAACTGCTGCGTGTATCACGCCAACATCCACTCCTGTCCTCTTGGTCTGATGGTGGGTATCCAGCAGTGTGTTGCACAACGCAGGTTTCATCTCACCAAACACATCCAGTTCACACTTCCAGCTCTTCATTGTGCCAACTGTGTATGATTTTTGCTTTGGTAGAAATGTTAAAATAGTCTACATGACACCATGTTTTTATGGCTGCAGCATTACATCAAAGGCGTGAGAAGTATTCAGATCCTTTATTTTAAATCTGCCAAGTGGTACTTTGATATATGAATAAATGTACAACGTTGCATCTTTGCCAAATAAGTTCACACGATGCTGATTCAGCCTATCACTGCTAGGTCCGAAAGTCACAAGTACCTCATATTCGTATTTTTAAAAGAATGTGCTGTCAAGCCATCATGGCATGAAATCATGGAAAAGGCAAATGAAGTTTTGTTTGTGAAGTTGTTGAATGAATTGGGAAGTTTAAGACTTCTGAAACATCCACCCTGAGGAAAAAACATCACCTGAAAGACAGACGTGTAATTATGATAAGAATGATATATTTATAGAAGATATATTTATAAAAACTACAGAAATGTCAATTTTAGTAAAGATTTTAATTCAATTATATTAAAAGTTTCTAGAGGCGAATCAACTCTGGGAATGAGCTATTCAAATATCAGAACTTAGTAACACATGAATGAACTGTCTAAAGGGCACAAGAAACTTCTCCGAACATCTTTTCTCTCTTCACAGAAACAAGGTGGAATCTGTGGCCCATGGATTCCTGACGATGGTAAAATAGTGACTCACACTGTATCCAAAGCCGGCAAGATGACCCAGAAATACTGGACTTCAAAGGTGAGCCAACCCAAACAAAGCTCTTCAAAAAACGGGGTAATTTCTAACATGTGTTGAGGTTTGGAGAAGGTTAGTAGCATTTCTTACCATCGTATAACATGTTAATACAAATATATTATCTTATGTGTTGTTAACACACAAAGACACAAATCTCCAAATATAATCATCCTCTACTGAAAATTCACCAACTGCATTGTTTCACTGACAGTGTGGTCCACCACCTTTTTTGAGTCAAGGAGTCCGTCAAATGGCAGATGTTCAACTTGGACTTTGTTGTCTTAAGGGGATTCATCTTGCACCCATTCAAAACATAAAAGTCGTGATCAAAGTGAGGCATCCTTTGTGAAGCCTGCAGTCTGTTATGCTGGTACGTCACGATAGGACATGACAGCAGGTTGTAATTACTTCTCTCTTAGCAAGAAATTACAGGGGTAAGCCATACTTCGAGTTGTGGCTTATCAAACGACTGTAAATTCAAAAGTGCAGACAACTGAGTAAAAAACAAAAATGAATTCATGCATGATACAATTTTATAGTTGTGATTAAAATCTGACAGCTTATTCTCTTCAGCTCAGATTGTTTTCTGACTGTTTGGATTTTAAGTGGAGTAAAGTGTGACAGTTTTCTGAGTGACTTTCTTTCTTTGTATATTGTTTCCAACTATAATTATAGTTATCCTAACAGCCAACAGTATGAATAATTTGCATGGCTCTTTCATTCATGCATTTTGTTTTATTTAGTGAGCGACGGCCTACAATCATTTTGTTGTTTAATCATCTGACTTGTTAATATACAACCTAACTCTTCTACAGTACAAGTGCATTTTACTTCAATCACGTTGTTTTCTTGCGCAGGTGGTGCTGATCCATGTGGGAGTCACCTCAGTCATTGCGCATATCAAAATAGGACAAATGCATGCAGCGCTGGAGTCCAAAGTGCTTGTTGTGAGTGCTCAAGGTCAGTCTGCTGACACTCGTAAAGTTTCCATTTGTGGATTTGTTGGATCAGCAAGTGCTGAGTAATGTCTCTGTTGCTCAGCCAGAATCCTTTAAAACTATATTTGTAGAAGTCACCGTCTTTGAGGCACTAAATAAATAAGTTGTTTTATAAACCAGACAAAGAGAAACACATCCTGAAGCTCTGCAGAAACAGTAGGAAAAAGATCAGGCTGTGTGCAAACCTGCAGTACAATAGCTTTCATTTCAAAACTACTGCTTCACTATCAGCTGAGTTACTTTAATAACCTTGATTTTGTCTGTACTGTTAGAAACTTCATTAGCCAATACAAGTTTCTACTTGTAGGAAAGATATATACATACTTTTATACAAATACTTATTTGGTGGAAAGCAATTACATTTACTTAAGTACTGCATTTAAGTACAATTTGAATACTTGTACTTGAGTTTTTCATTTTCTGCCACTTTATAATTCTACTCAATCACATTTATTTGATAACTATAGTTACGAGTTACTTTTTTGTGATGAATTATTATATATTAAGATAAGATAAAGTAAGACTTTATTGATTCCCATTTGGAAATTCAAAAGCTACCCAGCTGTATATAAACTAGTTAAAAAGTAGAGCCACATACATTTAAAGTGTTGTGCACATTAATACATCAATAATTATGATACAATATAATTACAATACAATCATGTAGTATACATCATCCTGAAGTGAACCATTCTGCATAAATGAGTCCTTTTACTTTTGGTACATTTTTGATGCTTTTACAGCATTTTGACTGCAGGCTTCTGACTTGTAAGAGAGTATTTTTACGGTGTGGTTTTGTTGCCTTTACTTAAATTAAAGATCTCAGTACTTCTTCCGCCACTGAATTTATTTGAAGGAAACCTAAAATGTCAAAACGTGTGATTGTGTTTCAGTGTGTGGGGACGACATCTGCGAGCTGGAGGAGACGTGTCTGAATTGTCCTGCAGACTGTGGCATCTGCCCAATGTCCATCACTATCAAAGTGGCCATCGGGCTTCCAGTCGCTCTCTTCAGCAGCGGCTTCATCCTAACCATGGTGGTCAGTCTTTGTGACACACACACACACAAACACACACACACACACACACACACACAAACACAAGAGAGGTTTCAAGCTCTCATGTTTATCTCCATTTCCGCCCTGTAGTGGCTGCAGTACCAGAAACAGAGGATGTTTTGGGATGAAAGCTGGATCATCAACTACAAGAGCATAATATTTGGTAAAATGTCTCATGCTGAAGCTGTTAAAACTGTTTACAGACATATTTCTACAGAAAACGTAACTTACATGAAAACTCTTTCACTTTCTTTGAAGACGTTGGTGTGCTTCAAGAATGGATCACTTTCATTTTACCTTAAAGCAACAAGACTGTGGCTGCCAAAAAAAAGTGTTGATATGTCTCTTATATCATCTGGTACATCTGATGCTATAATGTGAATTGCATTCTCAAATGATTTTTTTTATGTACAGTATATAATAGTGGGTCAGGGCTGAAGGTCATTTTACCCTTTATGCACCTTCCAATAAAAGCATTATTATTCATTTATAAAATGTAGTCATGCATGGATTTTGTTTGCAGTAAAATTTCTCCAAACTATTCTTGAATTAACAGTAAACTGACCCTGTGTCTGGTGTCTGCAGGTCGAGCACGCTGCATGGGCCTCGGCAGCATCAGTCTGCAGCACATCAAGAGCATCTCCACCGTCAGTCAAATTACTGATGTGACCATGTGTACCGGAGTCAACACCTCCTTTAAACAAAGCTTCATCCAGCCGGGCATCTAGTGAGAAATATTATTATTAGTTTTTTTAAAAAAATGCTCATCAATCAGAAAGATTTAACTATCAGAAGTAAAAGGATGTAATACTTTACTCTTTCATTTAGACATACTTGCTCTTTTGCTCTTTTACTGTATGGATCAGTAAAATCTTGACAGAATTATAAGGATCACCATTGTACAGTTGTAGAAGTGTGAAATCATCATCATTCAGGGGAAATTCACTTTACAACAGAAAAGCTGAGAGGCAATAAAACAGATATGATCTTTGAATTAAAAAAAAATAGATTTGGAGTCTGACTTGATGATCTTACTGTTACAGTGATGGGAGGACAGTGGCAGTGAAACGCATCCAGAATAAAAATTTCACCCTCTCTAAAACCATCAGGAAGGAGGTGAAAGAAGTTAGGTGAGGAAAATCTTGCAGAGGAAATATTTTACTGACATAATAAAGTCTCCCACATGAAAGAACAACTCCTGCAACTTATGTATTTTTCCATGTTTGCTACAGGCAACTGGACCACCCCAATCTATGCAAATTTATAGGTGGTTCTATCGAAGTCCCTTACGTCAGTATCATCACAGATCACTGCCCCAAAGGAAGCCTGTCTGATGTCCTGCTGAATGATGACATCCCCATCAACTGGGGCTTCAGGTGAGAAAAATTTACACACAGCTTTATTTTTAAGACGCTGACCATTAATCTGATTGTTGCAGTGTTTTACTTTTTCTTGTGCTTTTTCCTACTTCAGAATGGTTTATAGTTTATACTATAAAATCATGGTCCAGTCACTGCACGCTGTTGATTACATCCCTGATTCCAAAAAAGCTATGCTATGTAAAATGTAAATAAAAACACAATGCAATCATTTGCAAACAACAGTTTTACGATGTGCCCCTGAGCCGATGTCCCAATGACACAATCATGTGTTTGACAAAGTGGTGAACCTCGCTCCATCCTTGCTTGTGAACGATTGAGTCTTTCCAGGATGAACCTTTCATACCCAATCATGATACTATCACCTGTTATCAATGAACCTGTTTACCGGTGGACTGATCCAAACAGATGTTTTTAGATCAGTCCACAACTTTCACAGTCTTTTGTTGCTCCTGTCCCAACTTGTTTTAACAGTGTTGCTGCCATCAAATTCAGAATAAGCAGATATTTACAAAAATTACTGAAGTTGATGAGCTCAAACATTAAACATATCACATATATTTAAAAGGATTGGCAAATTATTTTTTTCTTTTTTATTTATGTTTTCCATAGTGTCCCAACTTTTTTGGAATCAGGTTTGTAGATGAGGGTGTGTGTGTGTGTTGTGTGTGTGTGTGTGTGTGTGTGTGTGTGTGTGTCTTTTTTATTCCACAGATAACTGGCCCACAGATGTCGACATGATGTGATGAAATACAAAATGTGTTTCGCTGAGTAAAACCTCAGCAGGAAATGTCAGATTTTGGTGTCAATCCCGCAGATGAGCAATGAGGACAGCTGCTTTCCAGACTGATTATTTTACACCACAATTCCACGCCGAGCAACAAGCTATCATAGAAAAGCCTTAAATACAGTTTTTCTCAATAGAGCATAAGCTACGAGACATAAAGTATTATATTTTTGTGTTGTGGCTGTGGCACGACTTGATGCTTGAACACCTAAACAGTAGCATTTACGAGAGTTTCTTCCCTCATACAGACTGTCCTTTGCCACTGACATTGCCCGCGGGATGTCTTACCTCCACCAGCACAAGGTGTTTCATGGGAGGCTTCACTCCAGAAACTGTGTCATTGATGATCGCTGGGTGTGCAAAATCTCAGGTAACTTGAGGCTGCAGAGTGCCAGGTTGTTATATTCTGTTTTCAGCAATTAGTCACTCAACCTACACAGTTCACAGCAGCAATGTTATTATCAAGGCAAAGTAAAAAGCAACATCCCACGTTGCTGTACTCTGTTATTTTTCTGGCTTCAGATTACGGGCTCACAGCCTACAGAAAAGAGGACTTTGAGGCCATCAGTAATGGCTTCAATTGTGGAGATGTAAATCGTATATATTGTGCCCCAGAGGTGATGCTGGGAAGCAGCTCCAACATGACACCGGCAGCAGATGTCTACAGGTGTGTTTTTGTGTGTCATTTTATAAGCAGTTAATTTTGGATTGCAATATTTGGACCACATGACAGTAATATAAAAGATGTGGAAACAGAGTTATGGTGGACATGCAAACATCTTCATTCTGGTTGAAAAGTGTTGCTGAATCTTAGTAACTGCACTGGGAAATATGTGGAAAATAATATCCTTTCTCTACTTTTCCCTCAGCTACTCCATGATTCTGGTTGAGATTGCAACTCGCTCTGACCTCATTTCAGTGAGTATGACAGCCTCCTCTGAAGATTACAACCTTCATCTTCCTTTTAATCTTTGCTTTGTAACCAGCAGTCCTCTCTATCAGGACCAGGCTGAGGGAGTGAGGATGGATGTCATGTGGCGCCCCCCTCTGCCTGAACTTACAGCAGGGAAGGCAGATACTGACTGTCCCAGTCAAGCAGACTACTGCGAGGTCTGTCACATGTGCAAATGTTGCTAGAACTGAATAGGAACTATGCAAATGTTAGATTAGTATTGTATGTCAAATGCCTAATACTGTGTGAACATATTAGACAATGAGTTGTTGCTCTATTCTCTCGGACACTCGAGCAGCTCATTAAGAAGTGTTGGTCTCATAACGTCACCATGAGGCCCACGTTTGAGCAGGTGAAGAAGATGCTCGACAAAATGAACCCGCACAAAGTCAGCCCTGTGGACATGATGATGAACCTGGTAATGACCCCCTGAAATATGGTAAACTAGCATGAAATAACAATGACACAGTGTGTATTAAATCTACCATTAATAGTACAAGAAATATACCAAATATAATGTGATATATTTGCATTAGAAAACCTACATTTCTGAAATGGTTGTATTTCAAAGCTAAGAAAAAAAAGAAGTGCTATTTGTGCCATCTGGATTTTTGTGAGTTTCACACCCAAACAGAGTTTCTTTAACTGCAGATGGAGAAGTACAGCAAACATCTGGAAGCCATAGTTGCTGAGAGAACACAGGACCTTCTTCAAGAGAAACAGAAGACAGATCGGCTGTTATACAGTAAGTCAGGATAACAGTGTGGAGTGATGTGACAGTGTTGCATTGCTCTAATGATTAATCCCAAGCAGAATCACGCTGTCAGCCAGCTACAGCTCTCAGGAATGTGTCTTGGTGATGTTGCAAAGATAGCACTGATACGTCTAATTCAAGCAGGACCAGATTCATAGTGACGTCAAGAATTATCTATCTACAGATGTAATCTATCTATTATGTAAGGGATGATGAAATGTAAGCTATAAAATGTGTACATACAGATTCAGTATCTACAGTGTGTACATGTCATAATGCAGCATATGGAAAGTTGCTCAAGGCAGAGTTGTTACTGTTTAGTCTGTTAATCATTCACATGACTTCCAGTTGCACTTGAAAGTGTAGATCTTGAAGTATTAAAGGACACGATCAGATGTGCTCACTGCCATCTAGTGGTGCAGAAGTAGCATCGTCATCGTTCCTGCTCATTGCCCAAAGGAGAGAACATTTTTCAGCAGACATATGTTAAGTCATGAAATTCCTGTGCAGGTATGTTACCAAAACCGGTGGCTGATGACCTTCGGCAAGGTCGAACAGCAGAGGCTCAGAGCTTCTCCAATGCCACCGTCTACTTCAGGTGTGTGTTGTGTAAAGCAGGGATGAATACAGATTGACTTTTTGTTGTTTCCCCCCTCTGTTCATTGTTATGTTACATGCAATTTCCTTCCTCTTTTTCAAAGATTGTTTGGTTATATACCTGTAGAATGACAGATGACTGACTATGTATTACTCCCCTGTGACAGTGATATTGTCGGCTTTACTCAGCTGTCTGGCGCCAGCACCCCCACCAGGTTGTGAACTTCCTCAACCAGCTCTACACCACCTTTGATGACATTATTGACAATTATGATGTCTATAAAGTGGAGACAATAGGCGATGCTTGTAAGTAAGGATGATAAAGTTTTTAAAAAATCAATTTCAGCTTTAAATTAAAAAGAAAAAATTCGATGATAAGCAGATACACAACTGATTTACTGAAGCCTATCAATTGTCTGTTCTCGCATTTTATTATCAGTTCATCTCTCTCTCTTCCTGCATTGTCTCTTTTCACGGAATAATGGCTAAACCTCCAGACATGGTGGTCTCTGGGGTCCCTCAAGAAAATGGCATCAATCATGCTGGAGAGATAGCCAGCATGGCTCTTGATCTGGTTAGTGTCTGCCACACCTTCAAGATCCCTCACAAACCCAACACACAGCTGAAGATACGTGCCGGCATCCACTCAGGTACTGTGGACATTTATCAGTTTATATGACCACAAACTGTATACCATGTCCCAGTCAAACTGTGCTGTCCACTATTAAAAAAACACATATAATCTGAAGGCAGGGGGCAGTCCAGGTAGCAGAATGTGATAGGAACCTTAAACAACCTCTTTGCTTATATGAGAAGCTGAAAATAAATAAAATTGAATGTAAATGCAGCAAAAATTGTAATAAGAGTTTTAACTTACTGAGTACTTTGATAAAGGTGTGTTGTTTCATAGGCAAGAACAAAGCTATTTACATTCCTTTCAAAATGGCTTTCCACATCTGATCATTACAAAAAGGATAGTGCCATTAAAACATTATTTTAAAGTCTGTACAAACCAATATGTACATTATCATTCAATATCTAGAAAATTGCTTTTTGACTTGAACCATCATCGTGGGTCTTCAATTGCTATGCAGATCAGTTTTGAGGACACGTAGGATGCCTTTTTTTTTTTTTTTTTTTTTTTAATGAATTTTAAGTAAAGCTTTCCCCTCTGACCTTGATAATGCTATTCTCCTCCTGTATGCTCGTGCCTCAGTCATTTTTCCTGATTAATTCTGTTTGGATCAGCTCCATATTTAATGCATTAATATTACAGTTTTAGTTCATATTCACAATCATTGATTTGACTGTGTCATATGTACATGTATGTAGGTAAAAGTACCTCTAAAATTTGGGGTATAAACCTTTTAAATAACCTCACATGCATCATCATGATCGTGCATTATGTCATAAACAATCAGTGCTTACAATCACCGCTGTTTATTCTGCCAGGACCTGTTGTGGCTGGTGTGGTTGGCACCAAAATGCCTCGCTACTGCCTATTTGGGGACACTGTCAACACAGCCTCACGGATGGAATCAACAAGTGAAGGTAATGAAGGATTAGACACACTGATCTTCATCCAATTAATGTTTCAAAGTAGAACAGTTAGTCTCAGAAAATCAGGTTAATGTCACTTTTATTTTTTACGGTATGAGCTGTACAGCTGTGCAATATTTGTCTGCAGTGTTTTGACCTGTGTCTGCAGAATTTTGACCTATGACTTTTGTTCAAGTTAACAGCATGGAGGGTGGTGGTGTGCTCACCAAGCACCTAATCCTCAGCATTAAGCTAGTGGGATAATGGAAAAGATCTGAGTGACTGTAGGTTCAGATTGTAGGCTCAGAAGTGAAAAAACAAACCTTAAACAATAAATATAATCTTTACCTGAAGAGCTTTTTCAGATAAATCTACATCATCCCAATTTGAGAGTGAGGTTTGAGCACAAACTAAAGTACTTTGCCTTGCACATTGTGTAAACATGCAGACTTTTTAATTCAGTTTTTTCTATTCAATTTTCATATCTGTTTAATATCTGTTTTATATGACATGGGTCAGCTGTAGCAGTTTGGTTTTATATGTAGCATTTTCGATTGACTGTTCAGCACAGTATGTCATATGAATAATTTTGATTTAACCGACTTATGAAGTTATCAAAAAGAGTCATTACATTAACAAAAAATGATGATGCACTAAGAGTATACAAAAATAAAATTGCTACATATTGTTCTTATTACTATGTTATATCATACGCTGTGTGTTTCTTTATAATTATGCCCATAGCGCTGAAGATCCAGGTGAGTGGTGCCACAGCTGACCTGCTTCACACACTCAGAGGTTACGTTCTGACATGCAGAGGAACACTTAATGTGAAGGTAACGCAATCTTCATAAATATATATGTTTTGATATGAGCTTCCTGTAGCTTTAATTTGTGTTTGTGAAAAGCATACAATACAACACTGGTGGACTGGTGACCCATGTCTGCAATAGTGCCCTCTTAGATGTAAGTGCAAGAAAATGTGATAAAGTGCCCTTTAGTGGAGAAAACTTGATGCAATGCAATATAGGTGCCTTTCCAGTGGAGAAAATGTGATTACAATTTAGTGTGCTCTTGATTTTCTTCAGGCTGCCCCTCAGACAGCCTGAGTCCAGCACTACTTCACAAAACACTGAAGAGAGGTTTACATTCACTACATTCCTGGTCATGGTCGTCGTGGTTGCTCTAGTGATTGGACCTTTTATTGTGTTGGGAATCTCACTGAGCAGAGCTGATATAAACTCGGTTGCCAGTTTGTTAGGTACATCTAGCTAAGACTAATGCAATCTAATACAGCAGTCCTGCAATACATGAAAATGTTATTTTGTCCATCTGTTTATATCAGTGAGGGTAGGCTGAAAAACAGAAACACCTCTCTATATAATGCAATACAGTTCAACAGCACCACAAACTAGGCTACATCCTCCGAACTGACCATAAAACTGGCAACCAAGTGTACACCCACAGCAACTTGTGAATTAAACCCAATTTGTTTGATGAGCTGTGTTGCATTTAATGCTATTTCTACCTTCTTTGATATGTGCTGTTGCGGAGGTACCTGTCTGTGTTTTTTAAAAGCCAAATAGACACAGTGATAATCGTATAACAGCTTTTGTGCCACCTTTGAAACTGACTGAAAAAGAAAAAGGAATTTATGAGGCTGAGATTTCACACAGGATCACAGGAAATTCAAAACTTCTCTCCAAGGGAAAAGAGACTGGGTGTGTCTGGTATTTGCTCTCTTTTTCAGGGAAGTATTGTATTATCCAGTTCTACTGCCTTCTATTCACATTGCAATCTAAGACCTCTTTTTGGGTGGTGCCAGTGTCATTATGGGGGAGGGGTTTACTTTTCAGTCTCAAAGGACAGGGCCTGCACTGCTGACACGCATGATGTCTTGCTAAGAGGTGGCCTCAGCTGCTGCTCTCTGCCCCCCCCACCAAACCCTAATGGCTTTATTTAAAATTCAAAGGCACACATGCTTTGCAATATGACTCTCTTCTCTCTCTGTCGTTCACTCTGTCTCTCATTTTTCTTGACCCAACAGGGAAAAGGGGAAATGACAACATGGTGGCTTGAAGCAAAGAGAGATAATAAGACAGACCCACTGCTCGGAGTGACTGAATCCAGAGGGGTCCCAGTGCCAGTTAGTGACTAGATCTGGATAGAGCCTAAATGTGGAAATAACTGTATGAAGACTGGTCAGGCTTTGTGTTCTGCAATTCAATTTTGTCAATGTTGAAGTTAAATGTGCAGATACAATGATAGGATAAACAAATAGTTGATCACGAATTTAAATGTCATATCGAAATGTCCTGTAATAGATGTTAAAGAGTGTTTATCGTCACCATGGTTCCATTGTTGTTACAAGAAGTGATGATGACAAGCAAAATCCCTCTAACAATAATTTGTAGAAATAACCAGAAATGCACAACAGCTACAAAAACTTGATTGTGCAGGACATGGTCATCTATTCTAATATTTTCCACATGTTGGGAAGAATGTAAAAAAATATGCAGAGAAACGTGCCAGAGTTGAGGAAATGGTGTTATAATCACACATTATTAATATTTTTCTCTCATATATAGCTTTAGCTTGGGTTTTCTATTTTTTGCAATCTGAGGCACTTTTGTTTTTTTCTGACAAATTGAAAGTCAATGAGATATTCACTGCCTAAAAATTACGACAACCCTCTCCTGCGATAAGTAAATAAAAAATGTCAAAAGACTGGGGATAAAACGGCATCTGATTCCTTACATTTCAAACATTTTGACCAAGAACTGGCATCTGAATTCATCTTAGGTGACACATGCTTTTTCTGATGCCAGAAATCTGTTGCAAAAAAAGGGTCAATTTTCCATAAAATGGGTGTACAAGTACTTTGGAACCTAACTCTTCCATTAAAGCTACAAGTTATTTCTAAATTATGTCATTCACCTTGAACCTTTAAAATGTTGATATGCTTTGTTGACATTAAATAGAATGAACTGAACTCATTACTTTTGTAAAATAAGACTGTACAGTTGTCTGTGGTAGTTTTGTAAGGTGTTGCTGACTGTGCAGTGCAGTGAGCTGTTTTAATGTATTGTGGTTATATTCAGTGATTGTGATTGTATGAATTGCATTAAAGTTACTTGAATTCATAATTTGGTTCATTCTCATGGTGCATCTGGTTACAAATGCAGAATAGTAGAGATGCAGTTTATAACTTTCACTGAAATTCAGTTAATGAATTAAAACAATCAGTAAAAGTCTTGTTCTTCACACATTTAAGAAACTTTGGATGATATTTCTGAATACAGGACATAAAATACAGTAAACAATACATAAAGTTTTTTCTCCGTAGCTTATTCATAATAATATACTAATAACTAAGTCCAAAATATTGAAATATTGATATAGAAATAAATATAAATCTATATATATAATATGCAAATAAAAGTCATAGAACTAAAGATAAAAAAAATATTCTATACCGTCTTCATTAGATTGTTTTTAAGCCATAACATTTGCATAATTAAAACGACAAATTAAAAAAATATTAAAAACACTTTAAGCGGTTTACATCCAGGGAGCCAATCATATTAAGCCGTGCTTGGTTGCTAGACAACGAGTCGGCCAATCGGCGCGCTGCTTGGTGCGCGTGCTGTGTGCTGTCATTCAGACCGACATGGACTAAAGAAGCTGCTGCGGTGTCGAGAAGCAAGGAGACGTTTGGAAATTACACTGTAAACTGAAACGATAAGTAAGTATCGGAAACGCTTTCCTGCTCACTTCTTCGTAAGTAAACATTTTAAACGACCTGCTTTGGTAACCAGTCAACTTGTTTGGCCGAGCTAGCAGCCGCTCGGCTTCAATGTAAGATTGTTTTCAGGTGCAGACTCAACGTTTGCTCAGTTTAACACCGACCGAGCTTTGTTTTATTTTATTATGAACAACACAAGCTTTATTGAGTGAACAGTGTCTTTGATAGATAGCTAACACTTCAACAACATAACTTATATCTGTATGTAGCTTACAGCACAGTTCAGGTAAACGCTCGCTAATATACACACTTAGCATTTGATTAGCAAACTCAGAAGGTGTTTCAAAGTTAGGTAACCTATTTAATATTATCTGGTCACCTAAGTCAGTGTTTTTATAAGCTTTTCTGGACAATCAAAGCAATGACAGAGTTGCTGAGATGTCGCGTACACGTTTATGTTTCATTACATAACATAGGATATTTGAACATGTGTGAGTGTAAGCTAATGTAGTCTAATACAACAGCCCTGCATCTATTAGGCTTTTAAAAAAACAGCATGTCCACAGCAGCCTATATGGTGTAATAAGGTAGAAACAGCATTATATACAACACAGCTTATCACTCAAATTGGATTTAATTCAAGAGATGCTGTGAATGCACATGTAGTTGCCACTTTATCAGGTATCAGGTTTGTTGAAATTCAACTTTCAACTTTATGGTCAGTGTACTTGTGTTAACATGGCATTAATGTTGTACTGAGAGGTGTGTCTAATTTTTTTGCTCACCCCATTTATCAATGACGGAGACAAAATAGGCTAAATAGAAACTGAAAAATTGAACACGATAATCTTTATTTAGGATTTATTACAGGGCTGTTTTATTAGACTGCATTAGTTTTAGCTAGGTGTCCCTAAAGTCTGAGTCCAATTCTGAATGTAGGCAGATCAGTCTGAGCTGTCTCCTGTGATCCCATTACCCCTCATGGTTTGAAATCGGGTCTAAAATGCCACTCACATAATCTTATCATAAATGCCTCAGAGGGACCACAAACCTCAAAATCAATAATGTTAATGCTTACCTGGAAATTTCCCTTTAGAGACTTTATACTGTAAAGAAGTTTGACAAATGAGTTAAAGGTTAACACTTGTGGAGTAGTCAGTCTCAGCGGGGTCTCGGCTTCTTAAGCTCTGTGGCTTTAGGCTTGCCATCTGTCTCGCCAGCCTGATTAAGTGTCACTGAAACCAAAGGGTAGGTCCCCTGAGTTAATGAAGAGTCACAGCTTTTTCATGACTGAATGTTTGAAAAGTTCACAAAACATTAAAACAAATATTTAGTTTTTAAATGCAGCTCCTGCTCATGCTCTGATAGTTGTTTTCCCAGTAGGTGGTGTACAGGGTACTATAAGTTTTCAGTAATATCTAAATATCTCATATCTAGATAGGCATTATTCCAACCAGAAAAATATTTTTACTTTTGTTTCTGATTGTTTGGTTCTGCAGACAAATCACCACACTGTCTGTCTGGGATTAGTCTGATCAGCTGATGATAAGAGCATTGCGATAAGATGCTGGCCTGGTACCAACCTGCAACCTGTTAATACTCCTGCATTGACAACAGCCGCAACAACAAGATCAAAATAACAAACAAAATGTTTAAAATATTCTGTCAATAAACACATATTTTAAGATAGCATTTTCAATAGTCTATAGGATGGTTGTGAGTACAGTGTGTGATCACTGTTTAGCATGTTGCCTGTGATAGTGATGAATGAATTAGCCCTTGTGAATCTGCTGTTCTCACACTCAGCTATTTAGGTTGCTGCATGTTTCCAGCCCTCACTGTTGCATGTTTACTTTCATTGCCTTATAATCCAGACTGTGTTGAATGGACGCTGCTAATCTGACCCTCTATTTCAGGAGCAGAGTGCGTAGGTGGATCCTGTGGTGAGCTTTGTGTATCCTGCACATGTTGTAGATGATCCAGACACGTAGCCTGAAGGCTGCACTGCAACAATGCCAGAGTCCTCCTTGGGTGAGTTCAGATTTTTGTCTTTGAAGACCAGTGAATATGCACTGTGCAAGAGACATGTTGAACAGTTGTCTGTTTTACTTAGCGGTGGCTAATGAAAACTAAAATTCAAAAACACCTATACATGTGTCAGAAACTGATTTTGACTTTCTGTATCCTCATTAGTTAGACCTGAAATACAGCACTGTAGTGTTGTGCCTTCAGCAGTTTTGTGTAGGTTACTGTATAATTTTGAGCTCTGTCATGAGCTCTCACGAATGGCAGATGAATTAGGATGGCCCATACTGTATATTAGTACATATATTTGACAGACATTTTTTTTCCCAGAAGTCAAGGACATTTGCAGCAGCTCTGTTGAATGTAGAACATCCCCCTTGAGGCAGTTTAGCCAATCATCGCTGCCACTGCAGAGAAAGCCCTACATGCTCAGTACCTTCTGCACAGAGCACAACGTGCAAGAATGTCTATCACACATCAATCAGGTTGGTAACCTTACACGTGTCTTTGATGTATTATTAGCACAGTTTTTGATATGTAAATGCTTGTGCCTAGTGGTCTCAGACATGGACAGTATGACTGCTATGTTATAGGTTTCAGTCTGGATGGTCCTCTACATCTTTTGCTCTATATCCTTTTCTTCCTTTACTCTCCCTTTTACAGGAGGTGTCGTCTCTTGGCCTCCCACCAGTTTGGACGGAGTCAGGCAGCAGCTCAGAGATGAATGTTGTGGCTGTGCTAAATTGCATGTATGACCTGATTCAGCTGCATCGCAGGGGCCTCCGAACCTTGGAAAACATGGAAATGGAGCAGCTTAAGTCCAGCAGCAATGTTGACTTCCTGCAGCTCACCAGCACCAGACTGAAAGTACAGTAACCTTTAAACCTGGTTATTCCTCCATGTTAATATGAAAATATAAACAAGACATATGTGGAACCGAAACAAAGTACCTTAAGAGTTTGCTTGTTAATACTGAAAATATTAACTCTTATATGAAAATGTCCACGTCTATATTAATGTTATTCTGTTATCATAGGAGCAGCTTGAACTGTCCAAAAGAGAAAACACGGGACTCCTTGAGAGAGAGCGACAGCTGCAGCTGAAAGTGAAGAGTTTGCAAAACTGCCTGAAAAATGAAAAAGAGGAGGTACTGTACTGCACCTGACAATGTTGATTGAATCCACGGACAAGTTTTTTTTTTTTTTTCGTCTTGGGTGGTCTAAGCATCACAATTCAAACATTAAACACTTGTTTTATTTCCCCCTACCAGGTGCACAAACTTCAGAACATAATTGCAAGCCGGGCCAGTCAGTATAATCATGAGATGAAAAGGAAGGAAAGAGAATTCAATAAACTGAAGGAGCGCTTGAATCAACTTCTGGTTGACAAAAAGGAGAAGAAACAAGGTTAAATAGAAAACCTGTCAGCTCTGTCCTTTGCCTAGTCCTTTGCTCCAACATTTTACATTTTGAAATTAAACCAACATCTTTGTACACAAGATTCAAATTGAATGTGTTTTAAGACTCTAATTTCTAATATTCTACATTTAAATTCTTTCTTCCAGCTATTGATGTATTAAACAGCATTGGGAGAGCCGACGGGAAGAGAAGCCTTTGGAAAACTGAAAAGACAGAAGCAAAGTAAGTTTACTTCTTGTAGTCATTTTACAGTATCTATGAACCTTGTCTCTAAAGACATATTTGTAGTTGTAAAATGCAAAAAGGCACAACTCATCCTTCTTTTCTATCTCAAACAAGTTGCACATCAGCTCCTAAGTCAGTTTTCTAGGTGACACAGATTTATTTTTGGAACGTAGACTTTAAACATGGTGGCCCTGCTGAATCCTGGATGTTACTGTAGCTTTAAATCATTTCCTCTGTAGATATGTCATGTCCATGAGATTATAATCGATTAATAAAAATACGTTATTGTGTTTCTCATCCCAAGGCATGAAGGAGAAATGTATAAGACTCTGCTGAGCGACTATGACACCCGACAAAGGGAGTTACTGCTGGAAAATGCGGAGTTGAATAAAGTGTTGCAGCAGATGAAAAAGGACATGGTGTCTATTCTAAGTTCAAGGAAACTGATGCTGAAAGGGGACAAACATCAAGATGATGGCACACAGGTAAGACAAGTTGTTTTTCTTTTTTCTCTTCCTTAACTTTCAGCATCACAAGTAGAGAGGCTACATTCTTGTGCCTGTTATTTCGTCTAAAAGACATGTTTTCCAGAAGTGCTACAAATTGATTGAAAAATATTTTCATTTTGATTGTCAGGCTGAGTCAGAGGAGGAAGAGGAAGTGTTTGATTCCAGTAAAGAAAGCGTAGAGCTGTATTGTGTTCATGCCCGGGAGAAGCTGACCAACAGTATTCGCCTCCAGTGGAGAAGGCTCAAGAGCCATGTTGAACGATTGGATAACCAAGGTAGTCTTCATGCATCATGTTTGACCTTGATATATGAATGTAACGTTTGCGTCATGTCAGGATTCTAAAAAACAAGGGTCTTAGAATTTTCCTGTGTTTTTGTACCATTGTCGTGGCAAGCCACTGGTCTGATTGCTGGTAATATGCTGTGTGAAACTCGGTCAGTTCTCACTGTTAAAACTCAGGATGACTTTCCAGTGACTTTCTAGACTGGATCATTGGATGTAAACGTAATTGTAAAATTTGATTTTCTGGGTTGTCGTTCAGCATCTTTGGCTCAGATAGGCGAGAGTAAAATCAGTGATGCTGTTTCCCGAGAGACTCACGAGGAGGAGATGGACAGACTGAAACTGGAGATCCAGCAATGCAAAGACTTTATTCAAACACAGCACCAGCTCCTGCAGGTAAGAGTGAATTTACCTTCAAAGTTTTAGCCATTAAAACTCGTAAGTGGCCAATGGCAAGAGTCAAAGTCAGAGTGATTGCCACAGAGGTGTTTAACACTGTGAATCCCGTTGAACGAACCATGTCTGCTCTGTTTTTGTAGCAGCAGCTGAGCTCTCCATGTGATGAGGAGACGGCATCCCTGCTGAGCGACTGCTACATGCTGCAGGAGAAAGAGCGCCTCAGAGAGGAGTGGAAGACTCTCGAGGAACAGAGAACGATCTTTGAGAGGGAGAGGAGGAACTTTACTGAAGCAGCTATAAGACTTAGCCAGGAGGTAATTTGTAAAATGTTTCCAAAAATTGTTATGAAATAAAATTTAGGGAATACGGAAAATTTTGCTCTGTGCGCCAAGATTTCTTCATTTATATCTGTGTGCTCACTTTAAAAAGTTTGACTGTTTTTGAGATGACTTGTATGTGATTTAATTTGCAGAGGAAGGCCTTTGAGGAGGATCGAGCAACGTGGCTCAAACACCAGTTTTTGAACTTGAGTCCATTTTCCGACTCAAAGAAACCCCCGATGTCAAAGTCTAAAAGTGCCTTTTTAATGTGTGAGTGTCCATTGCTTTATATTGTACTGACCCAGTTCACCTTTGTCTTGATATTCGAATCTTCCAGAGTTACTTGTTGAATTTCTATAAATAATTTGAACAATGTGCAGATCTTTTTTTTTTTTTTTACCACAACTGTCATACAGTTTTCTGTAACTTTTAATTTATTTTTGTTGCAGTATGCATTCATATTATAACTCTTTTCCCCTGCTTGTTGTTTTTATTTATAACTAAACAAAGTCACTTTCCTGATGAGGATCAATAAAAGTTAATCTTATTGTTGCAGCTGAAACAAAGGCGAGTGCAGCGTCAGCTCCAAGCAAGCTCATCAAATGCCCATCTGACACATCCTCCCCCACACCCAGATGTGTCCCACTCACATCACCATCAACAGCTGACCTGTATCACACACTTTGCCTTATCCCAGAAAACAGGTGCAGTGCCTTTATTTACACAGTGATTTGGGAAATAATGTAAATCATGAAATGATGTACCTGTAAATGACTGTTTGTTTAATTTGATTTCCAGCTCCACCAAACCAAAGAGAAAGACTGAACATGTTGAAGAATCAAACAGCTTATTCAATGGAAACGCTCCAGGTCAGCACAAACAGTGGAATGACAATGAAGACCACAGCAGCCACACACTCTCAAAGGAAAAGAAAAGCTCTATATGAAGCCAAAAACTTTCATCATTTGAATCAGAGATATTGTTCATTGTCCATTAATTATGGATAAAGGAGGATATTTCAGGAATACACCTGAATTGTGAATGCCAAAAATTGCAGATAGACTTGAAGCCAATCTGGTTACTTGCTGGTGTTCGGAGTTCTGTGTGACTGAGAAAAAAAAGTTTTCATTTTTAATATCTTCCTGTTTTATTTTTAGATCATGTGATAAATGTATTTCTTTATGTGCACTATGTGAAACTGTAGATCTTGTTTTGGCAGTCGTATCTTCTATTGTCTAGAATCTGAGGTTTGTATTTTTTGGCAACACAGGTGTCCTGCAAAAGATCACATGTCCTGGTAAGGACCTTGTTAATGGCTGCTTTTGCTCCTAAACTTAAGCCTGAATGTTGCTGTTTGTATTCCAGCTTTTCAGCTTCTGTTATCATGTGATACTTCTTAACTGGCACAATGTTTTAGAATGTAGATGAAATGCTGCTGTTTCACTGAATGCAATAAGAAAACTGGGTAAAATATGAAGTAGGTTTCTATAGTTTAATATAGAAATGTGGTTGACAACATTGTTTTCTAGTAACTGTTGCAGTTACATTAGTAGCAGGTGATGTCTGATGCTGTTGTTAAATAGGAGGGAAGGATGTAAAATTTAACACAAATGACATAATGTGTAGTAGAATCTTGACACTGAGGTTAGTCCACTCTGATGTTGATATGAATGTAATTCTTCTCACCATTTTTTACAAATTAACTTATTTTAGTGGCTTTGTATTGACAGATGAGAATAATTCTTCCCACAGGAATGTTATGTGATGTGTTCTCGACAATCTCATATTCTTGAAACATTCATTATACATTCTTGAAACACAAGTTTCTTGTCACTTGACCTTTATTGACCTCTGTCTTAAACAATTTGGAGTCACTGATCAACAGAACTGCTTCACCTGTCCCTTCCCATTTATTGCTGTCAACCTATCAAAATGGATTCCATTGAGGTACAGCCGTTCAACAGGACTGTCTAGTAATGAGGTAAGTACTGTGATAAATTACTTTGTGATTTGCCTCTGTGGCTAAACAGTATTGGTCTTCCATGTTTGGGAGCTGAACTGTCTTGTAGTATTGATAAACGTCTTTGTTATTGATTAATATCACTAATACCAGTGATTAGAAACAGGTGCATTTGTGTTCTGTCATGGAGCTGTAAAGTATATTATCATGGAAATGTACTCAATACACTATAGTAGTGTTTGGAAATGGAGAAATTAATTGAAATTGAAGCATAATCAACCTGGTGATTGATTTGTTTTTTTGGGAAACCTTCATAACTAGTTTGTAACTAGCTTTTCTGTGGTGGTGTCAATTGAGAGCCTTTCACACATTCATTCTTTAACAACAGTTTTTGCTCAACATTATAATAATGTGACTTGACCATTCTCACATCATGTGTGAAGACGGCATAATTGAAACAACCTTAGGAAACACTTATTTTGAGATGCAGTTTATTTAAAATTACATTCAAAACATACACATGATGTGAGTGAGAGACAAAAGAATGTATTTTTAAGCACACTGAGCAGTGCAGCTGCAGGCTAGGTGAGCTTCAGCTGTTTCCCTCAGGTCCACGCTGTTGGAGATGCTGCTCAGACTCTCGGGGCGACCCATGGCAGAATCTGCAAAAGTGAAAGGAGCAGAGGAATTAGGAATGGTGTATTTTTCTCCACATTTTCATGTTCTGTCACTTGAAGCAGCTGAAATCTCTTGCAGACTCACCAGCAGGCAGGCAGTGGAAGCCAACAGTGACGGCGGTGGTCTTCACAGGGAAGCAGCCGGCCAGGCAGCGCATCACAGGCTCAACAGAGTAGCACATGGATTCCTGGCCATGGATGTTTACCTGCTTCTCCAGCTTCACAGATTCAAGCTTCATGCGGCACTCTAAGAGAAAGATGTTGACAAGTGAGTTTCTGATGGCTTCAGTGCATCAAGACATGTTTAAACGACTTGCTTTAGCCAAATGCAGTGTGTGCTGTAAAAGTAAATCCAAAATAAACTCTGTGTCTCACCAGTGCTGTCCCTGCAGCTCTCGGCTGGCAGAATCCAGGAATGAGCGTAGCTGACTGCGTTCTTGGTAAGATGTCCATTGGGTGTGCGGTACTCCTGTCTGACTTCACCATCAGCCTTTCCACAGAGTCCACAAGTCTGTCCCTTCATCCAGTCCACAACTTTAACCTGCATGGCAAAATCAAGTGAGACATTACAGACTTAATATAATACAGAATGATACAGAATCAAATAAGTAGTATCTTTCAGGTTTATCAAAAGTGTAATAGCTCTTGAAAGGTCTTAATCTTTGCACCTTCCATGAGTTCTTGTCAAAATAGACTTCATGAAGACCATGGCTGGGAGCGTACACAGAGATGCCTTCACCCTTTGGCCTGATCTGGATTTTAGCTGTAAGAACAAAGCACAATCACAGTGATTTACTTTAAACCAAATTACATACATAACATGCAAATAATTTGACAACTTTGCAGTATTGGGACCATCATGCGTAGTATTGAATCACATGTTGCTACGACAGTGCAAAATTTTAATGGTGGGATGAATGTGTATAGAAACCTGTGGGATGCTGATATGGCAGGTTATTGATGGGTATTTCCATTCCATTGACCTTCACAATCACCTCCGTGTTCTTGGGGTACAGGTCAATATCACTGCAAGTGCAGAAAAGAAGATGTTATTTAGTTTTGTTTGCTTGTGGATGAAAACCATAGTATCTTGTTTTTAAGGGACACTCACATGTCAGCAATTTTCACATTGATATGGTTCTGTTCAATGTGATCCTTCTTCAGCAGAACCATGAATTTCAGCTCATCGGTGCAGTCCTGTGCCAGAACTTGGTAGCAAGACAACGGCATCTCGTTCTTGTATCTCCTGCTGTTGAATGTGGTCAGTGTGTCTTTGCTGAAGCTGCATTCGGCTATTAAGGGAAAAAAAAGTTTTATATCTTGTCACACAGCCAAAGATAGCTGCCATTGCATGCCAAATTCAACAATGAGATCATTACCTGCGCCAGCCTTGGCAAACAAGTAGTGGACTTTATCGGCAAGGTCATCAAAGGGGGTGAGACCTTTAAACTCATCAAGTGGCAGAGCGATGGGAAGATGCAGCGCCAGCTTATAGACAGTACGCTGTAGACAGAATAATTCACAATTATTAGAGAAAAAAGTACAAACAAACATGACTTTATACTTTAGTAGAAATACTTAATTATTCATACTGTTGGTGTTTTCCAAATGAGGTCAAGGGTCTTGTCAGATGTGGCAACCACAGTAAATGAGAGCTGCTTGGCGCTGTTTTCATCCTTTCCGTGAATCAAGCCAGCCAGCATTGAAGCAGGAATGTAGTCATACACCCTGTAAAAAGAATTTCCAAATCTCAGACATTTTACATGTATTGCATGGGAGTAGGCTAAAGACATTTGGAATGAAGTTTCGTACTTCTTTGCATAGTGTTTGAAGGCATAAGGCAGTTCGTTCCAGGCCAGTCTGAGGCGAGCTGCAGGGCTTGGACCAACAAGACCAGTCTCAGCTGTGATCATGGTGTCGTACTCCTTGCATTCTGCTCCCCAGCCGATTTTAGCCTATTGAGAGACAGTAGATGTGACGATAAGGCAGCTGATTTTAACAGAGGCTTTTTTATATTATGTCCTGAGATCTGTGATATAAGCAAGGCAGTGTCTTACTGTAACTTTGTGCTTGCTAAGCAGAACTCCATCAGCGCAGAACTTCCAGTTGTTATCAGCAGCCAAGGCAGCCAGAATAATCTGAAGTCTGGTGGTAGGTTTGTCTAAGTAGACTGCCAGTTGGTATCCCTCCATCTTTTGGTCAGCTCTGACAGCACGGAAGATGATGGCAAAGGTAGGAGCCACTTCGTTGCCAAGGAATTTGTTCTGCGGGAACAATCAGGGTTAATTCATGTAGGTACAGAACAAGTTATCAATGAAAAGATTTAAAGAAGGATTTCAAGTTTATTTATGATGATTCACCTGTCTGTAGATGGCCTCAAAGCTTGAGGCACTGCTTCTGCTCCTGGAAAGTGCTGCTGAGGTGACTTGAGAAGTAATAGCCTGTAACAATAATGTATTAAAGGCCACCGTGAAAAAGCTGAAACACAAATAAACATGTTCAAACTGGACAATACATTGTCGTTGTTTGAAGCGCCATCTAAATGTACCTGCTTCTTGTGGTCCTTGTGGAACTTGTGGCGATAAATCACTCGCTGTCCAAAAGAAACATTTTTGTCAGATTCCAAGCTCACTGTGATTTAATAAAATTCTTCCATGCAAAGTCACAACACACTCTTCAGGTGTTTACCTTTGAGAGACGAGCACTTGAGCGAGAGGAGCTTGAGCTAGCACTGAAGAGTGATGCCAGGCTGGATGCGGAGCTGGACCTGGAAGAACTGCTCACAGATCTGGAGGAGCTGATTCTGCTGACACGAGATGAGGAGCTGGAAGAGGACCTGGAGCTCACACTTGAACGAGCTGCTTAAGCGGGAGCTGCTGGAGCTGGAGGAGGAGTAGGTGGCATTCTTCAGGCCAGGAGCCAGAATCTTCTTCAGCTTCATCAAGGCTGGTCTGCCCTCGATGATTTCTTCTTCGCTCAGATTGATCTGTTTAATGAGCTTCTCTGCAGCCTTTGGTCCAACTTGAACCTCCATCTCCAGTCTCTCAATGACTTCTCCTTCAACTGAAAGTACAATTAAATCATACCATTAATAATTGCTTTGTGCACACTGCTTCTACAAAATGTATCATGTTCTCAGTACTTACTTGGTTTAAGAGAAACAACGACAGAGTGCCTTCCAGCCAATTTGTACAGGGCAATGTCCTTGATGAAAGCAGCATTTTCGGTGCCAATCTTGAAACAACCCTTCAGTCCAATGGGAACGGCTTTAACACAGTACTTCTTCTCAAACTGAGCTACTTTGGGTTTTGTAATGTATTTGGCAGCTGCCACATCTTGGGGAATGATCTCTGAGGACTGTGGCTATGAAAAGAAAGACATTAATTAGATTTTAGATATTTAGATTAATGTAGAGACTGTTATAGCTATCCTAAAAGATTATGTGTTAAGCTCACAAAACTAGCAGCAGCAGATGAATCAATCTTAGATGTGAGAATCTCCCTTGAGATGGGATGCAAGACTTTGGCAGGGATGATGGGAGTGAATCTTGCAGCAGCAAGATCTTCAATGTTTCTTGCCACAGCATAAGTCTCAACACTGTTGAAAGAAAAAGAAATTAATCACATAAACTCTGAAGATAAGTATGTCTTACATGTGACAGAAGTTTAATATTTTTAAGGATGCACACTGAGTTAAAAAAAGTCAGGCTTACTGCACTGCTGCAATGTGTTCAGGCACAGAAACGGGCAGAGCTTCGATCCTGAAGTGGCCCTCATTGATGTCAAGTCTTGCAGCGATTTTGGCTGGCACAATGGAGTTGAGTTGCGCTCTTGATACCAGGGCAGCCTGGAGTATGGCGGTGTTAACTCCCATCACAGCAAATGTGTTCACAGCAATGCTACAAGGAGAGAACATTTGTATGTTACATTTCATGGCATGATATACTGTATTTTGCACTCATTTTTTTTATTTTAGTGCTTTTATTATACTGACATTGTACCTACCTTGGTCTGATCTCAGTCTCAAGCTGAATGTCTGTCTTCAGAAGGTGAGCAAAATGGAAGTCTTCTGGCAGAGCTGGTGTTGTGGTGGCCCTGACTAGAAAACAAATAAACCCATGTGTCACCACTTAGCATAATACTTTTAACACTCTTCCACTATTAGATGCTGTTATGTACCATTTTATTCAAGCCAAGCAACAATGGACTTTTTCTTTTGTGAGTTTGCAAAGAATGTATTTGGTGTAGATGATAATATTAGGCTTTATAAGATATTATCAAAGTATGAATCAGGATTTACAAATATCTGTTTTTAAGTACTTTAAGAGCCTGTCAGCACGTTTTTTAATAAGACAAATTCGATTAGCAGGAGTGTGTGACCTGTAGCCAGTGAAAATGCAGATGTATAAAAGTTTCTGCTTACACTGAGCAGCTGCAACAGCCACAGCAGCAGTGTACAGACTGAGCTCCATTGGAAGACCGGCAGCAGTAGGCAGGATACGTCTCACCTCAGTGGCCAGCAGGGGCTTAACAAAGTGGTAGGAAGCACCAGACAGCAGAGCCCTGACGATGCTCTTACCAAATGTCTGAACAGAGGGCCCAGTTGTGAGCTGTAGGACAGAATTTATCATAACTATTGAGTCTCACAAAAAATTGTGATAAACAATTTGTTAAGAAATCATTCTTGAGGTTGTCAGATTTCAATCATACCGCAATTGCCTGCTCAATCAAAGCTTTGTCAATGTTGGCAAAGGCAATTTCTTGTCCAAAGAATTTGACATAGATGGAGGCCAGAGGTGTCCTGATGGGCAGAGACCTCAACTCAGAGAGCTGTGGGAAAAGGGAACACACAATTCAATCATCAATATCAATAGCCTTTTGTGTTCTATCATGTGCCATTGTTTGCTACTTTATCCTCGTGTTTGCAATTTCCTGGATCGCTTACAGCCTTAATGACGCGCTTCATCTTGGTGATCCTGTCAACGTTGTCAATCAGTGCAGGGTTTTTCAGAAGAGCCTCCTGGAGTCCCTCAGTTCTTACTCCAACCTAGGAAAAATTTGCCATGTTAAAAACCATAATTTTCAAATTACTGATTGACGGCCTTTCAGTGCTGGTGTTTTCTTCTACCTCGAGAACATCAGCTGCAGCTCCAGCAAGGTACGCACTGGTCTTGGCCACAATAGATCTGGGCAGAATGGTGGCAACATCATTGATGTAGAAAGCGCTGGCAGCGGCACCGAGCATCAAGGGATCTGAAAGAGTTTGATGCAGTTAGTTGATGCTACAGAAAAAAAAGCAACTTCAGGCGATTTAAACCAGGTATGACATCAGCCTTACTGTTATAGTAGTCCATGTGGATGGCTTTGCTGAAACGTAAGCTCAGTCTGTTCAGCTTCGGGCTCAGGATTTTGACGGCGACATTGCAAGCTGCAGCACTGCGATGAAAATATCAAAAGCTAAGAGTCAACAGATATCAGGAGATAGACGTGATGATAAAAGGGATCAGAGAGTGCACTTACACTGAGGCATGGATAGCAGCGGTGCTCCTGGTCAGAGACTTCATGTGAGAATAAGTGAAGCTTGCTACCTGCAGATTCTCCTCTGTCTTCACAATGTTGGCAAGAGTTGTCACCAAACCCATTGCAGGCCTTGTCTCAAACAGCACGATGCATGCAAGCATACGAAGCTCAGGGTGAAGAGCCTTGTCCATGTAGAGCTGGAGAGCCAATTCCTGGATCTAATATACAATATAAAGCAAAGTCAGTAATGGAGACACATGTAAAAAACTTGAATAGCTTGAATTACTCTTTGGTGTTGAGAACTAACCATTCTGGGCTCCTTCTTTGCAATGTTCCTCAAGGCCATGATGGCATCGGCATGGACTCTCACGGGCAGCTGTGTAGCTGCAGTGCCATGAATGGGCAGGATCTTTGTGATCGGCTTAAGGCTAGTAGGATGGCCAGCGTTACCCAAAACCTTCAGGAGCAGGATGATTTCCTGGGTCTCATCTTTAGCAACAGCCTCTGCAAGGAGTTCCTGGATGGGCTGTTGGGGGAGATGAGAAATTAAAATCTCCTTTTCTCATCCAGAAATGTGCAGAAGGGTTTGTAGTAATATGAAAAGAACAAGCTTACCCTTATGAGTTCTGCAGGGCAGACAGCCAGCTCAACACAGTATTTTGAAATCATGGTACCATAGCCAAGGAGGACGATCTCACGCAGAACTTGGCTTTCCACTATTTTGCTGTTGACTGCCAGGGACTACAAGAGAGCAACAATTAGATCTGTACCCTTTTGCCATTCTCATATCTGACAAAGTAACTTGCTTTGTGGTATACCCACCTCAACCAGCTTGATTGTCTCAGTGTTTGCCGTCACCATGTGAATAGATGCAATCAAAGCCTGAGCTGTTTCAGCAATGGTCAAGTCATTGACCAGGAATTTCTCCTTGATGAATCTCAGAGCAGCAGGAGTTCCAATTGCAGGGATGGCATCCAAGATCCATTGTCTGAAAGATGAAAATTGAGTGAGTGAACCTGTATACATATATTTTTAGATCTTATTCAAAAGTTCAAATACTCTAAGTCACCTGTAGGCAGATTTGGTTCTGTATTGGCTCCAGAGCATTTCCAGGTCTTCATAGCGGGCTGCACGGAAGAGCTGAACTAATTCCAAAAACTTCAGAGGGGCATCGTCGTGGACTCTCTCCACATTGTGGGCAACCACATGATTCAGAATCTCCACAATCTAAGAATGCAGGATTGGGGAAGGGGAAGTCATTTAATATAGTAGAGATGCACATTTTCTTTCATGACTTCACTGATCTTTTAAAGTAGTCTGAAAGCATACCTGGGCCTGAACGTTGTTGACCTTGATGAGCTGAATGGGTGTCTGAAGAAGCTCAGTGGAAAACTCATACTTCAGAGATCCACGGTGAAGATACTGAGCTTCGATGGGTACAATAGGGGCCCTCTGAATCTCAAGGAAGACCAAGGATTGCCTTGAAAGTGATGCAAAAAAGGTTAATCTGCAGCTCCATTAAACACTAACATTTCCATTATCACATTCTCAGTATCTGATGACGTACTTGGTCTGCATCTGAGCAGCTCCATTCATTTCAGTGAAAGGTGAGAACTGGATCAGCTCATTCACAGCTGCTTCCAGGATCAGGATGCCGCTAGCAACTGGCTTCAAGATGTAGTTGTATGCTGTGGTTCCTCTCAGGTTCTTTGAATCCTGTGCATACCAACCACATAGTTGCTTAATCATAAAACATTTTCTATTCATTTTCTTTTCTAAATGTATGCATGACACAACATGGGTTTGAACCCACCTGCTGGCACTTTGCACATTTCTCAGTGTATGCCAACCCCATGTCCTTCACGATCTTCTCCTGACAGTGGTTCAGATCTCTGGTCTTTGTCAAAAGGATGCGTTCAGCCTTTTCATCTTCAGTGATGGCATAGAGGGTCTTGCACACACCCTGAGCTCCAGCCTGATGAGAAAAACATATATTTACAAGGGAGATTCAACTTCCTGTAATGAATATATAATCAGTACTGAAGGATCTTTGACAAACCTCCTGCAACTCATAGACGTTCTGTGTCTTCTTGATGTTCAGCTGAAGGACATTCAGGATACCTCTGTAAATGTTCAGCACCATTGTTGAGATTCCCTCAGGGGCGAACATTTTTCCGACAACACCATTGGCATACTCAAACTTGATGGGAGTCATGAGCTGAGGTGCCAGGGCTGTAGTCAGCTTGGTTGCTGGGATTAAAGGATCCTTAGGCCAGACGCCACTGTACTCAAAGAGCTCAGGTTCCACAAGCTAGAGGATGAAAATAAGATTTATTGCTGGACAGTTTACATTTTAAAGTAAAGTAAAAAGATTGTTGTTTGAACACGATTTTGATCTTTACCTTCAGCATGTATATGTTTTCGGCTGCGGCGCTGATGACGACTTTGCTGGTGACTTTGAGCCCTGCCTTTGCCAAGCCTTCCTCCGGCAGATCACCCAAGAGCAATGCCTCATACTTGTACACGTAAGTCTTACCGGGAGCAAACTGAGGAGCTGTAGGAACCATAAATTATGAAATAAATAGATTTTACCTGACTAATTCACTTTGAAGTGAGTTTGGCTTTGGTAAATGTTGCAATGCATTGTGCAATAATTTCCACATATTGTTTGGAAAAATAGAAGCTGTCCTTTAAGATTTTAATAAAGTACTGAACTTACCAAGGTTATGATGTTGACCAGCTGAAATTAAATTAAAAAGAAATTAATAATCCATCAAGTAAATGGTGAAACCATTAAATGTAGCTTTAACACATTGTAGCTCTTACTCCTTGTAGCAATGATAGGTTTCTTTCTCCGTATTTGTCAGTTGTTACATTAAATTACATTATACTTTATATTGTAATATAGCAAGCTGTCAGGTCCCCTTCTGACTTTTAAAATCAGGATCACTGGAAACATCAACTTGTATACATATACGATATGTGGTTTGCTGTAGGTGCCTAATAAGAGTGACCAAAGTCATTTTCATTAGGTCTAATACCTTCACAAAAAGAAATCGTACTCACCCACAAGGGCCAGAGTCAGGGCAAGTACAAGCACCCTCATGGCTAATGGGGTTGTGAATGTCTGCATTCACAGGCAGCCTTTTAAAGGGAAATTTCTGCTGACCAAGTCCAACAAGAATGTCATGAAGGTATGAAATGATCCCTGACATGTTTGATCAATACACACTATTGGGTAGTTCAGGTTTGGGAGGGTGACAAGGTGTGTATCACTGGATAAAAAGTTAGGGTCACCTGACCTTGTGCTCCTCAAATGTGCCATGTCAGAGTCAAAGTCATGTCATAATGTTTGCTGTATCTCATGATTCATTTTACAATAATACACTAGAAGAAAACCCTTTTTCCTATATTAATCCTTACTTTGTTTGAAAATATCACAATTTTCGGCAGTTGCTCTATGTGCTCATATTTGCAAATATGTCATTATTATTTGATAATTTAAAAATGTTAAAGATGAAAAAAAAATTGGTCAACAGTTAATGAAAAGAAACATTCTGTGAAAAAACGTCAGGAGTTAAACTGAGTAAAACCTTTTTTTTTTTTCAAACTTCAAAAAAAAAAGTATGAGTTTCTTTGACCCAAAGGTTCGACCCCACATTTTTAATTAAATGGAAAAGCAATAACGAAACCTTTATTTAGCTAAAGAGAAAATTGATTTAGTCAGTTTCTGTCTTGCTCAATACCCAATACCCAATTTTTGTCCTCCAATATACATAAAAGTGCTATTAACTAATTTGGTGAATGCTGTGAGTGTCGATGACTTCTTTTGATCATATTGTTAAAATGCAGTTTCAAAGTTCACACAGGAGGGCATCGTGACTATGACTGTTTGCTCACTTTATTTGCAGTGGTCAGGGTGACCATTGATGTCATGTCATTTCTGTTAGACAGCAATTCAACTGTGAAATAGAAGTTTTATTACATGTGTTGACACTGATTGTTTATTTTGTTAGTAAGAAAGTGTTAGTGTGGCTCTGTCTATTTCCTGAAAATATGTAATTGGTGTTTCAATAAAACTCTGTAGGGCATGTTTCAACTATTTACAAGGAAACTACAGTGTAGAGCTATTTATCATTGGCAAAATCAACGATACAGAAAATCAATTATTAATATTAATACATATATATAATTCTAAATATTTCCTCTTCAAATTAATGGATTTAACACTTGAATAATGTTGAATAATGCTGACTAAACTCTGCAACAGCAATCATTTAACACAGCCTTGTTGCTGTGGATTTATTTCTATAGATCTATGATAACATTTTTTTAAATATAAAAAACATCAACCCTTATAATTAAAAATATAGTTGTTAACATCAATTTGAAGAGTTTTACCCCTCCAGATCTGACACTGCTGGTTTGCCTTTTACTGACAAAAGTGAATGATGAGCTGAGTTATTTATTTATTTATTTATTAATATACTTTTTTTTTTGCAGCATCTAAAAAAAGAGAACATGTGTTACCTATTGCCAAGTGGTCTCAGTCTTAATGACTGAAAAATGGATCATTCTCACCATAAAGTTAGACGTCAGTAGGTATTTGCAGCATTTTGGTAGTTTTTGTTCTAAAATACTAATTATAAAGTATTTCACATATATAGACACTGTTTTAGTTGCTCGACAATACTGCACAAATACACTGTTTTATATGTTTGCACATATGAAATCGAGGTTGTTTTTAAAATTGAATTAATCAAACAGTAATCTCGAATCAGTTGTCATTCTATGCATGAATTCATTTGTTTTTCCTTTTTCAGTTTATTTTTTAAATTAAGAAATAGTTAAATCATTAATCCATGTTCACATTTGATTCATTATTTGACTGTCTCATACAAACAACTCAGTATGCAAACATATTTACATGTAAATATATTTACATTGACATATGTGCAGGACAACCTGATCATATAATAAAATATGTGCTGTAATCATACTGTAGATAGTTTAATCATTTACAGTTATTTGAACAACTGAAATTACATTACTTATAAAAATGGTAATCACTCATATTCTAGTACATTTAAAATATTTTGAGGATGAAGCGAATCCACTTAATTCCTTAAACATTTACGCTACAACCTATTTGACATATTTTGCTTTTTACTGGCAACATTTTACTATAAGCCTTCTATTTAGCACTTACAAGCATTTAGTAAATGGTTTATATCTTACTATAATGTAGCTGTAAGCATTTATTAATGTATTTGTCTGTTGCTCCTTTGGCCTTCCAGAAGTGGAGGCTGGTGTATAAACAGATAATGAATAATAATATATTAAAACACAGTTGTAATGATATGTTGTTTTCATAGTCGAAGTTATAATTGTTGACAATTACTTTACATTAATTAACACTTAAAATGCACTAATATCTGTTGATAACTGTCTTATAACCCTTTTTTATTATCAAATGTGGGCTACTGCTTAAAAATGCTCACAGTGGAACTTTTGTCTTTTGTCTCCCTCTCCTGGCAGTGAGAGTAATTACACATTGATTTTGATCATTAGTAATACAGGACCCTTAGGATTTCAGTTGATATAACAATGCAGTTGTGCATATTACCAAACAAATTTGCATTTAATCAAATCAGCTCAAACCAACTGATGCAAAGTGAACCTTGTTCAGTTGCCCACTTTTCTTGGTTGATAATTCTCCTTCATCAAATACAGGCATTGCACATGGATCCCGTTTTTGCCAGATTATGGATCTGCAACTTTGATTTTTGAACATACTCAAATATAATATATAAATAATTTAACTTTGACTGCTGTCAAAACATAAAGACCGCCTTATTTATTTAAATGTGACTGATTTTAAGAGAGCTGAGCAGATGGATAAATATGACAAGTCATTTGTAAAGAAATTGTTAGACAACAAACTTTTAACATTTCTGTTTATGTCTGAATTAAATGAGTGAGCTACAGCATATCATTTTGGAAAGGGCCAGACTAGATGCTTCCCCCTGCTTCCAGTCTTTATACTAAACTGGGCTCATCAAGTCCCATCTCTAGCTCCATACTTAAAAGAATAGTTCAGCATTTTGGGAAATACACTTATTTGCTTTGTTGCTAAGAGTGAGATGAGAAGATCGCTCTCATGTCTTCATGCCTATACTACATGTTGGAAGGTATGGGAAGACTGGGAACAGCGAAGCAGCCAGCAACTACTGACACCTTTAATGCTCACTAACAAGGTTCAAGGTTCATTTTATTTGTCATTCTACAACATAGAGTTTCACAACAAAATGCAACTTTTAGTCCCTTTATGCTACATCAGAAAAACCATTTGTTTTAATCACCCTGCAGAGACCAGTGCTCAAACCCTGCCAGTTTGTGATGTTTCCAGTCAGCCAGTCAGTTTTCTATTGCTCCTGTTTTAAAGTTGACAAGAACTTGGTATTTTGCCTTAAGTTTTCGTAAGAAATACACCTGTTTCTGAGCTTTTGTAACCAGGGTAGAGAACATAGCATGTTATATTTTGTTTGTTTAATCTGCACAAAAACCAAATTGTGATCATTTACTTTACTTTAAGCTAAACTGGCAGCTGGCTGTATCTTCATATTTAATGTACAGACATGAGAGCTGCTGTTACTAATTAGCAGTTTAAATGATATACTGTAAAACTTCCATGGACCTTAAGTCATTTTCTATTTAAACCACAACCACTATCCTCTGATGTTTGCTCTTATATACAGATATTTTAACAAGACTCAAGGCTCATTTTGACTCAAAAATGTACACTTATACTCATGTACACTCACAATTATGTATATAATTTTATATATATAATCATCTGATATTATTTCTCTAATCATCTTAGACTCAGTAGAGTCAACCCTTTTGGGACTAATCTTAGGCAGTGTTCAGGCTGTGTCTTCCTGATGCCATACTGTAGAGATTTGTGACTTTGCTGCCACGATTGTAAGAAAAGATATTTATGCCATTGAGGAGGTATTTTTATTCAGTGGGATTGTGAAAAGATAGCAACAGTGTGTTACAAAGATTTGGGGTTGCTAAAAGGTGAAATTTGATGTAGCCTTGATGAGCTTCTTTTTCTGTTTTTGAGGGGAGAAGAGCTCTTGTTTGTTGTTTTAAATATTTGTTACTTATTCATATTAGTTATGTTTCATATCAACATGTGTGGTGATGAGCATAAGGGAAGGATGACTTCTCAGTTTAAATGACCTTTCACTTTTGTGTTATTTAGCAGCTGCATTTGTAAAGAATTTCAGACAATACGTGTTTCACATGCTTCTGTCGTTTATTTAAATTTACAGTTCAGACAAAGTAATTAACAATACCTGTATGAAACAGAGAATAAAACATAATATGACTGATGGCAATGAGATTAAGCGCACTGAGCAGTGCAGCGACAGGCCACGTGGCCTTCTGCTGTTTCCCTCAGGTCAATGCTCTTCTCATAGATGCTGTTCAGACCCTCAGAACGGTTCAGGTTAGAATCTGCAAAATTGAGGGACAGTATAGCAGTTAGGCACCAAACAAGATAACAGGATAGATGTAGCATGATTCAGCTTTGTGCAAAAGCTGTGATTTCTTGCAGACTCACCTGCAGGCAGGCAATGGAAGCCGACAGTGACAGTGGTGGTCCTGACAGGCATGCAGCCGGGCAGGCAGCGCAGCACAGGCTCAACAGAGTAGCATTTGGATTCCTGGCCATGGAGGACGATCTGCTTCTCCAGCTTCACAGACTCAAGCTTCATGTAACATTCTGGAAAAGGTTGAAAAGGAAGGTAAGCACTGTAAACACACACGTTTACCTACAGCAGTCTTTAGCTGAAATGAAATTCTGCTATTTATAATATTGTTAAGATACTGGTTTGCTGTAGGTTTGTCATCATCATGCAAATTTCTTTTTATGTTGCATGCATGAGGATAAATGATATGCTAATAGAGAAAGGTGAAGCAGGTATTTTAAGTATTACCTGAGGTGTCGCGGCAGCTCCTTCCAGGCAGAACCCAAGAATGAGCGTAGCTGACTGCGTTCTTGCTCAGGCGTTTGTTGGGTGTGCGGTACTCCTGTCTGACTTCACCGTCAGCCTTTCCACAGAGCCCACAAGTCTGTCCTCTCATCCAGTCCACAACTTTAACCTGCAAAAAAACCCCAAACAGTTCAATATTTGCACTATTACCAGTATGGACATTAATAAAGACATTTGAATCTAAGTCAAATCTAAATCTCAGATTTCTTGTATCACCTTCAGTGCATTCAGATCAAAGTAGACCTCCTGAAGACCATGGCTGGGAGCATGGAGAGCGATTCCCTCACCTCTCTGTCTGATCTGAATTTTGCCTAAAAGTGAATGCAAATACAGGCAAATATGTGTTTTTGAACTTTTAACAATAATACAATAATCTTTGCTTGACAGTTCAATATGATTTAATAAACTAAAAAACCTGCAGGATGCTGATATGGCAGGTTGCTGATGGGGATTTCTACTCCATTAACCTTCACCATGACTGTGTTGTCCCTTGGATACATGTCGACATCACTGTTGGAAAACAATTGAAATACATATAGTCAGTTCATGGATTTCCGGTTTTACAATTTTGTCCTCTTTTATGGACAATTTTCAAAAACATTATATATAAGTACTGGTGTTTTTTACATGTCTGCAATCTTCACATTGATCAGGTTCTGTTCCTGTGTTTGGTCCCTCTTCAGCAGAACTATGAATTTAAGTTCTGGGGTGCAGTCCTGAGCCAAAACCTGGTAGCAAGAGTGGGGCATCTCGTTTTTGTATTTCCTGTTGTTGAATGTGATCAGTGTGTCTTTGACCATTGCGCACTCAGCTGGAGTGGACAGAGAAGATGAATCAGTAAGTTAGTCAGTGAGCTAGTTAAATACCGATCAGCCTGACAATTGAGTAAAACCTGTTCTTTTAAATTTTTTCACCTGCATGGGCCTTGGTGATCAAGTAGGAGATCTTGTTAGCCCAGTTGTCCTGGTATGATTCCAGCTCAGCAGAAGTCTCTCCGAATGGCAAATAAATAGGAAGACTGACACCAAGCTTGTAGATGGTCCTCTGTAATATTAGATTGAAATGGTTATGAAAAGTGTACATGTACAAATTGGGTGACAAAGTATGACATTTTCTGCATGTAAATAATAGGCACTGGCATCGCACCTTTGGTGTCTTCAGCACAACATTCAGGCTTGTCTCAGAAGCAACAGCCACAGTCAGTTTGACCTGATTACGAACATTCTTGACCTTTGCCAGGCTGAGTCCGGTTTCCCGAGCAATGCGTGAAATGTACTCAGAGAATCTAGGGAGACATAAAGGTTAAGGTTATTTTTAAGTTTTTAATAAATGTCAAATTGAGTGTTGTCTGATGCACACCTGGTAGATAGCTGTGTTGGAAAAAATTAAATAATGTAAAAGAAAGTAATGAATTACCAAACACAAACCAGGTCTATGACTGAGGTGTTGCATTTTCAATAAAGTTAGTTGCAAAGGATATGTAAGAAGTTTTCTTATTCTTATCATGTGTTACATGTTTTTATAAAACAGATGGAAATGTCTGAAGTGTGCATTAGTTTGTGACATTACTCCTTTGCGTAGCGCTTCATGCTCTTTGGAAGTTTGTCCCAGGTCAGCTTCAGGCGGACTGCAGGCTCTTGACCCATAAGACCAGTCTCAGCTGTGATTTCAGTCTCGTACTCTTTGCACTCAATGCCCCAGGCAACCTTGGCCTAAGAGAAATTTAAAATAATTAAAATCTCAAGCATCACACAAATTTCTAACTGTCAATTCATGTCACCAAATCAAAGTTGTTACCATCAGCTTGTGGTAGCTCAGCATCACACCGTCAGCACAGATTCTCCAGTGGTCATTCTCGGCCAGGTTGGCAAAAATGACCTGCAGTCTGGCAGTAGCTTTGTCAAAGTAAGCTGCAATCTGGTAACCCTGAGCCTTGTGGTCGGCTCTCACAGCACGGATGAGAATGGTCACAGCAGGAGTGATGGAATTAGCGAGGTACTTGGCCTTAAAATGCAAACCAGAGATCGATGTTAATGAAAGTTTTGTTGTTATCCACTGAATACAGAAGACTGTAAATGGGTTGATCTGATGTCTTACCTTATTGTAGATGGCCTCGAAGCTGTAGGCGCTGCTCTTGCTGTTGGCGCGGGCTGTGGAGAGGGCATGCTGCGAACAAAGAAACCATACATTTAGGACGCTCAAACAGAGTACCCAATGCTGTCTCATGCTCTTTGCAAAACAATCTAATAATTACCTGGTGGATGTGGTTTTTGGTGAACTTCTTATACAGTTCTCGCTGTAATAGAAAAATAAGTCAATTAATTCCTGCACATACTTTTTAAATTCTACTGTGTTTTACATGTTCAAAGAAGTTGTTTCACCTCGGACAGGGAGCTGGACCTGGACGAGCTGGAGCTGGAGGAGCGGCTGCTGGACTGGACAGAGGAGCGGCTGCTTGAAACACTGCTGGAGGAGCTCTTTGAGCGAATGTCTGATCTGCTGCTTGAGGAGCTGCTGGAGCGGCTGCTCACCCTCTTTGACATAGTGCCGAGGGGGGCGATGACGTCGACCATCTCACTCTTGCGGCGAGAGGAGGAGCTGGAGGAGGACTTGGATGACACAGAGGAGGAGATGCTGGAGCGAGACCTGCTGCTTGAGCGAGAGCTGACAGAACGAGAGCTGCTGGAGCTGAGAGAACGGGAGCTGCTGGAGCTGGAGGAAGTTTCTGTTCTGTTCTTCAGGCCAGGAACCAGGATTTTCTTGAGTTTCATCAGCACGTTCTTGTCTTCGAGAATTTCCTCTTCCTCGCTCAGGTTAATCACTTTGACGATCTTTTCTACTGCTTTGTCTCCTACCTGAATCTCAACTTCAATCTTCTCAATGACTGGTCCAGCAGCTGCAACCAAATAAATAAACAGATTACTTTTTAGCAATTTCTTATGAGAGAGAGAGATTACTTCTATAAGAAATTCAGTGTCATCCATTTCACTTGCCTGGAGCAACCTCAACCAAGACAGCATGTTTTCCAATCATGGCGTAAAGAGGGCAGTCTCTGATGAAAGCGGCATTACGAGATTCAATCTCAGTGCATGCCTTGATTCCAAAGGTTTCAAATGCAGCACACATTTTCTTCTCAAAGGCCTTGGGGAGTTTCAGTTTGCTGATGATTTTTGTTGGCAGGTCGACAGGAATGATTTCAGATGATGCTGACTGTAAAACCACAGCAGAGGTCACCACATTTATTTGGAACAAGGTAGAAGGTAGTTTGTGCTGTAAAAAGGTGGTCATTGAGTCACACTCACCATACCACCAGCCAGAGAGGATGTCATCCTAGAAACCCTTGAAGAGAAGATCTCCCTTGACAGCCGTGTTGCAACTTCAGTTGGAATCATTGGTGTGAATTTGGCAGCTGCGAGGTCTTCCACATTTCTTGCAACAGCAAAGGTCTCCACGCTGTTGGAGCAAAGAAAAATATTTTTAAGAAAACAAAATTTCAAAACTGGGTGATACATGTTATATGGTGACAAAAAGTACATACAGTGCAGATGCAATCTTATCGACTCCCTGAACAGGCAGGAACTGGAACTTGAAGTTGCCCTTGATCATGTCAATTCTTGCTTCCATCTTTGCAGGAACGATTGTATAAACTCTGGCTCTTGACAGCAGGGCAGCCTGGATGAAGGCAGTATTCACTCCCATAACGGCATAGGTATACATGGAAACACTGCAAATGAAAATATCAGCTGTAAGGGTGATCTCCCTGAATATAATTGTTTTTGGTTTCTGATAATTAAACTGATGAGAAGAAGCTTAAGCTTGAACTGGATTACCTTGGAGCAATGGCAGCCCTCATGTTGACATCAGACTTCAGAAGCTGAGCAGCGTGGAAGTTCTCAGGCAGAGGTGGTGTCACAGAGGCTTGGACTATGAAAAACAATACATTTTCAGTATCAGGATGCCTAATCATCTCAAAACAGCAACAGTTAGGCTACACTAGTGAAACTTACATTCAATAGATGCAGCAGCCACTGCAGCAGTATAGAAACTGAGCTCCATGGGCAGACCGAGAGCTGTTGGAAAGATGCGACGAACCTCAGCAACCAGCATTGGTTTGGCATAATGCATTGCGAAACCAGACAGCAGAGCATCCAAAGCCTTCCTGCCATAAGTGTGAACTGCTGGTCCACTGGCAAGCTGTAAACATAAAGTTGCCAGTAAGACATCAGATATTTCATAATATTCATAATAAAATGATTACTTTGCAGCTGGCATTTGTACAATCAAAGATGCTCTACCTCGACAATCTGATCAACAATGGCTTTGTCAATGTTGGCAAATGCAATTTCCTGTCCGAAGAACTTCACATACACAGAGGCCAGGGGCTCACTTGAAGGATGAGCCCTCCACTCAGAAAGCTGTGCAAGGAAGAAAACAGTAAATTAAACATGATACCTTCTATAAACAAAATCTGCTTTGACATATTTTATATATTAATATACTCTAATTTTGATATTTTTGATTAATGTTAATGATCCTGTAAACTTACAGCCTTCATAACTTGTTTCATCTTGGTGATCCTTTCAACATTCTCTGGAGCCTCGTGGATTTTCAGGAAGGCCTCCTGGATTCCCTCAGTTCTCACTCCAAACTGGAAAAAGAAAATCAGCATAATACCAATAAGTGTTTTTAAAATTATTGCTAAAAAAATATTAGAACAAAACAGACAATTACAACAGATTGAAAAATTAGAAATTATGTCTAATGTTAACCTTAAGATTCTGGGCATTGGTAAACATCTTCTTGCTGTTATGATTTGATACAGTGCATTGTACATGTACCTTCCAAAGAATGGGAAGAGCATTTCATAGTGCTAACTAGACATGTAAAACATGATTGTCATACCTCAAAAACATCAGCATAAGCTCCTGCCAGGTAGGTGCGAGCTTTGGCCACAATGGCTTTTGGCAAAACAGTTGCAGCATCGTTAACATAGAAGGCGCTGGCAGCAGCACCCATCATCCAGGGATCTGCAAGGCAAAATATGAGAACCGTCAAACCACACGTTTTAATCCGTAATCTCTGACAGATCTCTTCAAATGATTACTCTGCTATAGTCTTACTGTGGTAGGCATCAAAGTAGAGAGCTCTGCTGTAGCGATAGTTCAGTCTGTCGAATTTGGGGCTGAGGATCTTCACAGCAACATTGCAGGCAGCAGCACTGAAAGGAGAAGATTAAAATATATGAGATTCTAGGTGCTGACATGTTTAAATAGCAAAACACTGCAAAAGGAAATGTTATTTAACTTCTTACACAGAGGCAAAGTCAGGTGCGGTGTTCTTGGTCATGGCCTTCATGTAAGAGTAGACAAAGCTAGCGATCTGCAGATTTGATTCCTTCAAGAGGGCATCAGCAAGAGTGGTCACCAGACCCATGGGCAGCTTGGTCTCAAACAGCACGATAGCAGCCACCATACGGAACTCTGGGCGGTGAGCCTTGTCCATGAACAGCTGAACAGCCATGTCCTGGATCTAATTCCCAAAGAAGAATGGTATTACTACAACTGCACATTACAAAACAGTTTTAAAAAGTGTATTTGTTCTTAGCAATGGAGGGAATAGGAAAATGCAGTCTCACCATTTTGGGCTCCCTCTTAGCGATGTTCCTCAGGGCCAGAACAGCTTCGATGTGAATTCTGTGTGGCAGACTAGCAGCAGCACTGCCAAAACCAGGCAGGAGCTTCATGATTGGCTTAAGGCTGGCAGGATGTCCAGCATTACCCAGAACTTTGAGAGCGACAATGAGCTCCTCAATTTCACTTCTGGCAACAGCCTGGACAACAAGTTCATGGATTGGCTGTGGGAGGAACAGAAAAACATTCATGTCACTCATATCTTCACTAAATTTCAGTCATATAAAACACATGTCCAAGCGATACATACCCTCACAAGCTCAGCTGGGCAAGTTGGGTTCTCTACACAGTATTTAGCAACCAGGGTGCCGTAGCCCAGCATGACAATCTCACGCAGAACTGGGTTTTCTCTGATCCTGTGGTTCATAGTCAGGCCCTGAGGAGCGGTGAAAATAAAGAAATGATTGTGTGTCCCAGTTCTCACATCATTACAAATAGTCAAGAAAACTTCTAGGGTTGACTTGCCTCAGCAAGCTTAATGGCCTCCAGGTCCGCTGTCACCATCTGCACAGATGCCAGCAGGGCTTGAGCAGCTTCAGCAATGGTCAGCTCATCAGCAAGGAACTTCTCCTTGATGAACCTCAGAGCAGCATGAGTACCAATGGCAGGGACAGCATTCAGGATCCAGTGCCTGCGAAAGAAAAATATTATATTATTATATTATCCTTACGACAGTTTTTCATGGTTCTTGGTTCTCTGAATGAGAGTTGCAGCTACCTGTAATCTGCTCTAGCTTTGAACTGAGTCCAGAGGGCCTCAATACTCTCAAATCTGGCCACACGCAGCAGCTGGACGAGCTCAATGAACTTCAGAGGGGCATCTTCGTGGACCTTGGCCATGTTGTAGGTCACCAGGTGGTTCAGAATCTCAACAATCTGCCAGGAAAGACAATATTTCCTATGTTAAAGTTTGTTGCTACAGGATGAATTCAACAAAAATCTTTAAGAGGAAATACTTCCTGAAGTACCTGAGCTTCAGCATTGCTGATCCTCAGCAGCTGGATGGGTGTCTGGAGAAGCTCACTGCCGAACTCGTACTGCAGGGATCCGCGGTGAAGATATTCAGCTCTGATAGGCTCCACTGGGGCCCTCTCGATCTCCAGGAAGGTCAGGAATTGCCTGTGAATATACATAAACACTAAATCAATCTGCATTTTGAGACTTTGTGCTGAGAATATAGCTAACAACACTGTTGCACTCTTCTTTTTAATTTAAACCACATACTTCGCCTCCATCTGGGCAGCACCGTTCAAGATGTTGAAAGGTGAGAACTGGATGAGCTCTGTAGCAGTTGCCTCCAAGAGCAGGGCCCCTTCAGCTGCTGGCTTCATGACGTAGTTGAAGGCGGCGGCTCCCTTCATGGTCTTTCCTCTCTGCATTGACAAGACCAACAATATGATCACACCAGCCGTATGCAGGAGTGTATTGTATTAGAGAGTATGAAGTGAGAAGGAAATTGCACTTACAGCCTCACACTCAACACATCTCTCGGTGTAAGCCAAGCCAATGTCCTTAATGATTCTCTCCTGGCAGTGGTTCAGGTCCTTGGTCTTGGTCAACAGGATGCGCTCAGCCTTTGCATCCTCACTGATGACGTAGTGGGTCTTGCACACACCCTGAGCGCCAGGCTAGTTCACAAAAATCACAGTTTGTCAGTTTAGGTGTTGAGGCATTTTGTGGTGAAATTCTATTTAGTTATTTGTACCTCTTGCAGCTCATAGACGTTCTGAGTCTTCTTGATGTTCAGCTGGAAGATGTTGAGGATTCCCCTGTAGATGTTCAGCACAGTTGCAGAGACACCAGCAGGTGCAAACACTTTGCCGACGACACCGTTAGCATACTCAAACTTGATGGGTGTCAAGAGCTGAGCAGCCAGGGCTGAGGTGAGCTTGGTGGCAGGGATGAAAGTATCTTTGGGCCAGATGCCACTGTACTCAAAGATTTCAGGGTCTACAAGCTGTGAGAAAGAGTGACAGAATGGACTGTGAATACATGTTTAAAAGTCACATGGAAAATCACTTTTTGGCTCACTTGTTATTAGTCATTAATAAATTGTCTTAATAGATTCTTCTTTACCTTCAGCATGAAGGTGTCGGCAGCTGCACTGATGAAAACTTTGCTACGGACTTTCACTCCGGCCCGTGCCAGGCCCTCCTCAGGCAGGCCGCCCATAAGAAATGCTTCATATTTGTACACATAGGTCTTTCCAGTAGCAAATTCTGGGGCTGCAATAATAGACAAGAAAACAAACTAGTGAAGGCAATAAAATGAGACTGAGAGACAGAAACTTATTTCACTTCCTATTTTCATACCAGTTTTAAAAGTTTTTTAACTGTTGAATTACATGTTTAAATTGATAGAGTGACAACTTACCAAAGTTGACCTGATAACCCGCTGCAAAATAGGAATAAGATGTTATTTTGGTGTGCACAAAGGAACAATGATAAAATAGGCATGAAAAAGAAAAAACTGATTCATTTGTAAAGGAAAATGGAAATGTTATATTGTAAATGCCATCGTTTTTCCAAATTCTATTTCGGTGGCAAGACAATTGTTAAAACTGATGTAATTTTATTTATTTTCTTTGTCCTAAGAAAACATACTATCAGTGAAGGATTGCTTCTCTGTACTTGTCTACATGACATAGCTTTTTATCTAATTCCACAAAAAGCAGCATTTTCAGTAAATGTATTTATTTTAAATTAAATCTGAGCTGATTTAGTTGCAAATGCATAAAGACATGCTCACCCGCAAGGGCCACAGCGAGAGCTAGTACAAACACCCTCATGGCTGGTGAATGTGAACGACGGCAACCACAGGATTCCTTTTAAAGCCCGTTTTTTGCTGACTGTGAGCCCATCGAAATGTATCATTAACTAAATATCAGCTTTCATTGTCATTGATGTTCCCATGCCCTGACCATGCAGATTAGACAAACAGAGAAAACACAAATGAAAAATGTCACAGACGTAAAAAGTTATCTTAACCTGGCACAAACAGCCCGATGTCCCAAATCCAGAGATGTTTTCTCTCCTATGACATAGACAGATGAAAGGCAAAGCTATTTAAAACTACTTTATAATATTACAGTTTTATTATTTATCTAAAGATATTTAATAATTTAACAAACATTTCACTGCACAAAAATATCTGAAACTGGAACTTTCATCTTTTATTATTCAATAAATGCCCAAAACTAAGTATCCAATGAATCAAACTCTTCAAAATTAAAATAATAATAAAAATATTATAGTGAAATAAAATATTGTAAAATCAAAGGATGATTTCAGTTGCATAGATGTGTGTGTTCCAGCCTTTCACCAAAATGTCATGTTGTCATGACCGTAGCTTTGTCAACTTGATCCAGAAACTGTTGACTCTGCAAAGCCAATAATCCAACATATGTATGTTTACTTAACATTGATTGTAACAGACTTTCACAATCATCACATTGAAAAGAAAATTGCATCAAAATCAAGTAAATCAAAAGTCGTATAATGAGGATGGCTTTTTATCAGTGTATCAGATTTATGTCAGCAAGGGTTTACAAGACACCACAAATTAATACAAACCAAACTCAGAATGTAGTGCACACATTTGTTGTGTCCCACAAAAAAGTAAAACTAGGACTAGAGAAGATGAAATAAGGAATAGTTAAATTAGTCAAATTGCATCTAACTATTAAATGGATAAACTGATTTCTGTTTCTGCTTTTTAAAGCCATTTCATCTCTGCAACATGTCCTGTATACAGGCCTGTAACATGTATATGTTTTAACAGCATTACATGCTATAATCCAAGCATGTGTGTAATAATCCAAAAAGACATGTTTGAAGCAAAAAGCATGTCATATTTAATCTATTAATACTAATATAAAAAAAAATCTTAAAACATTTTCTCCTGATTTTTTATCTCACCACAAAAAGTGTTATAGGTATATAGTTTGTTGGAAATATGCATATTTAATAGATATAAGAGAAATAAGTAGAGGAAATGAAATGCAATAAAATGAAACTATTGTGCTTCTGCTTTAGTGTTCCAGACAAATTCTCTGCCTTGTCTGCCTATTTCTGACTTTGAGTTAGCCTGAATCTTTTATTTTCGGGCCTGATCTGGGTTGTGCTTTTTGGTTCGAATCTGTTTTTCCTGAGCCTTTACATAAGCACTAAATTGAAAAGTATATTCACTAGTAATGCTAGATAAATATCAGGGCTTTCCCTTCACTTCAGTACAGTATGTAAGAAATGTGTCTTCAAGCATATTGGTGATGGCATTTAGCTATGAAAGGCCTGGATTGGTGAACTAAAACAGTATGCTGAAGCTTTGCTTATATAAATGGAAAGCAGAATGCTATTCAATATGCAGGGACATGGTTTTATAGAAATCAAAGTGCCATCAAAGTGTCAATCAGGGAGCTTAAACTGTGAGCAAATGACTGTCAGTAGTCTGTGTGCACAGCTGGGGTCTCTTCGCTGCTTCCTGTTCATGCATCGTTGAGCAAAGCATGTAAACTCTATACTCTGTCTATAATACAGCTGTAGCACTGAATATGACACTGGTAGTGTGGCTGAATTCAACTAAGTACTTTTATAAAGCAAGCAGTTAATGCTGTAGTTAAATATACATTTGAGGTACTTTAGCCTATTTGAGCATTTCATTTTATGCAGCCTTATTCTTCTGCTCCACTGCACCTCAGAGGCAAATTTGACAATTTTCACTCCACTACATTTGTCTGACAGCTTTACTTTTACTTTTCAGATTACATCTTTTGAAACCCTTCCTGTCCAGTGAAAGCCATGTACCTCCAAATTGATGATGTGATTTTACATTTAATGTTTACTGATAAATGAAGTGTTCCTACAAATACATAGATAAATAAACTACTATTATTTAGAATTAGCAGTTTCAAAGCTGAAAACCCTTCTATTCTGAGGAAGAAAAGAAGACTAAAGATAAATTCAGCTGGCAATACTTACATAACCTGCTTTTACCTTTAAGTAACTTAAAGTTTTGAATACATGACTTTTACTTGTGGAAGTATTTTCAGTGTTGCATTGCTACTTCTAATTAAGGATCCCAATACTTCTTCCTCCACTGCTGGAGTGTGTGGTAACTTTTTGGTGTCTTTCTAAAATGGACACTAACAAAATCCAAACTATATTGGACTTTTCATAATAGTCTATGTATTTTCATGGTAAGAGAAGCTATGATTATTTGTTGCACAAAACATTGGAAAACTTTTGGTTGAATAAAAATATTGTGACATGACATGTTTAATAGAATGGGAAAACTATTTTTATTCAATGAAAGGAAAGTTTTGGTTTAGTCTACTTCTGGTTTCTAACAAGATGCGGCCGGATGAAGTTTGCGCCTTGTCGGCCTCCGTAGAGCATGAATGAAGCCAACGGGATTTGTTTACAGGTCACAATCTGACCGCCGGGACCGACTTTAATCAGTTTAAAACTTCCTCCTGATCAGAAAAAAATGTCCTGGTTTCTTCTGTTTCTGTCGTGGACAGTCGTGGTGTGCAGGGCCGCCGTCTGTCCGTGTGAGAGACCGGAGCTCTGTCGACAGATCCGGGGCGAGAGAGACTCTGAGGTAGTTCATGTTAGCGGAGATTAGCTTGTTAAAAACACGACGAACAGACACAACCTGGTGTTCACGAACCTCCATAACATCCTCAACACATTACTGACGATCAAGTAGTATTTAAACACACTGTTCTTCACTTTGCTGCTGCTGCTAATTGATAGTAAACTACTGATTGTCAGTGTAAAAGCAAAACTGGTCCTTGTGCTAATTATGCCACATTTGACAGGAGAGTTTCAAGATTAATGCAACAGAACATGTGATGTCAAAACTCCAGTCAACTATTAAAGTATCAGATTATTTTACTTTATGGGTTAATTCACCAAACTTGTGTCTCCTCTAAAATTTAAAGAAGACTGAGAGAAGAAAAATAAGAAAATCAGATATTTTGCTGTTTGGATAAATTAAAGCAAACTGGGATAAATAATAGATATATTACAAAATATAATCTTCATGACTAATAATATTTGGTCTTATGATTGAGGTCTATAAAATGTTAACTATTTTTAAACTGGCATCTTCATCTGCAAAGCTTTGAAGTCATCATAACCTAGACACACTTAAACTAAGTGATAAATCAAAATAAGACCTGACAGCTTTTGTCATGACTTTAAAACTGTTTTGGCTGTGTGGCAATAAGCACTATTTACTCAACTTATCTGCTGTAGTTTTAAGTTTCAAACTTGGACTGCTGTTCCTCTTTATACAAACACGTCTGTGTTTCGTTAATGGTGGTGTGTGATATTTAAGAAAGTTCCCCTTTTAGGCACATTTGGACTTCTGTTAGGTGACTCATGTTGCTTCAAAACTTACAGATCAAAATTATAATTGAAAACCTTTTGTAGCTGTTCAATCATCAGTGTTCAATATTTTGTAGGTGGTGAATACTTATAAGTGACCCTTCTCACAGGAGACAGTTTGACTTAAGTACCTGATTAAAGGTGTAGCTAATAACGTTAATCTTTGAGAGAACACTTGTACTTTTGCTGCAAGTCAAAATGTCTCTGAGAAAGGTCTGTTGTTATTCAACCTAGTATGATTCAGTTTTGTTGTTTATTTATTTATTTGTTTGTTTGTTTAATACACACAACATGTACACCAAACATTCTCTTTGCCAAAAGTGAAACATCAACCACAGTTTACTTTATAGGGCCCGGCTATGCTTAGGCTACTTCTATAATGAACTAATTTGCTTTTATCCTTAATAGAAATCAACAATATTGAACTCTTGAACTGTAGAGGGATGCGATCAGATGTAAATAGCTTTTCTTCATTGTCAGTTTGTAGCTACCAGAATTCATCTACATGTCCTCAGTAAGAAAGCCTATAAACTTAAATACTCCTTGATCAATCAATTGACTGGTCAGTCACTGCCAATTTTGATTATATATTAATTTTGTAAATATTAATTAAAGTTGGAGCTTCTTGTGATGAACATTTTACATCTTTGAAGTTTACATTTTAAACATTAAAGCTAGAATAAATGATTAATTGACTTATGAGAAAAAGAGTCAATATGTGCAAAAAAAATTACAATCACTGTTTTCAGCCCTTCTGTATTTCTAATAGTCTGTAGGATGGAATTAGGTAATAGGAAACAAGTTGCTAAAAAAAACTAGTGGGAGCAGTTAATCTTACCGTTGTGTGTCTGTGTGGTCTCTGTGTTTCTCTCAGGTGTTTGTGTTTGACGTGGGTGGAAAGACATGGAAGTCCTACAACTGGAGCATGGTGACGACGGTGGCAACATTTGGAAAATATGATCCTGAACTCATGTGTTATGCTCACTCCAAAGGAGCACGAGTTGTGCTTAAAGGCAGAGTGAATTTCTCTCTTCACTGCAATATGAATTGATGTGCTGTAATTGTCTATTGTCCTTTTTTGACCAGTAGTTTTGCAAAGGTCAATGGCTGAAGTTACAGTACGTACGTGTAGGTAATATTTGTTGTTCTCTCTCTTTCCTTGTTGATGGGAAAAGGAGACGTTCCCCTCTCCTACATTGTGGACCAAGAAAACAGGACGGCGTGGATAACAGAAAAGGTCAACTTGGCCAAGAGTCAGTTTATGGATGGCATCAACATTGACATCGAACAAGCAGTGGAGGAGGGCTCGCCAGAGTACCATGCTTTGACAAACCTGGTCAACGAGACCACTGAGGCCTTCCACAGGGAGATCCCGGGTTCCCAGGTGAAGACAATGTTTTGACAAAGTTCTCTAATATAAACATGTAGCTTGGATTGGCCCTATTGTCTTTTCTTTTTCCTAATGAATTCTGGGAAAGCCTCACGCCCCTCGATCACTCTAAATAGACATTAAGCAGGCAGGAAAATGAATGAATGAAGTGCTGTAAACCTTCCTAACCTGCCTGATCTCAACTTTATATTCCAAAGATTCACCCCACTGATACTTGTCTTATCCTGATCTCTAGGTCTCATTTGATGTTGCCTGGTCACCAAAATGTATTGACAAGCGCTGCTATGATTATGTTACCATCGCTGAATCCTGCGACCTGCTGTTTGTGATGTCCTACGATGAACAGAGCCAGATCATGGGGGACTGTATTGCAATGGCAAATGCTCCACTCTCTCAAACACTGAATGGTTTGTTGCCCAGTTGTTTGGTAATGAATGAGAATAAATCAGCTTGTTTATGCAGATCTACTCATTGCATCTAACTGCCTGAAATGTTCTTTCTTTTAAGCTTATGACCAGTATTTGAATCTGAAGATCGATCCCAAGAAACTAGTGATGGGATTGCCGTGGTACGGCTATGACTACCCGTGCCTCAACCTTTCCCAGGTAAGATATTGTTCATTTAAGAGCTACACAGTTAAAATGTTGGTTGTGGAATGTTTTTAATGGATTAGACTGGTAATTATTTATAGATTAATATATAAATATTATATTGGTAAAATAAATATTACTTTATATTTATTACGGACATGGCTCTAGGAATGACAAGTGTTGGATGGACATAAATGGACCTCGGAGGATGAATCTACTCATTTTTGTCATCCCCTGACTTTTGTGTAGCCCCATCAGCAGGTTGACCTTTTTAAAAATTTGGTCAGTTAAATGACAAATTTTATGATGAGTTGCCCTGAAATGAGGTTAAGATATTTGTGGTGCTCAGAGCATGAATCCTAATGACTTTACTTTACTGATCCTCTTACTTTTATTCCACCGGTACCAGCAGGTTTAAATTTTCACTTATTTTGTGAAATATCTTCATCTACCAGATGGACTGGTACAGACATTCATGGTGCCCAGACCTCTATCTTAATGACTTTCTGATGCTCTGACCTGTCTTCTAGCGCCACCATGAGGTTGACATTTGTGGTTTTAAGTGCCCACTTCAGAATGGTGAAGTATGGTGATCCTTCAATGCCATCTTCTGGACAAAAATTAAAATTGTCCAATAGTTTGGTACCTGCAAAAGCTGCAAAAGGAATGACAATCACATCAGCCTCATGTTAACATTATGGACGTTTTGGCATTGTGCATGTGGTTAGAATGCTGAGGTTAACATATAGCTCATAGCACTGCTGTTTCTCTCTTGTTCTTATTGTCAGCAAATCCTGTGAAAAGACTAAAACTAACAATGATTTGATCCTATTAACAAATACTGCCAGTGGAGCCAAAACCTGACATATATAATTTTTCTGTACCAAACATCCATTGTTGTCCTAGATTTATCAAAAATACCTCAGTGAACCACACTGTTGCACTGTGTTGCACTGGGCGACATGTTTCTTCATTACCATGAAAGTGGGCACTGTAGTCCATGTTCGAGTCAATTCCACATACACCACACTCCTGGAACGTACTCACTGGAGCACAAAATGTGTATTAATCTGCAACTCAAAATAGTTTCCAACCCATGTACTATTTACTACTGTTTGTGTAATGTAAAGTACCCAGTTCATTTCTTCAGTAAATGCAAATGGCTGAGAGCAACATACAGGGTAAAGAAATCAGAGTGTTGGGAAACTGACTAAGGCATTGTCTTATTATATTTTTATGGGATTTGTTGACAGTAAGAAAAAAACATAAAATTACACAACTTAAACTTATGTTTTAATGCAAATTTGTAAAGCATGTATGATATGCAAATAAACTCAAAGAATGCCACTGCTATTATTCATTTAGACTTATTTTATTGGTGTAGCATATTTTAAGTCGTTCTGTTTTAAATATAAACACAGATATCTTGAATGTCTTTTCCACTACCAGGAGGGAATATGCTCTATAGCCAAAGTTCCTTTCCGTGGAGCCCCCTGCAGCGATGCAGCTGGAAAACAGAAACCATACAAGTGGATCATGAAGCAGGTCAACATGTCATTGTCCGGCCGGCTGTGGGACGACAGGCAACAGGCTCCTTACTTCAATTACAAGGTACATTGTCTTTATTTTATATGTTAAGTCTTAACTCTGCTTCAGTTTGCCTAAAATGTACAACTATGTTTGTAGATGTTTTACTGGGTAGCAAAGTGGGCATCTATTGCAATGATTATTTCTCTTTCTGTCAAGTTTAAGCTTGACCGTTCAATGTAATGACGACTCAATAAATCACAGACATTTCAGGCAAGGGCTGTTTATCTAAAGTGCCAGTGTCCACCCACAGCGTCACTTCCCATAACAAAACAAATTGCCACTTCAAAACAGCTATAAACATTCCAGCTAGAGGCCTTCCCATTGGGTCTAAAAGTATTCTCACGCAACAAGATGGGGCCATCATTGGTTGTCATTTTATTGTCATATCGTCTATCATCTGCACTTGTGTTTCCATAGGACCAGAAAGGACAGATTCATCAGGTTTGGTATGATGACCCACAGAGTATTTGTCCCAAGGCGGACTATGTGAAATCTAAAGGTTTGAGGGGCATTGGCATGTGGAATGGCAACATCTTGGACTACAGCGATGAGCCGGTGGCCAGGCAGCAGACCGCACTGATGTGGAATGCACTCTCAGGATGCTAGCTGGGATACGGTTAACACCACTGCAGAAATTTACATCACCCCTGAGCCCAGAGCTGTTTGTTGCTAAGTCAATACATCCCTTTGTAACAGTAATGGGGTGTGACTTTCCTCTGAGTTCAGGGATGCATACTTGCACTTCAGAGTTTATTGTGGCTTTTATTGCTGTTGTCTTTGAATGTAGCTATGTCTCAGACATTCCTCTGTGCCAACTGAAATAACAGTGATTCTGAAACCAATCTTTTTAATGTGACATACACAAACAGTATTTTTGATTGACCAATATTGAGCTTACTGAGATCTGTGCACTTTATGCTTTTCATAAATAAAACATTTTCTGATCAATCTGTAAATCATTTAAGTTACGCAACCACTTAAACATTTTAGGTTTAGCTTTCTTCACTTTGCAACTTGCTTACGGCACCTGAGAAATTTGAGAAGTCAATGGTATCAACATCGTGAACAAATCAGACCACATCAATCAAGAAGGAATTATAAAATGTGGAAAAAGCAACAGCACAAAAATACAAAACTCAAGTACAACTGCAGAAAACCAAACACATACAACCCTGATTCCAAAACAGTTGGGTGCTTTGTAAAATGCAAATAGAACAGAATGCAAATGCAAACAGACTGTGCTTACCAACAGCAGTTTTGAAGTGCTCCTGAGTCACTTTTTGTAGTAATATCCTTTATACAATTATGTGTTTGACAAAGTTTTGAACCTTGCTCCATCCTTGCTTGTTAATGACTGAGCTTTTCCAGGATGAACCTTTCATACCCAGTCATGATACTATCACCTGTTACCAATGAACCTGTTAACCTGTGGAATGATCCAAACAGGTGTTTTTGGATCAGTCCACAACTTTCACAGTCATTTGTTGCTCCTGTCCCAACTTGTCTGAAACATGTTGCTGCCATCAAATTCAGAATAAGCAGATATTTACAACAATCAATGAAGTTGATGAGGTCATGATGATGGTCATGATGATGGTCATGATGATGGTCATGTTGATGAGGTCTTACTTTTTCTTTGTACTGTTTTTATTTGAGTATATATCAAAAAGGATTAGCAAATTATCAATTCTGTTTTATTTATGTTTCATATGACTTTTTGGAGTCTGGGTTGTACATGTAACAAAATCCATCTGTCCCGGCAGAGTTGAGGCCAGACCACAGTCTTGTTCACAGTTCTGTATATACCAAGTTAGATGGAGCTGCTTTGAAGTTGCGGTCTGTCCCGTGTGGTATTTCCAAAGCCTAGAGAGGCTGTGGGACCAGGATGAGAGGACTGGCTCTTCTTCTGGGCCAGCTCAGCCTTCAGGGCCCTCAGCTCTGTGGCAGCCTGTTTCCTCAACTACACAGCACATTCATGAAAACGCAACATGATTTGTTAATATAATACAACAGACAGCACACCAGCTATTAGGCCACCAAACAAAGCTCATTTAACATTAAAGGTAAAGATCAAATGATCATTTTTAAGCTATTGAGACGTTATCACAATTATCAGATGAGATTGTAGCGTCCTCTGTGACTGAAAAATTATGTTGACATGTATGTAGCAAATGTGAACTGGATATAGGGCTTAATAACAATCAAATAATTCTATATTGTATTTTATTGAATAATGTTTGTAGGCTGAAAAGTTCCTTTGTTACTTTGGTTCATAGGTTGTGAAACAGTTGGATAGATTCATAGAAAAATCAGTCACCTTTATCTCTGTAACCAGCTTCATCTTGGCATCCTCTACCTTCCTCTTCAGGTTGTCAATCTCATGGCTCTCTGTCATGATCTGAATGATGAGCTCGTTCTGAAATTCAGGATCTTTCACTCAGTCATTAATCACATGACTTTTATACTGCTGAGCTTCCAGATGTGTGTTTTCTTAACTTTTATTGAGTTCTCCAATAGAACTTTTTCACAGCAGACATTTTGACATGTCGTAGAAGGAAACGATATTTGGAATTAATCTACTAAAGAAGACGAAGGAACACATACCTTTTAATATTGGACAAAACAGACAGTAGAGTACATCAATTCAAGATTATTAGATTTTACCTTTATGGAAGATCTGCCCTGTCTTCTTGGCTTCCCTCTGTTATCTCTGGCCTGGAGTTGGTGCAAGAGTTTGTTGTAAAACGTCTCCAACTCTTGCCGCAGGTTTCTCAGATTTTCTTCCAACGGTGCTGTGGACTTCTTGGTTTCAAAGTATTTCTTCTTCCAACTGTCACGTGCTATTTAGCAATAAAGGAATTGCATTGATACTTCCCTTTAACTTATGAAAAACTGCAATTAAAACAGTGGGGGATTAGGTCTTCTACCACCAGGTATTAGCTATTGAGCAATGCTTTTGTACTAGAATATTTATCCTTAAATTGAAGTTAATTTTCACATTCCCACACCAGTATGTTACAGGTTTGTGGAAGCACATAGGAACAGTTCTCAGGCTGTTGGCTAACAGTATTTTTTGCTCACCTTGGTTCCTGCGGTGTCTGTTTTGAGCCAACAGATCTTTGCCCTTTCTTAGCAACTCCTGCCTCGTCCACTCCAGCTGCTTTCTCTCCTCCCTCACCAGTTTGATTTCCTCGATCAGCTCCTCTCCTACAAGAAACAAACCATGTCAGTCCTGCTAAAAAAAAAAAAAAAAAAAAGAATGATCATTAATCTTTGGCCAAAGTGACAGCTTACTGTTTGTATGACAGACAAGAGAGGCGACCGTTTTATGGGTGACCGCAGCCAAGTGTAGACCAGGAGGGGGAGAGGTGCAGCGAACAGGCCGGGACAACACTGCTGGACTTTCTGTCGCCTTAAAACAAGCAATAAATGCGACAACATGAGTCTACATGTGAATAGACTTTCATGGTCTGTATTCTAGTTCTTTGTTCACATCAAGGACCTCACACACTCCACTAAACCCACCTGCTGACAGTGGAATCTGGACTAATCACTACAAACAGCTTGCAAGAAACTGGGCCTTTCCTGTTTGTTTTAAAAGCCCTGTAAAATCCTTCAAGAGCACCTTCCTCAAGAGGAAAGACTGAGGAGACATGCTGAGACATTTTATCAAAGTTTAATACACATGTAAAGCTATACATTACTCCACATGTTGGTTTGTTCCTGATGGACTTCAGTGCTTGTGCATCTTTTGATTTCGCAAGCCTGCAAACGGACACACTGTTAGAACAACCAGTAGTCGTACTCATTGCTGGGTACTAATGTAATGCTGGGTACTAATGTAATGCTTCAGTTAGGTGTGCTGGCTGTACGGTACCCGTCTGTGTGGGAGAATCCTGAATCTCTGTCCTCCAGAGACTGGGTTACACCTGAATGTCTGGCTGCTCTGTTCGGTCTGTGGTGCTGTTTCTTCTTTCTGTATGTTTCTTCTCTCTCTGGCAACTCCTTGACCAGAGCTGAATCAGTCTCGCGCTGTTGTGAAGCTGTAGATGTATAGCAAGTTGGTACAGTGAAGTGAGATCGAAAAGATTTGTTCCAAAAAGGGCTAAAAATGTCACTGAGACGCTGGTACTGGCGCATTTACAAACCTTTTCCACCAATGCAAATAGGGCCTGGTTAATCATAAATATAAAATGTCAGAGCATCTTAAAACAAGTTTTGTCTGTGACCAATTCTGTTTGCCTGAAATGGGCTTTTCATTGAAGAGGAGTTTCTGGCAAGTTTACCGTAATGAATTTTGGGCAAAAATGGGAGCGATGAGTGGCAATATCTGTTCTAGTTTGGTTTAAGTTACAGAAAGCAGGACTTTTATTACTTGGCATAACTACACAAGAACATTTGTACAGTTAGAGCAGATAAAACTTTCTTTGTTGCAGTGAAAAAGTTATGTAATTTTACCTTTATTCTGTGAAATAGACTGTGGTGACCTTTGATTCTGACGCTGCCTCGGGCAACACTCCTGCTCTGCCCACTCTAACTTGTTGGAAGAGAGACCCTCCTCTTCATTTTCTCCTTCTGCCTCTGATGAATTAAAGCTCTGCTCCTCATCCTCCTCCTCTTCGTCCTCTTCCAGGCTGGGGGTGGGAGGTGGCTGATGGGAACACTGGGGGATGAGGGGGAATTTAATAGGCTGCTTTGTTCCTGCTGGCAGGCTGCACGTCTTGGGAGGCTGGTAATAGGTCTGATGGTCTGGGGAGCTGCTGCTCGTGTCTGGACTGAGAGACTGGGAGCAAACGCTGCTGTCATTCTCTACAGTGGGCAGCAGGTAAAGCTCCGGCTGTGGCGCCTGCAGACAGGTGACACCAGGATGTTAATAGAGCTTAATTTGTACATATTGATTAAGTATTATTGACATCTGAAGATCATTAGTTAATGCACAGCTTCAATGCTAAGAAATGAAATTAGGAGTGCAGATGGAAAACAAACAAAAAATGTTATACAAGTAGAGATGAGATGATTTTTTTTTTTTAAAAAAAAGGACAAACATGATCACAGCATGCATATGTAATCCACCTGCTGTGACTGGGAGCATAAGTGTGTATTGGGGTTTTTAAACATCATGTCCATTTTAAAAACATGAAATACTTTTCTTTATGATACCTAAAAGGCAAAATCTCACTAAAAATGTTAGAAATGTATTATTTCGTCAGACTTCTTAAAGTTACATCACCCCGATTTTTGTATCAGTGATGTAAGAGACTATGCCAAAAAAAAAGTCACCAACTTTAATGGGAGGAAAAAAATTTAATTCAAATATAGAACAGGGATTCTACATACATAAGGTGGAGCAAATGTTTTCACTTTCAGATCCCTCTCTTGTTTGCTCTTGACCTGTAATAGGAAAGAATTTGGTTGTTGTAAAAAGCATGGCAGTAAAAGCTGTGTGCTCACTCTCTCTCTCTCTCACACACACACACTTTACACCCTTTAGTGCAGCAGCTTGAGTAGTGAACTTGTTAATCAAAGTGTCTGCATTGTTTCTCTCTACTGTCTGCCTGGCGAAACACAACCAGCTACAGAAAAACCACAGTAAACAGCCAGCTGCACTCACCAGTGCCAAACTGCGGCCAACACATTTCAGGAAGGAGAATTTGTCCATGCTCCTCTCTGCACCAAGAAAAGCTCCCAGCTCGCCCCTCAGAGTTTTCAGGGTGATGTCGGGATAAACCCTGACATCACAGCGATGAAAATGAGAATTATAAATAACTGAACTGAGAACATATGATCATAGAAGATTAGCACAGATACAGTCAAAGCACAGGTGAAACCCAGATAAAACTTTCTAGTCTGGGTTTCAGTGAGTTTTAGATGCCTGTTACAGCCTAAACGCTGTGAATACACATCCAGAGAAAAGTTTAAAATTTGTTGGAATAAAACAAAATTCAAAAGTTTAAATACAATTATCAAGCTTTAAACGCGAGTATGACACAGGTGGAAATTAACAAAGTACATTTACTCACATGCTGTACTGACACTTTGAGTATTTGGATATTGTGAGACTCTAATTTGCAAATTGCGAATTTCCTCACTGAGGGACGAATAAAGGAATATCTTAATTTCACTCAGCTAAATTTTAGAGAAGAATAATCTGCTTTTTGCTTTACTGTCTCACAGCTGTGCTTACTTTGCAGATTAAGACTGTACATGTTAAACATACGGTAGAACAAGTTCATATGATGCTTTTCTATAGTTCAACAGAACATCACACACCTTGATTAAATATATTTTACTACTGAGATGTTGCAATTTAACGCCCTGAAAGAGTTTCATTTTATTATATATATTTTTTAACTTTTACTTAAAATTCATTCATGTTAAAACTTAGGAACATTTTTGAATGCAGTATAACATGTTTACTTGAGAAGAGGAATTGAAGCAAAAGGACTTGACCTGATAACAAAACTTCCTAAACAATGCAACAATGCTGAGATCTGCATGCCTCTTAAATATCTCTTCATAGCTTAGATATATAGCCTTTGCATGTGTGCAACTACACTACAATTGAACACAGATTCTTAACATCCTCTGAGTTTCACCTGATGAAGCCGGCAGATATGAAGCTCTCTATGGCTTCAGCAGGGACTTTATTGAGCTTCACGTCCCACTGGTCATCTGGCACATACAGAACATGGAGTTCCACATACTAAACACATAAAAGTGAACACATTACTTTCCATTTTAGTTCACTATAATGTTCAAAATCCTGCACACAAAGACTTTCAACATACCTTGCAACTGGCTGGTCTTCTGTCCTCAGGATATCTCACAGACTCACAAGACAGCTCCATTGTCAGTGCAGCTCAGCATGAGGAGCAGCAGAGAAACACTCTTAACAGAGGGCGGATTCCTGTTAGTTTTATTTGCAGGAAGCCTTGTTTTTATGCTCTGTGAAGGCGTGCACTGCCAAGTAACAATCTGGTGTAATCAAACGCAGTCAGTCGTCCAGTAGAGTTTCTTTTATGAGAGTGCCAGCAGTGGTTGCTCTGGTGCTGATGGTGACAACTGCTGCAAAGAGAAGCAGCTTGTCCCATCCGTGGCCAAGTGGCCTGCAAGTTACATCTGTTATGCAGGTAAATCCAGTTTTTATAGTCATTCTGTCATGCATTTATTCATGTTAATTTATATTATACTGTGAATGCTGGCAGGGTATTTCTGGTATAATTTGAACTGAGGAAATTATAGTTTTAGTAAACATTTAATATGGTTTCATTTTAAAATGTTGTTTTACTCACATTTCATAATTTGTTTTCATATTGTTTATATATTATTGACCAGCTGCACAACTTTTACATTTAAAAAGAGATTTTAGAAGTTCTTATAGTTCTGGTTATCGCCTCCAATGTGATGATATATTTTCACCACTAGAGGCCGCTGTTTGTATTGATCTGATGCTGCTTTCGCGTTCACTGGAAATTGTCGTAATAATTAGTTTAGCGAGAAAACGTCTCTCCTCTAAACCCCAGCCGTGATTTTAAGCTTGTGTATATGAAATGGTGTGGCAAATAAATTAACCGAAGCATAAACAATGTAAAAACTATGAATTTTCCTTTCATTGCGCTAAATTTAGAGCGTAAATAATCTAGTTAATTTTCAACTAAAATGAGGCTAGTTTAAGAAACATGTGCTTGTGTCATTTGCTGCAGTTTCCATCTTAAATACATTCAGGTGGAAACAGTAGAAAATAAAATGCCAAAGTTTGAAAACATCCCTTGAAGGTAGCAGCGAACAGGAAGTGACGTCGTGCAGGAATCAGAGCGCGAAATTGGAAAAAAGGAAACAGATTATTTAAACACAAAAGGAAGAGAAGTGGTTATGCAAGCTACCCCAGTTCTAAGATGATGAAAGATTAGACTTGTGGGATTTTTTTAAGAATTCACATGTGGTTGAAAAGTTTGTCGGAGGAAAACTTGAAGAGGTGTGTTCAAGTTTCTGTCACTGTGAATAGTTAGTAGAAGGTGATCTAATTTCCAAAAGGCATGAAGGTAAAGATGGTGATAATTTTTGAAGCAAAGTACTTTTTTATTTGCATCTTTTAAAGTTTAAAAATAACAAGCAGGAAAAGGGCCTGAAGCAAAAGTTTGGGTAACCTGCATGGTCAGTAGTAACATTTCCTTTGGCAAGTATCACAGCTTGTAAACATTTGTAGCCAGATAAGAGTTTTTTCATTCTTGTTTGTTCTTCCTTGTAAAAGACTTCTAGTTCTGTGAGATTCTTGGACTGTCATGCATGCACTGCTCTTTTGAGGTCTATCCACATATTTTTGATGAGGTTTAGGTCAAAACCTTCAGCTTCAGCTGTGGATTTTGAGGTGCGTTTAGGATCATTATACTGTTGTAGAAGACATCTTTTTTTTGCAAGTGGTGTGATGTTTGCTTCAGAATTTGCTGGTATTTAATTGATCTTGCCTTTTGGAGATCAGTTCATCTTCTACTAACTTAACTCTGCACAGCAACAGAAAGCAGTTGACCAAACCTTTGCCTGCCACTGTATGTAGAGGACTCAGAACATGTGGGAGATGTGTGAAGGATAATTGCTATGTGGAGGAGCGCAAAGAAGACGAAGAGCAAGTGATGTGACTGCACTGTGAGGGAAATCACCATGCAGGGTCAGCAAAGTGTCCAAAAAGAATTAAACACATAAAAGAGTTTGTCAAACACTTAAGCTGTGAAGAGAATGGAGAGAAATGACAAAATGGTGACAGTGCACATGGAACTGAAGCTGGAAATAAATGGAGCTGAACAGAATATCTGCATGGACAAGTAAGGATTTTGGCATGGTTATAAATTGTGCAGTTGAAATACAGAGAAGACAGGATTAAGATGCTGCTAGAAGATACCAGGAGCATATCTGGATCTAGATGCTACACTGAGGGAAGGATTTGCACCAACTCAGACAACAGGGTCTGTATTATGTGCAATATTTCATGTTTAATATTTCATATTTCATATTTAATTCCATCCTGTCTGTAGTGTATATACAGGTCACGTATTTCGTATTCTCATGCACATCTGTAAATAAGTCTCGTGCAAATTTGATAATACTTTTTTTAGCCTGTTTAAGTGTTGTATTTCTTTAGTACAATTGTTAATACTTTAATGGTTTCTAAATTGTTAATACTTTTTAAACCTCTATGTTTATATTGTTTATTGCTATTTAACTGCTAACTATCCTCTTTGCTGTTGTACAATGTAAATGTCCCCACTATGGGAGGAATAAAGGTATATCTTATCTTATTACAGAATGGACAATGTGGTGAATGGGATCACTGTGAAGCTGTTACAATCCAGTAGGTGGCGGTAATGTGACTCATGGATGCCAGCCGCCATTAAAATTCACAGAAGAAGGACACGCCTCTAAAGAAGACCGGAAACTCGGTGATGACGACGAAGTAGTTAGTTAGCAAGCTAGCTACCAACAACGACTACATTACAAAACTTTTATATTCGTCGTTATCAAGACTACAATATCGTCACCATGTCGGGATCATCCAGCATCGTAGCGATGAAGAAAATCGTCCAGCAGTTACGTCTTGAAGCTGGAATAAACAGAGTTAAGGTAAGTTAGCGGCCAAGTTTGCCGAGTTAAAGGGCGTGTGTTGTTTCATTAGAGGCTGTTTTCTGTTTTGTTGTAATAACGATGGTGTCGCCCAACAGATCCACTCTTTATTTAAGTTAAAGGAACAGTTGGTGACATGACAGTATATGACCGAGTCCGGTTGTTTTGCCACAGGTGTCCCAGGCCGCAGCCGACCTGCAGCAGTTCTGCCTGCAGAACGCCCAGCAGGACCCTCTGCTCACCGGCATGTCGTCCAGCAACAACCCGTTCAGACCGCAGAAAGTCTGCTCCTTCCTATAGCACCGACAGACAGCCGCCGACCGCCTCTGTGAGTAGCACAACACGGGCTCCTGTAGTTTGATCATCTGCAACTTTTCACACCTGTTTTCTATCACATCCATCGATTCTGACAACGTCTCATTCACTGGAGAGGAACATGTTTAAATGTAGAGATGCATCAATATATGAATGTACTATCAGTTTTTTTTCTTCCTTAAACTGCCTCAAAACTCGTCCTTGTCCACATTGGACACAGGATTACTTAATATATTTGTCAGCTTTGCACAAGTTAGAAGTCTTCTTCACAATTTATGTATGTAAATTTAATAAGTTATAGTCTGATTGTTAATTATATGGGTTTCAACAATGCTTTCACTGCACAACACAAATTTTAAAAGGTGGATCTGTTGAGGAGGCAGTTTAAGAGCTGGAAACATAATCAATTAGCAGTTTATTTTTTTAACAATATTTGGCCATTTTTGAATTTTAAAGTCACTTAACTCTTAAATCAGCAACTGATTACAAGCATGACTGTATTTATGAAACACTTCAGCAGATAAGCAGTTGAGGACAGGCATGTCTGAAAAGCTTAACCTGTTTTGCACCAATCACCTTACACCTATCAAACTTTATTGATACTGGATATTGGTCTTGGATTAAGGTAAGCTTGTATCCCAGCTTCCTGGCTCATGTTTATGTAAGGTCATAGTTTACTGCCAAACTGTCTGCAGTATCTGGAAAGTCTTGTCATGTAAGAGGCCATAAAAAAAATCATTTTTTATTTGTTTGATGACATGTGCAGTGCCACAGTAACTTTTGAGTAAAATGCTTGCAATGTTTAGTTCTGACAAATCAGTGTAACTTTTCCGCAGGTTTTGGACATTGTGGTGCCTTGTGGAACCTGGTTGCAGGACCTGCGCTGTGGACTGGAATTGTCTCAGGAGTGTTCAGGAATTTGGGGACAAGCAACTAACTTAAGATTTTTTTTTTTTTTACTTTTGCCTTTGTAAAATCTCACACAAACATTTCCAGGTGCTTATGCGGCACAGTAAATGTCTTAATCTTCTTGCTTAGAAGTAACTAACTCATATCAACAAAACCCATATGTGCCTTTTGAATTGTACATTTTTCATGCCTGATTTTGAGAATAAATAAATGGTATTTCCACATTTTAAACTCATAGCTACATTTTATTAAAACAAGTATATACATGTGTCATCCATAATTATTTTGAAAGTCCTGTCACATACAAAAGCAGCCGCACTGGAGAAACAATGACTACTGTTACACTTAATTCACTGCTCCTCATTTCATACCATTTGCACAGACCATGATTTAACTGGTGTATGTCTGCATGCACGACTTCAATTAATTTTGGGCCACATTCATGCAGTATGAGAAGATACATTTGATAGTAACTGCACATCTGCCACTAAAATCTTCACAGAGCAGAATTATCAGGTTACTTATTCATCTGGAGTGCCTGCATGTCTCCTAACAGAGAGAGTAGAAGTCCTTGCCATGAGCTACAGGCTCTTGTCCCACACGTCCTCCAGAAATCTTTGCAGCTGCAGCTTTACTGAAGTCATTTTCAGGGTGAGTGCGAATCTACAGTGATGTGATCTCATAAAATCCAGTCATCAGCGTTGAACCTCAACTTGTGTTGAGAGGACAAGTGTTAACTGTTGCCACTGCTTGTCCACAAAGAATGAGTATCCACTATAAAGTCCTTTTGTACAGAGCCACAAAGAGCAGAAATATCTTGGACAATAGACAATGTCGTCCTTGTCTGACCACAATTGCTGGTTGTTATTTTGCATTCAAAGCTGGAACTTCCGTCTGCAAGCATCCATCTCATGGCGCTGGAAGCAGAAAAAGTGTATTACTTTTAGCTTTACAGGAAAACCATGGGACATCAATCTCATTTGAGTCATTACAAAAGTACTTTTAACATGTTGCTTAAGTACATTGTAATCATTTATGAATGGCAGCAAAGTAAACTGTGCTAGTGGCATAACACAAAACAAATTCCTATTAATAAAGTGCTGACATTAACTTCATTAGTTCCACCATCTCAAAGCAAAGTTTAAGTGTTGAGACTCACCTTCAGGACCCACTCGTACTCCCCAAACTTTGAGTCAAAAGTGCCTTTCTGTAGAGAGCGGAGTTTGAGGGTGAAGCGAGGTCCCAGCTCTTGAATACCAACTTTCTTCTCATTCTTGAAGATATACCTTAAGAGATCCAACATCCAATTGTTAATTTGGCCTTCTAAATTTAACAAACTTCCTGAAACAGCTTCTGAAAAGGGAGGGTTATATTACAAAGCATCATATCCAGCTCAAGTCAGTATTCACAGTTTAAAATGCTGACCTGTGGAATCTGAAAAAGATGAAGTCTCTCTGGTTATGGAAGGTGGCGACCTGTCGACCCACAAACTGGGGGTCTTGTGGAAAGAGTGCAGCAAACAGCCGGCCGATGCTGTGGCCCAGACGTGTGCTGAAGTTGTTGAGGATCACCTCTGGAGAGTGTTCAGTTGGATCTTTGCCTCGTCTCTGCAAAGAGAAAACACTACAATTAAGATGGGATCACACTGCTTAGCTTGGGGATGCTAATCCGAGACTTCATAGATAAAATTATAAATCTGTTGTCATACTTGTTCAAACACAAAAATTTACCAACCTTCCCATTCTCTCAGCTAATCTACGCTCCTCACGTACATAACCTTCTGCTAAACTCAGTTTTAGAAAGAATGCTGTATAAACCCATTACTATTGTCATGGCATAACACAATTCTCATTTAATCAAAACAAAGATGGGGGTTTCAACTTGCCTTCATCTCCTTTCGTAGTTTAACACTGCTGACCTTGAAGTGTGCAGTCGGCCCGTCGGGTAGATGACAAAGAACCAATCCATCTTAAAGTCACGTTAAGGGAGTGGACATTCAAACACAGGTCACCTAGTCAAAGTTTGCCAGAGTAGAGCCATTCCACCTAGTTACTTGCTGCAATTTTGCTACTCATCACTACTACTACTAAAATACTACTACTACTACTACTATCTAATAAAAGTAGTCTCTGATGTTGGCGAGATTCTAAGATGAGTAAATTTGCATGGATTTAATTAAAGCAAATTCTCATTCATTATACAAATTACAGCAGTGTAATCAATACTGGATAACCCAAAGCAATTTTGAGCAGTATGTATCATCCAGGATACTGGGCACTTTGCGATCTTCGTTGATGACCATGAGGTACGTAAAGTTCCTGGCGATGCACTGAGGAATGACCCTCTTCAGGGCCAGACCTCTTCTGTAGTACACGTGGGCGTTTGGGATGACTGTGGCCAGCTGTTCACAAAACCTCACCGTCCTCTACAAGACATAGATCATAGAAAGACCAATGTGTTGAAAAGATAATAATAAATAATGAAAGAGACCTTGTTGTGCAGACTCCAATTTACCACCTCAGGACAATTTATAAAGTGCCTTCAAAATGTCAGTCTCACACACACTTAATATCAAACAGCCTCAATGTTTTATTACCTACTGCTTCTATGCCAAATTGCAAGCTATATATTTGTACACAAAGTAGACTAAGACAAGCTATTAATCATGTCTATGTCATTCAAACTGTATAATTTTCACAACTCGAAAAGGTTAAAAGCATTTTCCTCAAGGACATGTCAGCTGATAGATGACATTAAGATGTCAGATTCTGGCAACTTCAGTGAAATGATATCATATATTATGTCAAGCACCAGCCACTCACCCCTCTTGGTCTGTCTGATGTTGTGATGAGCACTTTGGGGTTTGTCAGCCCGTTGAAGTAGGCAGAAAATTCATCAGTTCCCTCATCAAATGCGACCTGTTGAGAGGAAATCAAATAAATGAATTCAAATACATTACAAATATAAACTGAGATTGTTTGAACCAGCTCAGCCAAACTTGGTCAATACCTCTTCATCTTCTGGGTCAACTGTTGTCTCGTCGTACACCCTCTGGTTTTCTATTGTCTTTGGGACCTCTTTCGGTGGTGCCTACATTAGGGATGAAATACATGCAAGACTGAATGCCACATATTAATGCTGTTTACTTGTTTGATGGAAAAGTGTATTTATCCAAGAGGCTACAGAAAAAACAGAAAGAAAACTCACCTTGTCACCTAAAGCGTCCCTTTCTTTTTTCTTCTTTTTCTTCAGCTGCATCTTTTGCTAAAATATTAAGACGGAGAAAATATGAAATGACAGGTGATCTCTTAACTTACATTCACGTTGGCGCTGAAAGTTGATAAATTGAGTTAATTAATTAATCACTCTCAGAAAATGATCCTGATTAGCAGTGATGTATAAAGTACAAAACTATTTTTAAAAAGTATTAGAAAGGTAGGCTGCTCTATTTATATTAAATTGAATGTTTTTGACCAAGAAAGCAAGATTAAGATCAATTTGGTAACTTGTGAGACATTTGTCATTTTTTTTTGATAAGTTACACAGTAAATGTTTAATCAGTGATTTGGGAAAAGGTATGTACACCGAGTTTTCAGGTTATTAGTGCGCCTAACTAAAAACTAATACAGTCTCATAAGACAGCCCTGCAGTAAGTCACATCTTCATAAAATCAGTATCTATAAAGAAAGAGGCATTTCCAGTATTGACCACCCCATTTACTATGAAGGTCAGTGGTGGAACACTATCTTTTACTTTACTTTTACTGTAAAAGTAGTAATACCTCTCAGTCAAAGTACTTCATTTCAAGTAAAAGACCTGCACTCAAAAGTTAACTGAAGCATGGGTACACAAGCATTAACAGCAAAATGTACTTATGGTATCAATATTACAAGTACATATTAGGTAGAGTAGACCCCTTTAAAATGTTATAGTATTATATATCATATTATTGGAATATCACTACAGATGCATTGGCACGTTAGCAATACTTTAATGTCACAGCTGACTAAGGTGGAGCTAACTGTAGATACTTTATAGACCAGTTGGATAGTTTTAGTTGTTCTTTTTTTGGACTGTATATTAATTTAATGTCATGTCGTAACCTTGTTGTTTAATGTGTTATGGACAATTAATGAAGAGGATAATTGATAGATCAATCACTAATGACTGTATATGTGGATCATATGTATTACAACTAGTAATCATAATCTGCAAAGTAACCCATTTCAGCCTGGACTTATTAACCTACATGAAGGTGGGATTTATCACAGGACTGTTGTATCAGGCTGCATTAGTTTTAACCAGGTGCAGCTGATAAACCGAGTGTAGTTAACCAGCTCATGTCAGCTCCACCTGCTCTATTTATGTCTTTACCTTTCTTTTCTCCTGCTTCAGCTTCATGAACATGAGGTGTCTTCGCTGTTTATTCTTGATTTCGGACACACTGAAGGTGGGGGGGAAAGCAGCTGCTGCTGCTCCTGCCTCCATCTTCACCTCCTCCTGCTTCTTCTTCTTCTCGACTTCTTCTCCGTTTCCCTCCTGACTCACGCTCTTCTTCTTCTTCGGCTTCTTACTCTTCTTTTTCTTCCCATTGCTGTCCTGATTCATGGGAACCTCTGTGATATCCATCTTGTGTCGGCTGTCTGTTTGGGCTCACTTCTGTCTCACGTGTGTGCTGCTGCCTGCTTGTTCGTGCGTTCACATCCGGGGACAGGAAGTGACCGAGTTGTGGTCGTCGAAGAAAAGGTGGGGACACCTAGTGGCGAGGAGGAGAAAGCGGCAGCCGCCCACTTTAATTTCACTCACTGTTAATGGTGCAGAAAAATTATTGTAGAGTTTGCTGAGTTTGATACTAAAAAGCCTTTTCACAAGTTTCTTCAAGCTTTTCACAAGTTTCAAGCTTTCCTTGGGGCAGCAAAAATAAAGTGTGAACACAATGCTGACATACTATCACTTTTTAAGTTGTTTTAAGTTGTTGTAAATTATCACTTTTTTAACACACAAAGTTAACGTTTTCTAAGAATGAGTATATTTATCCATGTTTCAGGAAAAAAAAACAATTCAGGCCAGAAATGGAAGCTGTCATTTTTATTTAATTGTAATTGTAAGCATTGAACACTGCATGCAGCTTTTCAACCATAAGTATTATACATTATTATAATATACCACTATGTTTAACAATCACCTAAATATGATGTATGAAAAAAAATCAGAAAGCAGTCTGAGGGCACAAAGTCAGCCATAGCACAAATTTTTTTTAGACATTTTTTTGCGCTTGCATCTCCTGGAAGTTTGTTTTTGCTTGCGTTTCAGAAGTGCACTTTTTCTTGCATTTGGAAGAAAGTTTTTGATCACTTGAGGAGCACATGGTTTACAGCATTTCTGGCATTAAAAAACTTTGCTTCTGCAAAGTCTTGACATAGTGGACATGGTTCATACTTTGTCATCAGTTTACAGAAAGCCTTCCCAACATTAACATCACGGGTGCATATTGCTCCTCCACACCCCTCGATAGAAAACACCAGCAACATAGAATTTATAATTCAACATTGATATAATTGTTCATTTTGATTTATTTAATCTGGAGTAATAGTAACCTGATTGTATAGAAGTTAATGCTAAAGGAATGATTTTCATTTTTCATCAATTAAAATACAACACAGAAGACAAGGGTAAACATACACAAACATGGTATATAATACTTCTAAATGATTACAGTTTCAAGTCTGTATAAGTAATGGTGCAGTCAGTATCTGCATGTGATCAGGTTCCAGTCAGTTGGTTTTTGCTTGTGCAGATACACTTTTCTTTACATTTTGATAGAGAGCTGTGCCTTCAGAGTTCTCTGTGCTGAAAATCAGACTGTGGATGTTCACATGGTTCATACTTTGTGATCAGTTTGCAGAAAGCCTCCCCAACATTAACATCACGGGTGCATATTGCTCCTCCACCTCTTTTCATCTGACTCACTTCCCTGTTCATGTCAGCAATGCAGGTCCAGCCACCATCAGGTGTCACACACCACTTGGAGTGATCTACAGTATCACTGAAGGGCTTCTCCAGGAGATTTACTTCCTCCACATTGTACACATGATGAGGGATGCTGGTGCTGCAGTTAGACGGCAGAGGCTGACGCATCTTTCCCCAGCTCTTAACATACAGATTCTGGTCCACATAGTTTACAATGAGGTCAGAGTAGAGATCTACAACAGTACAGAGAAAAAAAACACAATGATAGAGCACATTTTGTTGTTTTCAACAGTCTCAGTCTGTCACTGCAGGACAGGAGAATTAACATGTGACGGTGTTCCTAATTTAAAAACCAGTCAGTTTTCTCATGAACCAAACATTAAATTTTAACACATGAATCCTGAAATGTATGTTGCAAACACTCACCATTGTTAAAGCGTGTGTATTTGGCAAAGCTTAAGAATGTTTGTTCTTTCATTGAAGTCAGCGTCGCCACACTGAACCAGGGTTCCTCCTTTGGGTAGCAGCTTCGCTGTGCAACACATCGCAGGTCGTTGTGAAAGGTTGTCGGGATGTCAGTCGTATGAATAAGCATGGATGTACTTGAGCTGTAATCCTGAGAATTTTGATTAAAAATTATTATCTAATTGGCAAATAACTTTCAGAAATACAGCCAAAACAAGATGGCATTATTACTGACAACAACCTACCAATTTTTTTGAATTCATCATAGGAGAAAGTCACACACATAAATGTTTGAGCATTGATGTTTCCATTCTTTGGCCAGAAGTCTTTACTGCGATATGTTGGAAATCTTGGTGTACTGTGTGAGAGCCAAACTCCAGTTTGTCTGTCCAACATCACCACTCCTTCAGGAGAGAAAACAACAGAAACAGAGCTTTGTTACAGTGTGATGTTTTTGACTTTGAACACAATAAAGTGGAACATGGCTGCACCCACCTTTACTGTGGCCAAATGATTGCGGAGCCACATATGGATCTGGAGGTTGATCATTATAGAGCATGTATCCAAAATCTTCAGACTACAACAGGACAACAGGGAACTCTGAATCAGTGTCCTGAATTAAACACTGTGCTGTGGAAAAGATCATTTAATACGTCACCTTTTTGAGATAGAAGTCAAGAAGAGGTTTCAGGGTGTTTGCCAGAGTTCCAAATTCACTGTTAATTTTCTTGCTGCTGACTTCCCATCCGTTGGTGCTCTCATCCATGTACAGATAGGACAAACCACCATCAATCGTACTGGGCAACTTGTATAAAATATACCTAATGATACAGAGATAAACAGAGTGTGTATTCAGTTGACTCTGGGAATAGGTGAAAATATAAATTGTGAGAAATCCAAATTTCCACCAACCAGTCGACCGCACTTCCATTGTCATTCCTGCATCTCACATCTGAATCACAACCTTGAAAAATGATCCCAACACTTAAGAAGAATCTCGTCATTGTTCTCTGAAACAATCAAACATTGAAATCATGTCAGACAAGGACAGGAGGCAGTCATGTTCTCACAAATTAATCACTGGTTGATGGTCTTTAACATCTGTTCACTTTGGCAGGTCATTGTGTGAAATACTTTCTCGTATTTAATTTGGACAAATAGTGTAAAACATCCTGCACAGAGTTTAATTTAGACTAAGATAAATACAAAACATCATTATAAAACTTGATTGAACTTGATTTCCTAAATATCTATAAACAGATTTCATGCTTTGACAAAATAATCCTCATTTTTTAAACATGTTAACATTAGACTTACGTATCCAGCCATGGTCATTTCTCTTCACAGTCAACTTCTCTTCTGTTACTCATCATATCTCACTGTTAACTGACACCCATATCTCACATATTTCATTTACTTCCTTGTTGCTCACTGAGAAACCTCATTCTATACGATTAGCTGATTTAATGCCTGATAGCAGAATGTTGATCTGCCTGTTATAAGTTGGGAACAATGTAAAGAATTATTCGCCCTCATGCACAGTAGGATCCAGTTCGACTGGCTGTGTTAATGAATGTGCATGACACTGACAAGAGTGAGACACCCTTCAAACTGACTCCTTGTATTACAGCTTAAGCATGAACCTTTTGATAGATTTGATGGTCATTTGCAAATTATTAACTGTGGACATATTATTGAAATTAAGCATTGAATTCATACATTCAAGAAATGGGTTTGAATATTTCTAAGAAAGAACTGCCATTATGAAAGTGAAATGTGGTTTAACAAGTAGTTTGGCACAATCTGAACTACTGCGTCCATCTGGCACTACCGGGGCGTTACAACAGAGGAAACCTGAACTCACTGATATAACTAGGCAACCAGCAGAACAAATCGAAACTACAAGTGCAGCGATAAAAAAGTTCAGTTTGTTGGCTTGAAGTACTTGTTTTATCTCTTTATCTCTGCCAGTTGAACCAGTCTGTCACACAGCAAATATGAGGGAGGAGAACACGGCACAACAGCACAATTATTTTGATGATAACACTCTTGGTGGCATTGCTTGTTGTTGGTCGGTGCTGGCTGACTTTTTCAACTGCATGAACCCTCTGACTACTCAGCTGACTTTAGTTTTGCATAAGACATTGATGCCTGCATGGGTCAGGTAAAGAATGGACATAACTTTCAGAGTTCATAAGACTCATAAAGTGTGTGAAGCAGCTGGAGACTGAAGGAAATAATTGTGAAAAATACTCCAAAGTGACATCGCTTTTCTTTGCCCAACCAACAGTTCAGAACCTTCATTTACTGTCATAAATTACAAAGAAAAGCAGCAAATTCTTACATTTAAGAACCAGCAAAAATTTGACATTTTAGCTTGAAAAATAAATGATTAGTCGATTATCAAAATAGTTGATTAATATTATTTCTATCAACTAATTGATTAGTCAACTAATCGCTGCAGCTTTACCATACTTTCTAATGCTCAGAGAAAATACTGCACTGACAGCATGAGCCTCCCAGTTTGACCACTAGGTGTCACTGTTGTCACCAACTGATTTCTCTTTCAGAAACACCGCGCTCACACTCATCCTGACTCACACCAGTACAACCCTAAGTTAGGGGTTAACAGACTTGCTCAAAGGTAAACTTGAGGTAACGAGACAGGGGCATTTAATTGGAGGCTCAGCTCTTACGCTTTCCCCACCTACATTTATTTTATGTTCTAAACTTTAGGCTACAACAGTCTCTGATCTTACAAAGTTTTATTCTATTCACAATTAAAAGTATTTAATCTAGATTTGCAGTTTATAAAAAACGTAAAAGCAAAAGAAATAAATGATTTTATACTTACATAAACTTAGGCAAGTTAGATGCAAATGAAGGATATTTTTACATAAGTTTTTACATAAACACCTGTTTCCTGCATATATATTATTTAAACATATAGTCACACATGTAAGACATACACAGCTGATGAAATAAAACAAGCTGCTATCATCCTCAAAACCACGGTCTAAGTTTTCCTAAATGATAATATACAGTAGTTTGCTTCAAGGATGCATTAGGATTCAAGTATGTTCAAATACTTTTTGTAGTTGTTTCGTCTGGACTCATTTGATGCTTGTGTGAGTCTGACGGTTGCAAGCCAGCCGCTTTAACCCTAACAGAATCTACCTCCGCATTCAGTCCCATAAACGTGAAACACAGTCAAACCATGCCGTGTGAGGCTAATCTGCATCCAATCATCTTATGTTTCTCTCTTGTTCAACAGCTGATGTACCAGTCCACCACCTGCCTGAAGGCCTTGTAAATCAAGGGGTTGAAGGAGCAGACCAGCCCCCCACCTCGCCACATTTGGGCCCTCTCCCGGTTCAGATCCCCCAGGCAGGTCACCTGGTCCTCATAGGCCCCCGACACGCACCACTTTGAGTGGTCGTGGTGGGACTGGAACTGGACCAGCCCGGGAAGCTGAATCCTCTTGATGTTCATGGTGTGTTTGGGGAGGGAGCAGTTGGAGGGCAGCTCGTGACTTTCTCTCTGCCAGGTCTCCACCAGCAGGTCGGCATCCAGAACCTGAGCCACCCAGCCCGTGTAGATGTCTGAAAGGATGTGAGGGGGTTAGCTCGGTTGTATTATGACATAATATGTGACATAACAAGCACATAGTAAATGTAGCTGAGCTCACTTGATTACGCACTAGAATAAGTTGAATGTTTTAAATAATATTCCAACAAATTTATGCTGTTTATGTTTCTTGTGTTGGAAATTTTCAAAATGATTAAAAAAAATAGTAAAAAATAAAGAGAATTTATCATTTGCTTTTGTTGTCTTTTTAAGGAGTAAATCAATAAAATGCTAATGCAAACTTTGACATGAGTATGAAGTTCTTACATGTGTGATTATGCTGTATTTGACCTGGGATGAATATTTCAAATGAGATCTATGATGTTTTACACCACAAATATAACCTTCACGCTCAGGGCTCATAATCTTGACATGTTAGTTTAGAGCAATGAGCCCCTTCAAGTGGTCTCAATATGATTAACATGATGAGAAAGAAACACATAAATGTCTAAACTACATAATGGTTATTGGAGACTACTACGTCTTGTTTTTTCTTCTAAAGTTCTTGAAAATGAAAGTTTCAAGTTTTACTACAATTTTTTTCTTGTAGCATAAAACAAAACAAAACCAGGAGCCTCAAAAAATCCTACACATTAAATAGTTGGAGAGGGAAAAATGACTGCTCACAATTGTCCACATAAAAGCCAATTAATGTGATGAGGGTCACAAGAAGACATTGATTCATTGTAAGGGGTCACAAGCCAAAAACCTTGGGAGCAGAGAGTGTTTTTGAAGGCCTTGGCTGGGGTGTGTTCATAAGCTTCACTGCCCTGAGATGATAATGTGTGTGCACCTGATAATGAGTGACTGTAGCTGACAAGTGAAACACACACAGAGAAGACAGCAGCTGCTAGAAGTTTTTGAATTAATTTGTGTAAAAAGTTTTTTACTGCAGTTTTGTTGTGAAATTTTCTGTGGAGCAAATGTTCCACTAGTGGTTGAGTAACTCCATCGTCTCACAAAAAGAAAAAAAAAAAAAGCAATATGCAATACATTTATATATTTTCTTTGTACAGCAGCTAATGAGTGACTAAATGTCTAAAAATAAAAATATGAATGACCAACAGGAGGAATATCTTACCATCCACAAAACGTTCAGATTTGACGAAACTGACAAACTTGTCCCCTTGCATTGAGAAAAGCTGCTCCACTCTCTTATCTGAGGCCAGCGGTGGTTTGGTGCCCTCACATAACTGGGCCAACTGTGGCAGGTCGGCCGAGAACGCAGCAGGTACCGAGCAGTTGTAGAAACGTGGGTAAAGGTACGCCATCTGTTGTGCTGGAGAGGGAGGAGAAAGAAATAAGAGATACTGGGAGTTAGGAAGGATGCACTATAGGTTGCTACCGTTTAAAGATGGACAGTATTTCTAAAAATCAGAAAGATGATCAAAGTTTATTTTAAACATCCTTATATTTTATCAGATAGGGTTGAAATAAATTATTGTTTTACTGTGTCTACAATCTCATATATGGATGTATATTCATTTCTTCATGATGTTGAGGAATGGATTTTGTTATTTATCTAAATGCTTTTCCTTACCCATACAAAGCTGTAGTGCACCAACTTGAAAGAAACCTCAGAGTTTGGCCTCATTGATAAAGTCAATTTCATCCATGAGATTGACCTCAGTTTTCTTGTCTTGCTGTGTGTTTGATGGCAAGCAAGTGACTTTCCCAAAATGTGAAAGAGCTGCTAGCCCTTGAAATATTTCTTTAGCTGGTGGAGCTTGAAGATATTGATTCACAAAATAAAGGCTATCACAACAGAAACAAATGTCACCAGCCGTCAACTCAATATTAGTCAAATCCTATAGTCATGACAGCATTTACAACATCAACAGCACTGCTAACAATGCTACTGGGTTTTTTTTATTGCCATGCTATACTATATAAAACATCTGGAAAAATTAGACATGTTTTATGACAAATAAAAAAACTGTATTATACTTTTGTCTGACAGGGTTATTTGACAAATACCTTATTAAAAAATCCTAAAACTACAAACCTTCTCCCTTACTAAAAAAATCAGGAATCTATGAATTAGCAAACATTTTTCCTTTCAAAAGTCTCTGCATCACAGTTGTGTGAGTTGCATATTGGATCACGTTAAGTGTAGACCCTCAAAACATTGGACAAATACTATAAGTGTGTGTACATCTGTCATGTCATGTGTGTATATGTTGAAGGCACTGGGGGTCTTACATAAGGCCAGACCACTGTGCAAATGTTTTCTTGTTTTCAGCAAATAGAGAATTTTGTAAGTCGGGATGTGTACAGAGCTGGAGAAAGTCAGGCCCTGTGTCCTCATGAGCATTCACTCACCTACACGGAGGAACTGTTCATATTGGTAGGTCACGCAGAGAGCAGTCTGGCCATTGACTTTGCCAGAGGAGGGGTAAAGGTAGCCTCTCTCAGGGAATGAGGGGAAATGGGGAATGCTGTGCGACATCCAGAAACCTTGAGAGCGGTCAAAGAGCATTAACCCTGCAGGATACAGAAGATGACTTACACATACGTGTAGACCAGCATGCACGCTTGCAAACATCAAAGTCATGCTACGGTGGTCGATAATCCACAGTCAACAGCAGTTATCAGATGGATGCTCTTTGCCCATTTCCTCCCCCTGACACTAAAACCACATTCTTTTTTGCAGAATCATAGACGACGATCAGCCTGAAAATACATGTCATTAACTGTCATAGACACGAAAAAGTATGCAGGTCTTTGAATGCACCACAGCATTAAAAGGTTACAGTTTATATATTAGCATCATAGGTGCACTGGTTAAAATAGATTTGAAAAGAGCTGCAAAATTTCAGAATTAGCTAACATTTTCAAGATCTTGAAAAGAGTCTGAATTTTAACGCATGAATGCAAAATTACTGTTTTGTGGAAACACACATAACCCAATGTACCTTTAGTGTGTCCATATCCTTGCATGTAATCGAGGATCGGCGGGGCATCATTGTAGAGTGCGTAGACTGAACTGTTAGACTGAGAGAAATATAAAGTATATGGAGAAGAACACTTTAGGGGATGTGCTTTTTCTTTACCTTTTTAAATATTTTGTATATACAGCCTCTGTTAATTCTTTTAAAGGAATAGTTTAACATTTTGTGGAACATGACAGATTCAAAGTCTCATATCTGTCCAGTCAATATAAGGCTACAAAACAGCTAGTCTGTCTCTGACCACAGATCCTGTTAATAATCTGAACTGATTGAAATCTCATGGCAATGACAAGATCTCAGGAAGTTACTGGTCCTGGCCAGGAAATAGTTTAGTACATAACCTCCTGCAAAATTACTAAGTGTCATGTTCACACTTTGGTTTTTGTATGGGTTAAAAAAAAGGTACAATATATTAATGAACAAGCTTTCGAGGTGCTGGTAGGTGGATTTCGTTACCTGTGAAGAGAGTCAGGCTAACTATTTCCCCCTGCTTCCAATCTTTATACTAAGATAATGTAACCAGCTGCTGACTAGGCTTCATATTTACTGTACAAACATAAGAGGGGACTCAATCTTCCCATCTAACTCTCAGCAAGAAAGTGAATATTTCCCAAAATGTGTAATTATTGATTTATCAAAGATAACAGTTGAGTTTTGGAATAGTCTTGATTACTTTCTCGATGTCTGACAGTTATTGATCTCCAGACACTGAAAAAAAAAAAAAAATAGAGTAAATAGTAAGAGGAAGGACTTCTGGCTGGGGAAGCCAGTAAATGTTTAGCTCAGTTCCCCATAGGAAACAGAAGAGCGTCTATTCAGCAAACTGGCACCAGCATCAGCTGTGTTAAGTCTGATTAAAGCCACAAGGCTCTTTATCTTCTTATACACAGGAATCAGTGTTTCCAAACCACTTGAAGAGCAGGCACATAATCTCACCTTGTAGGCCTTTCCCATGTAAAGCTGGTTCAGTGTGTTCGCTATGGCACCTTGACTGGTGTTAACCATGAACTTACTCATCTGCCAGCTCCCTACTGAGGAGTCCAGGTACATGTAATCCACCCCACTGCCGACCTCACCAATCTTGTACCTGGGCAGCTTGTAGATGATAAACCTGCAGCAGAAGGAGAGAGAAAGATAATTTTTCTTTTGCATTTACAAAGGAGGACATCTTGGAATAATTTAATAGCTTTTATATTGATTTCATGTATGAAAACAGTATGAATGATATACAGTTTACCCTCCAAAAGACACAATCCCCCTAACTAATAGCTTCTTCTGTATGGTGCCAATCATATCAACTCACCAATCAACAGGCTCCCCACCTTCGTTTCTGCAGGAAATGTCAGTACTGCTCACTGTGCAACACAAAAACATGGTCAAAATCTGTAAGCACAAAGTGGAGCACGTGGCCATCCTGAGCGACTCCTCCAGGTGAAGTGAACACAGCAGAGAGCGAAAACGTGAATTTGAAATCTTCTGTTAGGTTGTGTGTTTCATGACTGAGTAACTTTGAAAGTGAATGCAGTGCAGCTGCATGGAGAAGCAAAACAGGAAGTCATAAGATATGGTCACATGACAGGGGAACACTGAAGGAACTGTGAGGATTTATAGGGTCAATATTAAAGATCTAGATGCTTTCGCTGGCTCTTAATCAGTTCTTCTACATACGGCACTTTGACTTATCCAGTGAGGATGTTTTCCAGCACTGTTCCTCAAAGTGCTGCACCTGCTTCTCAGTACAACCACAGTCATCTTTTATTAGCGATGGAGCTGCTGATCACTGAACTTGAAACCACCTGGTCAAAAGACTCTGTCACCCTGGAAGGAAGCAGTGAAATTAAATGCTTTGATCGACCTTTGCTGTCTATTTTTTTTTTCTTTGTCAGTGGCATTGATTGAGGCTGATTGATTGAACGAAAAGCAGATTTTAGAGACTGAGATTTAAATTAATTAGTCACTAAAACCTTACTTTGTTCGAATCTGTAGTTCCACATTACTTCAAAATAATAAAACCACCATAGTCAAACAGTAAACTGCTGACATGGAGAACACATGGCAGCAATTTAACATTAACATGCAAATGTCAGATAATTAATTCCAGGATTTATGGATGAATAAATTAAACATAAAATCCATTCCTACAGTGATATGCTGTTCTGACAAGGGATCACTTCTTCTAAACAAACAAGCTCATTGACTTTGTGTTCACACGTCCAGACCATATAAAAAATGATATCTATCACTATATCTATGTTTGTTTGCTTTTAATCTGTCATCACATTTAAAATACCAAACATGTGATATAGTTTTTGAGATTCATTCATTCATGTATTATTCTTTTCTTATTAAATTTAGTTTTTGGTAAAAAGCATTCATCAGTTCAAACTAATAGATGCATTAAAATTTATTAAATCAAGTAGTAGTGCTTTATAAACAAATAATTCTGGGTTGCCAGGTTAAGAAAAATCTCTTAAAAATCTCTTATATTATTATTGTTGTTGTCATTGTTATTAATACCAACAATTGCACGTGCATTGTTAAAACAAAGCACAACAAGGCAAAGGAGAGTCAATATTAAAATGAAAGAATGCAAACTTCCTTTTCATCACCTGACAATCCAAAAGGTGTTCTAATAAGTGTCTTACAATGTATCTATGCAATATTAGTGTATGATATTTAATAAAGTCATTATTCATATTTGCAAAGCCTTCATAAAGAGTGCCTTATTATGACAGTGGTGCCAATATGATGTCTGTTTACTCACTAAAACCTCAGAGTGCATAATTTTGGAGAAATTTGCTCAAGCGCCAGTTAAGTATTCATGTTTGTGACGGACGTCTCAGCTGTTCAATGTCAAAATGTAACGTGACTATGAGAAATATTCCTACAACACAGAGTTGAGAGTTCAGTACTATAACAACATGCAGGTCAGAATACAGTGCAACAAAAAGACCTGTCTTTACTCATTGGGTTATCTCTGCGATCCTATATATGTATGTCATGAGGCAAGTCAAAAGTACAGACTTTGTGTGAACATTAGCATTTGAACACACTGTACAGGTAAAACAGGCTGAACTTCACCAAGATAACTTCCAATAACCTATGCTCCAAGGTAGCACCACCCCCTCTACAAAATCCTCCTCCATTGGTAGAGACACTTTGTGTTGGAGACGGTGCAGGGCCTGAGGAAAGACAGACAGCAGGTAAAGGAAAGGAAGATACCATGGCAGCTGCTTCAGATCAGGTAACCAGTCATTATGTTATATATATTAGAAAAAGTTCTAAAACACAGAGCAGGATTTTTTAGCACAGGAGTTAAATCACTTTTGGGGTGAACGACCACGAGGCCAGTGCTCATGTCTCAATCAAATAAATCATAAACTAATGTCAAACGCTGATGCTGTTAACTAAGAGTAAAATCTTTCTGTCAGTGGAGATTGATTAATTGATTTCACGTTTCTTATCCCACACATTGTGGATAACAGGTTATTGCATTGAGACTGCTTTTAATGATCCTCTTGGAGAAATCATTATAAATGTGCATATTTTTCATTTCACCTGCTCCAAAAAGTGTTAGCAAATTCAAATTTTACAATTTGTTATAATTTGTTCCACCTTGAGACAATTTAATAACATTTTGCAGGGATGAGTAAATGTTGGAATGGCTTAAGCAACCCATTAAGGACCAGTTAGTTAGACATTATATGAAATTGGACATAGATGTTAGTAAAGGTAACACATTCAGAGAAAAATCAGCCATCTCTAATTGTGAAACATTTTAGATTTAGTATCTGTTAAGGGTAAGAAATGAATCTAAACAAAATGAAAAGTGCTGCACAAACATCCCAGGGCTCATGAACACAGGTGACTACAAACTGACTGAAGACCAAACTTTAAAGGAAAGAAGAAAAAACGATATGTACATCAAATGAGGTTTATGCACACGTCTCCAGCACAAAACACCTGATTACATCACTGGAAACATGTCAGTTTTCTGTTCCTTGTGTGTGCAGAATGTGGAGTTTGTGCGAACGGGCTACGGCAAGAACACAGTGAAGGTGCTGGTCATCAGGAGGCAGGGGAGCCGCCACTACGTCGTCGAGCTGAAAGCTGACGTGGAGCTCACCCTCAAATCACGAAAGGATTATCTAAGTGGAGACAACTCAGACATCATCCCCACTGACACCATAAAGAACACAGTGCACGCCCTGGCCAAGCTGAAGGGGGTAGGATGAGGAGCATAGCTACAAATTATAGAGCCTAAACCCAGTTCTTTTTATACTCATCATAACACTTCTGTCACTCCACATCTATCTGTAGAAAGTAATGAAGGGCAAAAGGATCCTAATTACATTCAGGAGAAGAAAGTTCTTTAAACTAAACTAGATGCAGAAACACAGAAGTCTGATGTGAAGAGAGATTCAACTGGATTAGTGCCAATATACAACGTACATCTCCTTATTGTGCTTCTTGAAAGTTAATTTCTATAGACTAAATACATGTCATGAATATGATTTTGAATCCTCCTTAAATGAAGATATTTAATGTCATAATCCAAGAACCGTTAATACAGTTTCAGCTAATTGAAATATAATATGGTCATTCTTTTTGCCTCACATCTGTCAAGCGACCCCTGTCAAGCCACAGCTCAAACACACGCTGATCAAATAAAATCAAGGCTAAACAAACCCAGCCTTTCCTTTATGCTCCCATCTGTTAGATAACACTTCTACTCATTTACACACTTTTCTGAGACTTTCATGAGGTGATTTTACTTGTAGCCTCTCACTCTTTGTGCATCTGTTAAGGTAAGGACAATCGAGCAGTTTTCCCTGGATATCTGTCATCATTTCCTGACCTCCTTCAACCATGTGCTGAGGGCCAAAGTTCACATAGAGGAGGCTCCATGGAGAAGGCTGGAAAAGGTAAATCACAGTTTTCAGTGATCAGTCGTGCACACAAGAGTTTGTCTTTTTGATGGCAGTCATTAATGTGAAAAGCAGAAGTGGAACCAATGCTACTAAAGAATAACTTGAGGCCTTTTTTCACCTCTGAATACACCCGGCATCACTGATAGGTGTTGTCAGAAGTGTGCTTTGTTGCGTCAGAGCCCATTGCTAAAGCACAAAAACAACATTTTTGGCTCTAGACTCTTTAACAAAGGGTGAAGGTCAAGGTCGATTATGTCATTTGGTCATCATTAATAGCAAATATCTGAAAAAAACATTCTAATTGATCTCATCTATCACTATAAGAAGCATGTCTTTTATTCAAACCATTTAAGAAGCACAATAAATTAAGTACACCATAAGTTGTTCAATTATGTGAATTATCAATCATCAAACATGATTTTCACCCAGTTCATCATTGGCATTTTTTCTCAGAATGGGGTGGAGCATGCTCATGCATTTATCTACAGCCCAGAAGCATGTCGCTTCTGTGATGTCGAACAGAATCTCAATGGTAAGCACAACGACACACAGCCACACACACAGGCAGCATTTTAAACTAATGTAGTTGAAAATGTATTTGCTTGTATGTTTTTTTTTTTTTGCTTTTGAGAAGCATTAAAAAATCTCCTGGAAAGGAGCTCGAACTTCTACTGCTTCTGTAGAAACCAGGATGTGGTTGCAGGTGTTCAGATGGAGCATTTAACTCTTGAGACTTGATGATTAAATCCTCAAAAAAATATGGATAAACCCTTGGCCTTGCTACATGTCACTGATGCTGCTGATGACAGGCTCGTGATGGCCGCCATTTTGTTTTTTAGTAAAGTCCAGTGTGAGGCCTGTCATCACGTGTGTGTCAAAGTGTTTCCTGATGTGCTTGCTCATGATGGGAACTATTGGGTCTCTATAAACAATATTATAAAGAGTATGGTCTAGTATGGAAAGTGCCTTGAGATGACTTTTGTTGTGATTTGGCGCTATACAAATAAAATTGAATTGATGTTTCTGATTATTCCATACTCACCAACCCTGTGCTCCGTACAGGCATCCCCGTGCTTCACAGTGGGGTGATGAACATGAAGGTGCTGAAAACCACCCAGTCTGGTTTTGAGGGCTTCCTCCGAGACCGCTTCACTACTCTGCAAGAGGCCAAGGACAGGTGTTTCTGCACCTCCGTCTACGCTAGGTGGCGCTACAACAAGATTCAGGATGTCGACTTTGATGCTGCATGGTAATTATCTGTTAAAGACATGTGAAGGAGAACACTGCATTCAGACATTCAACTTTAACGGTTTTCAAAATGAAATAGAAGGAAAATTTAAAGAGTGAAACAACATATGTACGCTCACCTTCCTTACAGGAAACGTGTGAAAGAGACAATTATTGAGAAGTTTGCTGGCCCCTATGATCGTGGAGAGTACTCACCCTCTGTGCAGAAAACCCTTTATGAAACACAGGTTCTGGTCCTGGACAGAATCCTTGAGGTAAGTCCACATTTTAAAGATTCAAATCAAAGCTCCAGGTAAAATCTGTTACAGTCGTAGCACCAATGATTCCAACACATATTCAAGAGATTCATACTTGTCAAAAGAGAAAATGATGCTGAAAATGTAACAGACCACCTTGTGTCTATAAAAGTATTGTCTGCACAATGCTGTCTAATTACTGCACAGGACAAAGCATTATTTGTGTAACATCTAATAAAACAATCTGAAGATTAATATGTCTTCTGAAATGTCCCCTAGGTGGACGAAATAGAGATCATCATGCCCAACCAGCATTACTTCACCATAGACATGACAAAAATGGGCCTCATGAACAAAGATGAAGTAAGTTCTGTTTATGCAACTGATCTTTCAAGTTGTTTAGTCATGATGTTATCACGTTACTGACGTGTTTTTTTCCCCTCACAGGTTCTTCTCCCCCTGGATAACCCTTCAGGCAACATCACAGGGACAGTGCGCAGGAAACAGCGAGCCAAGCTGTGAAAACTGTGATCGACATCTCAAATCAACTTCTGAAAACGAGAATAACCTTTGAAAATTTTTTTCTGTCTAAATCACAAATCAAGATTTCTCAAACATGATAAAGCTTTTGACCATGTAATGTGAATATGTAACGTAAGGGAAATTTCTTCTTGTTTAGTAGAAAGTCACTAGTTTTTCTGAAGAATTAGAAACTTTGCGTGATGAACCAGGTATCTTTAATACATGCAGCATGGAGAGAAGACCCACAGTGTTCTCTGTAGTCTTCTAAAATGTCCTGGCTTATAAACTGTCATACATATATACATCATGACAGTTGTTAAATCATTCATTCCCTAAACCAACGACCATTTGCTGATCATTTTGACAATGCTTTTCCCAAGGACAGTGAGCCTTTGATGTTGTATTGGGCAACAAATGTTAGCCTATCTACACATCTGACTCTGACAACTCCCCACATCTCAGGATGTGCCTTCCTCTCACATACTGACAAGCTGTAAAAGATACATCCCTTTCTTAATCTATCTGCTCTTCTGACTAGAACTAGAGTTTAATTCCCACAGTAACTAAAGACAATTTAATAAAATGTAAAAACTATAAATAACTTCATAAACTAATATTGTTCTTTGGTGAGAAAAGAGCACCATTTATTGCAAATCTTTGATTCAGATATTGAAACTCCAGTGTTATGTTGCACATATACATTGGTCATACAAACTTCAATACAGTTGTCTTTGTGACAATGCTGAAAGCACCACAGGTAAGAACATAATAAGAATATAAACACATACAATGAATATTTTCATATCAAGAGCCTAGATAATGTAGGTGTGCAGGAACAAAGAGGCTTTCAGATGGCTCCTAATTTCTGGGGAAAAAAAATGCTTCATTGTTACAAGCTATGGACTAGTGGACTCAGCTGCGCAGTTTAGAGCATAAAAACTGATTTCAGGGCAAAATCGGATGCAGCAGAATAATTTTCTGTGTGTATCAAAGTGTTCAGGTAGGACAGAACATACACAGTTTTCAACTATATATCATCTTATGTACAAATACTTTTTTTAAACCAACGTGGGTTAATTCACTTTGCATTCACGCACAAACACGCACACACGCACAGAAAAATCAGATTCTCCCCAAATGTCCTTCTTTTAAATAAACACACACAAAAAAACAAACAAAAAAAACCCAACATATCTCAAGCAGCAGAAATAAGAATGGCTGAAAGGGTAAACAGCTGAGTGGACTCCATGTGCAACCCATTTTGGGGTCCACGCTTATAAAAACATACAGCATTCAAATCCTGTTAAGGTGCCACTGTGGCCAGAGGAGTCTTTGTGAATCGGCAGCTAACCTGGGGTCTCCTGACACGATGATTGTCGCTGAGGTGGGCGGACTGATGGCCCGCGGCGCTACGAGGCGTTGGTCTTCAGGTGTTGAGTCTGCAGCGGCTTCACGTGATACTCATAGATTTTCAGTGCAGGGCCAAGCTTTATCGACAGCCCCGTCAAGACGTCGTTACGCGTCATCAGGAGCAGGGACTTGCCATCTATTTCCTGTCAGGTGGAGACAGAAATAATTGACTGACATCCTAGTTTGTTCTTATCATACGACAGGAATTTTGAACCGGAATAGCATTCCAACCTGATCCTGGAAAGCCGTGGCTTGCTCCTCGAACCCTGTTGCTTTGAAGTAATTGACAACATCGGCGACCCCCCAGTTGGCAGGGTCCGGCAGCTGACCGTTCTCCACTGGGCTGTGGGGTCACAATGAGTTGACTCATCTTAATGTGCATGTACACTGAACTGTAACAGCTGTTGACCACGTTCTTTCACAGTACACAGTCATAAACTAACTCATGATACCTTTTGGTGTCAACCGAGCCATTTGCCTTGTCTTCCATGCCGGCTGTAAAAACAAAAAACAAACAAAAACAACACAATAAATAAATACAATAATCATCATCAAATCAAATAATCATTTAAGTTTCAAGCAAAGATGTTTCTGTTTTATATCATTACGATTTAAATATATTTGATTTTGAACTATTAGTCACACAAAGCACATAATTTGCCTTTGGTTTTACAAAACAGGTAATACAACTTAAGACAAACAGACTTTACCTAAAAAACCTTCATGAACATGCAAAACACTTTCCATTGATTTTACATGAACATTAAATAGATTGTATATGCTGAAGTTTCTTGGTCAAGCAGTTTGAGTAAAATATTAAAATTTATTGCTCTCATATTCTTTATACTGTGAACATTTGCACATCTCATTTACTTTAATTCAAAGACTGTAGAGTTATAGGAATTTCTATTTCATCTTTATGATTGCTTTACTTTTGTTGTTCTTGTTTTTTGTCTGAATTTGTATATTTTAACTGTTATGTACCACAAGACCAAGGCAAATTTATTTTATGTGAAATCATAATAATCCTATTTCTGATTGTGATTCAATATGATTTTCTCAACAAACACTTTAACATATCCCATTTAAGTTTTGGATCGTTTGTGCACATTTAATACACATTTACCTGTTATTCAGCCTGACATATTTGATATCTTTAAAAAACAACAAACGTCTGCATTTTTTTTACAGTACATTAATCTGGATATTGAGGGACTGAGGGCTTTGAGCAGCATACAAAAATTAGTCAGGCAAGCTCACTTTTGTGGTTACTTGCAAGCAGAAGCTATGCTTTAGTTTGCTGCAGTGGGGGGGGGGGGGGGGGGCTGGACAATGTTCTTATTCATTGTCATTTGTTAAGGAAAACAGTAAATGTGTGAAGGAAGTGGTTCTAAAACTGAACTCTTTTCTACTTATCTTGGCTCGTAGCAAAAGGTTGCATAATAAAAACAAATGGCTATCAAAACAGAGAAAGCAATTCTACGTCAACACAGCAATGTAATTAGTTTACTGTCACATTGGACAGACAACCAAAATAAAGTGTCATAATGACAATGACAAGGAAAAGTGTCAGATGTCAGAAATATATTACTTGGAGATTCAATAAAGTAGTTGAGTTGTATATGTCAATGGGGGTGTGTGGTTATTCATCCACTTTAATGGAGGCAGACTGAAAGGACATTCAGGGACTTGTTAACCAGTATGTTACAAACCACCTTATCAGAACCATGAATGAAGCATTGAGACGAGATAAAATGGTGAAATGATAGTAGTCCTGGGGAAAAAAAAAAAATTGATGATAATTCAAAGTAATATTCAACAAAGAGAAATGTAAACAATGTAATCAGAGAACACAAGCAAAATTATAAATAATAATAATAGTAAAAGTAAAGGATAAGGATTAAAAATAAGTGGCTTTAGACTATTTAAGTCTAATTGTATAAAAGTCTACATGTCTAACTGAAGATTTCTCCCCTGGTGGTTTGACAGATTGTGTTTTCATCGAGCTCATGTGACTTTGAGTAGAAACACCATTTTATCCCCAACAGACTAAATGAGTGTCTTACAGTCAGTAAGGTTGCAGTAAGTTTTCATCAGATGTCTTCTCTCGGAGAACTTTAGTGGTTTGGCAGCTCAAACACCATGTTTGTTTTTCTTTCACAGTCTGTCACTCACTGCAATAAGAGCAAAACCAGCAGAGGCGATGAAACAGCGGAAACAACATTCACAAACAAAACAAAGCTAAAGATCAAAGCTAACACTGTGTCAATACCTGAAACTCACGTTGTTAGCTGGATTAAAAACAGCAGAATAACGTTATACACACAACATGAAACTGTCATAACTGTCACACACATTAATAAAACCAGCAATTCAGCACAGCACGACACACAAATCAGGCTGTCAAGCTGTATGTCGATAGCTGATATTCAATCGCTACCTGCTCGTATTTCGTATTAAGCTAACAGGGACAGTTAGCTGGATTCGCTAATACCAAATTTAACTGTTACCTTATTTCAGATGATTCCTGCTTGACAACACCAGTTCGTCCGAGATACACTCGTAGTTTGGATAACAGGAAGCTGCCCAATCACTGAGATATTTTACAAACACACAAACGGCGATATTAATTAGATAAAATCAAGATTTAATCAAGTAAAGCCAACTAGCCGCTATTCATCGGTTTAGCTTCCTTCGCCCACATGACAGCAGAGAATCATGGGAAGTGAAGTTTCTCTCATCACCAGCCACTTGCTGAAGTGCATCAATGTCATTACAACACACACACAGCAATATTTGACATCACATTGAATGCCAACAATTATAGTTTTTAATAAAAAGAATTTATTATAGTGACATATCCTTTGTTACATAAAATCTGCTACAGCAAAGTATATTTCCCTTGCAAACACAAGTAAATATGGGTGGGGGGGAAAAAGTGTCGGCCTTCTAAATGATGTGCAAAATATCCCACAAACTAAATACAGACACATTTCAGATTATTGATCCCATACTGGCATGTGTGACTATAGCTATGAAAAACTCATAAACTGGTTTCCTTCAGTCAGGAGGTGGCTCAGGGAGAAGTGCCGTCATTTACATCAAATATGACAAACATTATCACACACATGGGGGATAAATGACACAGAAAAAGAGCTGTGGGTTTCCTACACACTTTCTGGGAAGGTTTACACACAGGCAGCTTGGATTCAAACATGCTGAATTCCCAGGTGTAGTTTTTAAAGTATGTCCAAATCCAAAAAAACCCAACAAAAAACATCATTGATTCTGCAATTACATTCTGTTCAAACTGGGAAAATAATGTTCTTTTATTAAGTTAATTTCACAAGTAAAGAAAAAGAAAAGTTAAATTAAAAGGCTACAATTTTAAATAGGCATGAGAGGCATCATTGTGTATTTACTGTGGTAAATATGTCTATTTCTATAAATGTTATATTTTTTTAATAAGGGCAAATTAAAAAAAAAAACTTGTACAAATAAATAATCAATATATTCAGTGCTTATAACACTTTTGTGAATAAAACAGCTGGAGTCTCCTTATATATACTGAGAACTATGCAGGTTTAAACATTTAAAATGTAATTTTATTAGACATCTCTAATATAAATAAAAATAGCATAAGAAACAGTTGTGCCTTTTGAAATGAAATTAGGGCTAAATAAAATGTCACATCATGTGCTCAATATATGAAAAAAAAAAAAAAGTTAAATTCAGGCATAGCCAATATCCATATACAGTACATCAGTACCTTAAAAAAAGCATTCAGTCCCCAAAGCTTTTTTCACATTTGGTTGTCTTAAGATTGTTGAACTTGATTAAATTGCATTTTCCTCATCTACAAACACTTGAGCACCATGTCAAGTAATGATCAAAACTTCAGAAGACTTAAGAGATGTGAAATTGAAAGAGTGTCAACAAACGCATTATCGTGTCCAACATGATTGAATGTAAAACTTTGATTTCCCCTCAACCCTGAGTGACCGACCTGCAGAAATGACCTCAAACTCTAACCTCCCTGTGGACGGCAGAAACAAACTTCCTCTCTAAGGAATCAAAGAATCACAGACGCAGGAGCAACCAGGGCTATTCTGACATCTGGAAGTTCAACCAGCGGACGCCTTGGCGTTGGAGGTATTGAACTTTTGACATACAGATTCTGTTAAATACACTTGTCAACCTATCATGCCAGTGAGGATTTTGCAGGGGCAGGGACTACATTTCAGCAGGACAGGCAATGTGTCAGAATTCATGGGAAATGAGTGGTGCCCAGTATACAAAAATCCCTCATGAAACTTAAATTTCTCTTGAGGGGAGAAAATATCTGTTAAATACGTGTAGACTATAACTTAACAGTGGTTAACAATGAAAAAAAAAAAAGTTCATCAAAGTCAGATTCTTGACCTCATTCCCTTTAAAAATCAGTAACAAGACCACAACATTTCGTCATTTTGTCCGGTAACGTTCTCTAACTGACCTGACTCAGCCTGAGCAATTTTGCAAGGAAGAATGAGCAAATATTGCTCCGTCACAGTGTACAAATTGGTTAAAAAATGATGCGAAGAGACTACAAGCTATAGTTGAGGTAAGTATATGTTCCAACCAAGTAGTGACCAAGATGAATGAATACTTTAAGGTTATGATATTTCAGTTTTTCTGTTATTATTTCATGGTTAATGATTTAATTTTGCTTTCAAGGGATTATGCAGGATTATGTCACTCAGATAAAAACTACCTGTCTAACGCATCAATGTCCCAGGTTATGAAGCAATTTAAAGGTAACAAAACAACAACAACAACAAAAAAAAGATGGAAACACTTTCAGGGAACTATTAGCTTGTTGTGACACTGCTGTACAAATGTAACAATCATGCAAAAGTAAAAATGAAAATAAAACAAATATGGCAGTTAACACAATGACATCCGAGTGCTCTGCTGAAGCACAACTAGCATTTAAAAACAAAATCGAAAAAGCAACCCCGAATGGACAGAATATATCCATGTGACCAACGCTGCTTCGCATCCACAACAACATACTGAAGAAGAATGAAGAAAATCTAACAAACTGACCTTTCAGCTACTGAAAAATGCCATGCCGATGCAAATCATACATTTTTGGACGTACCAAAGACAGACAACCTGTTGTGTGGAGTGACATACTCAATCCTCTTCAGTTTTCCTTTTTTGTGAAACAGAGTTGTACCTGAAAAATATATCATCTCATTCCATTCATTTAATACCACAACTACTGAGGTAAAAGGAAATGTCCTGTGACTGGATATGGATAAAACAATGCTACAATTGATCAGTTAATACAGCACTGACAAGTTTCTGCTTCATAATAACACTTGCCTCTGTTGATCAATCTCCTCAAGAACGCCTGAGTGCTAAAACTCAGAAACTGCAAGAAGTCATCAGTGTTGCTTTTCCTTCATTAAACACCAGTTTCTTTGTTTGAATTTTGGTCATGCTTAAACAACACAAAAGTGTTTGAAAATCTTATGTCTCATATATGTATATGTCTATATGCACAAGTACATGGTTCAAGGTCTTAAGGACCAGAATGATGAGTTATGGTTAATGTTGCGTTCATGATTAATAAAAATTGAACTGAACCCTAAAACACACTCAGGGGTGTAACAGACAGGTAACTGGCAAAACTCAATGTTAAAAATCTGAACAAAAAATAAAATCCCTTCTATTTTACCAAAGCTTAAATCACAATATGTGCAATACCGGCTAATACAATCAATCACTCTTTGTGCCACTTGAAATGGGCATAATATTAGTTTTCACGTCGCTTTTCAAATAATTATTTGAATTGAAATAAGGAGGTGGGAGGCTTTTCAAAGGAGAGAAACATTAAAAAAAAAAAAAAAAAAAAAGACAAAAGATGAGAACGTGGTCTAGTATTTTTGTGTTGCAGCACGAGGGGTGTCTGCATAATGTGCCTGTGTATAGGTTAGTGCTAACTGCACGCAGGATCATGGCAAGAAGGACCTCATTCAGCTGTGTGGAATGAAGGAACGAGGCATTTGTTTTGAACACGTGACGGCCTCTGTTCCACCTTAACCCTCAGGGGAGTGCAAATATCCCAAAACACGTGAGCCCTGATGGGACTCTTGCACACTCACTAGAACTCAGCAAACTCTTTTGCACACTTTTCTGTTTGTGAGACGTGGATGTCCTCCTCTTCATAGTCATCAAAGTTGCTTGTGTCTCCTGGTCCTCTGCACTTTGGCAAGAAGGGGGCTTCAACCTAAGTACAGAGAAGAAAATGGGAAATTTTTTTCAGATTATGAATTTAAACATGCCAGACAAGTGCTGATGTTTCTATATGTTAATTACATTCAGTTAACATACTACAAGTTGTACTTATTTTTGCATTTCCAATACAGCAGATCTCACAAAGGAATTAGAAACTCATGGTGCTCCATTCTTCACAAATGTCTTAATTGGTAGTTTTAAAATTCACTCATTGGTTTCACAGCCTGATCCATTACAGCCGCTAACAGAGAAAAACAATCACCTCAAGTTCTGATTATTTTGGTGAATTTTTTTTTACAACTATGTCACTGATAAAAACTACTGACACATTTCAAGCCGAAGCTTTCAATGGAGTACTGATGAAGTTGATTGAATCAAGCTTTTAGAAAATTATATCTTAAAAGTATGTTCTGTACATCTACAGACCAAGAAGATTGTGTTTTGCAGACATAAAAACAACTTGTGTTGCGTGGGACTGCATTATGGTTGTAAGGCAAGATAAATTCTCCTGGACAGTATTTCTACTAAGTATAGAAGAGGTATAGATTTTAAAAATAGTTTTTTTATCATCTGACTTTTTTAACATGTGTTACACATGTGTCATAATGCGTTCTGGATTCAGAAAAAGACAATATGACACAATAATCACCTACCTTTCTCTCGTAAATGGCAATCCAGTCTGTTGTGGAGAACCACTTGTGATTTTTTATGTCATTCACACCATTCTTCAGGTTGCCAAATCTCTTTGTCAGGTCTACCTGAAGCAGGTTTCTCAGCAGATCCTTCAGGTCGGAGCTAAAGTGAGAGGGGAATCGTACCTACAGGAGTGAAAAAAGAAGGGAACAATGGATTATCAAGCACGACCAACACAAAGATGTGTTTTCACTAATTTAATTGAATATGCTTGAGATTCATAGGAAACACTAAAGAAACAATGCCATGTTGATGCCTGTTGAGACTTTGTGCATGGCTATCTATGTGTACCTTGCCAGACACAATCTTTTCATAGATCTGGATAGGCTGATCAGCAAAAAAGGGAGGGTAACCAGCAGCCATTTCATAGATAAGGACTCCAAGTGCCCACCAGTCCACAGCTTTGTTGTAGCCCTGGAAGAGTCAGAAATGGAAAAAAAAATTTGCCAGACGCTGCAGGTTGGTATCTTGGTTTAACCATAACCATGCCAAACCACTTTCCTGACGTAGTAAAATGTAAAATGACATACAGAGCAGTCAGAAATATATACATAGGAGTGACCTGTGTTGGTTCTGCACATTTAGGAATGGATCTCTTTTCACCTCATTGGTTGCCTTGTCGATATGTTTAAGAGCACTAAGCTGTAGCACTGCCATGAAGTTGGGGTTACAATGCATAAAAAGGACCATGATTCTTAATACTTTTCTCCATGTGAACACCCTTAAAGCTGAACCTCAGCACTTATACCTCAACATTTTCATTTGAAGTCCAGTGTGTTTGAGCACAGACACAAAACAATTTTAAAAAATGGCCACTGTTTTGATACTGCGTAAGTGCACTGTAATGACATGGCTGTGTTGGGTATGAACTGTTCACCTTGCTGAGGATGATCTCTGGAGCCAGGTACTCAGGAGTTCCACACAATGTCCAGGTCCTGCCTTTTACTCTTTTGGCAAAGCCGAAGTCTGTGACCTAAAGAAAGAACAATAGGAGCGTGATAACAAAACTAAGTCAGTCAGAGCAAAGTTGATGTGTACTGCATGTCAGGTTTTTTTTTAAATATCTAACTTTGGGTCAAGCTGACCAAATGTCCTAATTTGCCATTTTTCTGTTACCTGCTACACATTCTCTCTTGGCTGTTAACAAGTAAACTAATAGTTTACAGAAAGAACTTGTTAATGACAGATACTTTTCCATTCGGTTTATTCTTTTCTGTTACAAATCTTTACATAGATTGTCTACCTGGATATACCCATGTTGATCTATGAGCAGGTTTTCAGGCTTCAGGTCTCTGTAGATGAGGTCCAAGGAGTGAAGGTACTCAAAGGTGAGTATTATCTGAGCTGCATAAAATCTTGCATGGTGTTCACTGAAAGAAGGAAGGATGGACAGTCACACATTGGTGCAATATATGAACACAAGTCTCTTTTTCTGTAGCTACCTTAAAATGATGCACGTCTCAAGCCACTTCACTGAGACCACAGCGAGCGAAGAGAACACTGCGGTAAGTCTTTGTACAGCTATTAGTGGCTGACACAGCACTCTAAATGAAAATATAGTACTTCAAAAGTTAAATTCTATCTACACTATACCTGAATCTTCCAATACGTCTGAGGTGTGAGAACATCTCTCCACCGGGTACATACTCCATCACCATGTAGAGGTTTGAGTTGTCCTGTTAATCATAGACACAGTACTTTAATATGTGCTCTTCAGGTTGGGAAATAAAACAAACCAATCAGATTAAGTGATAGTACATTATGGGTGGGATTCTCTATGGGTAGAGCTTGTTTGCTGGTTATTTTGAGGTGTACTGTATCAACAGCACTGTGACAGGTGAACACAAAATGCAAGGTTAGCATTAGGATTTCTTAGTGAAACATATATAAACACTGGTAATGTGGTCACCATTTAGTTGCTGGTAAGAGTTGGGTGCCAGCATGTACCTTGAAAGCGTACTCCAATCTGACGAGGAAGGGGAAGGAGACGGCCTGTAGTATTCTCTTTTCATTTAGTGTGTGTTCTATCTGCTTCAACTTCACCACCTGAAAATACAAGGCATAATATAAATATTATGGGTATAATAAGCATAGCATGTCCTCGATACTGGAGTGATACATATTTGCTGAATAAAACGTAAATGCAAAGCAAAGCCACAAGTGTTTTTTTTTGTGATTCCTGAGAGCTCTGGATGCCTAATGGAAAAGTTACTGCAAACTTACATGTTTAAGTCCAATTATGACTGATCACTTTACAAAGCAAAGCATTATTTTTTTTACAATTTGAAATTGTCCCACTCTCCAGTCACCTACTGGCATCCCTTCATTTTAGTCAGGTGTGAAAATCAACTTGCAGAGACTTACAACTTGCTCAAAATAGATAAGTAATCAAAGTGAACATCATGTTCTGTTTTGTTATAGTCGAGAGTTACAGTCACATGGTTAAAAGTGCAATTCATTTCATAGTCTGCCGGTTTGGTGCATTCATGAGAACATCGGACGTATGAGACTTGAGAGTGTGGTTCATGTTCACAAGCCATATTTTTAGAAAAATCAAAGTCAGAAGACTAAAAATAAGAAAACACAAATGAATAGATAATTTGTGTTCACAGACTGACCCTCAAGTCTGAAATGCAGATATTTAACTATCAGACATGAACTCAATCTATAATTTCAACTGCACTACCACACAATGATAACACTTGGCCATGATAGTTACTGTGATGAATTACCTTATTGTATCTCATGCAAGTTTCAAGTCTCTGCGAGTTTATTTGCATACTGTACTGGAATATCTAAATGGAAAACAATGGCTGCTGTAAGGCAGTAAAAACACAAACCTGACCATGGCATGCTTTAGGAAATGGTCAGCAGCAAATGAGTGAACTCAGTGAAATGTACATGATTAGTTATATGTGGGATAAAAAAAAGAGGTAAAAACACAGAATAAATAAAGACATAATCCTTGAAGACCTCTGTAATGGACTAATAAAAGATCAGCATACAAAGTGTTAAGATATGACAAAAGAAGAAAAAAAAAGGAAAGTCTTTCAGTAGCATAGCTGAAACAGAAAGTCAGACAGGTTTACCTCTTATAACAACGGTGTGAAATTCAAGGGAACAGAGTCCTGCTACATGAGCAACTCACTGAGGACACACTAACCTCCTCCTACAACTCTCACATCAGTATTTAAAGATCGAAACTCTCTCTGAAGCGCCTCTGAGGTTTTAAATGATAACAGGCTGGCTGTGCAAGACAGGAAACGTTCCATTTCCTTTAATGAGACGTGCCACATTTATGTAGTTACCGCATTTGTCAAGTATGCACGAGTTTGCTTTTCACGGTCAACTATGATTTACAAAACTAGTTATAATGAGATGGGTAAATGTTTTTTTTTAAAAACTAAACACTTACTTTTTGTTTGTCTAAGATCTTCATGGCGTAGAACTGGTTCGTTTCTTTATGTTTGACGAGCATAACTCGCCCGAATGAGCCAGTGCCCAGAGTCTTGAACCTATCGAAGTCATCCAGGCCCGTTGTGCTCTGAGGAAACACATTATCAGTGAAAACGAAACAGCAAAATGATGACTGAAATGCTTTATTTCTGCTTGTAAGTTTGGTGCAATTACAGCTCTTATAGATGCCACTGGTAGGACATTTTGTCTCCATGTAGCACAGAGTAAAAACACATAATCAGCTAGCATCCAAGTCAACAAGATCTGAATCAGGAAGTGGTTTGGTGTTATCATACAAAATGTCTAATCTTATGGCTTCAAAAGAAAAAACAAACAAACAAAAAAAAAAAACTTACCTGTGGCGGACACTCCCATTTTCTTAAAAAATCTTCTTTGGCTTTAGCTAAGAACTCTTTCACTATAAAAAGAGACAAAAGTGTAATTTCACAATTGGCATTTTGGTACTTACGCAAGGTCGGGTAACATATTGAGGGAAATAATAAATTGGCAGTTTAACATGTTCAGGAAAATAAACAAAGGCAGTTCACATGTTCAGGGAAAATGCATTAAAGTCAGGCAAATATCAAGTACTAGGGATGCAAGACTAAACTAGACAAAACAGCAAAAAATACCTCCTAAAAGAACTCAAAACCACACGTCTAAGCAGGAAATTCTAATTATAAAGTGATGCAAAGAGCTCTTATGGACTTTACAGAATTTGCCAATTCAAATACAAGCTATTCTGCATCCCTTTCAGGAGTAAGTGGGAGTAAAGGGAAGTAAAAGGGGGAGACAATAGTAATGGGCGGAGAAAGAAGACAAAATGCAGAACATAACTGAGACTATAGTGCAGGCATTAGAAAGACAGTGCATTGTGAAAGTCACAGCAGACATGAGATGTCCAAAGTCACAGAGTCATGGCAAGTATCTAATGTCTAGTCGGTGGTATATTTGGTATGGAGCTGCTGATTTAAATGCATACCTGTCATTGACCGAGTGCTATATACAGTATGTAGAAGCTGTATGTTAAGAGACTATCCTAATTAACCTCAATCTTAATATTTACATATAGGGTAACACAAGCCTGGTAGTCCTAAACTGCTGAGTAAACTTTCTCTCTGTGACTTAGGACGGCTCATGGAAAATATGAGCATACCAAAAGTCTCTACAGTTCACCAAGGGTTTGCAGGAACATTCACCCACATGGATGGAAATGATGGAGAAGAGAAAGAGAGGAAGAAACATTTATGAAGTGCTTAAATCGAGAACATTTGAGATTCAAGTGGATTAAATGCAACACACAACAAAATGGCACTGAAGAAGACGACATAAGGAATCCCTAAAACCTGACAGAAGTTAAACCCGATTCAATTATTCTACATTGAAACAAATATTTGACTGAAAGACTTATTTCTTCCATTGTCTTTAAAAAATGGCTGAAACCAATAGTCAAAGGTATTTATATACTGTTGTACAGGATCTTCATTAAAATATATTTTTGGTAGTTCTTTACAATTAAGCAATAAGTGGATATTTCTGTTCACAGTGGTTTGATTCTGCACAATAGATAGTCTTCAATATTTAGATCTAACTTTCTCTTTCTTACCAGTATTGAAGACTTTCACTAATCCACACTGAATAAAATGATGTCAAACTACAAACATCCATCACAAAGAATATGAAACAGTAGTGATTGAAAAGACATTGTAAAAAGCACACATTTCATACTTGAAAAACAGTACACAAAAATGACAGGACAGAGATATTAAGACGATGTAAGCGACTGAAGCACCACAAATGGGCTGTTCTACAAATTGTTATACCTAAGCTGCTTTTACTGATGTCTCTGGTGGATCAAAATGTGTGCAAATGCAGTCACTGTGAACCCAATGAGGAAGGAGGAGAAACTAAACAATAAAGGTTGTGAAATCGAACTGCTGCTTGGAGTCTGAAGACCTGACAAATTAGTGATGGCAACCTGAACAACCATACATACTCAAACTTAAAGGCTTATCAAATTCACTAAAAGACCACTTGGTTTATTTTAAAAGCTTCATCTAAATTTGTTTTCCTGTAAACAAAGAACAACAAATGCAAGCTGAGACTCAACCCACTCAGAGTTGCAGAGGGTGGCTGACATATTCTAAGTGTAAAAGCAAAACACCACACTTACTGAACTTATCCCACACGATGGTGAACTCAGAGATACGGGGCCCCTCACTCTCTTGTCCTCTGTTCTCTTGGCTACTCTTACGGCATTTGTTTAAAATACGGCTGGCGAAGGATTGATCCTTTCCCTGGGCCATTTTGAGACGACCTTCTTGTGAGTTTACAGGCTCAAAGGCACAGTAACCGTTTACAAGACTGAAGACCAATGAGTGATACTAGCTTCCTGTATGCAGCCAAGTGCACTGCAATGCTTGGCTAACCACATAATGTTAAGCTTCCTGTTCAAGTACTCTGCTTAAGTTTCAGCGGCATGTCTACTTTTTCTATGTGGTGACATTTGAAAACAGTGAATTGGTCTCCCATGCAAATGGTGACTCTGTTCTAACAAAGTTGTACAAACTAAGCAAAGCATAGACCAGCCTATTAACATTAAGTCAAAAACATTGTACAGCTGTAGTGTATTTAGGGGGCTGATAAGGAAAGTGTAGGCCTGTAACACCCACTGACTGACTTATAGAAGTAATCTCCAGGTCATCCTGCTCTCTGGTGGTAAAGTTTAACAATGCAGTTCTTCATAGATCAAAAGTCACTCTTACCAACTGACCATCATGCATATCTTCCTGAAAAATGCTGGTGTACTAGAAATGTGGGTTTGTTTTAGTTACACCGGTTTGGACCATTGGTTATTGGACTGGATATTTAAACACCTAAAACGCTATCAGAAATCAAAATGACAGAAACAATGTGATGTGATGAACAATGTGTTTCCGTAGCTTGCTATTTGCATCACAGGGTTACTGTACACAACCCTCAGCCCCTCCCTGCAGAAACTACAGGTGGCTTAAGTCACAAGGCTGCGAGACTGTATGGACTACTGCCAATCAGAAAGCAGGTCAAGATCAGCGCTCTTCAGACAGACTACTAGGCATGGTGCAGTTTACTGGATTACCTCGGTCATTACTGACAAATACACCCTAAACACAACAGAGTGAGTGCCCTCTGGCTACAGCTTTCAGGTGATTGATTGAGCACTTAAGATTGCAAAACAGCTATTCAACAGGTGCAATTTGACCAGGAGGGGAGCTACCTGTCCTATATGTTACAGCATAACAGGTTAATGCCACTGTAAGAAAGCAGTGATCAAGGCATGACATTTTGATTTGTATTAATTGTTGAGATGACTTGACACATCAGTGCTAACCAGGTTAGATATAAACTGATGCTCATTTTGTTTGGAGGCTACACCAGAAGACCAGACACTTGTTTATTACCACCATTAGCCTGGTTTAACGACATCAGACAGGTTTCTGGTCAGCTCGTCTGTTATTCATCGGGTACCTGTTGTTAGCACTGACTAGGCCTTGTGCTGCAGCTTTAGTAGAAACCAATGTTTGCTGATGTTATCAGGCTCCATGCAGCTTATATTAGCTGCTGGGAAACAAACACGGTGCCATGACATCTTCAGTTAAAGGTTACAGAGTGAATCAATTATAAAAAGCTCGAGTCGAGGATGTGGTTATGCTGTGGGAAACCTTCAACAGGACATGCCATTTGCTCATATGTCGCCTACAATAATTAGCTAGCTGCATCATCTGTGACAGCTTCCAAGTGAGGTTAGCAAACAGGAATCGTTGGGAGGAAGCTAACACACCTTGTAAACTACCAAAGATGGTTCTTCTCTGCAGCCCATATTCCTGCTAACAACTGCTAAAGGCTGCTTCACGACAAGCAAGTTCAGGCTGTGTAAGAGCTAACGTTAGGTGGCTAACAGGCTAGCTAGGTGGTTTTCAGGTGCTCACCGCTTTCTTGCTCGTTGCCTTTCTTGGCAGTCGCTGCGTTTCCCATCGTATGAAGACAGGGCGATGCACAGCTGGCGAGGAGCGGCGGTGATGGTGGCGGTTAGCTAACAGGGCGCTCCGTTAGCTAGCTAACAAATTTCAGCTGGCGCTAGCTGCTGGGCTAACAACAACATCAATGTCCGCTCTCTGTGGACAGAACCTCGACGTGCTCTGCTCACCGCCCTGCTGCTCTTTATTTACAGTGTCCTTTGTGGTTCAAGTGCGTCTCCGCTGGAATGAATACATGATCCAGACTTTTCACCTCTGCCTGCTGTCGTTTCGTGTTGCGTTCACGTCATATGGGAATACCCACAGAAGAGGCTTGATGCGTTCAGGACTAGTCGGAAATCTTATATACTCATACATCACGTATTAATCACAGGATCAGCAATGTGACATAATAATAATAATAATAATAATAATAATAATAATAATAATAATTTCAAAAATGGCTTATGTTTGTTGTTTCACACACTATCGTACTAAAATTTTATCCACGTGTATTCATTCAAATATTGTGCTAAGAGATGAGACAATTTCATTTTGAAAAAAGAAAACGGATCTTATCATTAACAGGGGTGCACATAACTAGTAAGCAGGTACACATGCATTATAAAAATCAGAAATTAATAATGCCATTTGTTGCAAATTGTGCTTTGCGCCTGTTAATGTCTGTTGTTTTTGGACAACTCTCACAAGTTGAAGTAGGTTACTTCACTGGGTCAAATGTGTAGAAACATGTGTAGATGAGAAATGTGTACTGATGACCAATGAGTGTTGCCGCCTGATACACAAAGGGGCATTTTAAAAGACATTAAGAATATGGATGGTAATCCAGAATTTCATAATAGTTTTCACATTGTTTGATCATCTATTATGCTCATTAATTATCCATGTTTTCAGACAGACCATAAATAACAGCAGCAAAAGCTGCTTTAAAACACCACCACTAATGAAGTGATGAATTTTGTGCATGAGTAATAATATAGCAAATTAAATACTGTATCATTGTATCACAAAGGAAATATCCAGTCAACTGTAACTGTTAAAAATCAAAACAAACTATTTACAATGAGAAATGAGTGCAGCATTTTTGAACAGTTACAAACTACTTTGTGGACGAAGTCTATTTGTAAGAAAACATGCAGGCTTTTGACCACACATATTTTTGAGAGTGGATTTGAGGACATGAAAACACCCATTAGGTGAATCCTTGGGATGAGAGGCATTAGCAATTACTTTTAATTAATAGATGTCTCAGTTTGAAGTAAAGTCTTTGTGATATGTTCTCATTAGTGAACAAAGGTTATGCCTAACTGAATGGGTAACTGTCAACCAGTAATTTAAAATACAAATGAAGAAACAAAAGCTCTAATTCCTAAGTGTGATTTAAGTTGCATTTACAAGGCTATGGCTAATATGGTAGTGGCTCACAGAGCATGACTGTTCATTATTAGAGTGCACATGCTCTGTAAAATGTCAAAATGATAATTGCACGTTAGTTACATTAGAACACAAATGTCTTAAAATTCCTACACCAACGGTCTTAAACTCAAAGTAATCTTTTTTAAATCAAGTTATCTGTTTGTCCACAAATTGTTCCAGCACATCCATGTGAGGTGACTAGGCTACAGTATGGAGGCACTGGTAGCTTTTTTGCACCACTTCTTTCTTCTAATGCTTTTGCTTTTATGTGTAGCCTATTGTATGTCTTTGTAGAAAATATACTGTTAACTTTGCGGGTGACTATGAGCTCTGACATCACAGGAAACACAAGACGACGAAACTACTTACCCTACAAGGATCAGAGGTGCTACATCAGAATACACAATTTTAACAAAGATACACCTGAGGGGCATTGTGTCACCTCTAGTATGGTTAACACTTTGCATCAAAGGCCTGTTGTTCAGAAGTATTGAGGTGTTGTGCTTCTTAAGGACTTCAAACTTGTCTCTGAGGTGTTGAAGTAAATCAGGATATGAATGAATGCCTGAATAAAATGAATGTGAAACTATTGTAATTTAAGCTGGTCTCACAGTCAATGCCTTTTATTGCAAAACATGGATTATTTTGTGGAAGAAGCAGTAAAAAGAAAAAAAAATGATGTACTCAATTGAAGATTAAAGAAAAACATAAAGTTGGCATGAACTGATATTTAGAAATAAGTGTGAAAGCAAGAGTCTTTTGAGGAATATTTCCACGTTATTACAGCACTAGATTGTTAATAAGAAGTGAAAGTCATGTTTTTTTAGCACCACGGTCAGCGACACAGTTGCTCGGTAGCTTCTCTGTGTTTATATCAGCAGGTTGAGGAGGAAACCTACGTTAAACAACGACCGAGAGGTGACGGAACATAACTCGCAGCTGTGATACGACTCTTAATCTCACTGACAATTATTTACGAGTCGAAAATCATATGTGCTGACTTAACATGTATGTCCTACAGTGGAGGAAAACTCACTCTGGTGCCAGATTGAGAATGCAAACTTCAGCACTTCTTCCAGCGACCCCCCTCCTCTCACAGAGCGAATGGTGTCGCCCGTGGACTCGCTCCAGCACTCGTAGCTCACGAGAGCTCTTCAAGATAACGTTACAGATTTTTTTTTTATTGTGTCTGTCAACCAACAACACAAACACTATCATAGGCTTAAAAACACTCTTAGGACTGGACGGTTCCTCTAAAAGAAACCACGGTGTCTCCCTCTATAACGGCGGCTGTGTCGCTCGGATGAGACCCGCAAAAAAGAGCTGCACTGGATTAAATAAGGTAACGTTAACGGGCTACTTCGCTTTCGCCTCTCCATCCTTCGCTAGGTGCTGCGGCTAAGCTAACTGTGGAGTAGCCCAGGGTCATTGTGTTTCCTCTGAATTACTGCACTCATTCAGAAATTTATGTTTTCATTTTTGAGGCAACATGCAATGAAGACGCCCTCATTCGCAGGTAAACGTTAACGTTGCTGCACGGCTACATTTGATGGTAGCAAGTTGAGTGAATAGCATCATTTCCAGATTGTTTCCCTGTTTGATCATATTCACCTGACCTGCACAAGTGGCTAGCAGCCTAACGTTAGCTACAGCACTGCTTGCTAGCAAACTAATTCATAGCGGTGATACACCTGCTCAGGCTTTGTGACATTCAATCTGTGAGCGCAAACCATTTCCTGAAAATAAAAAAGCCTGCTATCCAAGACATTACATGCAAGATTTAGGAAGTCCAGTTTGCGCTAATCCTGAAATACAGACACTATAAAAGGGGATGGCCTACTATCCTTCCAGTGATCTGGAAGATACCATATTGATGTGCTGTGACAGGCAAAGGTCCCCTCGCTGCTCTGAGTAGCATAGCATCTTAGCTCAGGCTAGTCTTGCTGGTATCCTTAAGAAATCTGCCTTGGCATGCAGCACTATGGCTAATGTTTAATTTTGAATGTAAGAGCTTGGTTGATTGCATGAGGGATGTGGTGTTTGATTTTGTGTGGTCTGATTGTAGTCCAGTGTGGCACTCAGGGACCACATGCTGATAGAGTACCCTGGAGATGACCATTCCCAACTGAACAGATGGATTACATAATAATAACAGCATAACATATGAGTTCTGGGTGGCATCCTGCCTTCTGGACAGATCCCAGAGATAAGGCTATTAAGACGGATATGATATGTGTGATCTCTTTTTATCATGCAGACTACAGATGGCATCCTGAGGTTTTTGGATTAATATAGGATATTTGTTGCGGCATTGCACCAGTAATATCTAAGCGATTAGGCTTGGATGCTGTTTGACACCTTTAAAACAAAGGAACACCATAAATAAAGGTAGGTTTGGCCTATTCACTCCAAAGACTGGACTTCTACATTCACAAAATTATATACCATACACACATCTGTTTTTTAACAAAACACTTTAGGGGAGACTTGACCTCTAACTGTAACCCAGCTGTAAGAGTAGTCCTGCTTGTTTTATGTTTTTAAGTTCAATTATTGTCTCTGTCAGGAGGAGACAGTTGATTAATCCACCTGGTAGATTTCCCTTTTTAATGTCTTTGAGGTCTCTCTTATTATTATTATTATCATCACCATATTTTAGACGATATTCATTTATCGTTGATGAGATACCTCCATACATGTACATTGTTACAACAGTACAGTGCATTTGAACAAACATGCATGTTCACATTGTGGCAACCATAAGTTATTTGCTCCACTTCGTCTTACACAAAATAAGGTCAGGTAAGATTGTAGTTAATATAAATGTTTAATAGCATTTCTCAGGCAGTGGCTGAATTTTTCATTTAACCATTTTGCCTGTGTTTCTGTAGATTCTCTCTGATAAAGTTGAGCTCAGCACTCAGCTGTTTGTTGGTGTATTTCAGTACCCCGTGGGCTGATAGCTCCCACACTTGTTCCTCCTCATATCTGGAAGAAGGCATGAAGCCAGAGTTGGGTCACCGGTTCGAGCTAATTTTAGATCCACTGGCAATTCTAAACCAGCTACTTTCCTGGGAGAGTAGTCCGCAAACTCAGCTATCTTTTTTCCTGGGAGGACAATGTTGTGGTACTGGTCAAATAGATAATGATAGAAGAAGAAATACAAAAAGGGATCTTTCAAGTATACTCTATGTTGCTTTTTTTTTACCATGAAGATGTACAGAATGAATTTTACATTGTGCCTTTTAAGTATAAGGAAATTTCCAGGTAAAAGGTTTTATACTATTTATATGACAAAAGAAAATTGAAGATTCTTTTGTTTACATTTGCGTTTCAGCCAAGGATGTGTAGTAGTACAACATGCCTCCATGTCTCCTTAGCCAGTGTCTCTGCCCTTTTAAATGGTTGTACATACCCCGAGGTCACAGCACTGCTGTAAAGCCAAGACCGGGGCATACTGCATGTGCAGAAAAGGACTTGTGTCTACAAATCTGCGCTTTCAGCATAATATGAGTCTAAGTGGTGATTCCCCAAGCCTCTTTATTGATTCCGTATTTGACGACTGCTTTCAAGATGTAGTTTCATGTAAGGCAGGGAGAACATAAAACGAACCCCTCAGAGACGCAGCGCTGGTGGTTGAAGGGACTTGTGTAATAGGTGTGACACTGCTTGTCATGAATAAACACTCTACCGCTTTGGTTCAGCGTTTTCTTTGGCACACTTCTTGTAAAGCTATTTGTGTTGCCTTTTTGGATTTGCTTTTAATATGAAAGGGGACCCCGTATTTTTAAATGCCATTGCCTTATGACAGTGGAATAATATCTGCATGAAGATGAATTTCGAACTAGAACCAACTTTTTCCTGATATTGGTTTGGCGAATGTTTGTGATGTAGACTAAACGCTGCAAACAAATTTTGTGTTCCTGCGAGAGAGCCATGACTTACAGTAATGTGACACACACATTAACAACTTCTGCAGGATTATTAGGGGAAAATTCTGCATAACAATGCTCTGAAAAACAGACATGTATTTGTCATGTATTTGGAGCCTGTGAAACAGAGAGTGATGCAGCTGAGCAGCATGAATAGCTGACTCTACAATGAAGCCTTTCTGTGTTGTGTGTGGCAAAGGGGAAGTGAATGAGCTCAGCATCCATAGGAGAGCTGTTCGTGCAGCTCCACTCTGCTGTGGTGGTCCTTTGGCTCACTCTGTTGGAGAAAAAGTGGCATTGCATCAGAGGATTAACAGTACATACTCTACTTAGGAGAAGGGATTTAGTTAAGATTTTGTTATTAATACTTCACTGAAGGATTAATTGTGATGATAGCAGCAGTGGAGTATATCACCAAGCAATGCTTACAAAGCCTGAACATCATTTTGTGACTATCCTCATCCTCAAAAAGTAACCAGAAGGTTTTTGCAGAACTGCAACAAGGAGAAAAAGACAAATCAAAGGAAAGAGCAGCTCACAGATGCTAGAGCATAATACAGAATACTGTATATGACAGTGTAGTAAATGTTTTCTTTTCTCTTTGTCTCTATTCAAGGATGTTATCTTTTCTATTTTATTAAATGGGAAATCTTAAAAGTGATACGAAGGGTATGACACGTGACAACAGTGACCTCAATTTAAACCTGTTTCCCAGAATGTGCTGCTCGTGTCCCTCAATCAGTCAATGATAACAGTTACTCCAATCTGGTGTCTGTTTATATTGAAATCTCACTTCTGTCATGTGATTGTGAGTAAAACATGGTCGTCTTGTTGTTTTTAACCCCCACAACTACTAAGACAAATGAGCAAGACATGACTGAGCCTCTATTCACAGGGTCATCCATCAGTGCGATAAGTGCCTCGACTGTGACCTTATGGTAGTCAGGCAAACACGGCTAGATAGAAATCTGTGTTGACATTTTAGTCTAAGAGGCACAAGAAATTTAATCACAGATATTTGAAAACTGAATTTCTGTTTGACAATGCGCTTCTCTTTGAGCTATCTTGGTAGCGTGATTTAAGAAGTTTTGAGTCTGCGTTTAATGCAAAAATCTCAACACTTTGAAACTGAATATATGAAAGAATGGGGTTAACACCATTGATAATTATTACGATTGAGTTAAACAGCAATATTAAAAGTTATGCATTACTTAGAATGTGTGCTGCAGCTGAAAACAAGATGCTGACATTAAATGTTGATAAAATGCAGAAAGAGCCATCAAATGATTGCTCCTTAAATTATGAAGATTAATAATCCTGCAATATTGAGGAGAATGATTGGGATTAACATCACAGCCCTTGTGTGGGGATTGTGTGTATTTTACAGTGATTACTTGCATTGGAGTGTGCATGTGTGTTTTTGTCGTATATGTGTTTGTAGGTGTTAGGTTGCATCAGATGTGCCTGTCAGATCCCTCCTCGTTCCTGAGGGTGTACATGACACCAGGGTCCAGTGCTTACAGAGACAGTGTTCCCTGTTCCCTGGCTCCTGTACAGAGAACCAGTATACCGCTGGGAGGTGGGGGCAGGTTGTCAACAGCACGGCTTGCCCCACTTTATCACTCTGACTCTTTGTTGTTGTTGCTCTCCCCCTCTGTGCTGATCTCATTCCAGTCTCTGTCCTCCCCAGGATCAATGTCTTGTGCTTACCACAGGCAGACCAAGAGGCTGACAGTGAAGATTACTGAGTGATCAAGTAATGCGATTGGAGTGTCTCCCAGTTCTAATTTGTCCAGAGGATGCTGATTGAATCGATAGGGTTGCTACTCGAGTCAGCATGCGTGGATATTTTCTGATGTGTATATGTGTACATTTACACCTACAGGTATATCTGTGTGAGTGGACAGTAAATACTGGTAGATAGGGGATGCGCTTTTCACCTCATTCTCACCACTAGAGGCTACTGTTGATCTCTTTATGAAATGCAGAAGAGACACCATAAGCCAGTGTACTGAAGCGGTAGCTGGTGTATGTTACCTATGATTTAGAGTTTAGGTAGTTGGTGTCTGTTACTATACTTCATAGACTGATACCCTGCATCTTTTTGAGTCCACAGTTTTTTGGTTATTTTTCTCCGCTGCAGAATTATAACATCTTGATTAGAATTTGTAATTTTTTTCTTTTCAACCATAGGAAGAGGCTGAGCAGGAAACGATCTTGCATGAGTGCAATATCATACGAAAGTCACCAATGTTACCCTCTTTTACCATCATATGAAAAACATTGAAAACGCAATTATATTTTAAAGACAACATTTTGAAACACTTTACGAGACAGTGGTTCCCAAAATTTTTGGCTCATGACTCCTGAATTGCTTTCTTGCGACTGCATGTCACTGGTTGCATATGTTTGTTACTAGGTCAACCACAGAGTGATATATTTTCCCTTATTTTATTATCCAGTAATTCACAAGAAAAGAAAATAGCATAGATGTATATACTTAATTTTGTGAAGCAGAAATATATTATTTATCTCCTGTTGTGTCTTGGGGGTCACGCAGTGTTTGACCTGTGAGGATCATGAGCAGGTGAAATTGTTCCAAGCATGCTAAAAGTTGGGGAAACAAAAAAGACAGAGACTGTCCTGTCTTGCTGTGAGACATTAGTACTAACCACTGACTCACTATGCTGCCCCAGCCAGCAAAAAACTAAATGTGACAGGACATCTCAACAATGGTGCATTGCATCCAAAAGTGGTTTGAAGACACACTCTCAGACGACAGCCAAACAATAACAGGATTTGGCTGATGACTGGTGTTAATTTCCCACACTGTTCATAGCCTGAAGCATCCTTTTAACAAACCACTGTAAAGATGCCATCTGTTTGAATGAAGTGACCTCTCAGCTATACAATGAAATGCAGCTGGCACAAACATGAAACACAAACCCTTTACTTGACAACCACATTAATATTTCACACTGGCTCGATGGAATACCAATTAGTCCAGTGGACATCGCACAGCTTTAGATTATTTCATTAGTAGTACTGCAGTGTCAGGGCTGTACAGAGGCCTCACTGAGCTGTTAACGCTCAGTGTCAGATTGACTGATGTAGCCTGTGATAGGTCTGTGTGCCGCTGTTGCTGCTGCTTTACATCAAAAGCATGTCCGGTGCTCTCCAGTCCAGTGAGAAAATACACACAGATCCACAGTGTGCACTGTAGTCACCCTCTGAGCAGTCAGCCTACTACTACTGTTCTGCAGCTGTAAAATATCTTTTTTCTTCTCCTCTACAGGCATTCCTATCCATCCCTCTGTCCACCCCCCTCCCTCCCTGTCTCCTCTCAGGGCTGTAAATAAGCTGGGGCTGTGTAGACCCTTGAGAGGCCCTCCCCCCTCCCACTCTTCCCCACCACTGCTACCCCCTTCTAACTCCCCTGCCCACTCAGACTCTGCTGCTGCTCTTTATGCTGCTGAAAGGCGCCAGGGAGATGCTCAGATGATCCATTGGGCCATCTTGAACCACATCGTCCATACAGCCCAAGACAGGGAAGACTAAGTAGTGCGAGTGTGAGAGAGCCCTTGGAGGGTGCTGTGAGTACCCTGCGAGGCCCACCCGCCCGCCAAGCCTGGCAGAAAGCTTGGCTTGCCCCTTCACTTCTCCAGCCCCTGAGATGCCCTCCCCTCCCAATGAAGGAGGTGAGTAAGAGAGGTCCAACTCTCTCTGGACTGACAGGGTTATTCTGTTAGATGTTGTACATACACTGTGGTACTCATAAGCACACACACACCTGGCCACCTGCTCATATACAGTATGTGCCTGTCTGCCAGCTCATCAGTACTATTCTCTCTTGCACAGAGTCACACGCGCACACTCTCACATACACACACACAGATTATGATGAAAGAATCATGATGCATGCAGCTATAACAAACTAGACGCCTAATTCATTTACACCCTAGCCCCATAAACAAACCCCACTAAATCCCCTGCAGAAATGAGGAAAATATATTAGAATGCTCCTGCTCCCCTCCCAGTCTGGAGCACAAGCTGTGACTGTATCTAGTTTTGTTGTATGTTGTCTCCTCCTCCAGAGGATCAAGGAGCGTCCCCCGTGAACGGGCCATCTGTGGGCTCCTACCAGAGCAGTGGGAAGAGGAAGGTGCGCACCAAAAAGAAGAAAGGCACTATCACCGCCAATGTCGTCGGCACCAAATATGAGATTGGTACGGTAAAGTATTACAAATGATATTAAAATGCTTTTTACAGTCACAACACACCTACAAATGTTCAATAACATTTTAGACACCATTAAAAACAGGCTTGAAAAGGAGCTAAAACAGGCATATACACTGCAGAAATGTCAGCTGCAAAGACAGAATATTTTTTAATCATAGAGTTCGTCCTAATGGAGAAGCTAGTGAAGGATGAAAAGACACTTTCTGTGAGGTGGCTGATGGAATCCTTTCATCTATGTACATCCTAGCATTGATGTTTTTTATTGGAAAACAAGGAAGTTGCCTGAAATGGTTGTAGTTTCAGTTGTAGTATTAGTATAACTTTAGGTATTCCTCTTTTCTCACATATTATTACATAGACATGTTAGATGCACTATTAACATAAATAAACACAGTAAAATATCACTGGTCATTTCTGGTAAACTAATTTAATGTCAGATCTAGCACCACTGTGTATACAGTAACACAAAGCCTCAGATTCCAAACATCTGAATTTATATTTTATATTTATTTTCTTCATGAAAATTTATTGAGTGAGCAAGACCAACGTTTTGGGTGGTACTGCAGGTAAGATTAATGCACTGTGACACAGTGAATTGCATACTAATTTTGGAAACAGCTCTCAATATGGCTCAGTCAATCCCTCAAAACACCAACAATCCAATCACAATGTCGTCTCAACAATAAAATCTAATTTGCTGTGGTGGATTGTTTGAAGCAGGTTGTTGTTATTTAGTGTCTAAAATTAAACCTAATAGAGTTGCAGTGCAGCCACACAGTTCACACGGAGACAGCTTGGCCTTACATACATACATAAATCTTTATTGCTGTAATTTAACTTGGCAGTGAGTTTTTTGAGAAGGGCCAAAAGAGCATAGTAAGCATTCCTCACATGTTCAGTATATTGTGTGGTAGCACAGCTCTCAGGGGTGAACTACAACCTATGAAACTAAGGAGTCAGCAGCAGCAAGTAGAAGTTGGGGGCTGCCAGGATCCTGTAGGTAAATGGGAGTCTAGCTGTGAGTCAGTTCGCTAGCTGTGACGAGACCCTCACAGTGGCCATTCTGAGCGTAGTGCAGGGCTATTTTGAGGGAAAAATAACCCTTAGGGCTAGATACATGGCTCGTTTTTGCTGTAAACTTTTTTTGCGGCTGTCTTTTTTTGTTTCAGGATTGATAGTATTAAAGGTAAAGGTTATAGGTCAAGGAATATGGTGTTGGAAATTTGCTTTACATCCATTTAAAAGTGAACGTAGACTCTGTCCCTATGGATGTCTGTTTGGCGAGATGTGTAAGAAAGGATTGATTATAGCTTTGTACTCAAAGACCCTACCAGTAACCGTAAGCACTGGCCTGCTGTGATGTAAACCCTCCGTGTTCCAGTTAGCAAAACACTGTTAGCCTCTACTGACGTTAACAGATGGATGAAGTTACATCGGAAACACCTTTTCCCCATTCAAATGCCATCATGCAACATTAGGCAAGCCTTCTCCAGGTTTGTGAAGGCTTTCAAGAAATTAATTAATACCTCATTTCGTTAGGGCATATGAATTTTTCATTACTCACTGAATAATGAATAGTTGTCGGATTAATGTCCAAATGGGCTTGCCACCTATCTCTCATACTATGGGGTTTCCAGTGGGATTTGAATGCATTACAGACAATTAATTTATCTTTTTGAAGAGAGGCATTACGATTGGCTGCTCTGCAACCATTCCATGAATGGTAAATATTGCTGTGAGCTTTTTGATCTATAATCTCCTGGACTCATTTCTCCGTTAATGTATGCAAAAACAGAATTAAAGCCGAGCAAAACGTGAAAGATTGATATGTAAAGTTGAAATATTTGATATGTGGTCACATTTTGCATCTATATGTTGTTTTGTCATCATGAATATGGCTACTCAAATTTAAAGGTGCATGTATATGTAATATGTATGTAAAAATTCAAACACTCAACAATTGACTAAAACTATCAACAGAATTATCAGTGAAGAATTAACAGTATTGTCTTCAAGACAACTTTGTATTGTGTTGAGAGGATATCTAGTGAAGTTAGCCTGCTGACCAGGTAGCCCTGGCCCATCCTGTCTTTTGATACCACTCTGTACCTTAAGAAGTGAAAGTCCCATAGTATGGCCCTTGTAGTTTCAGCTTGGGGATGTGTGTGTGCAGCTACGTTTCACAAACTCACTTCGCTTTTTTTGTCTGCCCCTGTTTGTTTGGAGTGACCTTTGACAGGTGGCCAAATATAACATATTGCATCTTGAAATGACTCCATTACTAATTTTATTAATGGAATACAATCTAATGCGAGTGTTTTTTTCAGTTCGTATAGTCATCAACGAGATGGACTTCATCAAGACCCGGGATGACGACGAGACTGCCAACCTCATCTGGAATGACTCGGCCGTGCAGCACGAGAAAATCGCTGAGCTCAGGAATTATCAGGTACGCTGCATGGCTACTATGTCAAGTCAGCACACCTTGTACAGTAGCCTAGAGGTTAGAGAAGAGAGCTTAAGAATAAGGGTGTCAGATCCAATTGCTGCATTGAACAGAAATATCTGGATCTTAACCTTTAGAGTATGCTCCAATACAGCTGCTCAGCTGCCACCAGCCAAAGACCATGATACTGATCAGCTGCCAGTGGATGTATCTAACTAGAAACGGAAAGCCTTGAGGAGCAGATCTGAGAAAGATCATATGTGTTCAGCAGACTTTAAAGGTAAACCAAATGTTAAAACCAAAATAACCTGCATCTGAAAGTGAATGCCTCTGAAATTAAACGGGTGCTGTGCTGCAGAAGAAAGGGATTTAAAGGATGAAATGAACATGACAGATACTTTAACTCCCCCGTGCTTGGAGAATATTTATCTAAATGATTTTCCTATACAGAAAACCAAATCCTCTCCTTCAGATATAAATATACACCACTGTGATGCAAGGCCTTCTCGTAAGCCTTTAAATGTTTTGCACTAAATTGTGATTAAACCTGAATTGTAACAACTGTATTGGGAGAGAACAATTCCACCTTGAATTATTCTTGTTTGCAGACCTCAGCAGTGAGCACATGCCACATGCCAACAAAGTGGTTTGTCAACAATTAAGAAAATGAATCCTCTTTGTTACTGACATGTGAAAATTGTTTTACTGAAGCCTATTTTTCTGGCCTGCAAATCATAAAACTTTCACCAATAACTGTGAAATTACAGTTCAAATAAGGTTATTAAAACAACACAATGTAGTCCATGAAAAAAATCCATCTGTGGACAATGAGTTATTGCAACAATATTTGTATATGGACACACATTGTACAGCAATGGAGAAGTTTCCATCAAGATCATGGCTCAGTTTGCTGAATCTAATGAACCTAATCAGTTTATGTATAACGTGGTATCTTTAACTCCAACTCAGCCACCGCATCTGGGGGGCCTTACAGTACATTTTTCTACCTGTCTCCAGTGGATGTATAAGAATAGGAAGAGGAAAATATAAGTAAAAAAGGGATTAGAGCAGAAAGAAGAGGGCATGGTATATAGATGAATGTGGGACAGGTGGAGTCGGTGAAAGCAACACAAAGTGACGCATATTCATAAAATATACAGTAAATGTCAGAATAAAAATTAAATTATGTAGAAAGAAAGGAAAAAAGTGACAGAAGACTCCGAAACTGTCCATCTGCTTTTTTTTCTGACCCTGGGAGGTAAGAGAGAGACGGCAAATAGGAGAGAGAGGTGGACAGAGTGAGAGGTACCAACAGAGCTTACACAGAGACTGATGGGAAGATTGACAGGTAGACTGACAAGTTGTGAGCAGCAGGGGGTGGGGGGGTCAGGTTTCAGATGTCACTAGTGATGTTGACAAGACGGCCTAAACAACAAGGGTTGCTCTGACTTCTGTGTACTAGACTGAGAGTGATCTTACCTCTGTTTGACCTCCCCGTCCTGCTGAGTGAACTCGCTGCTGCCGCTGCTGCTCCCAGCGCTGGCCATCCATCTTCCTGAGTGCTTATTTGATTAGACTGGGCACTAATGATTGATTAAATCACAAGCTACTAAGAGTACGGCTTGTTAGGACAGGGGCAGCAAGAGTTCAGCTAAGCAGATTGAATATTACAAATACTGTAACAGCTTAACGCGTAGCAATGTGGCTAATGTTTCACATGGAAGTGGTGATTTGCTGTCAATTGTTTTCACTTGCTCTCTCACGCTGCTGTGGTGTTTCATGAGATAATTTCTCAGTAGAAAAGTAGAAGTCCCTCAACAATTGGTTTTGATTTCCCCTCGCAAGCCACGTCGTCTCGCGGCATTGGCATAATTGTGCAATCTCTTCCGAATCCCTAATTACGTCTGTCTCGTTTGGATAATAATCACGGGATCCTTTTACACTCTGCGTTCTTTTTTTCCCTCTCTCTCTCTCTCTCTCTCTCTCTCTCTCCCTCTTTTAATTTTTTCCTTTTTTCTGTTTTGTGATGTACTGTGAGAGTTTGCTGTCAAGTTTCAGTTCATACGAGCCTAATTAACACCCCTGTTCAGGCTCATTTGGTCAAAGAATACAGAAAACCCAGAGTTTTTCCTTTACCCCCCACCCCCCTTTCGGCGCATTCAAAGCAATTCATTCAACTGTCACTGCAGGAGCTTGCGATGCAGAACCAATTACCTCGGCCCCTCGGAGTTGAGATTGATCGTTTTTTTTTTTCTTGGCTCTTCCCTCCCCAACCTTTAAATAGTATAAAAAAAACCACAGTAAACTAAATAAGGGTTGAGAAAGGTCTCAGCGTCACCTTTTTGTTTTGAGTCCGTAATTGGGCATAAATGTCAGAACATTGTAAGCTCACTTCAGGTTGCTGCCTTTAATGTGCTCATTTTTATGAAGGGGTGGGGGTGGAATTGAGTGGCGTAATGGCCCTAACAACATTATTATGTCTGCCTGTCCCTCTGCAGAGAATTAACCATTTCCCTGGCATGGGCGAAATCTGCCGGAAAGACTGCCTAGCAAGAAACATGTCCAAGTAAGTTTTCTGTCTCTCTTAATGCATAAAATAAGAGTACTTTGGTTCAGTTGCAGATGTGCAAAAACAAGAGTATTTCAAAAGTTAGTGTTCAGCCAGCTGGCACTCTATGAAATTACAACTGGGGACTTGGAGCACCCTGCCATTTCAAGCCAAATAAGTGGAAGACACTTCTGTAAAAGCAGAAAATTTAGTATTACTGAAATAAAAATGCAACTTTGAAAAAGTACAAGACTCCAGTTGATTTTAAGAGTGTAAAATGTCACGTTACTCCCACAAACACCCTTTTTTGTCTCACCAGAATGATCAAGTGCCAGCCTCAAGAGTACAGCTTCATACCCAAAACCTGGATCTTCCCCGCCGAGTACACTCAATTCCAGAACTACGTCAAGGAGCTACGCAGGAAACGCAAGCAGAAGACCTTTATCGTCAAACCCGCCAATGGAGCCATGGGTCACGGGTAGGTCAGAGGGCTTGCAAGTGCTCCAGAGCAATCCAACACGCCAACTATAAGAGGGAGCCAAGAAAGAGAAGGAGAATGACTGAAGCAGACGATAGAAAGCAAGAGAGTGAGTGAGTGGAGGAGGAAATTAGCAATAGAGCAAATAGAGGACAAGCACAACAAAACAAGGCAATAAGAGGTTTGTGACCCTGACATGGGTGTCTATGGAAATAGCATTATGGTTGGGACCAGATTGAGTATTTGAACTGAGAGGGTGTGGTGAATCTCATTGTTGGCCTCATTGTCCTCGATGGTCACACACACCATAAATCAGAGGTTATGGCTGCCAGTGGAGGACACACACACACGCACAGTCCCTGGCAGTTACTGTAGTTCCTTCCCTGAAGGTCTCTGCATGTGATTATTGGATTCCTTTATGAGGCACCATCAGCAGACACCAGTCAGACTAGAAAATGGACCAAGATGGCTGCTGCAGGGGGACTCTGTCTCTCAATGGCGTCTCTTTATCAAAAGATGAGCTGGCTGTGGTACCTGAATGCATATTTCATTCTTGCCTATCTCAGGTTATGATGTCACATTTATATGGTATGTTTTTACTATCATGAAATATTTGGATCAATCATGTTTTTTTCTTAACTGCAAGCATGGTGACATTGCTTATTAGGTATACCTGTACTTTCTTCAGTATTTTTTGAGCCTGTGCAAGCAGAGTTGTATTTGGCATTCTCTTATAAGGTGTTACCAATATTGTGTCCCCCTAATATACATAAATAGGGGTGAACAAAACGTTGCAAACCAAAATTTACCAAAGAGTTGAACTGACAGTGTCAAAAAAACTGAACATTTTCAGCCTGGGTGAGCGTGGGGCTGGTATTGATTTTAAAGCTCCTTTGTTTTGAGAAGAGCCTGTTGAGCTGATTCGGTTATCTAGTGAGAAAGCTCCCCGGCTTTAAGAGGAGGAGTTCCAGGTACCACTGACTGGGAGGAGATCCTGGGACAGAGCCACAACACCCTGGAGGAATTACATCTCCTTCCCAGGAGGAGTCGATGAGAATTAGCAAGCTCCCTGAGGACATTTGGGCTTCTGTGCTCAGTCTTTTGCCATCACAACACTGACCAGGACAAGTGACTCAAAACTGGATGCATGCAACAATTCAGTTAATATTCAAGAAGTGTTCAGCAACACCTAAATTTCCTAAATTTTGTCTAAAATAATCCCAATGACAGATTGTAATGTCCTATGTGTGAGCCAGACAAATTCATTTGGTCCTCCTAACAAAATCCTCTCAGCTATGATGTGACCTGTGTGGAGGCCAAGGACAAGATTAAAAGGAATTTCAAGTCAAAAGATTAAAGTGTGGCTGGTTTTACAAATAATTCTGTGTGAAAAGATGAAATATAAACTAAAAGACAAGCCAAACTGTGAATATTATGCTTTGGCTAAAGTACCGTGTCGCCTGAATAGAATTTGCTTTTGCTTTGCCCATTGCACATAGCGGTCTTGAGCAATGCGTTGAAGCTGCTACTCCTAGAGTGCATTCATCACTGGCACCAATAGGTGGGGATCTTGAAGTACAAATAGCTCAGTGTGCTTCACCTCTCCCTCTAATTCTCTTTGAATTTGTCCTTTCTGGTATAATGTGAGCAGTACTTATAACTCCATGCTGCACTAAGCCCTTATTTATTAAAGAATAAAAGGCAGCAAAGGCTGAATTATTGCAATACATTAAGAATATGAAAGATGATGAGTTTAGCTCGTCCACTCGACGGCAGGCGGCTCACAAGATTAGATTTTTCTCTATTTTTTGTGCATGGTGTGACGCGGCAGGAAATTAAGTTATATCTACCCCCTGTAATTTATTTTTCCGTCGGCCAACTAAATGAAGTTATTGTTTGTGTCTGAAGCGCAGCTTGTTATAAGGGAAACAAAATAAAAGCGCGTGCAGGGCTTAAAAACGCGAGATCCCCTCCGGTGCCAAATTAAATAGGCAGGGGAGAGTGGGCCGTGATTATCTGACACCCCAGCTCATCAATCATGTCGTCTTCTCCTCAGCTACTCCTCCTCAACTAACTAACACCGTTAACCCCGTCCTCATCATTCAGCTTGCTGTCTGCCTGTTAGGAGGGCCCCTCACATTGTCGGTCAGGCTCCCATCAACTTCTTCTCTGTTCAAGTACTGTGACAAACAGGCCAATGAGGTGCTTGTCTATAACATGGCAGTGTTTTAGTTGGCAGGAGCACGTGGTGATGAGGAGTGATTGATAAACCTGAAAGTAACAACAACATTAAACTAAAGCGGCTCTATAAGCTGGGAAGGTTTTTCTTATCAAACTTTTTTCACCATAACCTGAAAGGCAATAAATAGATCCCCATCTAGATTCACATCTAGAAGCTCATCAACAACGTTCCAGTGTTTTTGCTTCGTTAGAGTTAACCAAGCAGGTGGACTCTGGTTAAAATAAAAACAACATAAACTGCACTGTTCCCAAAACACTGTGTTGTGGCTGTGTTTACAGAAGCCACCAAGCAGAACGACGTTTGCCCTCTGGTGGCTTGGTGCCATAATATCTCAATACCTCAAACTGTACTTTTTGAACAATCAAGTCTTTACATCTTGGCTGAATATTGTGTTTGTGCATGTGTATAATGGAAAGTTCCAGCCTGTGCATGTAAGCAATTTTAGGCCAAGTCTGCCTTAAGTATTAGTGATGGTGATACAGGTCAGTTGCTATGCTTGTACATAGTGGGAGATTGTTTAGCAATGACCCTTCACCCTCCCTGCACACATACAGTACATACACCCACACACTTTCACATTCACAAAGTTTTGAAAATATTGCCCCTCACCCTGGCATGCACAACCACATGGATGCACACAAACTAACTAATCTTGAGGTCAGCTCGCGATGGCCTGCGTACTATAAGGTCTGAGTGCCAGTGACATGAATCCAAAGCACATGAATTAGAGTGGAGGTTGAAACGGAGCGCGATGTCTGCTCCTATTAACCTGCCCACAGCTAAAAGACCCTGCTACAGCATTTGATGTACTGTGCCATTCAGACAGAGTAGAGTTGTGCTTCAGAAAATCACAATGTTCTCCAGATGCTCGCAGAGCACTGCTCAGACAAACCAGCGATTGTGTTGTACCTGGCTGTTTTTTGTACATTTATTTTATTTAGATGGCCAGGTAATGAACAGAGAGAAACAATTTTGATTCCTCACAGAGCTTGTCCTGCTCAAACCAGACCGGAGGCATGCTGAGCACACTCATTTACATACGATTTCAGTGAAGGTTCTGTAGCAGTAGAAGGTCAAATGAATACCATCAGGACACCTGGCTCTTTCACTCCAAACGACCAAATGTCTTCAATGTAAATGCATGACATACATATCTTCTCCTTCTGATTGCATCTATTTTGCCTGTAGGACATTACATGTATTATCCATTGCTTTGAAAACCAAAACATGGCAGAGTTAATCTTGGGATGTGAAGATTCAAAGTATCAGCAAAAGAGACAGATGTGGCACCCGAGAAATATGCCCCCAACTTTTCCCGATGACTTTGAAATGAAATACTGTGTTGAAACCCATAAAATCTGTATACTGTTTGGCTCAATTTTTTTGCTACAACACATATATAAGACAGTGCCAATGTCATCAGTCATGTTCACGGTCCCTGCTATGCTCCCATCTATCATTTTTTTAATTATCTTTTTTGTCTTTACTATGCCATATTTTATTATGCTGGTGACGACACCCCAATTTCCCCCCCGAGGATTAATAAAGTTTCTGTCTATCCAGGATCTCGCTTATCCGTAACTGTGAGAAGCTGCCAGCCCAGGAGCACTTTATCGTTCAGGAGTATCTGGACAAGCCCTTCCTGATGGAGGGCTACAAGTTTGACCTGCGCATCTACATCCTCGTCACTTCCTGTGACCCACTTCGCATTTTCCTCTACAACGATGGCCTGGTTCGCATGGGCACAGAGAAGTACCATGCACCCAGTGAGGCCAACCTGGTGAGTCATAGACTATGAATATTACTACGGATATTAATTATAATAATAGCTTTTATTTGTGTAGCAGTTTTCAAAGCGAAGTTACAAAGTGCTTCACAGAAGCTGCGCATGCATGGAAACAAACAAGGTTGTAGAGATATGCCAAGCAACTAATAACAGTCAAAGGCATTTTTGTCTGTGTATCATCTGTGCACAAGGCCAGTTTGATAAATGGTAGACACACACGCAACTGTTAAAAGACTTACATCACAAAGTGCATACAGTGCCTCATGTGTGGCCAATCAGGTGGGTCAAATGAGAATGCTCCAAAGCAGATAGTAGAAGAACAATGTGTTTGCCATACACTCCCAGGAACTGGAGCCGTGGGCTTGTGTGACTCAACATAATCAAATTAGACACACAAACACACAGGAGGATAGAGGTTGGGAAACACAGTGTAATCTCCATATGATCACAAAAACATGCTAGCACACATTTATACAGTCAACAGTGCCCAATTGTCGACAACTGTAAGGCTGATATTGTTCTCACAAACACACACACACACAGAATGTGCAGGCATACTGTATGAACACAGCTGAGCATAAATGTCCACATGCCAGATGTCTCCTGTAATATCAAGCCGCTCATATTTGCCTTGAGGTTCTGCACCTGCTGAAGCACAGTCTGTTGCTGATGATGGGATATACACACACATGCACACACACAGCTTCCTATCAAACATGATGCTTATCTCCTATATGAACATGCGCACACATAGACACAATGGACCCCTCCTGTGACACAAGTGTGTATTGTCTTACCCAGTCTGTGACACATGATGGAGTGAGTCATGCCACGGAGATGGATGTTCAATCCCACAGAGAGTGGCTCCCAGACAGCCATCAGTTGCTGGAGTGGCCTGCAGCCACAGCGTTATTACCATGCAGGTTAAGGACAAGGATGTATTGTCTTAAACTGTGAGAGATAGTGTTTAAAGAGAGGGATACAACATGGGTTACACAATGACTGGTTATAGTCAACATTTTAGCCATGCACTGTGGGAACTGTGTTACATTATGGCTCCCCTTATCACTGAATGCTTGAGATTTTGGTGATATATGATTGTAAGCCTGTTCTGCTGCTGCACTCATTATCAGTTGATCCCATAAGAGCATCACCTCAGAACCATTTTTAAAATATAGGAAGAGCAGCCCACGGGCTGTATGGGAATTATTCCCATATAGCACAGTGAGCTGCTCTTTACTTTCTTGTGCTGCATCATTTCTTACCATCTTTAGTCATTGCCAGGATTCTAGTTTGTGATGTTTATTCCAGTCTACTATTATGACTTCAGAGAATATGCTTTACACTAAAACATGGGTATGTGCTGTGCGGTGATAAAAGCATGAACACCCTTGAGGTTGTTCTTTGCTGTGAAGATTACCATCGCTGACAAAGGTATAATTACACTAAAGAGCGCTGTCACTGGTACCATAGCTGTTTAAATACAACAAACTGTATGTACACTATGCATTAAAATAACATTTAATTGCATCTGCTAGTGCACTGCCATGCTCTTGCGTGGAGTTATTTGTAGCCGTGATTTTAGACTGTGGTTTTATTGGACTAGTCTCAGGTGTGAATGCATCTAACTGCGAGTAGGAAGCAGGTGAAAAGGAGCTTAATTTCTTCTTCAGCTCAGTAAATAAAGGAATTCAGAGGAAAGAAGCAGAGAATGATTTTTATGCAACAACAAACAAAACATGCCATCTGGTGCAAATATGATCTGCTGTTGCTATGATATTAGATTTTTAATGTTGTCAGAGCTTATAAAAAGAAGTTGTTTTACAAGTACACCACAAACCTTAAAATCAGCAGTCTATCTCATCTGGTAAAATTGCGATGAGATAGTCTGTATTTTTCAATATTATGTGTAAGTGTCAGTATATTCAGCCTTTGAAATTGTGCCTATTTCTCTCAGAGCTGTGTTCTTGTTATTCCATGTAGTTGTTGCTGCTATCAAATGAAATAAAACTAGGAATTGTTAGCCACAGCCAGGTGTGAGCATGCATATGTTAATGTCTAATGTATAAAGGCCCTCCGTCCTGTCTCCACAGAGCCAGCTCTACATGCATCTGACCAACTACTCAGTCAACAAACACAATGAGAACTTTGAGAGAGACGAGACCGTGGACAAAGGCAGCAAGAGGTCTATCAGTTGGTTCACCGAGTTCCTCCGCACCAACGACTACGACGTGGCCAAGTTCTGGGGAGACGTCTCTGTACGTGGGTAGTCCACCCAAACAGACACACAAACAACCACAAAAAACACAGTTAAGATGTGGACATATTGTGGCGGATGTGTGGTACGACAACAAAAACACACCACAAATGCAACATATGCATTCATTTGCAAGCGCAATCTGTAAGTGTACACTCATATATACACATGCTCTTGCTACTTACCAGCACACACTGCACACAACGCGCAAGCGGACAAGCGACGATTTGATATGATTTGTTATGACAGTAATTCAGTGAGCTTCAGAGCTTTGTTTAACTCCAGGAAGAGCTCAGTGAAAACACCATTCCTGGAGGGTGAGTTCTCCCTATCTGCCACCACTCTCAGCTCATCCAAATACCTTTACCTCGTTCATTTTCTTTTGCTGTCTTTTTGAAAATTCTTTTACCTCCTCTACTTAATTTATTATTTTTTTATGCTTACACTCCATACACCACTTTGCCTTTCTGTTACTGCTCTTTAACTCCTCTCTTCTTTGTTTTTCTTTAGCCCTGGTTCTGCTAATGTTCTATGTCTATTCTTATTTTCTATTTTTATTTTTGACCTTGACTTTTTGTCCCTCTGTATTCATTTGGCTTATATGGTCCCTCAGTGCTTGTTCTCTGTTTTACTGGCTGTTCATGCTACCAGTGTTCAACCTCAAAATCAAATCCCATTGGTGATTATATTCTCCTCAAGGCAATCTTTTATTTCTTCTTTCCATCAGCTTTCACTTTTCTTTATGCTCATGTTAAACACAATGTCTTTTGAGACGATTGTAGGTATTGCGGCCAGTGCTTTACCAGTTATTGTCTTGGTAATAATTTGTTTTCTCTCTTATCCATCTTGTGTAATCTCTCTGTGTGCTACATTTTGTCAAAGCGTTTAAGTTCTTTTTTTTTTCTCTTTTCTTCACTTGTTTCTTTTTCTCTCATCTTTCTTGTCCCTCAGCGACACACCAGAGTGTCACCCTCTGACTCAGCCTGACGTCCTCCTCCTCTCTTGCTCTCTCACCCTTTTTTTTCCTCTGCTCTTTCTTCAGAAGTTGCACCACTTTGGTGTTAGTGTTGTCCGTTCGCACTTGCACACTATGTTTTGTTTCAACTCTGTATTTATGCTCACTGCTCGCTCTCCTCTCTCCGTCTCTTTTCATCTCTCCTCTTACATTTTGTTCCCATACAAACCTAGCAGGCTGCCCTGACTCTTCCCGCCAACGGTCACGGTCAGAGAGTCGGAGTTTGTTTGCCAAAAGATTGTCTGTGGGGGTTAAGAATATCGTGTAGGTTTTATTTCATGTGAAACACTGACATCTCTTTCATATTGAGGTGTTATTGATGTGCTGCATGGGGCACAGTGTCCAAGATTTGACCAGGAAAGCAGCAGCTTTTTTATGTGGATGTAATTTTTAGAGCCGTGTCTGACTACAAATGGGCTCATTACGGAGTCCAGGGCCAGACCACCATACCATACCCCTCTGAGTGTGTGTGTCAGAGTGAGCATGTATGTACAGATGGTACCATTAGAGCGACATTAGTGCTCCTTTTCTGATCTGTTAAAAAAAAAAAAAACATTTCCCAAGTGATCATCTTTGTACTACAGTAGACACGAATCACTGCCTACAATGCAGAGTTTCAGGCATTTCAGAAAATAGTTTTAAAGAGTTTGAGTGCATAAATTTATATTGACAGAATATTATGTCACATTAGTAAATGACATAAATGCTTATTCCAACCAGTCAATGCTTTTCCACTGTTTATTTATCAGTTCAGTTTGACATAGTTTGGATTGACCTCAAATTTAACTTTGTTTTTTCAGTTTAATCATACTGTTAATTGAACCAAGGAACCTACTAGAATTAAGACAAAACCTCACTATCCACCAGGACATCCTGCTGTCTCTGCTACACTATAGAGAGAGATAGAAAGAGAAGTAACACTATGAGAATAAATAAATAAATTAATTATACATGCACACATAAAATAGCTAAAATAGCATACAAATTTATACAGGTGAGATTAAAAAAATAAAACAATTAAAGAGGCTTATAAAACCATTCAAGTCCAACAAAGCACAGGCACACATGCACACACATGCACAGTGTTAGGCAGTGGCTGGGGGCTCAGGATAAGGAGGGAGGTGATGGGGGCAGGGACAAAGACAAACACCAGCCAGTACTGGGGACTTCAGGCATAAACGGTGTTAGCGGGAGCAGGTGTTTGAGCTGGGCAGCCTGTGGGTCAGACGGGTGGATGGACGGACAGATGGATGGAGGTGTGTGAGCGACAGACAGATAGAAAAGGGAGGGGGGCTGCCGCCTTATCAGGCCAGGGCCAGACCGCCATACCCCTCTCCTGCACCCAGCAGTCAGACTGGACTGAGCAAACTGCAGGCCAGCAGCAAGGCGTGGGGCTTGACTGGTGAGGGGAAGCTTTGTGCAGAGTGTGTATATGTGTGTGTCAGAGTGAGCATGTTTACCCCAGCTGCACAGTGGGAGTAGGCAGGCAGGTAGCAGCCAGCAAACATACGTGCAATCACACACACCGACACAGGTTGGGAGCCATTACCCACACACATGGACCGCCACCAACATTGGTGGAAGTCTGTTTGTGGTGAAATTAAAAAGGTTCTGTGCCAGTAACACTTTCTGGTTTGACACTATTTTAAAACTGTATCTTGAGACGCAGGAAAATTGAGGATCAACCTGGACTTGGACTTTTTTTTAAAGCCGGTCTGTTGATTTACAGGTCTAGTATGAGTCTTGATTACTCCATTGTCAGAGTTCAGTCCTAAATCTGAAAGTTCAAGCGTTTTTCTGCAGTTGCAACATGCAATTAAATCGGGAGTACTAATTGCACCATTTTAAGTTTAAGAAGACCTTAAATCAGCTGCTATAAAAATTTCAGCCTGTGGCTTTTCAGGATGAATGAAACTGAGTGAAAAAAAGTAAGATTTGAGTTTTCTTTGTCAGCTTGCTTATTCTCTCTCTCTTTGTATTTATGTGTGTCCTGCCAGGAGCTGGTGGTGAAGACATTAATAGTGGCCGAGCCCCACGTGCTGCACGCCTATCGCATGTGTCGCCCCGGCCAGCCACCAGGGAGCGACAGTGTCTGCTTTGAGGTCCTGGGCTTTGACATCATCCTGGACCGCAAACTCAAACCCTGGCTACTGGAGGTACAACTCCGTGTGTGTGTGTGTGTGTGTGTGTGTGTGTGCTTATGTGTGAAACAGTGTGTTTCTCAGTTTTTGTTCTTGAAATTTCTACTTGAAATTTTTTTTTTACTACAAAAAAAAGTGTATTTACTACCTAATTTAAAGGGAAAGCTTCACTCATTCATTTGGGATTTTTTAATTCTAAATTCTCATTCATTTTCAATTTTGATTTTTATATAGTATTTTATGCCAATCAGAAGAGTGTTTTTAAAATTTAAAACATTATGAAAAGAACAAGACACTTAAATCTGTGGTTTATAAAATATTTCTTGAGGGTGTGTATGTGTCTGTTTGTCAGTCAGAAACGAGGGTTGCAGTCTGTGGAGTCTTGCCTGTCTATGCTGCTACCAAAGTGACAGCGGCTCCTAAACTGAAGTAATGTGGCATCAGCAGGAGAGAGGGAGACGTTGCCCCACACTGACAGAAAGCATAAACACACACTGATTTTGCTTACACACTCCCGTCCCTGGTGCACAGAAACACACACGAGCACCCACACAGTCTCAAGTATGTATTTATGCACCTCCAAACACAAGGAGAGACACATTCCCGTGTAAAATGAAAGGACTGTACACAACCACAAACACACACAATTACATGCATGTGTGCATTCATACACACCCACACATACAAGCAGAAATGTGTGCACACATTGCAGCGTATAAGACAAGACAAAGATGCCTCTTCCTCATGCAAAAGCACACACGAACGCAGGGTATGAAAATATAGGTCAGGACGGCAGGTTGACTAGCAAGACACCCTCCCCTCATTCTCTCAGTGTCAGTCTCTCAAGTGTCAGTCATTCAGGAGGTGGATTCGAGTTCAGATTCCACTCCAGGATTTCTGTCTCACCGCTCTGATGTCAGCCAGTCAGTTAAAGCGTGACCTAAATCCTTTAACCCAAAGTGGCTGCGCGCCTCCCCCCCCCCTTTTCCACAAATTGACTCAAGGATGGGAAATGCCTCTGGGATAATTGTTTGTTTTTCCCCATCATGCCAACCCAAAATAAATCTTGTGACTTACAAAAGCGTTTGATTTTGTATTTTTATAGTTGGTTGGTGTTTTCAGAAGAGTCATTGTGGAATTAGGGTGTTATAATTACCCTACCTGACCCTTTTTGTGTGGCTGAGCAGTTGTACTATTTGACAAAAGGATGTACAAGAGAGAGCAAGGATGGTGTTCCTTTTGACTGCTGGTGCACTGTGACAGTATGTGCGCATTTTGTGTTTGTGTGTGTGTGTGAATGTGTATGAGACATGGCAAACAGCCGTGAATGCAGTTGTTCCACTCCAGCAGTAATGATTCCCCCTGTGCTACTAGCAGCTCTCTATAACTCTCATCAATTAACATCCCACGCACACACCACACACGACACACACACACGACACACACACACACACACACACACACACACACACACACTTCTCTTTCACGCAACATTTACAGCAACAATCATTTATTTCCAAAATTCAACTGATTAGTCAGGGGATAGTTGCAAGCATAGAGACCCCTTCTCAAATCCTCGCTGCGTACGCTGTCAAGCCTGAAAATAACTTTATTACCACTTTTTAGCCTGTCTACATTCATTCCTATTCAGCAGGGACGCAACGCGCAGCCGGGCCCATCGGCTGGTTGCCACAAACGGTACCCTATGGCAAGCCCTCAGGTCCAAATTTAATTTTTCAGCAGATCACTTTGCAACATTTTGTGGCAAATTGAATCTATTTCACCCCATTTCACCATTTTTATTTTTTATTTTATTTTTCTCACCCCCCTGAGTCCCAAAACAGTAAAAATTGTGTCAGGAATTGAAACACAATCTAGGTCTTAAAGGTTTGTTTTGAATTTGTGGACTTGACCTCTCTGGTTTCCTTATTGGTGTCACTGTGAATTACACGTGCCATGCCTCGTTGGAGCTTTACCCAGACTGCTGTTCCGACACTGTCTTCCTCTCTTACTCTTTAAAACGTCAAAGTTGGTTGTTGGACATGCAAACTCGCAGCCAGGAAATGAAAGTTCAACCTGTGTAAACTCAAAGCCGGTCGGATACCTGAAAGCTAGATGGTATCATATACAAGAGACTGTCAAATGATATTAGTCCTGCCCTTTGTATTTGTATTTTTGTGACTGTGTGTAGGAGGCTTGCACCTCACATCCTCCAATTACACCTCCAGAAAATAGCCACTGTTTTTTTTTTTTTTTTTTTTGGACAAGGTATTCAAAGTAGTGCAACTCCAAACTCCCGTGATTAGAGGATATATTTGCCTCTACCTTGCCACTGCAAGAAAACATGTGTGCAAGATACAATACAGCGGCTCTTTGTAAGCAGACAAGCACAAAGAGAAATCATTGCAAATATACTGATAACGAATAGGGATACTCAAGAGGAACAACCCACAGGCCAGCACACACCTGCTAAATAGCTTGTCACAGGGGTGAAAACAGAGAAGGCTTGAGTGATGCTTCTCAAACCAAGGCCAGGCATCAAACAGGCGCATTGTGCTCAGAGCAAGTATAGAAAGAAGAGAAGAGAAGGTAAAAAAGAGAGAGACCGGCTTTTGTGTGATCCTTATCTTAATTCAGCAGGGTTTTCAACACAAGTTTTACCTCCTATTGACATTCAAAACATCAGCACTACATAGGCACACACACATACACACACACTTGCTCAAATGGCGTAACCCGAGACGTTCACTTTCATTAAACCAGCCCAGACAGCATCTGTGTCTCGTATAGGAAAGGCGTTTCATTGAGCCGTGATCTTCACTTCGCACAGACAAACACTCGAGTGCACGCAAGCACACACACACACACACACACACACACACACACACAGACAGTGTACATAGTCACACACACAGTCTGTGTAGACTGTGGTTTGTATTGTCGGTGCCAAGGCTTCGGCTTTAAAGGCTTCATTGAGTGTTTTATTTGTCGTTTAAAGCAAAAACAAAAATGCAAAATAAACATAATTGATGCAAAAATGCACGTTCAGTAACATATTCAGTGTAGCTCAGGGAACGCCTCATGACACTGGCTTTACTCATAAATTCTGCTAGGATGTGGTGATGTCTTAAAATTGGGGTGCGCAGGTCAAAGAGAACAGCAGGCGTCTCCAAATCCAGCGTGAGTCATAAGGAGTGCATTTACTCAATGACAAAATATAGCAATGGGACAGCATTATCACCCCTGCACCCCTCCTCCTCTCTCAAGTTTATCCAGGGCCCATGTGCTGTAAGCCGGCATGACAAATAATGTCAACCAGAGTGAGGAAAATGGAAAAAATATCACTAGAGGTTTGGTGGGTGATGGGCAAGAGGAATATAAAAAACTGTTCCTTAAAAATCCTCCACCTCCTATATTTGAAACAGAACCTGACAAAGAGCACAATTTATTGTTCTCATGAGGTCCTGATTGGTGTCCATGGACCCCAACACAAGGAAGGGTGGATTGAGGCCCAGCCTCATTACAGGCTCTGGCTCACTTAATTTGTTTTTTTTTAAGTTGTTCCCCCACACGCAGCTGAAAAAAAAACCTCCAGCTGGTCAACTTTAAATAAAAAGAAACAAGTGTTTGTAGTGAGCATGAATAATTAGAAACCTGCCTGGTCCGTGTGAAGCTGTCTCTCTAGTGTCAAGCTCCAGGCAGCTCAAAGGCTGGTCGGCCTGCTTGTTATGGCCACAGTCAGTGTGTGAGGGAGCGTGCGTGTATGTAAGTGAATGTTATTGAGTGTGTGAATCTGAATTTGATTTGTGTGTGTGTTGAATGAGTGCGTACTGTAGGTACTGTATCTGTGTTTGCCTGCACTACAAACACACAAATGCACTATGAAAGCCGATGCAACTGAGGGTGTTTCTGTGTTTCTTGCGTCTACTCCTCGATGTGTGTGAGTATCTGGATGTGTGGTCTTTGTGCCTCCAGGAATAGTCCTCTATAGAATGTGTGTGTGCGTATGTCAGTGGTTGGCCGTTCTGATCTGCCTACCAAACCAACTCCAGCCCAGAGCCCGTCTTTTTATCCAGTCGGAGAGGCAGGGAAGAATTGTGCTTAAAACACAAAAACAGACCACTTCAAGTCAGAATAAAGAGAGGAGCAGGAAACCTTGTTTACCGACTTTCATGGTTAATTTCTGTAACTGTTTAGTAGAAAGATGCCATCACACACAGGAGCTTAGGCAGCGTGATTATTGATGGCTGCAACTTAACTACCATCTCCTCATCCATCTCTTTCCCTCTTTCTACTCCTCCTGGACGGGCTGTGCAGAGTGATTGGCAGCTAATGAGGCGGGCATGGTTAGGTCAACCGTGGCACGGGTTTGTTTGTGTCCCAGTGTGTGTGTGTGTGTGTGTGTGTGTGAATGGGCATTGCGACAACAGACCAACAGACTGCAGCTGGACTTCTCCCCTAAGGGCGGTGATTCCTCACCCCTCTCCTCCCTCCCTTCACCCCTTCCTGCAACTTTCCTCTCTTTCTGTGCTCTATCCCTGATTGTTTAAAGATGAGTTTGGTTTGCCTGTCCATCCCTCAGAGCCAACATAATCCAGACTTCCTTTTCTTTTGAGTCCAAGTGTATGTGTGTGTGTGTTTGTGTTGGGGTGTGTTTGTGGGGAGTAATCTGCGCCGGCAAGTGTAAACAGATGCCACGATACACACATAGACTAACAAACACATGGATATTTTTTTTTTTACTCTCCCACATCCGCAATACACACAATCACACACTGCAAATGAATTACAACTGCTGAAAAATACAGTTAATTTCCTGTGGGGAAAAAAATAGTGCCTCACACTTACATAAGCTTTCAATTGAAATTCTGTTTCATTTGTGCAGAATGAGATGAAAATTGTATGTTCTTAAAGCTCTTTATAAAAGTTGAAAGAGTAGCCATTTAAAGCATAGCTGTTTTCCTAGGAGTTTTACAAGAAGGCTTTTTAGAGGTTAGCCTGCCTTTCAGATATTTCCTCAGGAAATTTGAGAAATGTTTTCTAACCCCTACAACAGCCGGGTCGAACATTATTGTGTATTCAGAGTGATTAAGGAGGAATTTACTTGCTACCTGTGCTCTCCAAATAATTTTCATCCCCTCATGATTGAATTTTCTAGAGTGAAAAATGATAGAGGAGAATACATATTGTTTGATATACTCAATTATCTCTCAGAGTCTCTCTTGTACCCTTCCACCTTTCATTCTCCTTTTGCCTTTGATTAATCTTTGGCACTTAGTAGGATTCATTCTTATTTAAATGTACATGGATATCGTCCTCAGCTCTGAGGGGGCGTCTTTCTCCATGTGAACCCTAGGTGGCAGTAGTTACCTACAAGCCACTCTTTGGCTTATAAGAGGTTTATTAAAGAATAATTAGAATGATGTATGGGACTGTCTGTCTCTATCCACATCCATTTTCCCCCAACATGACTATTTCATGGAATAAGTATCAAATTAGGAGCGCACAGGCCTCGTATGTGGGGCAGTTGAAAACACACCCCAACATTTAGTCATTTATCATCAGGCATGTATGGCAGCACTAGTGACTGTGTGTGTGTGTGTGTGTGTGTGTGTGTGTCTGTTATTGTGTGCATGCGTGTGATTGAGAGGGAAGATATATATTGCATGTTTATGAGTGACATATGGAAGCGAAGTGTGTGTGGTTAAGTGTGCAACAGACTGTAAAGGAAGATATATATTCTTGCATTTTTATGACCTCAGGTGTGTTGTGTTGATATATTTTTGCATGTTTGTAAGTACTTAGGTTGGAATTAGGTTTATGTGCAAACTATGTCCACTCTTCCCTTTTTGTGCACCTTTTTGTGGCTGTGTCTGATCGTATCTCTGTGTGTTTTTTTTTCTTAAAACAAAGAATAGAAAAAAAAGCAATACTCCCTGCACCCTGCCAGCCAGCCAGTCAGGCAGGTCAGGCTGACTGGTGGCTAAGCTAAGCGTTGGCCCGCTCACTCCCAGGACCTTTACCAGCAGCTCAGCATGCTCAGCTAGAGTTTCCCTGTGTCCGACAGGACCACTAAAAACGCCACAAAAAGAACAAAACAGTGATTGATAAGACGGCTGAAACAAGAGAACGACTTAACATGGCGGCCAGCTGTCTGTCTTTCTGTCGCTCTACTACTCATGCTCTCCCTCTCTCTCTCCCTTTCTTACTCCACCATTGTGCAGCAACAAACACCCCATTCTGACAGCGGTTGAACTGTGCCGATACCCTCGAGTGTGCGGGGCTTGTCAAAGCAGTGGTTGTTTACACTCTGCCAGGAATAATAAGAGGGGGTCGTTTTTCTGAACCGATTAATCACGAGCAGCCCTTGCACTTGTTTGACGAATATTCCAGACGCAGAATAGATGTCGATGGGGGGAAACAATTTGTTGTGGAAAGAAAGCAGCTGATTGTTGTTGATCCTTTGCCGTTGCTGTGTTATTAGGATCGGCGTGACACAGCACAGGCCACAGATGCCCATGATATTTTAAACAATGACTGAGACATATAATCATTGTAAGGATTTTTTTTTTCTTCTGGCTTCTTTCATAATTGAAATGATAATAATGAATTGTTAGACAGACTTGTAATCTGAATAGTTGTCACACCGTAGCATTAACTGAGATCGAGTTTGTCATCTCTAGGTGTGCAGAAGGGCCTATGGCTACGTTAATTATAGCGTTACTGTTAAGGTTTGATACAGTCAATACTTGAAATGAATCAACTATGTCACGAAATAAAATAAGGCATATGAAATTTGCTAGGTGCACTGGAGCTTCAACAAAGATTAGTAGAACGGCTTGCAGTTCACAGACAATTCAAATCAAATGGATAGAAAGAAATATAATAAAGCTCCCCACCACACTTCATTTCATAAATGGCTTTATAAAACCTGACAGGTTACTTATGTGTCTCAGTCACACACCTCCAGGTGCAGAAAATGAAAGAGTTACATGGCCTGTGCAGAGGATGTTAGTGGTTTGCAGGTCACCCTCTGATCTTCGTGTTTAATTGGATGATTAGATGATGATAAACTTGTCCGGTGAAAAATTACCGACTGATGTGTTCTTTTCCTACATGCTCATTCTGCTGTTTGACCAAATGATATTTGGGCTGCATTGATGTGATGCTGATGCTGAACCGAATGAAAGTACGAGTAAAAAGGAGTTTCTAATCTTTTCATCTGACATTTTTATTGAATGCGTCTTGGAGCAACCGAGGGCTCCTTTAAGACCCTGCCAGAGTCACTTAAGGAAATCAGAGTGGGGGTTTTGGGAGCCTGCAGGGGTTCATTAGGACCAGACTGGCCCAACTTCCTCTGCCAGGGAGGAAAGGGGGAACACAGAAACACGGAGAGAGAAATGAATAAGAAAGGTAAGGACCAGAAAGTGAGGGCTAGCGAGCGGAGGGGGTGAATGAGTGACCAGACAGAAAATGGGACGAGAGACAGCAAAGAAACGGAGCGGGAAGAGAAAGTAACCAGAAGAAGCGTGCGACAGGCGGAGAGAGACGAAAGATTGAGGGAGAGCAAAGAGAGACAGCGAGTGCCGCGATGCCAGTCTACTCTGTGACAGCTTGACACCACAAATCAAACTAAGAAATGAAGACAAGTAACGAGACAACCGTCGCCAGGATCACTGCCAGTCTGGCTGTTACCTATAGGCTATAGGCTACGGTGCTCTAAAGCCATACTTTTTTCATTGTGGCTGTCATACCGGGGAGTGCTCTAAATGAAAACAGACCTCTTCCCTCTCTTTCTTTTGTAGAGTTTTTTTTTATCTTAGGTAAGGTACTGTAGGTTGAAGTGGAGCTCTGTCCCTCTCAGCACACAGAGGGATGTATTGTACACTTCATTCTATTGAGTGAAAGAGTTGGATAGGGTCTCTGTTCCTTTTTTCCTCTTTTTGCGCTGGGAGACATTCATCACCTACCCCCCTCCTTCTGATAAATGGTTGCTGTGTAGAAAAACGCACATGTGCGTGCGCGTACGCAACGACGAAAGCACACCCATACAAACCCACATTATGTTGGAGTAGATTTAGTGGCTCACTCACGGTATTTGTGGATCTACCCTCTGAACCAGTCGAAGAGACTCGGGCAGTGATGGCCCAACAGGCTCAGAGACGGTATACAGTTGCTTCAGGTTAACATAGTCAGCTACAGCATGGGATAAGTTTTCTTATCCTCGCGTGCTCTTGTTCACCTACGCCCGGTTTCATACAGCTACATGTATTTCAGCATGGAAGCTTCCTTGTACAACCATACTCATATGCTTTATAGGAGTTTGGGGTTTAGTTGTCTTGCTGAAGGACAATTCGGGAATAGCTGTCCATGTAGGGGGCAACTTTATTGATTCACTTAGGCCTGCCCAGACTTTTTTTTTTTTTTTTTTTTTGACAACTGGCTCATGATCCAAATGGACAGCCTTTCAGTAGCTACTGCTATATTTTTTTTTTTTTTGGGCTACCTGCCCCACTGCTGGCAACACAGTCACCGCTCTGGCTCTCTCTGTTCCTTGGAGCCTGGTTGTGATGTAAATATTATCTTACAGCGCTGTTCTCAAATCTGCCACACCACAGTACGCACCTTTGTGTCAGGATTAGTAATGGCTAGTTCAGAAGAAGGGAAGAGAAAGAGGGATGGATTTTCTGACTGCTACCCCTGCAACCCTTGAGATGCTTTGCACATCTCTGTAAAGGAGCCTTTGCTCATTTCCAGCCAAAAATCTTTATGGTTGCAAATGGCCTGATCTTGCACACCAGTCTGTTTTCTCATTGGCCTCTTTCACTGTTCTTTACCCAAGTTCCTGATTGGTGGACAGAATGAAACTATAAACGTCTGATTGGCTCAGTGTTGCTCCGTTACTGAAATCACCATTTGTGATTGGCTGTCGTGTTGCTTTGATTAGTTCAACTGTATCCAACTGCTTTTTTCTAAAGGAAGATCGGAACAGGATGAATAATGTTTCTGACACAAATACTCACTCTGACTGCAGATTAAGGGAAGCATGAATTTGCAGCTAACTATTATCAATGATTTGCATTTGATTGATTTGACGATCATTAATTTTCACCAACAGATGCAGCCATGTTGGGTCATAGTACAGCAGGAGTAATAACATACAGTATATGTTTCAATTATTAATAATAAAAACTTAAAGCAGCTTGGTAAAAAAAAAAAAATCTCTTCCTCAGTTGCTGTATGGCGACCTACACAGGTCCCTATATGGATTAAATATATATTTTCCTAATTTGATCAGGCTACTGAGTCAGATTCTGTCCAGTGATTCATCGCACACCTTTTTAAGTCAGATATCCCTTGTGTTGAAGACGTTTATTCACAATTCTCACATCTACTTACTTACTCTCATTTAAAAAATACACCATTATTAAAGCTATTGCAAATCTATTGAGATCAAAAGGTGCCAATCATTCTATTGTTCCCACATGAAAAAGAAAATAGGTGGTTTGAGCATTTGAACAGCGTCAGGAGGACACCTGACTTATCTCAACAATCAAGGTTTATCAACCCGAGCCAGCCTTTCGGCAGGCATCTGTTGCATTGTCATTTGAAGTCACCTCATAGGAAGACGCCATTCCAATCACCAGTCGCCAGTTCATTCACCCTCCCTCCACACTTCTCTCTATTTGCTGGTCCTTTTGTTGTCTCAAATAATCTCTTTCTCACCTTGGGAGAGAGACAGAGGGAACATAACAAAGAGTAGAAGGGAAGAATTGATTTGTTGTGTCAGGTATAATAACTGATATCTGAATACCTTGCACCGGTGCTGGAAATTGTTCTGTTAAGAAAGGTAAGCTGCTCTTGAATTTTTCCCAGGGTGATACTGGCTTTTGTACCTCAATTCATAGGTGGCTTATTCTGTTCTCGCTCAGTTGACTCTCTGAGCGCTCTCTGATTGTATATGATGGCATTGAGCTGAGTGGTGGTAATTCGCTGATGCTCACAAAGAGATTATTGGTGGCAGCGGTACGGAGAGGTGTCGCTGTGCCTGGCATGCTTAGGTTACACACTCTTGGACCGCTTGCTGTGTTTGGCTGAAAAGGGCAGGGTCACTAATCTGGTGACAGTTTAACCTACACAATCTGTTCGTATGCGTGCACTCCCACACACAAAGGGCTCTTCTTCATCATGCACATGCACACGCACATCAGTGTCAGACAGGATTTATGCCCAGGCAAAGGCTAAAAGTTCCAAAGTGTCCTTGAAAGAGAAAAACCCTCCCTTCCCATCTCTTTCTCCCCTCTTCTCTCCTTTCCTCTCCTTCTTGTGGGAACAGATCTCTTTTTTCCAAAGATGCCCTAAATCCACTCCTGTAATTGCATAGCATTTCTGTCTGCTGAATTGAGAAGAAAAAAAAAAAGATGAGATGAAGTGGAAAAAAAAAAAACACAGAATATTCTTTGAATGTTTCTCTCCTCTCCTCTCTGGCAGATCAATCGAGCTCCAAGCTTTGGGACCGATCAGAAGATTGATTACGACGTGAAGAAAGGGGTGCTGCTCAATGCGCTCAAACTCCTCAACATTCGGTACTGTTCTCCGCTGTGGTCTCACACACACACACACACACAGACTTGTTTCACTATCCCCATAGGGACACTCCATTGACATAATACATTCCCTAGCCCCTTACCCTAACCCTAACCATCACAACTGAATGCCTAACCTTTACACTAACCCTAACCTCAATCTAATTGAAGCCCTAAAACCAAGTCTTAACCCTCAAAAAACAGTCTGGACCCATGGGGACTTCAATTTTGTCCCCATGGTGACAGGATGTCCTGATGGGTTGGTGTGTAGTCGGGTTAACGTCCCCGCCGGGATATAAAAACAAGTACACACACACTCATGCCTGCAGATAAACACACATGAATTGCATCTTGGGGCCCATTAAGTTTCATGTGCACAGACAGGGGAGGCTCACATCAAAATTTATTTCATTATCTATTATTTATTTATTTCTCAGATTGTTTCAGTTTTATTTAATCGGCAATTGGAATTGGAATTACTTTGATTCCCGGCGCAATGCCACCTGCATCTTGTTTTGTTTTCAAACTGATGACACAGTAGTAACATTAGTCTGAAACTAACAGGAGGTTTGAGCTGCGGACAAAAACAAAAAAGTTGTACTTGTAAATGTATGTGTTGCTGCTGCTGCGGTGGATGCAAAAACAGATAATGGCCAAGGTGCTATGCATCTTTGTGCACCCTTCAATCAGAGACACTGTGTGTGTGTGTGTGTGTGTGTGTGTGTGTGTGTGTGTTTGATAGAACCAGGATAACAGTTATGCTATCTATATTTCAGAGTCTGCATTGTTTACCCTTCATTGTGTATTTACATAAGCGTCCTGTGTTGCTCTTTTATTTTGCCGCCGTATCTGTTTGCCTGGTTACGCATACTGTCATTCTTGTTGTATAATGTATTTTCTATACATATGTGGAGTGTGTGTTTGTGTGTGCGCGTGTGTTTGCTGGCATGCTTTTTTGTCCCCTGGCTACAGTGAGTCTGTCCACTGATTGATCATCGTACACCAGACCTCTGGATCTCTGCTCTCTTTTTCTCCTTCTCTCCTGTGCTTGTCCTCCTCTTACTGCTCTAAATATAGTCTCAACTCGACTAGTCTCATACACACATGCACACACACCCACACACACACACACACACACACAATGGATCAATTACATGCAGCATCATAGATCTAGTTTGGCCAAGTGTGGAGCGTGGTGCAGCCATCCTACATAAAAACTCACTCCATCCTCCCGCCCAGCTTCAGTCGGCACAAACAAATCTCTTATCAAAATGATTTGTTTCATGGCTGTTGTTTGCTGTGTTCCCACAGATTAAAAGGGGAGATTTGATTATTTCATGACAAATAAATCGTAGGAGGCCTCGAAAAGTGGTGGGGAGCTCTTTCCACTGGACAAACTGCTTATGTTCAGGCTGGAGTGAATGAGGGCTTTGTTCTACCTCGCTCACTTTTTCCTTATATAGTAATGGCTTCGCCTCCCATAAGGGAGGGGCTGGGGGTGGGTAGAGGTAGGGTCGGCTCTCAACTCTGCTCACGACACCAACTGTATCAACGCGGGATCAATGCGGACCTGGTCGGGCATGGACATTGATAAACCTCAGCCCCCCAACAGCACTCAATATCCAATTTAAAGGGCCAGCGATTGACTAAAATGAATTGCCCTTTCTCCAGACCGCAATGGCCCACTTGTTCAGAATTAGCTGTCTGGTCCTGTTCATCCTCGGTTTGTCGGTTTGTTTGTGTCTCAGCTCAATCTTCTACTGTATCTCTGCATTGATGAATGTTTTGTGAGGGATTTCCTTTTATGTTTTTTTAACCACCACAATGATGTGATCACAAAGCAACTTCAGGTCAGTCCAGTTAGGGATGAGATTTGCATGCTGTCAAACTTCATCGTAGTTTAAAGGATTCAAGAAAACATCTTTCTGCTGATAACAGCTGTTCTTATTCACATATAGTGATAAAATAGAGTAAGTCTTGTGTATTCTGAAAGAGCGTTTAGAGTACATGGCTTGAAATTGAAATGAGAAAGGGGAAGAAGACTTAAACGTTTTAAAACAACAGGATTTCAGTCGTAGTGCATTTGTCTCTGAACAGCAGCTGAACCTTTGACAAAAAACTAATCAAAGATGCAAGTAACAGCAAAAGTTGTCAGACCTTCAGTGGGAAAACAGCAAAGATGTACATTTGTATTACATAATGAACTTGAATGGTACTGCTTTCCTTGTGTTTTAAATATGCATTCTCTTGACTCTGTACTTGTTGTGTATTGATCTAGAGCCAGTGATAAGAAACGCAACCTGGCCCAGCAAAAGGCAGAGGCTCAGAGACGGCTCTATGGACACGGCTCCATGAAGAAACTCTCTGCTGCGTCCTCGGACTGGGAGAAACAACGTCACACGCTAGAGCGAAGGAGAGAAGAGCTGGTAAGGCAAAAACAAATTGCAAACAAAAATACTGCATTTAGTTTAAAACTTGTTGTTCCCTATGAAAAGATTTGATGAGCAAGACTGTGTTCCATGTTTATACAGTTACACATATTCCCACCTGGGACCTGCAGAGTAAAACCAGAATTCTCTCTGCTGGCAACTGACCAACTGCAGTGGAGCATCTGGGATGCTAAGCACCTGTACAAGGTGGTGCACCTTGACTGTGGTCAAGGGAGTTAAGAGCGAAACTCATTCATTACCCCACCCTGACTTCCAAAACCAGCCTGGGGATTAAAACAATGGCTGTACAGTCAAAAGCCCAGATCATAAGTCATGAGATACCCTTTAAGTCTTTTAGGCCACACCAGAATTAGCACAAAAGGTGGCTTGGCTTCAGCAATTCAAACATATGTTCAAAGATCTTATCAGAGACATTTATTAAACACATCAATCAGTTTGCAAATTAGAAATTATTTGTTATATAGGATGCTTCAATTCAGTTAAACAACCACGCAGTACATCAGTGTGTTTCCACAGGACTGAAACATGAAAAGTTGAACGCCTGAGCAGAAACTTCCTCACTTCTTACTCTATGACAGAAGAGTCAGTTTTCCGAGACAGGCATACCATTTAATTATTTTCTCTTTGAAATGAAGGCGTCACGGGAGCTTTTCTCATCTATATGGCGAAAAGTGGCAGCTACTAGTACTTTACGCCTCCCTCCCTCTTTGATTAGCCTTTTGATCAGCCACGGCAGCAATCAGCGGGAATAAGGAAAGATGGCGCAGAGGCACTATTTTAAAAAGGGCACTACCTCATCTTTAAGTGCTGTTATGGCTCAAGTGTGGGACCAGGTTCAGGTCTATTGAAGGCACATATTGCTCAGAGGTCGATGATACTGTAGCGCCAGTAGTGGAATGAAGCCCGCCTCTCTGCTTTATGCCAAATTGGCGAACTGAGCTCCACAATTATACCTTCGTAATTAATAAGACAGTAGATGGAAGAATGTCTGCAAATTATTGAAGCCATTGTTGGGTGAGACTGCTTTTTTCTTGTCTTTCTCCCCTCTTGACAACTCATTTTTTAGACTTTATTCTTTCTTTGTTTCATAGAAGATGAGGTGGGAGTGGCAGTGACTTTTGCCTGAGAGATTTAATCCTTTTTCCTCTGGTATTCTCCTATTTCTAGAAAGAGCGACTGGCACAGGTCCGCAAGCAGATCTCCAGGGAGGAGCATGAAAAGCAACATCTGGGGAACTACAGGTAAGGAAGAGGCAAACAGCCGGGGAGAGGGGGCTATCCCTCCAGGAACTCCACCCACTATACTGGTGCCAGCTCCGCTTACATTTATGGGGTCATCTGCCGAGCGCCAAGCTCTCAGGAGAATAAATAATGCTGCTGCAGAGAGAACAAACAAAAGAGAACACCTAATGTTTTAAGAGCAGGAGATGGAAGAATTAAGACTGGGAGACTATGTAAAATACAGAGGAAATCAGAGGTAGTATGTAATGGCAAAGTTCAAATTGTTACTCCTCTTTGCATGATGTTACCTTGTCTGCATTTCAGAAATTCAAATTAGCATGTATACTTTGCCTGCCTACTGCAAGCCATTCTACAACTATTTTCACTATTTTTTACATTCTATTATTTTAACTGTAACTCCAGCCAGGAGTTTGGAAGACAAGGAATGTGTCAATTTTTAATAGCCACCTCACAGACGGAGTAGATCCAACCTTCGAGCTGGACTCAGCAACAAGTTCTGATTTGCTGTTTATCCCTTGCAAATTGTTAATGCACCTTCACCCCCTTAGTTTCTCTTCCTGCCTCTGTGTCTTTATCCATCATGTACACACAGATGCATTTACAGGTCTTGATTTTTTTTTTCTCTCTCTCTCGGACACAATTTCTTGCACACACGCATACACACACACGCACAGCCACACTTGCCCTTCTCGCTGTCTCCCCAAGTGTAAGTGACTTCTTGACTCATCACTTGACTGAATGGCTAGTCAGAATGCTGATCCCAGCCTGCATGAAGTGCTGTCACCTCCTTCCTCTTTTCCGACACGCAGCCAGACAGTCAATCAGACAGGCTGAGGTCTGTCTGGAGCACCCCTAATAAAGACCTCTTAGCATTCAAATGGTGTCCCGGCGCAGCACTGGAGTCTGATTAACACACTGCTTCTCATTAGAGGAGTTTGGGTAATGAACTTACTTGCATTCAGCTGTTAGATGAAACTTGCATCAGGTACAGACAAGCCTGGACACTGCGGCATCAGAGGGAAACCCAGCTTGTTGATGCCATTGTTGATGTTCCTTTAGCTAATTTGAGCAGCTGGAAACAGAAAAAAAGGAAAAAAACAAGGATAATTTTAAACTGATGTAAATGGAATATGAATATTAGTTTCCCAATTGGGAACACGTGGAAGGAAAAGAAGCCCCAGCATGAACAGTTTATTTTAAAAATATTGCAGGGTCACCCTCAAATAAAATGTCCATATGTTCAGAGATGGAGGGTTCCAAAAGGAGGGAGCAGTTAACACCCACTATTAAACTTTTCAGTCAAGTGATTTATGTTGCTCTTTGAGGACTGACTCCTTTCTGGCTCCTTTCATATATTATCATTTCAATTTAGTTTATCCGGGTGTTATGAAGAGTCTTTTTCCACATTTTTAGTGTCTCTCAAGAGGAGGAACAGAATCTGGTCCGTACACCTTAACAGTGGTTAAAAAGTATGGCACTGACAAAATCTCATATAGGATAGTGTCAAGGGAAGGAAATAGAGTGATTGGTTCATCTCAGGTCTCTCAACATCCAGTAGTCGCTTGATTCGAACTGCAGTCACTAAAGTAATGCATAAAATTGGGTCAACTTCTCAACAATATGGAAATCATGTACTCACAGAACAGCATTTCTGTATAAAATAGTTAAATGGCAGATGGGGTGCAGTAAAAGTTTTAATGGTGAGACTGTGCAGTGTTAAACTTTACTTGACATTGTACTTGCACTAAAACCTACAATTCAGATGCTGGTATGTGTGAGTGGCTTTGCAGTAACAGCTTCGTCATTGATATTTACAAAAATCTGCCTGTCATCTTGGTCATTAGGGCAGAAAATTTCCAACTGCATAAATATTACATCCAACTTTATGTCTTTGTGTTTTAAAAAAAAAAAGGAGGTCTGTGCTTTAACTCCCTTCAACTTGAACTCCCTGTTGATTCAAAAGGACAACTTGGGAGGAGTCTGGCTTGAAATACGTCTGCGTGGACGCCCTGCTTTCACACTCGCACGGGCCAATGCTTATTTTGATTAAAACGTTGTCATCGTTTTGATTTGTTGGCTACGGCGATGACTTGGGGGAGATGTATTATGAGGATAACCAGGCGGAGGTTTATACATTTTCCGAATCCCCTCAGACCAAACATAAACACTGAGCACTGTTAAAGCTAAGCAGAACTATGCAGAAGGTGTGAAGAGGCACATTAGCTGTGACTGTGACAAACGCTGAAGTGCACATCTCAGTGAGTGTGTATGTGTGGAAAGCAGTTGTGCATTAATGCATTACGCCATGTGAAAAGACTGAAGTTTGTACATTTTCTTAACTCAAGGTCTCCATTAATACTTCTTACTGTCTTTTCTCTTTGCTCCCTCCTCCTCCTCCGTCCTGCCACTCACCTTTCTTTTGTCTCCATCATTTCACACCTCTCATTGAAATACTTATGATTCTGTCCGTCTGTGTGTTTCTCCTCCTGCTCGCTCTTTCACTCTCGCCTGCTGTGCCTCGACCTCTGTGCGCCTCACTCCATCCACTCCTCCCTCTCCTTTCATCAACTTTTTACCTCTCTCCATCTTTGTATTCCTTTCTCGCTCATTTTCTTCATCTTTCTGTCTCTTTGCCAACCCTCCTTCTCCACTCTTTTCTTACCCTTCTTTTCTTCTGCCTTTTATCCGTCACTGCTCCCTCCCTCCCAATTCTGCCACCACTCCTCCTCTCACCTCATATCCCTCTTTTGCTGAACCCCAATCCCCCTCTTCTCCTTCTTTCGCTGCACCTCATCACCCCCACCATCTCCTTTGTGAACCACAACTGTTTTCTCTTTCTCATCATTTCTTTCCTTTCCATTCTCATCCCCTTTCTCCCTGCATTGATGACCCTCCTCCTTTCGCCTTTTCTTTCTCCCTCTTTCTCCACTCCTCCCTCTCTCTCCTTGCTTTTCTGTCTGCGTCTCTGCGGCCTACAGACGTATTTACCCCCCAGACGACAAGCTGCTGTTGGAGAAGTATGAAAGCCTGCTCTCAGCCGCCTTTCAGACCTTCCTCGCCGGGCGAGCTGCCTCACTTCAAAAGGAAATGAATAATCCTCTGAAACGAATGAAGGCACGTACGTCAGTGGCAGACTGTCACGCACGCGCACGCACGCACACACACACACACAAACACACAGAAACCTGCAGAGACCCACACACAAACACATACACACAATATGCAGACACTTGTGGACAAGCACATGCCAAAGAAAAGAAACACACACTCATTTCTATTAAGATTCTGCCCACAGAGACAGAAAAGGATGCGCAAATAATGCGGAAAGTGTGCCGCAGTCCTTCATATTTGTTTGAAAGTCTGACAGAATGTCCTTCTTCTCCTCTCTCTGCCTCGCTTTCCCACTGCCATTCATTCAGTCTCTCCACAAATATTTATTGTGCCGTGTACATGAGCTTTTAAAAGCAAATCAAATCCCACATAACAATGTCATTCTTGTTTCTTTACAGTTAGACACTCTTCAGTTTCCCTTGTCCTCTTTCTGTATCTTCCAGTCTTATGCTTTTTTTCTTTCTGTCTAAGTTCGTTGTGAAGAGGCTTCAAAGTTGATTACAGTTGCCTATATATTTGGATGTACTGCAGGTTATTCACTTATTTTATGTCAAAGATTCAAGGACATGTTAGAACATACACGTTTATACACACATTCACACAAAAACTTGTGTGGCCATGCACTAAGATACATTCATGTTTGTACTGGGGTACAACTCATTGTATGCATATAAATGCCACAGCCTCTCTGGTACCAGGAGGAATGTAGCTTCAGCTAAACTTTGAAGGTAAAGGTATGAAGAGACTTTGCAAAGGAGAGAAGATGATTTCCATACCACACAACTTTATGGAAGAAAGGGGGCGAGAGTGGAGAATCGAGAGGAATGTGGAGTATTTAAATGGTGATGAGGGAAGGATGAGAAAAATAGTCATAATGTAAAAAGATGGTGAGATGCTGCCAGAGATAGTTGTTTTGTCACTTTTGTTTTTGTAAAATACTTTTTTGAAGTATTTTGACAGACTTCTATTGTGAACACAGTATGAATTAGAATGACTTGAGTGGAATACAAAAACTATGCAACAGAAAGAGACAATTTTCTGTTTTCAAGACTGGTTATGTATTCAGAAGGAACAAATCAATGAAACAAAAAGACACAGTGGAAGGCATTGTGGGATATCGAAACACATGGAGAGAAGAAGCATTGATGAGTGGGAAAGATGCAAATGAAACAAAAAAACTCAACTGCACTTGGCAACTAAATAACAATCATGAATACTGAATATTGATATTTTTGACAGTAGTACATTACAAATTAATATGAAAGCACTGGGAGGAGATGTCATATGCAACTATTGCAGCTTTTGTAGAAACAAACCTACGTCAGCAGCCTCTAGTCCTTCGCAGTTTGTTTTTCAGAAAGTTATTGTGTGTCCTTTCAAGAGGGGAATCTCTGCAGAGAATTTTGATAGAGATGTCAATCAAAGATCAGGCAGAGTCGAAACACTGGGCCGAGGTAAGTTTAATTTAGTCAACACACAGAGATGTGGCTCTCATTCAAAGTAGGAAGGGAGAGAGATAATAAGAACAAAAGACGCTCAAGAGTTTGCTATCTAATAACATGATCATGAGTGACAACTGGACAAAGGGACAGTGTGAGACACTAATCTTGGCAATTTATAGTAAAGAAAGGATGTTGAATGGATGATATTAAGCAGGCCACAAATAATACATCCAATTCACATACTTTTCCTCACGTTTTTTTTAACATTACATGTGTATTTTTTATTATTTCATTGTTTTATTCACCTACCTACTGTCAAGAATGAAACAAGTTCCTTTTCCTTGACAGACGTCAGATGGCTTTGTTTGTGCTCCTCAGCTTTGCTTTTGCTTTGTCATCGCCCATGACTGCACACAGTGATGGAGGAGACAGAGGCTTTAGCTTATTTATAGCCTGCGATGATTTACATCATTACTGTATTTGAATAGTGGAATTAATTGGAGATACAAGTTGCCTATTCAAGCTGTTCAAGCAGTACCAGCAGTTGTTTTGCCTTTATTGTTCCCAATTGACTACAATTAGCTGTCTAGCAGTTGACCTTTGGTATGAACAGTAGCTGTACCTGCTATGTGAAAATATGAACTGCACAGGTTGTCGCTACCCATCTAAAGGTTTGTACTCAATTAATGATCTCATGATAAACCAAAGCCTCTAATTTGGTTCACCAGTCACAGTGCTTTGGCCTATAACCCCAGTAGGTCCAAACGACAAACCATCAGACATGCATTGCCGATTTTGCTAGTTATTCCTGTTGCAAAGGGGCCAGAGGTCATTTTCCAGCGTGCCATCAACATGTCTGTCAAGTGTAACAGACATTGTGCCCACAAGACTTGTGTTTCCTGCCATTGTGGGCTTCTCAGGGCCATGAATTGAAAAATGTCATGGATTGTCACACTATCAAAGGAAATGAAACGTGTATTGTAATCCCAGTGATAACATGCTGATGCACTGCACAGCACCCTTGCTGGCTTCATGGCTGTGCTACAGACAAGACAGCCACAGGTTACACTGGTTTCTACAGGGTTTGCATCACCCTTCTCCCCACTTCCATTACTGTTTGGTTGACAAGTATGCATCAAATTGTTAGCTCTGTTGTTAGCGATCTATGTTTTCCCAACCGCTCAGCTGATGTTTTCCCATGCCTCCATTTTTCTCACATGAATACTGAAATAAAAAAGAGAAATGTTGTTGAGCAGGTGCGTGCTCAGCTGGCTTGTAGTGCTCTACCAATATAATAAAATAGCACAAGTACATAAACTGCAAATGCTGCTTGGGAGCATTTCACAGTCAGTCAGTCTAGAGGCGCTGCAAATACACATTAAGCAGAAGGATATTAAGAATCTGTAAGCATTTTTTTTAAATACCCAGGCTTTTTAGTCAAGTCAGAGTAGTCTGGTTTAAAAAGAGTAGAGTGTGAATCAAGAAACTATGTTTCCTGCTCACTACAGTGTACAGTTAACAGGAAGTTAAGAAGGAGGACAGCTCAAAATTCCTTCGAGTAATAGACAGTAAAGAGGAAAATACCAAAGAGCTGCTGATTATGTTGTACATCAGGCAGAACTAATCATTGATGTAAAGCACCTGAAACCAGGACCAGCCAGGATCATCCACCTGCAGAGCAGAGCACCTGCCTTGCATTTAAACCTGCTGCTCCAGTCCAACCACTGCCACCTACAGGCAAACAAAGTAACAGCAGCAACAGTTGAGAATTGCAGATGTGCAGATAAGCACCATCTACAGGCAACCAAAGCAATGAGTGTCTGAAATGTATTTTTTTACAGTTGCTGTTCGTTATGTAAGCATATTTAAAAGATTGGAACAATTATTTGCTGAAAAGGATGAAAAGATGGTATGATAAGAGAGAAAATAGCTGAATATATAAATGTTAATAGAAATTCTGTGCAATCAATATATATATATATGGATAATTAAGTATTCCACAGCAAAAAAAAAAGATAATGATGATGAAGAAAAACAGCTTCATTTTAGAATTTAAGACATCAGAATCACAGCACATGCTGGATCCCAATAATTTAAGGCTTAGAAATCTCATGTTGATTCTAAAGGCAGAACTGCAATCAATTATACATGAGGAGACAGCATTTGTACTGTTCACACTCCACAGGAAGTGTTTTTGAATCTAGTGATAATGCAGGTAAAGGTTATTTTATTTATTAACAACCACAAATCAGGTTTTAGTAAAGGCTGGCTTGTCTATAACAATATGAGGACTTTTTTAGGAACCCAATAGGACGGGTGCTGGATCAAAGAAATATCTAGCCGAGTTGAAACAAGTGGCCTTCTACAACATGTAGCCTTCTTTAGAAGGATTTTAGTGCTGCAATTTTTATAACACAAGGCTCTTCCTCAGACTTACTGTACATCCAAGTACAGAGTGGTCATCTTAAATACACACAATGCATGTTGGTCTCCACAGCATCCAGCCATAGAGAAAGCTTTCAACACGATAGAGAGAAGATTCTATATGAATAGAGGAAGACTGTCTCTTTCTCAGCTTTATGGTTTCTTTTTTTTTTTTTTTTTAAAAAAAAGCTTTATGGTTTCGCCCAAAGATCAATGTGTAAATTCAAATCAATGTGTTAATTCAGTTTTCAGTGAGGTAGGTAAATCCTTACACAAACGTTGAGCCTACGATGGGGGTTCAAGGAAATAGCATTCAGTTCATCTGTAATTTCTATATATGTGTCAAGTTTGGTTTTCTCCCATGCTGTAAAACATGTCAAAACATCCATGTAATCTGCTTTGGTGCAATTTAACAAGCTAATGGGCCTCCAGTGATTTTTTTTTTAAACCACTGTGGGTGGGGAAGTGTTCACCTCGTGAAAGGTTATTGAGTCGGCAGACTTTTACTGGAGTAAAAATGCTTCTAATTTCTAAATAATTTCTTTAAAGCAAACATAAAATTTTAAAAAATTTGGTTGTTAGCTCCTCAGAACCACTAATACAATCCATTTAGGGATAATATGATAATTAGGCATAATATGTTACAGGATTTTATTCCACTTTCATGTATGGTTGCACACAATGTTGTGTTCTTTAACTCTTTTTTTTTCTTATGCTAACTGGCGTTCTCTTGAGACATATTAATATCAGCAGCTGCAGTCTTAGGGACGAACACTGCAGTAGACAGCTGGCATAGTAATTTCCACATAGTGCCCATTACTTTGTTCTGCAATTATGAAATACTGAAATATCCATATAGATAAAATAGGTTTTGAACTGTTACACCCAACTATCTCACTCAGTAGTGACCTGTTAACTTTGCTTGTAGTATTTTTATTTCTTTTACTGTTCATCTTAAAATATGAAATCCTGATAGTAACCCTTCTACACATGTCCATTTCAACACTGTTCAGGCCTGTATAGTCACATAAGCACAGACTACAGTGAGGTACATACTGTATAAACCAAAAAAGGCACAAACAAAAGACTCCCAGGCATGGAAATATGCCACTGTACACATGTACGCACACACAAATGTTCATGCACACACCAACATAGAGAACCGGGGGCACAGTGACCTTTTCACAGACCCCAGAAAGCAGCTTGATGGCTAATCTGAGAGAAAACAATCACTTTTCATCTGTATTTGAGCGGCAAGTGGGAGCTTTTTATGTTCCAGACATGAAGCAACATTAATCACCTTTGCCTGCATTTCAGCTGCGGCCAAATGGCCAAGGCCCCAGCATATTGGTGATGGCCATGACGCTGCCTTTTCCAAATCCAGCCTCTATAACCGCTGCCAAATTGCAATGCTGTGTTCAGCGAGGGCCTTTTTTTCCCCAACCTCCAGATAAGGCACATATTCCTGTGAAGTCACATTTTTTCATTTTTTTTCTCACACCCCATTTTGACTTCAAAGTAATTAGAGATATGAAACATCAAAGAATGTTAATTATTTCTTATCAGTGTATCATCAAGATTGAACTTCCCTGTTAGTCTTTGCTGATGCTTTATACTGCATGCTCCTTATGTAACAAAAATCATCACCTTTGGCATATTCTCATTTGCCTTGTGTTTTTGGTATGTGTTGGTGTGTAGGAGGAGGACATCTTGGATCTGCTGGAGCAGTGTGAACTGGACGACGAGAAGCTGATGGGCAAGTCCTCCAGGCAGCGAGGCCCTAAGGTGGGTGAGAGTGAGAGAGAGGTGGGGAGACGCAGAAACCAAGAGAGAGGTGGAAGAATAAGGGCCACATGCCTCAAGGGACCTAAGAAAAAGTGCAAAGAAGAGTGTCAGAGAGAGAGAAAGAGGTTGGGAGGGGGGAGGCAGGTAGGCAGATGCCTGGAGCTAACGCCCACAGAAAGCACATAGGACGTGATTCAGAAAAATAAAGAGGGGGGCAGTGGGTTAGACGCAAAAGAAAAGAATCAGAAAGAGGCCCAAAGAAAAGACCCAACTCCCCTAGGGGACAGCTGTCAGGCTGTCTCTCTCGCTCTCTCCATGCTATCTTTCTTTCTGTCTATCTCCCTCTCTTTCTCTCTCTCTCTGTCACATACACCTATACGCCCCCTCGATTTCCCACGACAGCACATTAATCCCTCCATCACCTTGCTTCACTCCCCTCCCTTCACCTCTCCATCCCTTTTTCTCCCCCTGCACATCTACATCCATCCCTCACTCGAGGGCTAAATTGGCTGGAACACTCAAAGAGTATGTTAGGGACTCGACAGGGCAGTTCAGCGCTGCATTAGAGGGGCCTTAGCTGGAATGAGGACTTGTTCAGACACAATCACTGTTGTCCAAATTAATTTGGACTCTGTCAGTTTCGATGTTGCTGAGTGTGCGGGGAGAGACATTGAGAGCGGGGGGAAAGAAAGAACTGTGACGGATAGATTCACTCCTCGGGGTGCAGTGCTCGCAAGCCATCTGGTGAAACTGAACCAACGAGTGTGCGAATGCTAGAAGAGAGGAGTGAGGCGAAGGGATTAGAGACAGGATTTTGAGGGAAGGAAGGGCAGCTACGGTTTGTCATCGCTGAGGAAATGTTCAGATGGAGGGGACGGGAGGTAGAAAGCAAGGAAGGCAGGAAGTGAGATGGTGAGAGGAGGGAGAGCTAGCAAGTGCTGTCTTTCTCTTTCTTCATTTCTTTTATTGTCCTCTGTCCTTTTGTCTTCTGCCTTTCTACTTATGATACACACTTAATCACATGGTGGTGTTGGCCTCTTCCCTCACCTTTCTACTCAGCTCACCATTTAGCTTGATTTCACCCAATCACTCGCACTTTGTCTTCAGTCTCTCTCGTCATCTGTTCAGTGTCTGGCCTTCTCTCTTTGCCTTGCTCTCTGCTGTTTATCCACCGTCTGTTCCCATCTCCTTCTCTCTCTCTCTCCCTCTCTCATGTTCAGTGTCCTTTTTTCTCTCTCTCTCTCTCTGTTCATTTCCGTTCTCCCAGTCTATTCAATGCCTCCTCTGTTTCTCACTCTGCTCCCATACTCAAGACTCACCTTGTCCTCCTCTTTATTTCTCTCCCCATCAATCTGATGTTCCCATCTTCCCTTTTATTTTCCTCTCATGTATTTAATCTCCCTCTGTCTCTGTCCTCCTCTATCACTCACCCACACAGCTACCCAGCGGTGACTGCGTGAGCCCTGTGATCACTTCCTGCCCATTAATTTGGGTGGCCTGATAGCACTGCCCGAGCTAACCGTTGAATAACAGATGTATAAATGCTTTATTAATGCTCTCAGCTTGTCCCCTTCCAGGATGTGAAATAGACACTCAACTTAATGAACTCCTGCCTTTAAAAAAAAGCCTTCTGTGATTGTGTTTGAGGGATGAATCAGATGACTGTATGTGGGCAGAACCCACTTTCGCTGAGATTGAAAGTTTTGATCTTTCTACAAATTACTAAAAAAAACTTACTTCTTATAAGTAGAAAAAGAACAGCAGGTTTGTGTCAAAAAACGAATGGTATCAAATATCAAACCATCAAATATGTAAAACATTTAAAATCTAAATAAACTTTTACCTTGAATTTAACCTTTACATATCCAATCAGGTGAAATGTGTTCAAGGTATGAAGCCACTCATGTTTCTATTCATAGTTACAACCAGGCTTATAAAGTAGTGCATGTGTAGTCGTGTGTCTGTGCATAATGAACCTGCAGGCAAACATACACACACGTGGGCTCGCCGTGTCACCACCAGGTCTCACAGTGACAGATGGTAAATGGGCTGAGGGCGAGGAAAGGCTCAGGGAGGTTGACAACATCTCAATGTCTTTATGTATAAGTGTGTGTGTGTGTGTGTTTATTCCTGTACTTATGTCCTTGTGACAGGCTAGAAGGAGAAAAAGAGCATCTGTGTATTATCATGTGTGTTGGGCTGTGTGTGCACATTCTGTTCTTAATTACAGTATGTGAACGTCTTATGGATTTATGTGTCTGTATCTGTGTCTGTCCCTGCCAGCCCTTGACCGCCATGCCAGAATGCAGTCAGACACCGAGGCGTCAACGACCTGAATACCTGGCTGACTTCACCAGTGCCAGCAGTGCCGATAACTCCTGCTCCTCCTCGGACGAAGAGGAGGAGGAGAGGAGGAAAGCAGGAGGAGGAGGAGGAGGAAGAGGCGGAGAGAAGAGGGAGAAGAAAGTTTCCTACGACCTTGGAGAGAACAAGGAGAAGAACTTGGCCGAGCGCTCAGGTAAAGCGGCAGGATGTATAAAAGTGTCTAAGTATGTCTTTATTAGGAAGCGGACCACTGGGGTTTGACAGAGACCTTGTTTTCTGCACTCTCCATCTTTCTCGCTCGCTCTCTTGTTTATTTTTTGCTCGCTTTCTTCTCATTTTGCTTGTTCTCTCTTCCTCCTGCCCTGTTTTTTTGGTTTCTCTCTTTGTTAGCCGGAACCTTTCATCTAATTACAGCAGTTATCTTAATTGCTAAAAGTGCACAGCCTGATGCCGACACATTGTAAAGATTTCTGTTTCAGCATTTGCGTCTCCGTTATCTGACTATGAAAGAACAGACAGAAGAGATAGCGAGTGTGAATGTATGTAATGATGCAATAAGGAAACTGGAATTGATCCTGTGATGCTCCGAGCACATGACGTGCACTCCAGCCTGGTACACTTTTCTACATTTATACAGTTTGAAAAATATTCATAGTTGTACAGACACATTTCCATATACATGCACATGCACACACACTTTTTAAAATACAATGCTGAGAGTTTTGCTTTGATCAGTACCTACAGTGCATGCACATACACACTCTCCAGCAGCAGCGTGGGGCTGGTTGTGATGGTGTGAGCCAGCAGGTGCTACACTACAGATGTTCATCAGCCTGCCAGTATTTATGCGCCTAATTGATGTGATGAAATGGTAGTAGATCCTTGGATTTTAATTAAAGCGTAAGCAGAGTGATCATAGACTGTGACCCATGGGATGTGGCTCTTTGTTGCTAAGTTCCTAAGTAAAGGAGTGTCCTAGCTTCACACACGAGCTGGACACACACACACACACACACATTAATGCTGAAGCACTGAAAAGCACTTGAGAAAAATGAAGTGTCCTGAACAGTACAGTTCCAGTGAGTAGAAGGTGAAAAGAAGAAGGAATCTGAGTGAAAGAAAAAAGGAGGGGAAAAGGGGTCCTATTCGTTGTTTACCTTGAAAACACCTTGAGTTTAATGCTGAAATATTCGCTGTTTTATAGTGAGAGTGATAAGTGTCAAGCATTCCCACAAATTCGCATAAGTCACATACATCAACTCACTTTCAACTCTCTGAAGTGAGAAAGGGGGCACCTTTCAGAGCGGCCGACCTTGGAAAGAAAAACATTCTCTGGTCGCATTGTGGGCCACCGGTTTTACCGCTCAATAGAGAGGACCCTTGCATGAGCTCATTCCATTTGTCACAAAATAAGGGACAAACCCATGAAAAAGCCCAACTTTTGGACTCTGCATTGTGTGTGTGTGTGTATGTGTGTGTGCAGAGAGAGACCCTGCCAAGCCCTACTCCATACCAAGCCACCAAAGAGCTGCTAGGACTAAGCCCCATAATGCTCTCATTTGGCATTGGTCAAACCTCAGAAGGTCCAGCCGCCACCAGCCGCCACACACACACACAAACACACAGACAGACTGACACATATAATCACTTGTGTGCACATTTGATGTCAGACACACACAAACTGCACGAATAGAAAACACACACTAATACACTGGCTGGTAGACAAGCTGGAGGAGAGTCAAGGGTGATGAAGAGTGTTTTCAGCTACATTTTCTGTGTATTTGTGTGTGTTTTTCTAGTGTGTATGTGTGTCTGAGACAGAGAGAGAGAGAGAGAGAGAGAGATGCTCTTTAATCCATCCCCAAATCAGACAGGACTACTGTTTAGTTTATGGTTTCGACTACACATGCTGCAGCTGTTAATAACATACACACACTGGGCCACTGTGCCAGAGTGTGTGGCATGGGAGTTTTAATGCCACACTTCATCTCCAAAGCCACCCAGCAACGGATGGAAAGCAGAGAGGAGAGCTTGACAGTGACTGGGGCACTGAGACAGGATCAGGGAAGAAAAGAAATTGAAGTGTGACAGTGAGTCAGTGTTCCTCCTCCGCCCGTCACTCCCTGTCTTGTGTTTCTCAACAGGTCGCATGCACTGGAAACCTCCAATCAAGTCTCTCAAAACCAGCCCTGCCCCCTCTGCTTCCCCAACTCTTTCTGGTCCAATCAGGCGCTCGATCTCCTGCCCTCGCTCAATCGCCTCCCTCTCGTCGCCCAGCGAGGTGCGGGCATTGTCCACCCGGCCTTCTCCTACAGTTCCCATGGCCACTCCCCTCGTCAGGCCGAGCTCCGCCACACTGCGCTCTCACTCGCTGAGTCGCAGCGGCTCCGCCCACCGCGTGCCTCACAGCAACAGCCTGGGGACCATCCACTCCCACATAGTAAGACACTCAACACACACACAAAGTATGTTCTACTTCTTTACAATTCAGAGTGCGTCAGATAAGATGTCAGTCACAGAGACAGAGAGAGTATGCTAAATTCATTTTCAAATAGTCAAGCTGTCATATTGTTCAGCGTGGCAATCCTCTGCTGATCCACTACTCCAACTCGGTTTAAAGTAAACAATCGAGAATTACTTTCCAATTCTATTTCACCAAATGCACAAATTTACTTTGTCTGCCATCTGAGCTTTTACCTTTCCCCTTTGCTTTTCTCCTCCAGTGGCATATATTGTATCCAGGCCCACTAGAAATCTCTTAAGCAGCTCCTTCAATACTGTATAGGCCTACTGTAGCCCACCACAATGATCTTCTATTATGTTGCCATCTGTTGCTTTCTGCCTGCCTCCTCCATTCTCCTTCCTTCTTTACAAGTACACTGGTAACCTTTGGATACAGTGGAACGAAATGAAACGGAGCAGAACAGCTTTTAACATTGAGAATAGAACTAAGTGGGAAACCTTTCTACAGAAAAAGGCCAAAGAGTGCGCCGACTGTACGCTTGTATCCTGACATGCATGTATACAAAATGACAGGAGAATTTCCTTGTTCTCGTTTTTTTTTTAACCTTCTTGCACACTTGACTTCCATGTGGGAATCACACATGTGGGGATGAGTGCATGGTTGTATAGGGTATAGGTTCATCAGTGAGTGCCTTTATGGAGCAATAATAAAACTGCAATTTGAGGTTAATTTTAAATGGAGCAAGACACTAACTGCTATGTAAAGAAAATAGTGATCTGTGACTAAAAGAGTTGGCAACAAGATCATAAATTGTGTGTTCCTGATAATTTGAAATAATAATAACTAATATACAAAATACAGCAATAACACATTACACCCTGCTAACATTGTTTTGACATGTTAACAAACACTCGTGTGTGAATGAAACTCTCTTGTGCCGAGGTGATTTGGAGGAGCTCCCTGCATAAATTGGGATTGATAAAATATTCTCTGCAAAGTCAATTTCCCTTCATTGTCATGGGAAAAACCATTAATTGATAGTTAATTCATAATTAATATAATCATTAATTGTATTAATTGCTTTAAGTAATTACATCCACTTGAATCACCCTGATAACTGAATCTAGTTGGTGAATATTTGTGATATGATACTACAGTATTGAAGGAAACCTTTTTCTTAATACGTATCTGTGTATCAACTGGTTTCTTTTTATTTGTGTGTGTGTGTGTAGGGTGATCCACTGATAAACCTAAGGAGTAAAGAGCAGGAGGCTGAGCTGGTGCGTCAGACTCTGGCCGCGCTCACTGCCATGAGGATCAGGTTTCCGGGCAAAACTGAGGAAGAGGCTGAGTCTGTGCTGGATGAGGTGGGTGCACTATTGTATTGCTACCTTTTACAGTAATCCGATGTGTATTTCTGTGTGTCAACATGATTCAGGCACAGAGGCAGAAGCTGTGTAAAAATGTAACAAAGTAGGAAAAGACTGAAGTAAACAAGGAAAAAAAAGTGGGAGTGAAAAAGTGTTGACCAGAAATCCAGATCCGGTGTATTCCCAGAGCCCCCTCTGTGGCCAGGTGCGGTCACTCTGCAGCCTAACTAAAAGAGACCTCCTCGCCTCCCTCCACAATAGCCTGTCCGCTCTGGCTTGGCTCCCATTGTCTTTCAAACGACCCCAGTGACAACCTGTCGGTCAGTTTGCAGCCCTTTGCTATTCCCCACTGCTCCTTTGTATTAATCAGTGCCTCCCCTATTTCTGGTCAGATCTCTGTGTCCTTGCATTTACTGTTTGTGTGTTTGTGGCTGACAGTAACAGTGGGGCCTATGGATGTTGAAAGCAAGCTCCCCAAGAATTCAACAATGGCTATTCATTAACCAGCTCCTATCAGGAGCTGTAACACCTTCTATTATGGTATTGCGGGCCATCCAGAAACACAGGAGTTTGAGTTTAATACATGGATTCTCGTTTTTGCTTATGGAAAAATTATGAATGATAATAGAAAAAGCTGAAATGGGTGTTGCATTTTGTTTTCTTTTGGCAAGAAAAGAAAAACTCCCAAGGTGAGGCAGAGGCATCACAGACACAAAAGTACTATGAAAGCGTCCATCCGTCCAATCCACACGGACTCTGACCTCCGTTACGGCTGTGGCTGTCCTCAGAACCAGCTGTCCTTTCAGCACCACAGCTCCCGCGGTGCTGAAAGGACAGCAGCCGGCCAGACTGTCTTCACCAGGGTGACTAATGACAGAAATACCAGCAAAACAACATGATCAATGGACAAGCTACATGAGAAGTATACAGGAAGAAAGCACAAGTTGTTTATTTTAGTTTAGCTATGTTACATTGGGGCCAAAGTGCAAGGTCAGAGGTCCCTTTCGCACAGGGCTACTTCAAAAAGTCAATGTGTAAAGTCGTCGGGTGACTAGAAGCCTTGCAGTGTTTTGGCTCTGCAGTGCAACATCTGATTGCAACAACTAGATGGTTGACACTATCTGCAATACAGTACGTGGTGGTACATTTCAGCAGCATTCTGATCAGTTTGGAGCAGGAGGCAACTATGAAGTCACCAGTTGTGATACTTAATACTTACACCACTTAATACAATACTTATTTTCATTTTAATTATTTTAATTTGTCAGTAAGGTTAAAGCCTTTGTTCATCATCTGTCAGATTGCCACAGTCAAAAATAAAAATGATCATAGTGACATGTTCATCCTCAATTTTTAGTGCAACTTACATGTTATTCTAAGTGTTGTTACACACGTACAATCCTCAGTATTGATTTAATTATGATTATGTCTTCATACAATTAGGTTAGTTCAAAGTTATGTAGTTGTTAAGACTAAGGTTAAGTCAGGGCAAGCCACCAAGTAATTAATGTTAGCCCATACAGCGTCCTCACAAGAACAGCAAAAACTGTTTATGTGTGTGCGTGACATCTGGGTGTGTTGGGGTCTTGAGAGACAATTATCACCACACCTGTACTGTTAACAAACCCTAATGAGAGCACCATGGAAACAGATGAGCATCTGCACCTCTACTGTTCACGCTGCCTCAGGAGAGAAGGAGTGTTCACTTTGCATGAAAACAATCTTTCTTGGGGGTAGAGTGTGAGAGGGCAAAGAAGAATGTGTGAGAGGATGAGGAGGAGAGTGTGAGAAGAGAGTGTGAGAGGGTGATATGAGAGTGTGAGAACATTACGAGGCAACGGGTGAGATCCAACATGGCGGCACCCTGCTGCTGGACTAACCGAACAAGTCTGGGTCGTACCGTCAAAACGTAAAGACTTGGTTGATGACAACTTTTTAACGGACCTTCCATAAACTCTTCCACACCTCATCTACAATCAGTTTATGCCAGAATGTAGACTAACTGATATCTGGAGACCACACAAGCCAGACAATAGAGCACATTCTTACTACTCCTCATACTACAAAACATACTCTCACATTGACTGTTTCCTGATCAACAACCTTCCCACGCTTAGAGCAATAGAATTCAACATCCACAGTATCATTATTTCAGACCATGCTCCTATCACCATCAAATTACTAACAGGAATTCACCCACATTCCCGCACCGAAATGGCGCTTTAATACCTCACTCCTGAAAGTATTTTGAACAATAATGTGTATCTTGTCTGGAAACCAACAGTACCTGTAATATAACCACAACCATCTTCAGAAAAAAATAGAATACTTCTTCTTAGACTCTGTCAACAATATTTTGAATGTGGCAATAAAACTGTTAAACTTTTGGCTAATCAACTAAAAGAACAAACTGAAAAAAATCATTTTGTACTTTTGTTTTGTGAATACTTGTGTTATCCATCTGTGGTAAAGAGTAATGATGAAAAATAAAGGGAAAAAAACGAGAGTGCCATGGAAACACAGATTAGCATCTGCACCTGTACTGTTCACTCTGCCTCAGGAGAGAGGGAGTGTTCACTTGGCATGAAAACAATCTTTGGCAATTTATGTTTTTCTTGATTTAAAGTTGAGGTCTAATTGGGCTAATGATGTGTTTGTATCAGAGTAATTGTCTCCTTTATCTTTCACTCAAACCCCACTTTTTTTGCCGCAGTCGGAACCACTGAAAGGTGAAATGCATCAAGTGTTTTGTTGTGCTTTAATTGAGGGTAATCTGTGTACATTTGAAACAAATTTGACAAATAAGCATCCATCTTACAAGACAAGGTTCATAAGGTTTTTATTGAGAGAGAATACTAAACAAGCAAACATGTAACTTTCTGGAAAGTGAATCAAAGTGTTCTCTGTATACCTTAGCTCTGTATCTGTGTATCCTTGTGGATTGTTTTTTTGTGCATGTGTGTGTGTGCGAGTAAACATAAAGTTTACACTGGAGCTTCCCAATGGGAGCGCTGTTTGCAGGGGATCTAGCATGCTACGTGAGAGGTTTATGTGCACCAGTGGGGAGATGTAGACTAAGTCAACAGAGCAACAATAACAGTGCCTGTAGGTACACAGTGATGTTGGCACTAGGAGCAAGTGCATGGGAATATCCAGCACAGCTTTTGAGCATAACGACACACGCCCCAAGGATTTTTAACACACCTGCGAAACATAGGGTTTTTCTGCTGAAGAACCAAAGATCACAACCCGATTTTTCTATTATGAGTTGTGCTGCATTTAAATTCACCTGCGGAAAAGACACGAGACAAAGGTCTGTTACAGACAAGCACTGTATTCTGTAAATGCTCAACACATTTTACACATTGATATCTTGTTTGAAAAGGATCCAGTCATTTTTCCACAAAAGGCACTTCTTGTACTCAGAGCTCATTTTACTAGTTTTATGTGGCTCAAATGTAAATAAAAGTACAAAATAACATCCAAACCAGTCATGACAAATTAAGAATTAATGCTTTAAATTTTACACCTTGATACCACCTTTATGAGTAATTTTGTAAAACCCACTGGAAATTGGTCTGAATAAAATTGCAGAACTAATCTCTCTACACACTTAAGACCAAATAACATAACAATAACCAAATACCTTTCACACAGTATTTCCTCTGTTGCCTAGTATCACATGCCAGATGCCAAACATCTCACAAGCATTGCACCTCCATACATAAAGTTTCTGTCATGTTTGAACACTGAAATTTTACATAACGGAGACATAGGTGTGAAACTCAGTACAGATAGATGAATCCAACAACGTTAGAGACTCCATGACTGGGCTGAAGTGTGAAAGAAAGGATGAGTGTGACGTGGGAATGAGCTCTAGACTTCCTCTGTATTCTCTTCGTCTATTTCTGACACATGGCATTGATCTGTACGGGAAATGTGAATTTCCCCATTGTGGGACGAATAAAGGAATATCTTATCTTAAATCTCTTTAGAATACCTTTGACCAATGCCTGTCCTGTTTGAAAGGTGTATTTATTTCCCCCTGGCAGGTGTCTTTCTAGCCTGATGTGTTGATTTTATTCGGGCTCAAACCCTGAAGGACTAGAGCCCTATTGTGTTTGTGTGGGTTTATTATTGTTGTTATTTGTCTTGTGTCGCAGCTCAAATTGCCATGAGCTGGAATGAGCTAAAAACATGAAACTGGGCCCAATAACTGGAAATAATGTGCAAATGCAAGAAACATGAGCCAAATCAACCAGATGGTGGTGCTGTAATTAAGGTCCAAAAATGCAGTTTTGGTAAGGCCGCACACCATAAGTCCGACTGACTTGAAATTGGACACACCAGTCCAGCTCAGTATGCTCTATAAAAAGCCTCTTGGACGATAAAAGTCCACCCTGATGGATTTTTTTGCTCATTTGCATAAACTCAGAAACAGTAAAGTGACATCTACATAGATTTGAGTGTAACAACACCAAAGTAGGTATACAGCATTTTATCATGAATGAGCAAGATCGGTTGAAAAACAAGACCATCATCAACCCAAAAACTTCACAACTCATTAACAGTTTGTCCAGTCACCATAAACCCTACATTCCCGTGTTTGGTAACAGGCCTACCGAAGCATTTTGAGTCTGACCCATAGAGAGCACCACAGATACCAACAATGCGTACCTAAAAAAGCCAGTGGACAGATTTTCACCGGTTTAGGTTTGCATGCTCTGGGGGAAGCATTAACCAATATCTGAAGTGCCATATTTATTTATGCAAGTTGGCATGGCCTCATAACTCAGGATGCCTTTGAGCAATCCTAATTAAACTCACTGGAGACATCTTGCGCTATCTCCTGAACATGCACACAGAGTTTTCTTCAAATCCGATGCAGGGTGGACAAAGGGCAGAACTTTGAGTGCGCAATTACTGAAATGCTGCAGGCTTTGTGATGATGGAACAAGAGTGTGATTGGTCTCACTCCTTCTTTAAACAGAATTAAACTAGCTGAAGTGACTTTGCTCACCTTTGTGAAGCCTGAAAATTTCTTGTTGCTGCTCGCAGCTTTAATTTTGGCCAATGCCTCCTTCTGCTGAGCCCTAAAAGGTTTGAACTCATGAATTGCTGTTTGCGGCTATATTTGTTGCTATTTTTGGCAGCGACTGAAATGCACAGCACAACGACTGCCCTGTGAGCGTACTGTAGTAGCTCTGGGTTTCGACAGAGTTTGAGAGTTTTGACAGATTGCTGGGAAACAGCAGATGTAATAAAAAGGCAGTGGAGTAGGCTTGCAGTTTTTTTTCTGTTCAAAATGATAACTATAAAATGCTCTTAAGGTGTTTTTAAATATTTTTGCTTGATTGCAATTCTACCTCTTTAGGAAAAGTGTTCTGTAGCAAGGCCTGTTTTATGCATGTTCAAATGATTATTGTTCACTTTTCTTCCCCAGATCCTAGACAACTGGAAATACCATAAATCAAAGGTGGCCTCCTATTGGCTAGTGAAACTGGACTCGACCAAACAGCGGAAGGTGAGTGTTGGAATCAGATCCCACGATATCTGAGCCAATTTACACCTGACCTGCACCTCCAGAGGCAGTTTGGCTCCAGGTCTTTGGTAGCCACCAATGTTCAGTAGAATATCTGTCTAACACTTTCACAGCCTGAGAGATACATTTAGGGACACCCAATTATTTCAAACGTCTTTGATATTTGAAAGAATCTAGATCAGAAGTCTCTGCTTCCGACTAGATCATAACGACAACAGACAAAGAAAGACAATTCAGGAAAGAAGAGAAAAATTAGAGGACTTTGATAGAAAATGCAGAAGTTGCAGCCTATTGGTTCGAAGGACAGCTGTAGGGGAAATGCGGGTGGAAATGTGGCTTTGAACTGCAGAGATTAACATCATCAACCGTACAAATAGAAAAGAGTTGTGAAAATCTGGTATGTGTGTGTGTTTGAGCATCACCTAATTATTAACACTTTATTAGCTGGATAACAATTAATAACAATGAAGCTCTCAGATACTATTGTCAGAGATAATTAATAACATTTTTGGATATGTTCATTGTCAAAGTCAGGGCTACATCTGTATAAGCCGCCTGCTTTTGCACTTGCTGCCACACAGTGTATACAGCCAGCCCGTATAGAACGGATGTTGTTAAACCCAGTGAATATAACGAAATGTCACCGCTCCTACCTGTTCCTTCGAATGCTTTTGAACAACTTTTAAACCACAAAAAAATAATCCCCAAATCAAACATCAGAAGGAAAAATACAAAAATAAGACAAGCATGAAGATCATTATCATGTTAGACAGTGAGAGGTAGAGACACCAAATAGGATGTAAACAAAACAGAAGAGGGGACAAGACGTGAAATGGCATCCAGTGGGCGTGTCAGTAATGATGTGATCTCTCAGCCACCGCTTTCTGCACAACTGCGCTCGGCTGTGTTGTGGGCTGTGGCGGTGCGAGCCGATGTTTTATTTGGAGTGGAGCAGCCTAATGAGCAGCAGGCAGAGGTCAGGAAAGTAGCGCCCACCGCTCTGCCATCTGATTACCATACCAAAACATATCTGTGTGTGTGTGTTTACTCATCTATCAGTTTGTCTGAGGGTGTATGCGCGTCTCGCTTGCCTCACATTGCTGTAGGGAAATCTTGCCTCTTCGCATCTCAAACACACACACACACACACACACACACACACAGTCAGAGAGGCACGTCAGTAATGAGGAGCTAGGAATCAAAGTCAAAAGGGCCACAGCGCTGCACTCTGAGCGGGGTGAAAAGAGAGAGGAAAAGGGAGGAAGAGAAGGCAGTGAGGTGGGGAGGGATGGGAAAACAAAGAAGGGAAGATGGAAGGCTGGTGCAGGTGTCCCCAGACCGCCTGGGAACTTCTGACATCTTCTCTCCAAGACTGACGTCGGTGCAGCAATTAGTCTTCCCCCATGCTCTCCGCTGTCTGCCCCAACACATTTTGTCCTGCCACACACACACACAAACTACACATGGGCTGTATGTCTGTGCATGCTTTAACATGAATGCAGAGATAAACCTCCTCAAATCCTCAATATACAAGTTCTGATCACATTTTTCAGGATGTATTTGTGCATATACTGTATGTGTTGGTGTTCGTGCTCTCTGTGACTGAGTGAATGCATTAGCGTCTGATTGCTAATTTTATGGTAAGATAAAATAAAAAAGAGAAAGAAATCTTACAGTTGGAACAAATGCCAACTCACGCATATGAATGAGAAATGTTGTCACCTTTAGTCTTGCTGCATTAGTCTCCTTCATTATCATACGCTTGATTTAAACCTTTGTTGCTCTATTTTTCCCCCCCATCTCCCTTTTACTCTCTCTGGCACTCAGGTGTTGGATATTGTACGCACTAATGTACGGTCAGCGCTGCAGCGGATCTGGAGGGAGCCGGACGTAGAGAGTCTCCACCTATACCGGCTCTTTAACCGCGTCTTCAACCGGTTGCTCTGGAGTCACGGCCAGGGCCTGTGGAACTGCTTCTCCAACACTGGGTAGGCCAGTCTGAGCAATGTTGTGAGCTGAGGTTGTAATGGCTGCGGTACGTTTGGTACTAACTAGTTGGTACGAACTGTTGTTTGACCATGTCACAATCCAAGGTGGGCGAAAATGCTTGCCATCACAGGGAGGGGAAAAACCTGACAGATCGTGTACGTGGGGCTAAAGGCACAGGCATGCAGACAGATTGTCCTCGAAGGCATTCATGGTGTTGCACTCTAACTAACAGAAGTCTGTGAATCTGAATCTGTGTGAAGGGTTAAAAAGAGATTGGAGCGACTGTTGGTTTCAGAACACTACAAAAATTGTCAGATGTAGTATCTCCTAATAAAGTATCCACAGAAAGATGTGAGACGAGCATGTTTACGACAAGTACATTTTTCCAACATATTGATGCAAGGCTGTGCTACAATGGAGATGAGCAAATGATCATAGATTCTATCTTTGCCATTTCTTTTTATAAGGCATTTTTCAGTGGATTCTATTAGCTCTGGGGCCATGAAACCTCCAAGCATTAAATTCAGAAAAATTGCAAAGCATTACCGTTAAAGAAGTAGACCTTAAGCACCTTTGAATCAAAAACACAACCTTAATACCCGAGTTTGATTTTGACTAACTGATGACTTAAAAAAACCCAAGACCAGCCAACCAACAAAGATTAAAAAAAAAAAATCAAAAGAGACACTGAAAAAGTATCACAAAGAACACCCTGAATGAACAGAGATGTTCATGGCAACAAATTACCAGCGCCACTTTTTCCTCTCCATAGTTCAAGCTCGACGCAATCTCCCCATGTCCTCAAGCCCAGTGTTCGTCAATATATCAATTTCAGTGACAGCGGGGACAATTTGCTATTTTTATTCAGTATAACCAGGGAAGCAACAGCAGCTGAATGACAGAGAATGAGTGACAGGCCAACCAGACCCTGCTGCACTTTACTGAAAGCTCTCGGGGATGAAAGAAACATGTTACTCTGAGGAGACAGGGTGCAAATTAAGGTCACAAATCTGGGCTGCTAATCAGGGCTTTTTCACAGGTGAGAGCAAGAAAAAGAGAGGGGAGGAAAAGAAACAGGAAGAAGGTGAATGAAGGCCTCTTAGTTCTTTTACTTTATTTTGTTATCAGATACTTTGAAGTTTTCATTTGGGTTTTTTTCCCCAACATTTTTGATGCGGCAGAAAGTGACTTCCTACACGATGAGTCACTGCAGTGACAGCCCACTTGATCACGTCCCTATAGAAACCCCAAAACAGCAGACAAGACACACGCACGCACACACACACACACACACTACAGTTTCCCATCAGTGGTTCACATTGGCTTTCTTAAACACGTTTTGCTTCTCTCAAAGCCAGACGAGACATACATAGCGAGACATCTTCAGATGCGTGAAGTCGGTTTCCACACATTTATTTCTTCACACATTAGTTTCCTCAAACAGAGCCACACATGCATCAGTACACACACACACACACACACACACACATATATACATCCCTGACATGCAGGCAGCTGCTGTGCTGGTAGCTTATAATCTTGGCTGTGATAAAGGTGTGACCTTCTTGAATCCCCTCCTCTCCATATTCTTTACAGTACAGTTGTTCAGCGGCCGTGTTTCCCTCGACACAGAGGGCTCAGAGGGTGTAACCCAAGTCCACAGCTCTCCATTGTCCTCCTCCGTTATTTCCTTGGCAGTTGTAATTGAGGGAGAGTGAGGAAGGGAGCGAGTGGGTGATGGAGATGAAGGGAACGATAAACAGAAGGAGAGAAGGGGAGGGACCCGGTGACAGGGAAAAATGGAGAGGATAGTGACTGAAAGTGAGACGTTGTGAAGAAAAAAAAAAAAAAAAGCAGAGAAAAGGGTGGGTGGAGGGATAGAGGCCCGGGAGGATTAGCCTAGCATAGCCTCAGCACCTACCCCCAGCACGCTGCTCCCCATGCAGCTTTTGTTTGGCACAGCCTGCCCTGGATGATCCAGCTAGCTTGCTAGCCTATCGTCCGGCCCCTCCCTACAACAGGCCGTGGCCCAAACATGAATAAACCCAACAGGGGGCCCCGATGTCACGTGGCCACAGTGAAGCAGTGCACCTCGAAAAGCACACTCCAAAACCAAGTGCCCACCCGCCCCCAAACGTCTTTTGTTTGATATTTTATCTTAGGGACTTAACAACAATCAAAAGGCCTAGCAGCCATTGTTGGTGATGAATCCAACAGGCTTTGAAAACGACTTAGAGGAAGAGAATAGAAACACACACAGTTTTGAACCCTTTCAGGGGAAGCACCCCCTACCTCCCAAGGAGTGAAAGGGGGTAGACATCAAACGTACCCCCTGGAGTTGTGTGTCTCAGTTGTTGAAGCTCACTCACAGTCAGGGGTATGTCCGGGGTTGTAAAGGGGGTTAACTGTACTTGGATTTGTTTCATCTTTCCTCTCTGTGCATCTGTCTGTCTTCCTGCCTGTGTGTGTGTGTGTGTGTGTGTGTGTGTGTATTTAAATGTATATACACACGTGCACAGTGAAGGCCAGAAATTAGAGAGCATATTTCACTACATATAAATATATGTGACTAAATTTGTGTACATGATGATGCTTACTTGTGTATAGTGATGAATTCATGGTGGTTAATCTATAACTGCCCACTTCATCTCACTCCGTGTCTGTTTTTGTGCTCGTGCCGTCTTGTTTGCACTCCAGTTCATCGTGGGAGACCATCTTCAGTAAGAGCAGCGAGGTGGTGTCACCCCAGGAGCTGCAGTGCTGCCGCCGGCTGGTCCAGCTGTGTCGAGACTGCCTGTTGGTCGTCTACAAGTTTGTCTCAGAGTCCCGTGGCTCTTTGACCGGACTCAGCCCCGAATGGGACGACACCAGGTGAGAAAGACACCCAACCCTTTGATGTCTTCCCACTGAGCGCTTTATTTTTGAGAGATTCTTATAGCATTCCTGCTGCAACAGATAGTTCATTATACAGTAGGGTGGCTGGATAAGATTCAAGGATACGATGGAAGTCAAGAGTCTGCTGGCAGGTCCCGGCAGAACTCTGTGTCCTTGTGCAAGATATCGAGCTCATGGTCTGGAAAGTGCATTAATCTAATACCTGAGAAACAAATGTAATCTGTTGTTGAAGGAAATCCCAGAGAGTGAGGGCAGCGGATTTTGTGCAGCAAATGTCAGAGTACCACAATATTTTTCACAGTTTATGTTGTCCAACTTTACAGATTAAACTAGTGAATCATATATATGGTCATAACTGTATTAAAAGACAACTTATAGTAGGCTACATATCAGGGGCAGGAAAATAAGCCCACCAGGACACTGAAGCTGCGTGAAGTTTAACTGGAGGCATCCTTGGTTTTCAAAACATTTATTTTGGTGTCTTCCTCCTTCAGGCCCAGTTGGAAACTGGTTAAAGCAGAGTTTGTTAAAACAGTATGAACCACGGAGAAGCTTCATAATAAACTCTGTTAAAACTCACTTTAGAGAAAAGGGACCTAAATTGTGTTGTAAAAAGTGAATAACCACACTTTGACATACAGAGAAGAAAACTTTGATTTGAAAATTTCAACAGCTATCATCATTAAACCTCTCTCAAGGAACATTTCCTCTCTCTTCTCCATGGAGCCTTAGAGCCATCATCTTCATCACACAGCCTCGATAAAACAAACAAACAAACAAAAAAAATCAGCCTCATTCTATTTTTAAGGTTGATCCCCGCAGGAGACAGCAGCTCAGGTTTGGAGTGAGCGAACTTTTAAAAAGCACATATGCTTTGGGCTGGCAGACAGTGAGGGAGGGAGGAGGGTGGCGAGAGAGAGAGAAGGAGTGTGTTAACAGGAAATAATGGCCCACAGATTAGCGCTCAGGTTAGCCCGGGGCCCCCCGAGGCCTGCTTAATTCAATTAGAGCCCAGATGAGCCTGTGCAGCAAATGACCTTACGAGAGAGAGAGAGAGCTCCTTTTTTCCTGGGGCCTCGCTTTACATGATTCATAACTCTTGCGCATATTTTAACAGGCTATCACTTTGTGCCTACAGTATAAAAACCTGCTGTTAAAAAAAAGTGTGTGGGGTTTGTGTATAGTTGTAGAGCTATTTATGTTTTGACTTGTTGCTATTGCATATTTGTTTTGAGGACAGATACAAGAATATAAATTTATCAGTGGACTGTGAGGATTTAAAGATATGACTATAGCTGGATTTAATAACTCTCGCATGCACAAAATGACACACTGGTGTATCCATATTTTTGCAGTAGGTATCCTTGAGAGTCCATTTAAGCATGCATTGGTCTGTCTCTCCTTATTTCTTCTGTGTCTATATATGTCTGTGTAAAAAAGCTTACCATTTGCCGCTGGACCAGCCTCTACCCATGGCACCACTCCTGCTGCTGTTGCTGCCGCTTCTTCCTCCTCTTCCTCCGTCTCTTCGCCCCTCGACGCAGGTCTCTGCTCGGTTTAGTTCCACTAAACCCCCCCCCCATCTTCCAGCACTGTCCCTGTTCCCTGCTTTCCGCTGCTGTCACCACCTCACAGCTGTAACTAAGGCTTGGTCCCACCTGCCCAATGATGGTTGCTTTGGCTGTACAACCAACAGTCTAGCATGGTCTCCTCTCCTGTCTGTTACTAACAGTCAAATAATTGATGTTTGGACTAACACAGCAATGGGATGATTCTTGGCCCAAAATTGTGTAGGAAAGTAAAGGAAGGAAAAAGGAGATGGAAGCATATTAAGACTGTTTGGAGCACTGTTTGTCAACAGCAACCAGCTTGCTACACATCACCAGCCAATCACTCTGCTGCTACATGCTACACTATGCCTTTCAATCAATGCTTTTCTCAAGAGCATCTTACCCTGAGTGCATTTTCAGTATGAGTGGCCTTGGTGGGAACTGAGCGCCTCACCTGCACCGCATCAGTGCCATGATCAACCTAAGCACCGTTCTCTTCTTGTCTCAAGAAGACAGAAAATGGCTCAGCTTTGCATCGTGTGGTTGGCAGTTTCACAACACAAGCGGTTCACATCTCTCCATCAGGCATGCTGGGAACAGTCGCAACCCGCCTCCACTTCAGATAGCTGAGAAGCAATTAGGATTATTTTCTCACTGATGCATAAGCTTTATATGAGAGGGTAAACTGTGTGTGTATGAGAGTGTGTGTGTGTGTGTGCATGTGCATACACATGTCATGCGACTGTTATGCAATGATCATCCGTCCCTCTTCAGTGTCTCACACTCAGCTAACCTCAAACTATTTCTCTTGAGCTGTGTTCGCATCCAACTGACGAGAAAATTTAAAGAATAGGGTCACATTTTTTAAGTCCGTCTTGAAACATTACTCGCATGCCCATATGTACATTCCAACATTTTCTGGTTATCCACACTGGATGAGAGGAGATCCCTTCCTAACACTCCAGTGTAAGAGATGCGGCACAAAACCCACAGTCTTTATTCCCTAAAAAAAAAGAATTCTTAATACTGTCTTCTCATCGTCTGGGGAAACACAAAGAGGGAATTATGTACTAAAAAGACGAGCTTTGGAAGATCCCCACTTGTTTTGTCTCGCTCAGACTGCGGACACCACATAATGCTTTATAATGCATTTTTGCACGGCAAGAGGATATTGAATTTCTTCCCACATCTCTTACATTTAAATAGTAATAAGAGAGTAATAATTACTGCAACCAGTAACCTTCAACACACAAATAAGCATGTAAGCACTGTTGTTAGATATGCTTAAAAAAAATGTGAACCGATCCTTTAATACAAACTTGCAAATAAATAATTTAAAAGAAAATAAATTATTTTATTAGCATCACAGCTTTACTGAACTAAACTGAATGTCAGACAAAAACACCAGAGAAACAGTGGGCCAAGAACTGATTCCTATGAGATGAGTTGTCTTAAAAGTGAAAAATCCTTATGCACCTGCACGTTTCACCATATCCATCCAGCTTTTCCAGTTCGATATGTAATCATACACACAAAATGATTGTCTGGAAGCCCATTTTGGCAGACGTCCACATTCTCCTTCAGCTCTTTCGCACAATGAAATCAAAGATCATATATGCAGGCAAATTTGGCTCCACACTCTCTCTTGTGCATGTACTCAGTCATACACAATGCATACACTCATAGAGCTCTTGGCAGCCTTTGGCACACGTCAAAGTGGGTCTGTTAGCCAAGGTCTTCGGGGTCTCCATTGTTGACCACACCTGCCCGCTCTCGTTCAAGCATCCTTCCTCTGTGGAGTGGCCTGATCGGTGTGTCAGCTGCCTCATGGGTCTTAGAAAAGTCCTTCAGTCTGTGTGGGCAGATGAGAGGAAGTAGCCAAATAGCTCCACTAATGACTTTCTTGTTAAGCCTGAAATTACTGTCACTACCCAAAGACAATTTTCCCATGATGACAAAAGTTTCAGATTCTATTAACTTTCATCTGTCTGAAAAGTGTGGCAGTAATTAGGGTTAATTGGGGTGTTGAGCTGAATGTGGGCTGCAGATAACCTTCAAGCCTCTTTGTACCTCTTGGTTTTGGATTGCGTCAGCTATTGTGGCAGTCTTCCCCTCCATCCTTAGTCATGGCATTTTGTCTCGTCTGGCCTCCTCTTAATTCGCTGTGGCAGTTGCATCTCGATGGAGGATTTAAGAGCAGCGTGGAGGACCTGTCAGTAGCAACAGTGGTAGATTGTAGCTTTGCATGTAAGGAGTGGAGCAGGAGAGTATCTTTCTGTCTCCCCGTCAACTGATGGATTGAAGCAAAGCACAAGTGCATGAACAAGCCTCCCCCTGGCTTTCAAGCATGCACGCTGTTGCCAAGACCTTCTTCATGATCAAAAGGAGGACGAACCTGGAAGATGCCGAATGAGGGTCCAATTAAATATAGCCTGCAGAGACAGCGGACACTTGGACGTGAGAAGCCCCCTCCACCCCACCCCTTGCCACTACCACCACTGCGATTCTTTCTATGAGCAGAATATTCTCAAAGTGAATAGCAGAGGATCTCTGAAGAACACACACTCAGCCCCCAATGAATGTTCAATATTTGATTTTCTTTCCTTTTTTTCTGCCATTTCCATGCCTGGGCTTGGGTTTTTTTTTTTTTTAGTGAAAACCTTATGGAAATGGAGGGAGAAAGGAGAAATCGTACCACAAATCCATGAGCAGAATACCAATGGATGCATGGAGAACGTCATAGGAGAGGGCGATGGAATAAGGAGCCGAACAGGGGAGGAGAAGAGAAACATAAGAAATGAATCCAAGGGTGACACAAAATCATGCTATGAAATCAGTAAATGTCGCTTAAAAGACAGCACTTTGAGCTACCTCACAGAAGCGAATGTGAAAGGCTTAAATCAAAGCAGATCTTGCCCCCCTGTTCTCTGGGGTTCGAGTGCAGGAGTTTAAGAAGAAGAGCCGGACTGAGCCCTCACCAAGCCCGGTCAGAGCTGAAGATGATGTGCTGGAGGGATACCTACGGCCCACTTGAAGCCGTTTCAAGGACACTCTCGTCGGACTAAATGAAGTTAATTTGAATCCCTCGTAACTCTCCTGGGTCTGGGGCTGTGTTGAAGCGGACGCCCTCAGCGACATGCAGCATTTTTTTTCTCCTTTCCGGTCGACTTTAGAAGAAGCCGCTCTGCTAATTTGTCCAAGAGCTATTTCACAAGGAGAGAGAGCTGTCAGAGAAAAAAAAGTATGCTATCTCTGCACCAGCTTAAAAGAAGATATTATTTCCTCACTCTGTAATCCTCAGCCCCACTGGCTCCCTTTTGATTAGATTGTCACATCTTAAACACTTCCACAGGGACTATTTCTTTTGACCATTGTACTCGTTTAACTAAACGAGTATTAGATGTATTTTTTATTAGCTAAAGATCCTTGCTGCAGATGTGGCAAGAAGGTCACATAATGTATTACATCACAATATGATAAGTGTGCCCGCATAAGCCCTTAAATGTAAGTCATTCTTCCAACCGATCAGTCTGGAAGAATTCAAACTCCCCCTGTGTCATGTCCTCTGAACAGAACCCCTGACATTTGCATAACCTTCAGTTAACCTTGTCCAGGATCTGATCATCTCATCTGACATTGCTCTGACAACCATATCTGACTCATTTCCTGTAACTAAGGAAGATGGGAGCAGGGTTCAGCCCCTCCTGACTCTATCTCAACCTGACGCTGGTCTCATTCTCAGGTACTGGAACGCTGTTAGCAGGAGCTGCCTCACTGCTCTGTCTCGGTGGAAGGTGTCATAGAAAAGTCTTAGAAAGGTACTGACGTCTATGCCTCGGAATGATAGGTGAGGATTTTATGTTCATGATACCAAAAATTTAAAGGTCAAAGTTGAAACATTCAGTTGTCCTGAAAGAAACAAAAGGCCTGCTTCTGTCACATAAGGCGTATATAATGTATTACTCTACGAGCAGATACATAAATGCTACATCTAACCTGATTAAACAGGACTATAACTGATGGCACTATGTGTATGGCATTTTAGATTTGGTGTGTTAGACAAAACTGAAGCTGCAACAATTAATCAATCAGTCAATTGACAGAATGTTTTATAACTAAAATGCCAAATATTTGTTGTTTCCACCTTCTCAAATAAGAAGATTTGATGCCTTTCTTCTTCATAAACACAGTAAAATGAATAAATTTGGGTTTTGGACTGTAAACAAACAAAGGTGACATCTTCAAATGTCTTGTTTTGTCTGACCATTTCCTGGCATTTCATACACAAAGTGATTAATTGATCAATTAGAAAAAACTGCATATTAATTGATAATGAAAATAATTGTTAGTTGCAGCCCTACGCAAAATATCCCAGATCATTTGGATCTCACAACTTAAGCCACAGTCTTTTTCCTTTCTTCTTTTCTCGTTTTCAAGGGGAGGGTGATGTCATAATATCTTGAAATCACCAGGCCATTATTAAAGCTGAAATGTGCAAATGGAGATGGCCATAAATGGTAGAGTCAATATATGAAAAGTGGGCAATATGTGGTCTCAGTGCTGAGCGCTAATGCCGCCCTGACCTCTAAATTGTGACCTTTGCATATCTAATCCTCTAATTATGTTCATCCTTTCCCCTAATCCCTCCGTCCCTCGCTCTTGTCCGTCTGTCCAGGTATCTGCTGCCAGTGACCTCCCAGTTCATCATGAAGTGGCCTTCGTCCAGCTTTGGCCGCATCTCCTCGGCCATGCCACGCTCACGCAGCCTTTTCGCCGCCAGGATGGGCCACTTCTGAGGTCACCGTGGCAAGCCTGGCTTCTGACACCTCGCCTTTTGACCTCAACTCCCCCCTCCCCTCCTCTGACTCTCACACAGCCAAACTCCGATCTCAGCAAGTCCGGTATGGATTTGAATTTGGAGGCAGCTCTGGACACCGGATGGAGCCTCAAACCTCGGCCAAATCCCCTCGTGGAAGACCAACAAAGAAAGGCCAGGTGATTCGGGATTACTAAAGGGCCTTGTTTCGATTAGTTCGGACCTGCCTAGACCAGCAGACCACCTGTACCCTCGACCCCGACCTTTAGCCCCAGTAACACCAGACAATGGGTTTACCCCTCTTTTCTCATTGTAATTGCTGTATAATACCTACTCACTGTACAGTTACAAGTCATGGTACTGTAAAAGGAAAGAATAACAAATACTAAACAATGCAAGGATTATTTATTTATGTACTTACTTATTTTGTAAGGTATTCCATGAATGCAGTGAATGCTGACGCAGAATGCAGGTATGGAATGAAGCTATCCTTTGTTTGAAAAAGTGGATGTAAAAAAAACAACAAAAAGCTTATTTTTGCTTTTATTTCTGAATTTAATTTATTTCATAACTTATATCAGAGGCTTTATGTTTATAAATGTTTTAACCGTCACTTTATGTTCTAGTTTTTACAGAAGAGAGGTGGTGCCCAGAGAACTCAAAATGTTTAACTTTTGAATGCTAATGCTTCATGTTTTACCAGTGTGATATTAAGAGCAGCACTATTAAGCAACACAATGTTTAGAATGTCAGTGTAGTAAAGCCAAGCCTCTTTGCCTCGTAGAGAATGAGCCGACGTTGACGCCACAGCGTAAAGAGCCAAACATACGTCTCAGAGAGCACCCAGCTCCTAATATGCACTTTGCAGTTTGTCATGGAAAGAGAAAATGGGTGCACATTAAAAGTAGTGTTTGCATGCTTAGATTTTAGTCCCTCACCCAGAAGTAGTGGTTAGACAAGAGGAGCTGCGTTTGGGAATATACTTGAAGTTTTGTGTTGTCATTAATTCTTGTGTCTTTGTGTCGGCTGCACTCAGAAGAAGACACTCGTAGATTTGTCGTCGTGAGTACGGATGCGTTCGGGATAATGAGGATGTGTTGCATCGCTTAAATGACCCGGCTCATTGGGCCAAATGTACTGCAGTCTGACAGCGGAGGTTCGCCTGGGACGAGCAGCTGCAGCCTTTTCCCCTACTGCACTGTAGGTACAATACAAGTGCCAGGGATATCATGGATGTGCCAATAATAAGCACATCTACTTCATGTGTTCAGTTGGGTTTTATTTAAGGTTAATATGTCATGAAACTACTGTAGGACTTCAGTTAAGTACAGTATTAAATGTTTATAGGGAGAAACGCAGTGTTATATGTTTAGTAGTTTACTTGACTCTGTGTAGAAGCCCATGAGATGATAAAGTGACTAGACTTTTAAAGACGGTAGTCTGTCAGCAAACTGTGCAATACAGTGTGCATTTTATAACATTAATTCTGACTGTGCTAAATCTGCTCAAATTGAACTCTCCCCATACACTGATACACAACGTCAATTCACAATGCCAAATATTTTTATTTTGCCTGATTTTATTTGTGTTATTTAAGAGTAGGAGGTATGAGATTTTTAATTTTACATAGCAATAAAATGTTTAAACCAACACATTCCCTCTTTTTGTCATTTTGTCTTCTTGTTATTTGTCTTCTCCTTTTTTTTTTTTTTTTTTTTTTTTTTTTTACACTGCAGGCTGTTTTCAAATTGACAATTTTATCTATTCATCCTCTGAAAATACCAACCTCAACGCTGAGTGAGAAAATTACTGAGGCAGACAGAAAAAACAAAATGTATGAAAGCGAAGGCAGACATGAACATGAAACTACAGTATATTAGGTCCGTATTTTACTGTGGTTAAATTTAAGAAAAGAAAATGCTGATTTCTTTTTAAAAAGATTTAGGGGTTGGTGGGGGCGTAAAGCCAAACAGCCAACAAGGACAGAGCGGCAGCAAAGGTCTTTGTCTGGAACTGAACCTGGGATGTCGTGGTTATATTATTTTTGCCTTAACCAACTACCAAGACGTTATTAAAATATGAACAGATTTTATTATAAATGCACAATATTGCATTTATGGGTCTGTAATAGGTATTGATGAGGAAAAGTGCAGCAAAGATTGAGAAAAGTTCAGTTATCGCTGCAAAAAGTTTATAATAACCTATAAACTTGAAAAGAAATATTAATGCAGATGGTGACATGACACTTCAGCAAGTATCTCTTTGATGGAGCAACTTCAATGCTTTTTTAAACAATTAATTACCTGAGATAGTATCAGTGGAAGTAGGGTTAGGTGCTGTGAAGCTGTGAAACATAAGAAAAATCAGGCGTAACTAATTATAAACACTGAATTTAAGTGCTGTTGAACTCTAATGGGTTTTAAAACCTCCTGTCCACCTGATAGCCGTTACTCGAGCAGCTCTCGGGGTATGTGGGTCAGCATCTGAGTGATATCGCGTTTCACACCAGAGGCCCCCGTGGACAGGTGACACTCCTGAACTGTCACTCGCCTCAGAAACGAGTGTGTGTACCCAGCAGCCCTTCCTTGTTCCGTCTTGACCTGAAAGCCACCCTGCATGGATATGTGTGTGCGCGTGTGTGTGTGTACAAATCTGCGCTCAAGAAGAACGAAGCGAGTTTTATTTAGACCAGCAACAGCAGCATGGCGTCCAGGTTCTTGCGACCTTTCCACCCCTGCTTCCTCCCTCCATCCCTCTCTCCCTCCCTCTGTCAGCAGAAGAAGTGCGGGACGTGACCTTGAGGCTCTCCGGCCTCCGCCTTGGCTGCAGCAGAGCAGAGGCTGACAGTCTGGCGCTGCGACCCCGGCGTGCTGTCCAAAAATATCTCCCCCAGCAACGGGGCTGCGCCGTTCCGTCCTGACCTTTCCACTCGTCACTCTCCTCGGCCCCATCAATTGCTCCATCCCTTTCTCCCCTACCTGTTCGTGGTCCAGGCAGCTTTGCAGCCAGTGTCCAGCCTTTGTTTTTTTTTTTTGTTTGTTTTTTTAAACCAACACCCAGATGACCCAGTTTCAGGGCCCTGAGCCGACCTCTCCGGCTTGGAGAGTAAAAAAGCGAGTGGGAGCCGTGTGAGAGGTGGATGGTTCAGATGAGATAAGGAAGCAGACACACACACACACACACACACACACTCACACAAACCCAGATGGCCGAGCTTCAAAAAATCTGCTCTTTTTTTTTTTTTTTGCTCTTAATCCACTATTTCAAATAACATGGAGGGAGAAGAGCAGTGTGATTTGTTCTGTAATTATGACTGCCTGACTGAGGTGTCCAGAGGCACAGCTGCCCTCCTTTCCCTTTCTACTAAAGCTTTAAAAGTGGAGCCTGTAGTGGGTTGTGTGCTTTCAAATGACAAAAGTGACCTTTCTTATCAGACAAATACTGCCCGTGTATGAAAAAAGTGTGTGTGTGTGCGGATTATGTATCTCGGCTACCCACTGCGTGTGTAATGCCAGCATGTACTGTACTGTATGTGTGTGTGTGTGTAGCATGTTCACATATGTTCACTGCTGTGTTTTATTAGTTTTTCAGGCCTAACACCTGCCTCTGTGTCCTGACATTTGTACGTATGCGTGTGTGTTTTATGTGTATTCTCAAAGGGACACATTCAATGACACCCGCTGCAATACATTATCTGTGGTGCCTCGTTTACAACATCTTTGCTCTCAGCAGGGGTTCTGCCTGTAACCAACACATAAACCAACAGATAAACACATGCACACTGAGGAGCCTGGATGGTCTTCACTCAGCTTGTCCCATAGCTCGGGTTATTTACTGTACACACACATTCCCCTTCCTCTGCAACACATTCGCTTTTTCTGAGCAAAGTAAACTAACGGTTAAGTAAAATATACTTTGCTAATGAGTCAACATTTCAGGCAGGGTGTAAAATGATTAAAATGTAATTTCTGGTTGTTGTTTGTTTATATATTAATTTGCCCAGTGGCCATATTTGATTTAAATTATACTCATAAGAAAGTAATATAATTAGGGGATTAGTTAATAATTAGTTTTATTAAAACCATAGTTCGCGTTGGCCTGAATTTGGACAAGTGCCAAAATGATTCTGCTAATTCAATAATAGATCATGATAAAATTAATTAAGAGCATATTTAAAAAAAAAAACCTCCAAAAAGTTTATTTGGTCATTTATTAAGCAAAAAGAAAAAAATATCTGGTTTCAGCTTGTTAAATATGGAGTGGAAAATGGACTGTTGGCTAGACCAGTGGTTCCCACACTGGGTGCTGCTGGGTGCACATAGACGGGTGCCATGAAAAAACTAATTGCTATGAAGGGGTGCCGTCGTTTAAAAAAGTTTTGGGAACCATCTGATCGACACCTGAAACAATTGGTCAATGAATCTATGAGTTGACTGACAGAAAATGAATCTGCAACTGTTTTGATCAGTTAAGTGTTTCAGCTGATTTTCAATCAAATGTGGAAAATATTTGCTTGTTTCCATTTTGTCAAATGTGAGGATTGTAAGCTTTGAGTCAACATATATGACAGTAAAGAGACCAAACAAGACACTTGAATATGTCACCTCATGCTGTGGGAAATTATAATGAGCTTTTTTCAATATTATCTGACATTTTACAGACAAAACGATTATTCAAGAAATAATAAAAATAATAATAAAAAAAGCTTTTGGTGCAGCCCAATATTGTGTCTGCAAGATTTGAATAAATAATTCAATTAAAATTGTGGCATCATATTACAACTATGATCTAAACATATAAGACAAAGACATATAAGAGAAAAAGGGCATATTGTTCCTGATGAAACATGTTAGTTGTGATCCACACTTAGATCTCATTGCAACCCTGCTAACAGCATTTGTCTCAGTGACTTAATTTTTAGCTTTGCACGTACACACACACACACACACACAAGCATGCACACAAAATGCTGGATATGGAGCTAATTCAAGGTGATTCGTGTTTATTCATGCAGAGGTCACCCTGTTTTTGTCTTTCTTCAACAAGCACAAAAGGCTACATTAATCAACAAACTAACTAGGAAATGTTGCATCCTGTGTAATGGAAAAAAAAAAATCTTCCATTATTTTGTTTCATGGCCAAACACACATACACATTGTGCATCACTCTCCATACCCTTGGTTTGCCCTGTTTGAATTTTAATGGTAAGCCAGTGTTAGTTTGGTGTGCCTGAGCGTGAGTCCTCCAGTGTTTTCTTCTTTGATCCACCCATCAGCTATCTTGTTTTTTACCTCTATTTATCAGGGGGAAGGGTTGTGCTGAGCATGCAGGCTTTTCCAGCTCTGCTTTGTTTCACATTCACATATTAACACACTTTAACACCTGCGAGCTGTGCAGTGACCGCTGGCTGCTGTTGGCTGCAGAGCAATCACATGACGTCTCACAGTGGGCAGGGAGTTACTCGTTCACCTTCCCTGTCTGATTTTTACACACACATGTACAGATTTAAATTTAAACCAGTGACCTTCTGCCTACCTATAAACCCACTCCACTAACCTTTATGGACCCGTCGGCCACGGCTGGGCATACGTCTACATGGAGTCAGGCTGCACTGCACCACTTCCAAATGTTAACCTTGGTTTCAAACTCAAGGAGTCTACTGTACTTTGTTCCAGCCACAGGGGGTTATAGATGAGCACAGTTCTGCATATGGCCATCATTCACAGCCCCGGGCTCCCCCTGAGTGTGCGTCTTGAGTGTGTGTAACAAATGGAGCCGAGCAGTAAAGGTATTAATGTGAGGGAACGAGCCCTGTGGTGGAAGTACTGCAGGAAGTCACTTTCTCTCCCATCTGGCCTCTAACAAGATGGAGAGGAGCAGGCAGGTGTGAGCGGTGGTCCGCACCTCCGCTGGCTGGATTAGCACTTCTGATGGTAGAGAAGAGAGGAGGACGATCCTCGGCGTACGCTGTCATTCCCCCCCCCGCCCCACTCCCTCGTACTCTCCTCACCTCCTCTGTGATCACTGCTCTCTGTCCCTCACTCTGCAACGAGAGTGAGAGGGGAGACTCAAAATGAGAATAAATGAGGTGTGCGGGAGGCGCTCGGGCAGTGTGCCTGTTTGTGTGCACGTGTGTGTCTGTGCATGCCTGTGTACCTTCCTTCTATCGTGCTCAGATCTCTGCTGCAGTGTGTAGCTGTGGAGCCAAAAGACCGTCCGGGGACTCTTCATCCACTTGCTGCTGAGCGCCCCAGGGGATGGATTGAGCCTTGCAGGCTGGGATATTATCAATACAGCCCCTCCAGGCAGCCTGGGAGACAGGAGACGGAGCCACTGACTCACTCTGCCTATTAGTCGACTGCTGAGCATCGGTGTTAGGGGGAACAGCTGGTTTGACTGGAGTCTGTGCCAACGACTCCTCCATCTTTGCCTCATCCTCGCCTGTTCAAAGTCTCTCTGACTCCTCGTGGATCTGCCTCAGTCTCTCTTTTCACTTTGTTTGTTTCCTTCTTCTTCAACCTCCCAATTTACAGTCTCTCTTCTGGCCTTGCTCTCTCTCTCTCACAGATCTCTTCATAATCTTCACACCGTTATTACGCTCTTTTCTTCTTCATTCCCCTGACTTCGACGGTACCAAGGTGCGCCTACACTCACAGTGTGCTGCCCACTCCTGTAATTACACGTGCCCTGCTCTTTTTAAGAGCTTTGTGTCACGCTTTCTGCCCGGACACACGTTGGTGTCACTCCTCTGTATTGTAAATCTCCATTTCCACTTTGTTTCAGAGTTGTTTGATATTCCATTTGTGTAATGAGGAGGCTGACCTTGTATTTGCATTTCTGAAAATTGCAAATAGTTGAAACTGTTTATGTGTCGAACGCAAGCCAAACAACTGAACATAAGATTTCTGTGGAAAATGGTTGGCTGTGATTTTCTTAGACTCATTGTGAATTCGCTGCACTGCCAAAATCTTCAGCAAAACAGGAAGACTCAGATGTAAATGGATGACCATACATATTTCAGCACACAGTAATATATAAAATATGGGTCCAATGAAGATTTGAGGGTAATGGATGCATCGCTCACTGAGATACTGTCTAATGTTCAACCTTTGGTCATTTTTTTTAGCTTTTCCCCTCGTTGATGCCAACTACATAAATGCCAAATCATTCCCAATCTTCACTTTAACCTTGATGATTCACAGGGACAGATCACTGGCCGATCTGCTCTCAGCTCCTGCACAGAGGAAATTGGAGAAAACCTCGACAAAAACCACAGCTCAGTCTCTGGAGCCAGCAGCCATTTTGAATCCCTCTCAGATGGCTGAAACAGCCATAACCGTGACCTCATCTTTGTTCAAAAACAAGAGGAATTTAAAAATGGTGACCCAGCAAAACTCTTAGAGCTGCATGCTTTTCCCCCTCTGTAATCCCTTCTTCCTTTCTGACTCCACTTCACATGTCTGTCTGTCTTTGTTTCAGCTCCCCAGTTCCATTTGATCCAGAAATCTAACACTGGTACATAAATGTCTGCAGTCACATTCGGTGCCTTATTAGTTTATTAGTTTGTGTAAATGCTAAATATTGTGTGTGAGAGCCTCAAAGCATTTTGCCAACTTAGACTGAATGCAGCACTTTTTGTATTTAAACTGGAGAGGCTAAATAGCATGGCTTGGTGAGATTAGACTTCCAAGATTTAGTGATTCTGTGTGTGTGTGTGTGTGTGTGTATTTATTTTTATATATATATATCTGTGTGTGCTCACTGTGTGTATTGTGTATTTAGGCAAATCAGTGTTTGTGTTTCACTGGCAGTGTGGTAATTTTGCATGAAATCACTTCAGTAAATATAGCTGTTATCTTGCTCCCATTATGTCTCAGAAAGCCAGTCTTTTTGAAGCTGACATTTTAAATATACGTACCCACAGGAAGATGCGCACCACTCAAGGTCCCTCAAACTTCTGTTTCCTTTCAGCAGCGGTAAAAATCGTGTCGCAGCTGCTCAAAATACTTGTGAAGTTAAGGTGGTACATCAAAGTGGCTTACGTAAATGGATGACTAAAAAACAAACTTTCTTTCAAATGTAAGGCTGGCGTTAATTAGCCTAGGTACTCAATGGGAGCAAATTGTTCTAGAGTATCTGCAGCTTTTCAGCAACTGAACAAGCTCAGTTTTCGATAATTAGTGGAGCATTCTCACAGCCTCTGAAACTGGAAATAATTGGCTTCTCAGACTGCTGGTGTGTCTGCAGCTCTCAGTTTGTACAGCTTCATCCTTGAACCCGATGCCTCGCCTGGGCTACGTCACGCTGACGATAATTGACATTATCAACATGAAACAGCGTGCACGTCCAACACCTAAAAAGTTCAATACAATTACATAAGAAGCTGGAGAAATCATCCATATGAAGCCTTCTGAAAATGGCAATCACTGACAGATATCAAATCAAGTTTTGTCTTCCCTGCTTGGTGACTCTCTTTTGGTTTCATACCCAGTGGTTTAAAGTCATAATTTTACTTGAGTATTACCGTTTTATCTTACTTTACTGATACATTTCTGAGGGATTGGACATTTTACTCCACTACGTGTATTTAACAGCTACAGTTATTAGTTACATATAGTTATATATTTTAAATACAAAACATATGATCAGCTTGTAAAATACGTTCCATATGTCTCCATTGTCTCCAAATTTTTCACACTAGAAATGAACCAAAACATGTTTCAATTTGATCCCGACCGAGACCCCCTCTTTCAGCTGGACCAAGGTTCTGCTGTTTAGTCTGGACTGTGTGTCTGGGGGAGGTTTCACAGCTGTCATTTTGGTTCAGACCAAAATCTATTTAATCTAAAAAGTCCAGTTTACCACACACACATTCACAGACACACAAATAAAACTGCTGTTGATAATAACTAGTCCTTAGTTTTGTTTAGTGAAAATCTACTGAAAGTAAATTAAGTCATGAACTGTATTTTCAAATATTTTCATCTCCACATTCAAGAGTGCTCAATGCACCTATCAGTATAATTACAATGGATCTTTTACGCAACATCAACAACCAACAACATTGGAGCATTGTGACTCTGCTAATTACAAACCTAATGGACACAGGCTATATTTTAGCCTTCGAATGAACTGTCACATGCACTGAAAATTATAATTAAGCCGATACATTGGAAACATTCCGGTTTTGGTAAATGCTGAATATTTTACACCAGTAATCTGCTAAGTGAGAAGCAACACATTACCAAGTATTAAAGGATAAGTCAGGTGATATTTTTCTTATTGTCAATAAATACCAAGAAAAGGCCAACTATGAAACAAACTGGATTATAGAACTGGTCTTCTCTCCACTAGTGTACATCTGTGTGAATACATCGGGCAATCACTGGTTATTGGACAGTGGACGGTTAAAAAATGTTAACATACTGCTCAACCGTAACACACACACTTGTTTATTATGCCCAGCTGCCTTAAATACTTGCTAGAGCACCAAATGCATATTAATCCACAGTTGAAAACAGACCCCAAAAAATGCATTACTTATAAAAATGAAAGATTTACAGCTTCAGTATGAACCTGCCTGAGAGAACTGAGAGCTATAAGATTATAGAGAAGAGAGGTTATAGACTCATCTAAGGCACAACTATGGTGATGTTTCAAAAATGACACTCAAAGCACTGTCAGGACTTTCTCTTGACACCCTGCCTTACACTCTTGTTTCAATGAAAAATATAAACACTATATACAAAAAACTGTACTACACAGCCGCCACTGGAGATGAGTAGGTGTTTAAATCTACTCAGTAATTCAGGAAACCACGTGGATACGATACCAGGCTAATGGGTAAGCGTGTCAGAACAACTACAGCCTGGGGCGTCTGGAGTGAGCCTCAGCTGTAGGTGCAGATTTCTTGCTCAAGTCCGTCACTGGAGGATGAATGACCGGATTAATAACCTATTTCTGTTCTCTTTTGTCATCGAGGAATTTATGCACTTGGGCCATAGGCTGTGCAGCTCTAGGAAATGATAGTCCTGGTTTGCAGAGTTTGCAGAGCTGGTGTGGAGCCGCACCAGGGAGACGACAAGTGGGTGCATCGCCGCTGCAGCGCAGAACTTCATATGCAGACGAATGTGACATGGGAAGAAAAAAAAAGACGCCAAGGCGATTTGATTTTAAAAGGAGTGTTCTTTTGCTGTGCGACAATTTCAAAGGGCTCGTGCAGATTTAAAGGTTACACAGATCATCTGAGGTTTCCATGGGCTTCAAACACCCTGGATGGTGGAAGGCAACTGAACTTGGCTCTTCAAATAAATGCAATGATGGATAATTAATCCCAATCCTCTTCTTTCTTTTTCTTATCTGTGTGAATGACCAAAATGCATTCAGCATTTTTACTATTTAAGCAGGAAAAGAAAAGACTAGAGAAAGACACAGAGACATGTAGTTGGCTTTCTCTGACAGACAGACCGAGAGACAGATGGGGAGCAAAAGATTTTTTTGGGGGGGAGTAAACACGCCAATACACAAGTAATAAGCATGACTAGTACTCCGATGACGATGCCAGCACCAGACTCTGAGCATAAAACCCCCTTTGGTGTGTCATGTTTAAAAATCAAGTTGTCAATCAGAGGCCCGTGAATATCTCCATCTTCAGAATCAGAGAGAATCCCTTTAAATCAGGCACCAGAAAACTTTTAACGACCTAGCGGAGCTCCAACAGGCCAAATGTGAGCTGCTGCCAGGGCAATGTCCCACCGCGCTGCATCCTCGAGGTGACAGGATCGTGATTTTCCACCAGCTGGAGGACCACAGCCGCGTGTCATGTTGTGTGTTTGTGTGTGTTGATGTGTGGCATCATGTACCAAGCATGTTGCTGACCTGCCACTGTGTCAGTCAAGCTGGGAAACACGGAGGGAGTGGGAGGAACAGACAGACGAGGACGGTTTGAAAAGCTGTAGTTGAGTCATTAGAGGTCATTGAGAAGGCACAACAGAGTGTTTGTTATAATAATGACAAACTTTGGCCTTGTCAGATTTTAAAACCTCTACAGATTATTGAGTTTAAGCTAATTCTTTGTTCTTTTTGAATCCTTTGTTATTGTTATTAAAGCCAAGAAGTATCATTCCTCACTATAAATTTCTTTCTGATAATATTCTCAATATTTGACAACATAAGAAGACAAGAGTCTCTGGGATCATTTAACAATACTTCAGGGTTTTATTATGAGCATCAGTTTTCCATATTTCATGTTTTTTCCCTTATCAGTCTGATATGGCTGATAGCTCTGAATACTACAATACCCATGAGACTCAGCTACTGTTGCTAGACGAAGCCACCCGGAAGCATGGAGCAATTTCAAAAAATAATTTCATCCAAAACCGTAATTTCACTAATTTACACACAATCTTTAGCTTCTGCTTAGGCATGCAACCGAAATTTAAGCTTGCTGATTGGATGTTTTATACTTAAATGCACCTTGGGAGTTGTATTTAACTTCTCTCCTTATGAAAATGGTGTCTGGCGGGTATATGTTTTTGATTTATTAGACATTAATATACATTGAAATACACAAAACTAGAAAAATCACAGGAAGTGAGGGGTGAGAGATGAGGAATAACGTGCAACAAAGATCCTGAGCCGGACTCAAAACAGGGATGTTGTGGTTCATTGTTGGTGCCTGAACCCCAAGTCTACCAGGGCTCCCCTACTTACTGCCTACATTCAAGCCTCGAAGTGCCAGTCGCTTCACTGTCTATGCAATAAATGAATGAGACTTTCACTTTCAGAGCACTGGACCCTTGAAATAATTTCACCCACTTTGCAAGTCTATGGAGTTTTGTCTGAATCTGAAACCTGTATACTGCATTTATTCCTGCATTAAATTGAATGAAAATCCTCCATTTTGTCTTTTTTAAAGTCGAGGATGTAGATTTTTTTTCAGCGTCTCAGGAGATGGAAGTTAAATCCTTTACTACTCGTCAGACAAAACTTTAAAACACCACACAAACCTCTACGAGCTCCAGCACGGTGGAGGCATGTGACTACTGTCTTGCCTGTGGCTTCATATTAGATGTGAATGTGTCTCAACGTGTGATTGTGTGTGTGCTGAATTTGCATGTACATGAGTGTGTGTGCTTTGTCACTGTATTTCTGTGTGTGAGAACAGTGTGCCCTCTCAGAGCAACTCAAAGTGGATGAGCCCGAGGGGCCCGTAGGGGTTGGTAAAAATAGCCCCGAGGCTGATTAGGAGCGAGGCGGCGGGGGGATTTTAAAAACCTGCTCATTACAGCACCTGTAAGGCCTCTTTAAGTAGCCCTTCTGCAGAGCCCAGCTGCTCACATCTGCCAAGAGCTGTTCGCCATGCCCGTAAACTCCTCTCACGCATCCTCCAGGGGCGGGACATCACAATGCAAGACAACGACAATGGTGGGTAAAAACTATGGCCTCAATACATCCCCCAACAAAAAAAGTAACTTTATCTATGCTAAAGTGGCATGCTGCTTGAATTTTTAATAACATCCTCATTTTGCTATTACCATTCCCCATATGGAACAGGAAAGTTTTCAGTTTAACCTCCAAATTAAAGACTAGCTTGATCAAATTTGATGCTTCTTTCCCACCTCCCATTTCTTGTGTGGAGAGCATAAATGGTGCAAGGCTGAGGGAAGTTTTATGACCAGCTGCATTACCCACACAGCTAAATGAAAAACTGACACAGTCCAGAAAAAAGAAATGACTTACTACTCCTCTAAAACAATAACAAAAACAGCTCAACCATGGTTGATTAAAGTTGTCCTCTATAAAGGGTATATGAACTCCCTGATAGCGGTGCTTGGCGCCGTTATTGAACCAGCAATCTGTGGGGTCTGATGAGGCTACGCCCCTCTGTCAAAGTACTGCTATGAAGTCACAGCCTGCCCTGACCCCGGTTGACTCCCATCAGCCCTCCTGCTGGGACAGTAAAACAAACGAACCCCCCCATAGACAGTCTGTTTAGAAATGCGCTGTACTGAAGCCTGTCTCTGGACGGCTCTTGGAGGCAGAGACAGAGGGAAAAGACAGACACAGTAAGAAAACAGGCGGGCACTGTGATAACTGTGAGTAAATGAAACAGCAGCTTTTATCAGTGATCACAAATGTGATCAAACAATTCCTGTTAAGTTAAAAATGTTTTCAAAGCACCGTGCAAGGATGCCAGACAAGAAAAAAACACAGAGCAGCGTGTTTCCTGTGTTTGAATTAGCCCACTTTGTAGCAACAATTCATCAGTGATTTTGCTTCTGATGTTTGGACGTCGGTTGATGTCAGCTCTGTAAGTGAAATAGTTGGATATTTGGTTCCTGGCATGGGTTTTGGCAAACAGCTGGGTTTGGATCCAGTTCAGGATGTGGTGGACTATTTGACGCCGCTGCCATGTTTTCTGCTGTTTGGCAGTTTTGTCTATTTTAATTTTTCTTTTAATTACTCCAATCCATGCGCTTATCTACATGAGACATACACCCTCTGAAATTAAGGATGAAGTGTTATTTAAGCCTCCAGAACTGTCTTGCTGAAAATAGCACATTGATAAAATTCAACATATATAAAGTATTTAATTACTATCAAACTTCTGACTATTGAATTGGAATCAGAATCAGCTTTATTGGCCAAGTATGTGTACACATACACAGACTTTTTTTCCACTGCACTCAATATACTTTTACACAGTTCCAAGAATAATTTTCAGGAAGACAGAAAAAGACATACAGCCAAAAACAAGGACAAGAAAGTTGAACAAGAATAGGTAAAAATAAACATTGAAAGATAGTGGATATACTACAGAAATAAAATGGATATAAATATATAGAAAAGAAGAGGAGCAGTGGACTGTAATTTTAGACCTGAGAAGTTAGTTTGTTCTGTTGGACAGCATTAGAAAGGCACATGCAGTACCTGTGTGGATACCTCAGATGTGTTTCGGTTTTATGTGACAATTACCCTCCGGTACGTGACTGGTCATACTACACAGTTATATTAACCATATGTGTAGATTTAAACAGCACTGATGATAAGTTCACTTTTAAGAACACATCTTAGAAGGCAGCTCTTTAAAATTTCGACGGCCTTGGAATACTTGTTATACATATATATATTTGTCGTAAGGAATATTTCAAATAAATGTACCAGGTTTTTTTTACAGGGTTCAATCCATGGGCTTTCAATTTGAAATGGATATAGGTTGTGTTGAGTTTGTAGTAAAAGCAGAATGCAGTAACAAAAAATTATCAGAGCAAACAGAAGCAAATCAGAAAACAAGGAGGTTTCGTACTAAAATAGCAAATATACTTCTCAAACTGAGTGAATTCAGAAGAAAGACCTCTCTAACATAAGCCTGCTTCAAATAAAGACCTGGTACCCTCTGTAGTTGAGGTAAATAAAGGCCCTGGCCTGAGGAAATACAGTACAAATACCCGTGTTCATCCAGTGAAGGTCACCTGAACCTGGTCGCCCTCATCCATCTTCCCAGATTTACATTCTCACTTCCACACAAGCATGACTGAAACCTGCCCAGGAAAAATTACAGTCTTCTTCTGTTGACCAGCGACTAACCTGACGCCCCTTCACATTCACATGTACACACATATATAGGGCACATACATATGCACCACCTTGCATACAAATGTCAAACACAATCTTTCCGTCCTTCAATCTACCACCCATCCTTTAATCTTCTGTATCCTTTCCTTCTCCCTCACACACCAGCCACAGCTGTAGGTTTTCACCTAATCCTGCTGTCCTCTCATGTTATAACAGCTCTGAACTCAAGCCCTCAGAGAGAGGGGGCTCGCCCACACCATGTTTTCACAGACTGCAGCATCTGGACCTGTAGACGTCACTCCTACGGCGTCCTGTTAAGGGTCAAGGACACATTGGAGGATCAAAAAAGAGTCGACATATATCACTTGTTAAAGATAATATACAATGAGGGACGTGGATGAGTGAGTGATCACGTAATAAGATGTTGTGAGGAATGGTTCAAGCTCTGCAAGCCATCTTGAAGAAATCACACGCTCGTTACTTTGGTTTTGTGCTTACTTCCAAAAGCCTACATTAAATGTATATAAAAAACGTTTTGAAGAAAATTCTTTGTCTTGCTGACTTCTGTATGAAGTCTCCCCTCAAGTCTTGCCTTTTCTTCCCCAATTTATTTTTCTTTTTCTTTCCTTATTTCATAGCCTCATCCATGTCTCTCTCCCTCCTGGATCATAGACCTCCTGACCTGCTTTGTCCAGAGCACACAAACATATTTTCTGTGATGTCTGCCAGCTGCCTGGCTTAGCTTGGCTCACCCCAGATCAGCTCAGGCTCCAGTTTTTCTGTTGAAACAATCAGATGGTCCCCAGCCTTTTCCAGGCATTTCCTGGGTCACCTGAGCAGCGTGCAGCCCTCTCTCCCCTACATCCTCCCTCTCCCTGCCCCTCGCTGCCTCTTCCTGCCTGGTTTAGAAGGTCCTGAGAGGGGTCAGAGTGGGCTGGTGCTCAAGTGGGAGCCATACTGCGGATATTTATTATTTCATTTAAGTCCTCCCTTTGCTCTGGAGAGTAGAGAAGCCACTGATGTCTAACGGAGGTTGAAGGATAGTTCACAAGGTGACCGTGTGAACTGTTGAACCCCAAAGCAGGGCTGGGGTTGTGTGCGTGTTTGTATTTTGTGTGAGTGTGTGTGTCTGTGAGAGTACATGAAGTGCTTTTAAAAAAGCCCCCTGAAGAGTTTCACAACTATGAGTTTATGTGACATGATAAATTCAGAAGAGAGCACGTGAACGAGCGGCCACACACAAACAGACACACACATGGTCACAGCTGTGCAATTTGGGAGAGGGATGTGTAGTGCCTTTTAAGTAATTGCATCATTTATTTTATGTTGTTTGGCAACAGAAACATGTACTGAAACACCTTTACACCCACTCAGCCCCCCCAAACTCACAATGTTATTAAAGGGGACTTCCACTTCCATAAAACTGGGGTCTCCGTTTTCATAGTTTTGACTGTCATTCCTATCTGTAATTATATATTTGCCCTCGTAAAGTTAATTGGTGAGATCTGGGAACACGGTGACACAGTTAAAAACAAGTTCGACAGGTCAAGAAACATGAGCTCACTAGTAAATAAACACACTTTTGAAAGAGGAAAATTAAGTTAAAGAGTGAATTAATTACTTCAACTGTCTGTGATAAACAACCATCAAAGTTTAGAAAGACTGCTTTGAAGCTCAATGTGTTGATGCAGGGTCTTATGGAAATTCCAACACACACACATTCAAACTTACATTAGATGAAATTTGACAGATACAGTAGTTTGGAAAATATGGACCACTGAATTTGATGAATTTAGTGTTATCAGACCACGAATGACACAGGAATTTGGTAGTTAGCATTCTATTTCCTAACTGTGGAATACAGTCAGTTCAAAGGCCTTTAATAATGTTAACTTATTGGCATAACACTAACTGAAGGGGCGTAATGGGAAGGCCCTCATCCAAACGGCTCCTACAGCTATAACTGACTGGTGGGGAGTCCCAGGTTTTTAACCTCTGTGATCACTGATCGTTATCAAGGTCATTGACACAACTTGGTTCGTTAGTGCTCATTACAGTCAGAGTCACCTGGTTGATCCAACTTCCAGCAAACACCTCCTAACAACATCTGTACATGTTTGCTTTTGTGAAGCCCGGTGAAGTGTTCCAGCATTTCCAGATTAAACTTCGACCTATTGATTTGCCAAAGTTATACATGCATGGTTTTCCTGAGCATTTACATATCACTACAGACTTTTTGTATGCATTCACTTTTGGTTTTATCGTCAAATAAAGTGGTTTCCACAGTCAGCTGGATTGTTTACAGCCTGTCTTCATCTGACTGCTCATATGTTTTTTTTGCTCTCTTGGACTGCAATGCAGTGAGACTGCCATGTTCCCACATCTCAGCAATTACTTTGATGAGTACAATGTTGTCATAACCTCAATGAGCAACAGCCACAGAAATGAAAAATAAGACCAAAGTTATACACCAAAAAGTTGCAGTTTTCTGATCCTTAAATCTAAACTCATATTTAAAACCCTTTAACAAGCAGCAGTCCGTCAGAGAGTCAGTCATTACAAACTCATGCTGTGCAGCTACAAGTCGTTCAAACCCGCAGAACTTTATTTCAAAATCTAGTGGAGTTTGCATAGTTTCAGCTGATATCAAATGTGTCAGGTTGAATTTTCAGTAAATCTAAAATCTAAAAAATGTGCATTTGATGTAATGGTGCAGCCAAAAAATAGAATCCTTTTTCAGGGAAAACTGTATGTTAAGCTGTTTTGAACATGCAGTATGTACAGAAATTTAGGGCCCGTTTTATATATGTGAAAGTGCCTGTATAGAAATAATATATGTTTTGCAAATGTCTGGGTGAAGAAATAGAGTTTTATCTCAAGTACATTTTTCTACACACCCTATTGTGAGTGTGCCAGTGTGTGTGTACATGCAAATTTTCATTATGTGTGCATGTGTGTCTGCAGTGTAAACTGAGGTTTAACCTGTTAGGGGAAGTTTCAGTGCAGTCTGGCCAATATCAGCTTCTCCCCCCAAAGCCAAATGGAGGCTGACTGGGGAGCTGGAGCCCAACAAACCAAAGCAGCCCAGAGTCCTAACATCATTATAGGGCTGAGAGAGGCAATAAAGCCAAGTCTTGGGAGATTACCTCTGCTGCAGCCAGCGTACAAACTCATTGCTTTCTGCTTTGTGCGCGTGATCTTTTTGTCCGGTCTTGTACGACAACATGATAGATGATTTAGTCTTGAGGCTGCGCGTGAACTCATCTTGGTTTTCATCACCTGCAGAACCCTCTGTTTATATGTCACCGCTTATTGTGAGTGTGTGCTACAACCTTGGGACAAAAGAGGGAGTTTTTACAAGAGTGACTACAGGCTTTAATTTCAGATTGTAACATGTCAGCACGGATGTAAGCTGCCTCAGTACCAGGGCGGAACAGATGAAGGTATCGCTTAGCGGAACAAGACAGGGATGGATACCATCTGCAACCAGTTGCTCCTGGGAAGGAATGAGATTAATGATTTTACGAACATGATGAATGGCTGAGATCAGTGATGACAGCCTTTGAGTGACATGTTACAGGTGTGTACCCTCCCAATTCCCAAAACTCTTAAACTCAAACTCCGCCGTCACTCCCCTCATTTCTTCATCTAAGGAAACAAGTGCGACAGCCGCTCCTGTCCACCGCCGTCGCCTTTTCTCGCCAGCCAGCCGCGACGGCATGCCCCGCCTGAGGTTATTAGGCATTGAGTGACCCCTGACCCCTTGTAATAAACACGGTTAGCCAGGTCTATGAAGTCTGGCTGTCAGTAGTCACCAGCTGAATCCCTGGGACTTTGCTGCTTGTTTGCTGCACTCAGTCTTTGCCAAGCAGAGAAACAGTTAAGCTGTCACACATCAGAGAGGACAAGTAGCAGCCTTTTGTGCAACACAGTACCAGTTGGCCTGATTGTTGAGAGGAAAAAGGAAAATCAAAGGGCTGCGAAAAACAGCTGCAGATGGGGTTAGGGTTACAAAATAAAGATGACGAGGACCAGGCCAGACTGTGGTCATTTGTGCGAGACTGACTGTCGAAGTTTTACAGCCATTATAGAGGGGCTGGTATTCAAGTTTTGACAAGACGTCACCTTTCACTAAGTTTTGCCATCGACGTTGCTTCTGATCTGGAGTGGCATCAAAACCGAGGCGACAACTGAGAACACACTGAAGCCTTATTAATGCACCCAGCCATTTCATTTATTGTTGCTGCTCAATGCAAACATTCCTGCTGTTTTGACTTCCTCTTTTGCCACTAAGTGGACCATGTCTTTATGGGCCAGTCTTGAAGATTAATTGGCTTGTGTTTACTTGGTTTATTCATTTATGCAGACATTATTTTTACTTGGGGCTGAAACTAATGATTTTTTGCCCAAGTAATATGCCAATTATTTTCCAGATTGATCACGTGGTCTATAAAATGTCAGAAAATAGTGAAAAATGGTAAATGATTTGAATGATTAATCAATTATCAAAATAGTTGCACATTAAATGTGCAACGAAGTGATTAATTCAGCTCTAGTTTTAAAATTTATTTATATTCATTTCAGGGTTTGCTCTCTTATACAGTGTGCTTTGAAATATATTTCATCGTGTTTTATCTGCAAAATAATTACTTTAACTAAGCAGTGATACAGACTTAAGGTTTATTTGTAAAGCCTTGAAAAGTGCCATTGGAGTGCGCATTATAACTAAAATTACAGGAAACACTAATAAAACTGCAGCACGAATCTGAGTGACTACAATATTTATTTATTAATTAGAAAGCAGGAAATGTATTTGGACATGTCGGTGGCATAAATGTGATGTATGCTGTCACATAGGAGTCAGAAAGAGCTGGAGGTGAAAGAGAGGCAGAGAAAACTCTGGGGTCTGGGCAGATGAAGGGATAAAGTATAAGTGTAAAAGCTGTTCTTCTCTTATGAGTTCTCCTACAATGGTCCTCTACACATGCTGCACTTTTTCCTCTGAGTCAAGGTCAGCAGCAGGGTGCTCACAGTGCTGAATCATGCCACTTTGTAAACGGACCTGACAACCTCTGATATCACATCCTCTTTTTCCTCTTCTATGTAAAGTCCTCACTTTCTCCCTCACTCTCCCTTCGTTCTTCCTTCTGAGGTCCTGCAGTGTGCAGAGGCTGCTCAGTAGCAACTCTGTCTGAGAGTTTCTGTCTAGCAACCAGATATGCAGGATGTTAATACTATTAAACACATACTAATTCCCATAACATCACATTGCAGACACGAAAAGACAAGTTATAAGCACAACCTATGTGCCAAGGGTTTGCAAGAAACATCTGCATCTGAGCAGAAAGCCTGTTCTTCCTTCTTATACTCTCTCTCCTTCTTTTCTTTCCATCTCTCCTTCTGCATTTGTAATGACCAGCAGACAGTGAGTAATATGGCAGGGAATTACACAGAAATGTCCATTTCTCTTACGTGAGAAGATAAACTTGTGGAAAGTAGGACGCCGGTGATCAGAAATGCCCCCACCCGCTCTTGGAAAGAAATAAAAAAGAGGCAGCGGTCACCTTGGATACAGCAAATCTTACCCTCCAATTTTCTTTTGCAATCACACAAACACGTACGCACACACACCTGCAAACACAAACACACTCAAGCACAAAGACTTGCTCTAACTCAAATATACTTTCTTTCTCTCTTCAACACACACACACACACACACAAACACGCACACACAAACACCCACTGGGAGGCTTTACAGAGTGCCCGCCTCAATGTCCAACCTCGCTGTTGCGCAGAGCTCATGAAATCTGGCTGTCATGCGTCCGCTTGACAAGTATCCTTGACAAAGCAAATCCCAATCTATATGCAGTGTGGCAGGCGGGGACCTTGTCAAATGCTAATGCCAGGGACACTTTAGAGGTTGTTGCCCTCTGTGGCTATTTTTATAAACTCTATATCTCCTTGGTATTCCTGTTTGTGGAGCAGTACTGGAGCGAGCCAGCTGGTGGCGGTGTCTGCACTTGCTTCATCAATCACTCCCTTTCGCTTTCTCTCCCTCTGCCCTCTCTTCTTGTTATTCATTAAAGCGCCTCGGAATAATAAGTCCCCAAGAAACTGGGAACATGTGATGAAGTCGTAGTTAATAATGTATACGCCACCCTCCCCTCCCTCCACCCTACTCCCTCCATCTTTTTATCCCCACTTCTCCCTCTGCCTCTCTTCCTTGACTCTCTCCACATTCAGCCCCCTTACACCACACAACTGCGTGCTCCACCACCCTCAATGCGCCCGTGCCCTTGCGGTGAATGGGGGTAAACACGTATTAACATATTTATATCTTAAGCCCCCCATCCGAAAAAATTGTGACAACAACGCCGATGTAAATGGGCTCATTTGAAAGGCTTGGGAACACAACTCCTTTCACACTTCAACGCAGCTCCTTAATTATGCTGTCTTAATGTGTTGGTGAACCCTAATGTGGCCAAAGTCTGCTCCAGGAATGGTCACTTGGATGTTTGGACTGTTGTGGTCATACACTGAAAATTAGCTCACACAGTCTCTCTTGCTCAGTCTCTCATGCTGTGTGTGTGTGTGTGTGTGTGTGTGTGTGTGTGTGGAGGGAGGGAGATTTAGGTGCTGTGATCTATCTGAGAGGCACTGCTGCACTTCTATGATGCTCTCAGTGACGTAGTCAGCGGTGCGTTTACATATCGTGTTGACCGCTGCACATTTTGAGCTTCATGCAGATCACATCTGACTTCAGAGCAAACGCAAAGAGGAGGAAAATGTGTTTCTGCCATCAAGGCGTTTTTATTTTTCTCTTCTCCTCCTTCTCTTTTCTCCATTTTCTGTGTAAGGAATCAAACCTGAATCCTGAAAATATCCAGCAGCATTTGGGCCTCGCGGTTTTTGCGGGGGCAGACCCAGGGATTGTTCCCCTGTGCCTGAGTCACAACTCATACATATTTTGCTGATCTAATGGTGAACGTCACTCATTCTCTCTGTGCTTACAGGCCGCTGCTTTTTCCCCACGAACAGGCCTTAAGGGAGATGCACTTTCAACGGCACAAATGGGAACAATGGGGACGTCATTGTTCTGCATTGGCGGCTCAATTATTGAAGCGCAAGAATCGATAGTGTAGCTCTGGAGTATTTTTATAAGGAGCTGAGTAATGCATACTGCTCATGACACTGTCACAGGAAATGGAGGATAATACTGTGTACACTGTGGAAAAAGCAGGCTCAGGAGAATCCAAATCGATTTAATTCAATTTGGGTCAGCCTGTCTTATTTCAAGGTGGGTTTTTTCACTTATGGGCAAGAAAGGAGAATCTGGACAAAGTCTCTCTTACACTCCCGCCTGCTTCCTCCCTTTTTTCTCCCCTTTCTTCCTTTATTTGTCCTGGGAAGAAATGACTCGGGTTACAGGATTAATTATTTATTTCAAAAATTGACTGTATCCTTCATGCTTCTCTCTCATTCGCTCTCCGTCTTTCTGTCTCTCATAAGCTCCAGATGCAAATGTGACTGTCCCTTCCCTATGAATAGTCGCCAGAGGGTTTCTTCCAGGAGTCAGCCTCAGTTTCTCTACCGCACCAAAATAACCAGGGGAGGGGAGTGTGTGAGAGCAACACTGTGGCAATACAAGCCATTCTCACATTCAGTCAGAATACTCGATCAGCATAGAGATAAGTAACGAGAGGAGCATGAAGGGAGGAAAAAAAAAAAAGTTTCGAGTGATTCGTCAGCATGACCTGGAGCAGGCTCCTGATAGGACGCCTGCCTGTCAGGGCTCCGTCTTGATTGGCTGTTGCAATTTGCCCCAGTTTGGTGGGTTCTTTTCCTCACGGTTGGAGACTTGAGTTTAATGAATCTCACAACTGTCCATGGTGTTGATAATAAGAACTTCACAATTAGCCTTTAAATGATGGTCTTGTGTATTGAAGTGTTATAAATACAGTGCCTCGCAGAGTTATTGGCACCCCGATGAGCTAAAGAGGCTCCAAAAGAGAAGCAAATTTAGAAAATAGAGAATATTGTATTCTTTTGTTCGGCTGTGATTGCTGTGTAAATTTATTTTAATTTATTTGTATTTGCACTGCGAGGACATTTTTTTTTGCTCAGAAAATGTGTCAATTATTGTTTCAGTGTGCAATATTTTGTATCTACAGAGCGCCTCTGTCATTCCTGCACTGCAGTGTTCTCGAATGCATTTCAGTGGGTTTTCAGGTGCACGGAGCAGGTCTGCTGTTAATGTTCATGGCTGAATACATAATGTCAAGGTGTCAGGATTCGGAGAAAGAACGTGAACCACCAGCAGCGACTGTCATTCTGTGACGGAGACAGAAATACAGATGGTTTGTGTTTGTCTGACTGGTTTTCTGTTGATCTTAAAGAGAACCTCATTTTATCTGTGTTTTAACAGTATTATAAACATTATAACAGTTTAAAGGGATTGTGCTCTGATGTGTATCACATTATCACCATGTTTGGTGACGCAGATCAAATCGACTGCTACAAAAGCTCACAAGTAGCAGTAAAAACCAAATGGTAAGACTGAATCTCAATCTTAAATGCATGAACAGAGAGCACAGAGATCTAGTTACGCTTGATAAAGATAGAGCAAAAAAAAAAAAAAAAAAGAAGATGAATTTGATAAAAGAAAGAAAAATAATTCGCCATTTTTTTCAATTATTATGGCCATATTTTTCTTAATGTTTTTCTGAATACTTCTTATCACAAATAAGGACTAAAATAAAGCATACTATGCCCAATTTCCTGACTGTTGTGACACTAAGAGAAAAAAAAGATTCATCTTTTTTTCTCCCTTCATTACCAAAAGGTGCCAATTCTTGAAAACACCAAATATTTATTATACACTGTTAATTGGAAATTTATTAATAACAAATTGTAAATATTAACAAATATTCTAAATGCTTCTAGGTTTTGTGATTTTTTTTGTATTACATGAAAAAATTTTTTTGCTTGAAACCACTGTCTAAATCTAAACAATGCTCATGTTTGTTATTACTCTTTTTTTTTAACATTAACTTATACTTGCATTTACTGACAATCCAAACGGTTGTGTGTTCTGTGTGAATGAAATACAGAAGGGCACCACTTCTACTGCCTTTCACCATGAATATTCATGATAATTAAACTTCTAATCTTTGAAGAGACTTGAAAAATTTAATTCAACAGCACTCAAGTGAGAATTTAAAAGGAGATTCATTTGGTTCTTTGCCTGAAGGTTGGAGGAACGGTGATGCAGACTGTTTGATTTATAAAAAAAAAAACTCTTGTGGAAGATCTGAGTGAATGTGACACAAATTCTCTCAATACGTACTCACTCTTTCTGATCCCTTTCACTTTCATTTCAGTGGCACAACACAAGCAAACACACACAAATATCACGCAGGTAGTCACAGATGCACACACAGCCCCTGCCTCTCTGTCCTCATTAGGGAGGCTGTATTGTTTCACAGCTGATTGTGAGGACTGCACAAAGTGATCCTGATGAAGTCTTCATTTTCCATCCCAGCTAACTAATCAATTTCATATCCCCCCCCCCATCCCCGCCTCTTTCTCTCTGTCTCTCTTCCTAAAAGCCTGACACAGAGCCAGGAGTGAGACAAACACCCATGGAAATCATTTCAATAAAGACTGCCATCATATATCCGTGGTGCTAACACTGTGATAGCAGGATTCATAGCAATTCAATTACCTAAAAAGGAACAGCATGATGGAAACGTCTCTGCTTCATAATATTCGCTTTACTCACCAAGCTTTGCGTTGAGAAACCAAAGACAAATGTGTGAGAAAACCCTGATTTTCAAGCGAAACACAAGTTATTTATGAAAATATTCATGTGGTTCTAGTTTTCGGGATCTTGCAGGCATGTGATTGCATGGGTTTATTCATACATTCAAATCTGTTTTAGAGTGCAAGAAAAAAATGAGGTAGGGTCACTTCTTGGGAATACAATTGAATGAATGAGGATGAAAACTGTGGAAAAAAAAAAATACAAAAAAACACCCAAATGCACACAAAGCCATTTTGCTCGTGTAACCAGAGCGCAGCCATGCACAGCCTAAACATTGACTATACAGCACAATCTAAATAAATGGCTGCCCCTTGTTACTTAATGTATTCATTCAAAGCAACCTGAATTGCATTCCCTGTGAATGATATCACTGTTGAAAATGCATGAACACTCGTTCACAGGCCCAACCTTTCAGAGTCTGCAGTGGCTCTTCCCTGAAGAGACTGTACTCTTGAATTGTTTAAGTCTCTCTCTCCCTGTCGACTATTCCCACAACATGACACAGGCATGAGACCCGTGTCGCCGAGGAGTCAAGCCGCCTGAGTCCTGAGACAATGGCCTCTAATCCAGTGGTGTATTCAAAGCAAGATGAGGGGGCAATGGAGTGCACACAAGTGCAGATTTTAGTGAAGCAGCTAAGCTATGGTAAAATATTTGGACCCAGCAAGGCACGGATTTAGCTTCTGAAACAGCACGCTCCACTCCACTAGACGCCATTTTTAGGATGTGTGAATATAAGAATAAAACTGACTTCTGTCAAATTGGGTTTGCACTCATTTCAAATATTTTGCCTGTTAGGGAGAATGTAAGGCACACCAAGCACAGGACCTCCTGATTTTATTAATATATAAAAATGTATATAGTTAATGAATAAAACAAAATAATACTCACACTGTGATTGCAACAATGCTGAAAATGAATGATACTGTAATATTTGTATTATTTCAAATACTGTATGCAGTACATGTAAAAAAAAAATATTGTACACGGGAATGAATTTTTGATAGAATTTTTTTTACTACTCCTACGGTTGCTATTTTAAAATACTGTAGCCTGTGAGCCACAGCATAATAATAAAATAATAATAATATTAATAATATCAACAATAATAATAATAATATTTGTTTCTGTAATATCTTGCTTGTTTTCTCTTCATTCCACAGGGAAACTAAACTAAATGGATATCTAAATCCATTTTGCCCACAGAGGCTGCTGCGTGCTCGCTGCCTGCCATTTGCAGGCCTCTGAAGCTCCATTAGTTGGCTTGGTGAGCTCCAGCTATGGTGCCTCCCAGGACAACAAATAACAGCTCAGCTGAAGGCTCTTTGAGAATGACCGATTGTACATTTGTGGGAGAAAGCCCACCGCCAAAAAAGAATTCCATTGTGATTGTTCACATTCATCGAAACTGAGGCTTATTCTTTCCCCTTTTTGACTTCCGAGCCATATTTGCAAGTGATGAAAATGAGATTGTGAACTCCAAAGGATATTTCTGTTGAGGGGTGGGCGATATTTATCTCTTTGGGTTTGTTTACCTTTTTCACCGGCAGGAATATTAACAGGATTCCAACATTTAGTGCTGCAGTAATCCCAGTGATTAAGACCTGCTGACAGTTGAAGGTAAAGTTTATTGTTACTCTGGGACCCAGGGTGCGCTGCCATATTAAAAACTGGCTCTGCATGCAGAGCTGGCCATGAAAGCAGACACAAGAGACGAGGCGAGATCAAAGGGCTGCCCAGTGAGGATCTCACCACTACAGTGGTACTGTTCAGCTGGGGAATGTGTTTTTACGTGTGTGTGTGTGTGTGAGCGCACTGTGTGAGCAGATCCGTACTGTAATACAGACTCACTTGGAAAGAAAATAGCACTGTGTGAGCATACACAGTAATGTAGAGGGAAATGAAGACGTAGATAAAATATGACTTTCAGTTGGCCATATTAAGATATCAAAACCAAGAATATATAAATACTTAAAACAAAAAGAAACCCTAAAAAAAGATCTTAATTGTCGTGACCTTCAGGATCTTCTTGTTCTTTATGTTAATTTTCTTCTGTTTAACTTTGAATATATGTCACATGAAATTGGTGGGTAGAGTATATTCTGATAATTAATTAAGAGGTAAACTTGGGTTAGTTCTAATTCCTATATATTCCTCTTCATTTTGTAGAAAAACAAAAACAGTGCTGGGAACAGTTGGGATCTGACCTTCACATCGGACATTAAAAAAATCACAAAGAAACAAAATAGAACAAAACAAAACAAGAAAAGAAAAAAGAAATGACTGGTTCGAGGGCACAAAAACAGGACCCACACTGTCATACAGTACATTACAATTGCAACATTTTAAGAAAGCACAGCATCCATTTTTTTGGCTCTCCCACCCAATGTCCAATCAGATGCTCAGGTTGGAAGATGAAAATGCCACTTTTCCTGCAGGCAGCCCCAGGCATGTCATTAGGAGAGGAATTTGATGCCCTGTACAAGCGCTTGGAACTATCAAGTGCAGTAAAAGTGAAAACTCATCAGTTTTTCTCCAAATTTCACCATGTCCTTGACTCAAGTGCTCGTGAGAGAGACACAGAGGGCCTATAGGATTAGGCCTTTAGGTGTCACTGTACTTTCAAGAATCTGTCCTGCCCCCTCACACAAACACATGCACTCACACACACTGTAACAAAATGGTGTCACGTCGGGGCATCTATTGTTCAAGAACGCTGGCTTTGGCTTTCAGTCTGTCGTGGCAACACAGAGAGGGCCCTGTGCTCCACTGAGCTCCCCTCTCTAGAGACGGGTGATTAATGGCCGAAGCAACAACTTTGGAGTTGTTCACAAAATCAAATTTCTCACCGAGACGTCAATCCGGACCCCAACTTTGACTGCCATCGAGTTTTGCTGAACCCAGTTTTTTTTTTTTTTTTGCCCAAAACTTCAGCTTTTATTTTTCAGCAAATGTTCCGCATTCCCACAACCACAAGAAAGAACTGCAAGAGTGCCGGACAAGTGGGTTTATAAGGTGTAATTGCGACAAATTATACTAGCGTTTACTTGTAATATAGCTTGTAATTCCATTCTCGCAGAGTAAAGTGCCTTTTTGAAAAAGCTGGGGAAAGTAGGAAAAAAACAAGAGATGAAAAGAGGCTTTTTAAAGTCTCAACATTACACATTCAACACTGCAAGAACAAAGCAGTGCCATAAATACATCCATATGCTCTCTGTTTGTGGCTACGCATATTTCTATTCAAGGAAAAACATGCGGTTTTATGCTGAAAGACTTACTATTCAGAAAATAACCTTTGTAGATGAGAAGATTTGAAACAGTTTTTCCTTCCCTTCCTCCCTCCTCCTTTTTTTCTGTGCTTCCTCTCTCTCTTTCTCTCTCTCGCTCTCTCTCAGCATGATTTTACTGCTGTATCACCCCAGATAGAGATCTGCCGTCTATGCTGCGTTCAAGACTAATCAGCCCTAGCATTGTTGTGTTGTTAATATTCAGACAACCCTCTGCCAAAAAAAAAAAAAAAAAAAAAAAAAGACAGCCATAATCACAGGGCCTGAGCAATAGCAACGACAAACACGGCACCAATGACTACAAATACCAACCGTAAACACATGCCAATAAACACAACACAGACTGTTTTGAGTCAGTGATCGGAGGGGGGGGGGGCAGACCTAGTTAAACGAGGTCTCTCAAAAACAAATTTTGAGCTGCTCACATCGAGGAAATGTCACCTCGAGCGGGTGCTGTTGTTGTCATAGTGTCCTTCTCACCTCGTTAGGATTTGTACGGGCCACTCTTTGTGTTGCTGAGAGCAGCCTGCGAAAGCTGCAAATGGAGCTAAAGCACCCGTCGGGGTCTCACCGGGGAGCATTAAAAATATAACGAGGGGTTACCAGTTCTGGGCAGGATGCATGTGCTCTGTCTGACATGCTTGATAAACAAGCAAATCTCACATACATACTGTACTGCATGCAGCTGCCTATTTCCGAACGGTTAATTACATGAAGGACAATTTTGGTGTTTCTCTCCCTTTGACTTTTTATCCTCGCAACCTGCTTTCCTTCACCGCTGCAATGTTTTCTTTATCACAGAAAAAAGCGAAAAAGCCAGTGTTGTTTTGGGACAAACGGCTCTGCCTGCTGAGCTGAAACGAACACTTCTGACAAGATTTGGGTAAAGTGAGGACATTTTTCTGCTTGGGATTTTGCTACAAGCCCTCAAAAACATTCAGCGAAGATGGTAAGGCAGCAAGCAGAAACAGCGGTTTTCTCCCTTTGCCTCCTCTCTCTTCCTCCCTCCTGTTCCCCAAATGTGTGTTTTTTTTCCTCTTTCTACTTTATGCGTCTGTTGGAAATTAGCTGGAAGACAAAGAAGCCATGTGTTGTGACATGGCATGCTTACTGTACCGGTGTGGTTGGGATTTCCGGTGCATGACCTTCCAGGCATGGCTGCACAGGTAATTAAAACTCATTTGGATTCTTTCTACATCTCTGCTGACAGGGCTGTTTAGGGCAAGACTTTAGGAGACAAAGGTAGCTTGGCACATTTTTATGGGTTACAGGGCCGATGTGACTCCGACTGAGCATGTGTGGGAGAGAAAGAGGAAAGAAGTGAGAAAGAATATGAGATGTTGAATGAGGTGGATGTGTGTGTGTGTGTGTGGGTGTTTGAATAGAGTAGTCAGGAGGGTTTAGGGGGCAGTGTGTTTAAGCAGAGATAGGCAGCAGCCTGTACAGGAGGCTTTGTGACCTACATTGAGGTGGGAAAGGGTGATAAACAGAGAAAAGAAGTAAGAGACGGGGCAAGCAGAGGAGAGAGCGGAAGGGGAAGGGAATGAAAAACAGAGAAAGGAGTAAATGATAAAGACATGAGAGATAGAGGTGAAGGAAGAATGAAAGATGGAGGGAGGGAGGGGGAGAGGAGAAATCCTAAAGAAAGCAAAAGGAAGCAGGCGAAAAAGTGTTGGGTTTCAAATCCAGCGCTCCTGACAGTGGCATGCCAGATGACCTTGGGCATGTCACGCTGCCATCTGTTCCCTCTGTCTGGCCTGTCAACATACCTCTAACTCCAGTTAAAACATGACATTCCAGCTTCCTTACACACCGAGGGGCAGCCATCGTCACCCCGAGCGAGCGAGATAGAGAGACACAGACAGAAAGAGAGCGAGGAGGCGGGAGTGACGGGAGAATCCAGAGAGGAATCGTGAGACGGGAGGACGGGAGGGGAGAGATACAGCGGCGGGCAAGAAAGGGAGTGACCTTTTCTCCAACAGCCTATCTTTATGAGCTGATATTGTTATCAATGTATTACTCCCTGGATGGCCACTAGAGCTACAATAACGCCATTGAACAGACAGTCCATCATCATAGGACAAAGAGGGGCGCTAACACTGACATCCTATGGGGCATTGGGTTGCAACTGATTGCACTCATAAATGAGCATGGCTCTCGTAAAATCATGTGGTAACTGCTTAGCGGTGCACAGGGTGATGGCTTTTGTTATCAACAGCTCGAGTACCATGCCAGCTGCCTGTTTGCTGTAGCGTCCGGGTGGCCGGGTCGCGCTTTTAGATGTGAAGTTAATCATGCATCTTTTGTAATGTGTTATTGCAACACAGATGATGGGAGGAAGTGGGGAAACAACTTACATTATTTTTTCCAATTTTTGTTTGCATTTATTCCATTGCTTTATTTGATTTTGGAATTTTCTAGAAGCGGCAGCTATTTTTCAAATTGTATTTCTTTTAGTTTCCTCTTTAGGATTAGCATTTTTTTAAAAGAGTGGGCAGTGCCGTGTGCTCATTTTTTATTAAGATTTATTCTGGCAGCTGGAAAGGACAGAGCTCTGATGGGTTTCGATCTTAGCAGGACAGCAGGCTCTTAAGGCGGCGGACCACGTAACTGTCCCACGACACATGTTTATCGTTTTTTATATGTGCCAATAAATACTCCTTAATTGTTAATGACATGGGCTGGGTGTGTGCATGGTAAACCCTGAAGGTTGCTGCCAGAACATGAAACGCTGTGTAGCAAATTTAGAAATAAACAAAAAATATGAAGGAATATCAAGGGAGGTTTCAGGACTCTTGATGTTTCTCTCCTGCCCTTGGATAACTCCTCTTGCATAAAAATGAGCATTCACTACTATCCTGCATAGCTCAACGGCGGTTTATGTTCCCAAATATTGATTGAGCCATCTTGGGCTGAAGAAGTATGGCATATGTGAATTGAGTTGCATTCCTTTCTGAGATATTAAAAACCTACACCAATAGGTTTTTCAGTCCATAATACTCACCAATTACTAATCCGTTTTGATGAACCAATATTGGCGGTCTTCCCATGCCCTTAAGCAAACTTTTCAGGGCTGTTGAGTGACAGAGTCATACTTACCAAGAGATGGAGGGATTTAGATTTTGATGATGGCTAATCATCACCGTGATCTACAGAAATGTGAAATACATTTTGAATTTGCCAAGAGACTGAGAGGGAATCAGGGATCAAGCTACTTATTGTATTGATGGTATTAGTTGTGAGTCTGTTAGATTAAGTCCCTCCACATCGCCTATGGCTGGGTTTGGTTGAGCAACCCATTGACTTTACACAGGAGGAGGGGGGGGTATTCAAAGCAACCCACTAAATGACCACGCTGCAATGAATATGGAATATGTTTGGACTGCTACCTTAGTTTGGGGATTCAAAAGCCGACCGGAGAAAGAAGACAGACAGAAAACTGCTAATTGGGTCAAGGAAAAACCTTCCTGGAAAAAAAAAAAAAAAATCAGCAAAATAATCCCTTCTACCACAAGCTACTTAAATCATTATTGAGCTCTTTTCGGGGGCAACGTTTTACTTCCACCCTTAATGTATTCACTTTCAGCTCCTGAGCAAAGCATCCCTGTTCACTTACTGCTGCCAAACGAGGTGACGTGCTGACGTTAAAGAACAACTTAATGGAAAGCATCATGGGACTGTGCCAATAACCAGAAAGATAATGACACCTGTGAGGAAAGTCCTTACAAATTATGAATGGAATAATTACATTTTAAGTTTCAGCCTGAAAAAAATACAGTCTCTATAGCTTTCACATTTCCCCTCACATAACCTCATCCGCACTGCCAAACAAAAGCATACTTTCCTCGCAGTCCTGACACTATGGGGATTAGGGGAGGTAATTCTACAAAGACCGTGCCTTGCGCTCTCCTCCTCATCCTTCACTGACTGATATGTAAGGGAAGTGGGACCCTGACCCACTCCTGACTTGGGGAAATTGCTGTGACCTCTCTGCGCTTTTGGGAGGAAGCCAGACCTGGCACATACGCACCAGGGTGCTGTGGTAGACTCTTCTGACCCCAAGGACCTTTAGCTGGCCTACCCCCTTCAGCCATTTATTCTCACACACACACATGTAGCTCCTGCTGGATGGATTAGGTTACCCCTTAGAAGCGATGGCTGCCTCTGTTTTGCATCCTCTCCCCATTTTCATCCTGGGAGCCGAGGAATGCCCCAGTCATTAACACCAGCAGGCCAGCCTGGACTGGCAGCTAAAAGGTCTGCATTCATGAGAGCCATCCTGGAAACCAGATGTGCTTGTGCTGTGAGAATATGTGTGTATATTTGTGTACATGTGTACATGTGGTGGCTGGAGTGTTTAGGAGCAGCAGAGCAGGCCATGTGTGTGCCTGAGCCCCCAGGGCCTGAGTGGTGCACAGGTCACCGAAGAAAAAGTGGAGCTGGGGTGGGAGGATCACACACACACACACACACGCACGCACGCACGCACGCACGCACGCACGCACGCACGCACACACACTCCTACACGCTCTTGGGAAAACAGCTACATATGTGCATTTGGCATTTCATCTGACTAATATGAACCTCCCAAAAAGGGTTACAGACTGCATGACCTTGCTTTGTATATTTTTTCTAGTATTTGCTTTTGATTTTGCAAATGCATATTAGAAAACACTCACCACTTTCCCAAGAGGTATCTAGACTTGCAGATATTTTAAGTTTCATTTTCTAAAGTTTTGAGATGTCACCCACTGAGAAACCCACGAGAAAATATTTTTTAATGAAAACTGTTGACAGCAGGGTCTGTGGATTATATGAAGCAACAAGGACATTGTTTCTGGAAAGACACAAGTACGTGAGATTTCCAAATATAATATTTCAACGGGGTGTTGGCAGAAGAAGAAAATATCTCAAAACCTCAGCAAATTAAACCAAGATTGTCTGAATGGCTTTACGATGGTGGGAACTTATCCTTCCTGTGATTTTGGTGAACTAGCCCTTTTTTACTAGTTGCAACTCAGCAAGCAGACATGCCTATAATTTGACTGGGTGTGAATTTAACACTGGCAGTCTTTGGTCTACCCATCAGACTTTTTCAGTTGCCCCCCCCCATCAAGAGTCTGTAATATTTATAATTTTCAACCAATATGATTTCCCTAAATTTAGTCTGTGGGAGTCCACAAGGTAATCTTCACGAGCTAAATATCATACCTGGGAAATACAGCTGAACGGAAGTTATTAAACACACCATAGGACGTCGTGAAATACTGTCTACAGTTCTAATTAGGGAGTTTTAATTCTTGTCTTTAATTCACTTTTCCCACACAAATCCAAGACTGAAGATACCGAACACTGCCAACTAATCTTTGCCACCCACAGAAAAACAACACCACTGCCAGAACTAAAACAAAATGAAAATACATTGAATACGTTTCAGAGTCAATTATTTTCTTCCAGTGAGAGCCCTGCTAACACTGGGCAGAACTGTACCATTTTGAAGTGGCAATCCATTTTGGCTAAGTGATGTCATGCAGCCTGTCACGTTAGTCTGTGTGAAGCAGTGGGCCTATTCCTCATCTCAGCGGCCGCTCGCTCATAGTGGGGACAAACGACATTTCCTTCTCATTTGGAAGGAAGTAACGGGGCCAGAAACTGCGCTGGCAGCCAAACAGAAACTGTGCCCAGAGCTACACTCAACCAAGGACGCCAACCACTCTTTGTTTATTTTTTTTTTTTTTTTTTTTTTTTTAGTAACACTAAAAGAGCTGTATAGATGTGCTCTGATATCACTGGGATTATTTCACTTTTTCAGCTGTTCTTAGAATTTTCAAGCTGGCCACGTAGGCAGTCATTTGCACTGGACACCACAAAAACAGTAGCAGTGATTTTGGTTGGGGAATAGCAAGCCCCTTAGTCCATTTAGGTTGGTACAGTCACATATTATATATTCCCTCTATTCCAATTTTCATGACCTGCACACTGAAATCCTTACACTAGAGACAGCTTCATTATTAGTGTGCCTTGCACAGAGCTCAATGGCAGGATATTGCATAGAGAAGCATATAACAGCCGAGCAATTTGAGTTGGGCAGCTGGGCATGCAGGTATTGTAATTTTAATTCCCTTCTCAATTCCCACGTCCCCGTACAGTGGGCCGTTGTTCTTCTCAAATGAGTTTGAGGTAGCATTTCTCTGAAAATGCTCTGTATAACTGTAAGGGATACAGAGAAGCGGGTGATTTCACATAGCATTTTGCTCAAATTATAAACCACTTGTGGCATTCCACATTTCCACTCTACACATTTTCTTGCATAGCTTCTAGGAAACTGTCAAACCTATCACAAATGGACTGTGAGAATAGAAGAAATAACAAATACCTGCAGAGCGTTTTTCTGCTGTGCCAAAGTATACTACTGTAAAAATAATTACCAGGCAACCAAGCCATCGTTGCACAGTAAAATTTACAACAATACACACACTATATATTCTAAGAAGTCTGGGCAAGAGCTACCAAAAACTGTGAGCTTTTTTTTTTTTTTTTTATCTTGAGTATAATTCAAATACATGATAGCTTCTACTTCCATCACTACATTTGTGGAGTAAAATGCCTCCCTGTTATCCACCATCTAAATGGCCATTAGCTGGAGTAACCCAATTAGCGGAGCAAGATCTAACACAGCCTTCCTGTCCTCCCATCACAGGAAACAGTAGAGGTTTGCTGCATTCTGATCAAATGTATGGTGATTAATGACTGCGCTCTCACTGTGTTGACAGGCTGTAACAGCTCCAAAAATTCAGCCCCACATTGGCGCTACACATATTTGTCTGTATAACTGACACTTGAATGAATAAATTGGGCAATAGCTCCATCACCAACCTGACTACCTACACCCAAATTTTTTCACAAATGAACAATAGGAGTGAGATGCTGTCAGGCCCATGTTCCCTCGTTGACACGCCACATCTGTGCATCGGGAATAACGACCAGGCTAAAAATATTAGAAACTCGGCGGCAAATTGCTTAAAGGTCGTTTTAATTATACGGATGGGCTGTCGAGCAGTCACGCTTGACAGGAAATAGAAACAAATTATGTAATGGCTGAATGAGGAAGTGCCGTCCACCTGATAGCATGGTGGGCACCACCGCAGGAAGCTCCTGGGCAAGATGGTGAAGTATGGGAATCTATGAGAAATAATTCTCTCCAAAATTTCTGACCTACATCCACATGGAAGTTTTTCCTCACACTTCTCACACTCACACAAAAGAAAAGGCCAAAAGTTCTGACAGAGTTGTTCAAATCTCAGGCAAGTGGGTGAAATGGATTAAATGCACAGCAGGAGAGCATGTCTGTGTATGTGGGTCATTTTCGTGGCCTCAAACATGTTTTATTTACAGTTCTCTCTACTCACAACATTTGTGCGCTGTATCCAAAATGCTGTGTGAGACCTTTTCTTTCCCCACGAGTGACGATACATGAGCTTATGAGCATGAGCTTAAAAGCTTAAATACATTAGAGAAAAACAGTGGTCGTGTCGTGCATTTCTAAAGAAAGGAGGTTGAATTGCATGAAAATGCATTACAATAAATCCCAATAAAAAAAGTAAATCATAACCACTATGGTACAGATAGCAGGGAAAAAAATCCTGGCTGAAATAAAAGTAGAATAGAAAAGACAAGAGCAACACAGCAAGACTGAGAGAAACAGATTAATAGAAAAAAAGAGGAGGAGAGAGAGAGAGAGAGAGAGAGAGAGAGAGAGAGAGAGAGAGAGAAAGCTCTCTCTGCCTGTGAGGTGTATTTAAATTATCCCCATTTGAAAAAAAGAAAAGTTCGAGGCACTTATCAAGCCATAAATCTCCAGCCCAGGAATTAAAAAAAGTAAAAAAGAAATAACAAACACCAAACGTCATGCTGCTTTGAATGTCTGCCGTCTTTCCCCCACACCGCAGGAGTTCAAAAGAATAATAACTTTGCCCTCACTCATCACCGCCCAGAGAAGCGTTAGGGCAGCTCGTAATATTGTTTTTTTTTCCTTCTTCTTTTTTTTTTTTTAATTAGTAACTCTAATCTAATCATTAAGGGCAGCAAAAATCAGCATCGCTATAGTACAACTGTGAACCAGGCTAGTAATTGAAGTGATGACGGCGGCGTAGTTAGAACACTCACATCTGTCTGATGACACTTTGTGCCATCGCTACCAGATTACGTGCTGTGACCAGAAGGCAAAAGGGACGTTAATTGAGAAACATTGCGTGGGAGGGAAAATAAAAGTGTGACAAAGACAGAGTGAAAGAAACTATTCAGGATCAATATGTTGTGTTCTACATGTGTGTTTGAATTTTGCTGCGGGGGCAAAAAACCCTGAAAACACAGGCTAATGTTCAGGGTGAAAGGTTAAATCCTCTGCCCTCAGCGAGCTCCAACAAGTCCTGCATCCTGACGAGCACTAGGTAAAGAAACACCAGCCGGGAGAAAAAAGGAGGTTGAGTCCAGCGACAGAGGGTTAAGAGACAGTGAGAGTGATAGCCAGAAGGGAGGAGGATGGATGGATAGAGGTAAAGCGGTGAAGTGGTACTGTAAGGCCGCTGATGGAGAACAGATGGAAGGAGCAGGGGGTTGTGATTAGTGCTACATGGGGACCGGGCCTCTGCAGTGCTTAGTGTCTAGTGGTGGTTGGCCCCGAGGCGGCGTCCTCAGCACTCATTCCCCTACCATGGTACTACCGTCACTGGCCAGAGAATCCCAGCATGCCTGCCTGTTCTTCCATCCACTCAGCGCGGCGAAACACCGAGACCATTTCTCAACATTCTCGTTCTGGCATAAACAAGACGCCCTGGCATGGAAGTGTCCCTGAAGGAATTACATGGTTGATCTTAACGTTTATATCTCCTCCATGCTGGATGAGTCTGAAATTTACTCGGAGATTGTGTTTATTATGATGCAGCGCGTTCGTCACTTTATTACCACAGATTTTGCCTTTGTTATGCATTTTTACTCTTTTATTTGTTTTATTATTGTCATGATTTTTTTTTTCTTTGCACACCCGATCGAGCGCTGACCCCCCTGGCAGCTTCAATTCAACCATCACTCAGCACAGCACAATTTCAGCCAGAGCCTCAGCCGGCCGAATTAGGGTAACTTGAGCTGCTCCAGATTGTAATCAAAGCGAAAATAATGAGTGCAGGACAAAGGCCGGCGCTATTACTCTAGCTGGCTTAACATTTCTCTCTCAGTTTTTTTTTTTTTTTTTGCTCTCTTTCTGTCTCCTTCTCCTCCCTCAGAGTCTAGTGAAACACAAACAGCAGAACAGAGGGAGAAAAAAGAATGAGGACGGAGCAAGCAAGGCTTGTAGCAAAAGAATAAGACAGACAGAGAGTAAGGGCTAAACAGAGAAAAGCAGAGTGGGGCAGCGGGCCTGTACTAGCCTCCACAGCCGGGGACTTGCAAATGAACTAATCACCTGAGGGGATTCTTCTCAGCTTACTTAAACAACCAGTAAGTTAAACACACATGCTTCACAGCCATCACGGCGTAGGGGTGTGTGCGTCTGTGTGTGTGCGCCCATGTGCCCTCATGGGTATGTGAGCATTTGTGACCTGCTGCCCAACTGACTGAGGCAAGCAGCAGGCCGTCAAAATAAGAAGGCATCTGTTCCAGCAAATCCTGGCAGAGGCAGAGACAGTTAGTGAGATGAACTGGGAGGAACGCCGGAGCCAGGGATGAGATCAGTGTACGGTGGCCCCCATTTGAGGTTTTCTGATTGTTTTTCTTTGCAATAATACAGGGAAACTAAATGATATGTGACCGCAATTTGTAAAGAAAACATGGGGCCTGCTGCAAATTAGGCATGCTGCAGTACTTCCACCTTTTCACCATGTAAATATAAGTGGCTTTAGGTTGTGACAAGGAGACAGAAAAGGAAAACAGGGTAAAAAAAAGAGAAGTAAAAGAGGAAAAAATGTCGCCATGTTTTCCTATTTTTTTGGTTTTTGTTTATGCTCGTCTTTGATTCTTTCTTTGCTACTCCAAATTACGGAGGTATTGCAGATTTCAAAGGTGTTTCGAACCATCTCTTTTCCTTTGTTCTGTGAGCTACACCAAGCGAATTGCAGAAGTAATTGAAAGACTAAAAAGAATAAAAACAATTTAACAAGCCCAAATGTTGCCACTGAAGTCCTATCAGACATAGAAAAATCAATGTCACCTACCAATTCTGCCATCCTATCTGCATTGTAGTTTTTTGTACAAAAGCTGGCAAAACATCACATCTGAATTCTTCCACTCTCTCCATCCAGCCCTCTAGTCTTCTCTCAGAAATACTCTCTGACAATACCGTGGTACAGACACAGAGGCAGCTGCACAACCAACGTAAGAAATTCTGTAAATTTCACACTCTGCTGCCTGCCAAAAAACCCTGGGCCCAGATTCAGTGATTTGGCTGCTCAACTCTCATTCCAATCTCCCCCCACCACCCCCGCCTGCCACCAGCAGAGGACCCTGTTCCTGCTGCATCCCTGTTTGGATGCAGCTCCCAGAAAACATCTTGAAGTCACCGGTTATGGGGTCACTTCAAACAAGTCGGAACAAGCTCAGATCCGTGGCACTGTGCAATCTGCATTGTGCTCAGAGCAGCCACGAGGAAACCAATTACAAGACATGACTAAAGAGAAACAACAGAGGGGAAAAAAGGAAAGAAAAACAATAAGAGCAACTCTGAATTTAGAGCCAGTATGAGTGAAAATTCCTCTGCTAGTAATTAGTAAGAGTTTTATCATGATATATGCGGAGGCCAGATAGATTCGGACTGGCTTTTACACAAGAGCACACAGGGGCCTATCTGCAGTTAGAGACCTCAGTACTTTCACATACAGTGTAGTAGGTGCCTGATGAGTTGTCATCTGCTGGACTGCCAAGCTGCCTTTTCTTCCATTTCTCTGTTTCTTGTGATGACATCTCTCTAACAGAGCAATCACGAAAATGTTTTTGCCAAGAAAAACACAGGACTCCCCTTTAATTCTATCTGGCCAGCATTTACTTTAGAGATGAGCTGTAGGCTGCTGACACTATCAGGGGACTGTTATGCATTTGGGTGCTCCGATGCCTAGAGGGGGCAGTGGAAATGTATTGATGGGAAAATGAGGTCCTGAGTCAAGCAATTTATAAGTCCTTCTCTTTGCCCTATGAGAAAAAAAAAGTTAAGTGAATCATAAAAAGCACTGCGTAGTGCAGAGTTTCCAGCTGGGGTCTCTCCGCATGCTTCTGTGAGGAGTGTTTACATCGAATAGAATATGTAGAATATGTATTAACTGCATTAAATGTAATGAAAAATGCATGCAACACAAAAATAATTGTTTTGGGAATTCCATGCAATTGTGTGCAATTAAATTAGTACATAAAGCAGGTCATAAAATAATTAGTGTGTCAATGAGTGTGTGAAGTGTGAGAAAAAAAAAAACAAGGATTGGATAGTTGAGGGAAGAAAAAAAGATTCACAGCTTGTGTGTGTATTTGTGGACGCAGTATATTTTTGCATCCCCCTTTTTTTTCAATCCACCACTAAAGTGAAAAAAATACCAAGATTTTCCAACCAAGCTCCAAGACTATTTGCTTTTTTACAGCATAAGCATTTTCCTACTGAACAATTTTCAAGCACAAGGAAACCACTAAACATGGCATTGCACAATTGAATTACTTTTCTATTTCCTCATCATTGGGGAGTTAAGAGCTGGTTACATGTTACCGTTACATGTTACGTGACATATTTATTATGCCACTGGCTGCACGACGGCAACAAAAACCATCAGCGCTTTAAACCTGGAGAGTGACCAAACCATAGGTACAACACTGTAAATTAAAATGAATTAAAATTTCACCTCAAACTAAAAATAGTTTTAAAGGCACAAAAAGGGTGATCTGAGCTAAATCTCAGGCTGCTTTAAAAATATTCTATTTTAAGGATATTTTAAAAGGAAAGAAATATTTTAAATATCTAATACACACCATGCTACCACACTGAATGACAAATGGGCATTGTTTTTTTCTTGGTCAATTCACAAACCTTTCATTTGGATGACTGCAGCATCTTGTAAGGGCAGCCAGTGGGCTTCAATCAGGAGCTGGATTTGTTTTGCAGCATCCCAGTAATTAACTGATTGATAATTTCTGGGTTGGTTCCCCTTAATTACAGGGCTGATTGTAAACGAACACGGTGATCCAGTGAATTGGAAGCGACCTACACAACGTGAGACACCTCTTCCAGATTTCTGCTGTGTCTGGTCACCGCCCACACTCTGTTGTGGCTGCCCATATGACGTTGAAGAAATCTTCTCCTGCCAGGCCCTCTTTACCACACTTATATTATCCTCTTAGAGATACAGGCCAAGCTGGAATTTCTCTTACAGTCTAAACTTAATGTATAATTATGTAGGTTTTAATTTACATTTTTTAAATTCTAATTTGAATTGTATTCAAAAGCATAATCAATATATTCTAAAATATGCATATAGCTCATGTTTTGCAGCTAGGCACCGTTGTATGAAAGTGCAGAGAATAAATAAAAAAAATGTAAATTTTTTATTTCACTGTATAGGCACAGCCTGTGATGGAGTGAGATTGTTTCAACAGGGGGAGCCACCCTGCTGTCATGGACTGGGGCTTTAACAAGACAACATGACATTCTGTCTAACAGGTAAACATGCACAGTAGTGTTTTTTTTTTTTCCAGCCGGTTTAGAGAGAGAGATCAATGCTTAGCAGGTTGACTGTACAGATTCAGGCACAACCTTAGGGCCGTCTTGCCTTTGTACGATTTAAAAGAAGTACTTTTCCATATTTTTGTCTGTACTGCTTTAAGTGTGTTTGGAAAAAAAAAAAACACTAAAATGTGAAACAAATCACAACCAACAAACAATTATAAAAAATGTTATTTGTAAATAATGTAATATTTTTATGTTAATTTTCAATGAAGAAGCTGAATTTCCAGGAGGCAAAACATGAACACTTCATGCGACAGCTCAGAAAACTATTATCCTTGTGTCATAGAACTTTTTTTTTTTTTTAATATACATTTTAAGTGTTTTACATTATACGTTAACTTGCCATGTTTAAAGAGTAGTGGGACCACAATGATGGCAGGTTGTATATGAGCCAGACAGATGATTGAAGGAGTTCAAGAGTCACTCTGCCATGTGGAGGAGTGTTCTGCAGCAGCTGCAATCAAGGCCTTTATGGCGGCCATTACTCCCAGCTGATGGGGAAAGCGGAACCTCCTCATTATGGCTGCCTGACAGGGATCAAGGCCAGTAAAACCTCCACAACCTCTGAGCTACCCATGACCCAGTTGCTCACCTTCCAGTGACATCAACACTACAACTAGGAGGAGAGATGAGGGAGGAAAACAAAAACAAAGACGGCATTCTTTACACACTCTTCTCTGAGGGTTTCCTCTTAATCCCCATAAATGAGAAGCAGTTGTAAGGCAACTGTGTTTGTAATAGCTGGTAATAGAAATATCAATTTCAGCACTTGCGGTACTTCTGAGGTATGGGGCATCTTTTGTTTGGGGATTGCTCCTTGGCAAAGCACTGGTGAGCTATGCTTTGCAGGATTTTCTCGTCTCTTTATTTCAACATCTTCTGGAAAGGTATGTGGAAAATCTTTTGATAAACAGAGCTGAGGGGAAAAAGCTAAAACTCAGACCAGGATGGTGTACAGTGAAGCATATGTCTGCAATTCAGTTTTAAGTCCGGATGAAGTCACAATGGAGTTTTGTTTACTGTATCATCAACATTGGAGCATGCTTTGGCAATGCTTGCACAATTGCAGAACGATCACATAATTTGTTTGCATGTGAAAGTGTTTTTCTGTATCTGAGCACAGGGAAATTTTCCAAATGACTCATTGTTTATTGTCTGAAATAATGAGTTAAGAGCTGAGGAAGATTTCAGGCAACCTATACATGCTTTATCTTTTAAGATGCAATGCTTGAGTTGAATGGAGCAAGCATGTTGCTGTAATAGAGTTTGTATGAGAGTGGGCCCAAAAATTTAAGAAATTCTGAAGTTGAAAAAAGCTTTTACAGACAGCACAGCAGGGACAAAATACATTTACTGTAAGCCTGTATCTCTCCTTGAGCAGCTGCCTTAATCTAAAAAAGAAAAAGGAAAAAACTTCCACTGCCTTTCTATTCTATGAGAGACCAAGGAGCCATCCATCACTATTTTCCACAGTGCTTTACCGCCCAAACTGCTCTCTCAACATAGAAATGAGTACTGTGGGGCCGGGCAGAGGCTTTTGGCCCCTGAAAAACTGTACACAGTGCAGTATACTAAACATCCATTACCGCATTGTTCTCAGCAGAATGGAAGCTAAGTGCAAATATTATTTTTATTTAAGAAATGTAGCAGGATTTATGTGGAATTTTTTAAACTACAGATATAAACAGTCCATTCAAAATATTCTATTGTTTTTAATTAAATGTGTTTTATGTAATGATCTTTGCATATTTTTATATACAATTATTGGTAATGCTAAATTAAGAGACATTTTTTCACAAGTCACATGAGGTCACATTTTACCAGTTCCTTTTAAAATACACTTTATACATGACTACACATTAAGGCACAGCAGCAATAACCTGTCAGTTGGAAATTATGTGATTTATTCAAAGCACTCTGTGTGAAACAAAATGGATGAGATTTGATTTGAATGATAAAAGAGTGCAAATAAAACAAAACCAACAAACCCCCCCAAAAAATCCCTTGATTTTATATTCATAACATCAAATCCGACCAAACCCTCATAGGTTAAGTCTCGGTCAACATGGTCTCCTTTCAGCGTTAACAGAATCAACAGTAAATTATACATGAGAAGCAAGCTTCTACCTAACCCATTAAAAAACACCCTAACCTGCAGGTCAGGCGGCAGACAGCAATAACAGAATCTACCATCGCACCTTTCCTCGTCATGTCACCGGAGATAATAAGGGCTTCAGCTGGGGGCATGACACGGACACATTCTGATACTGCAGCGGAACAAAAGTGGGGCCACTGAGCGTCCCTGTCAAGTGCCAAAGAATAGAAATACAGTCGTTGAATAGCCATGCAGCCAAATCCAGCACCACTGCGCCCTCAGACAATAGGTGCGATGCTAATCCCCCTTCATGGGGTCTGCATCCCCTGTCATGCCCAGTGGTGAACCATGCTGAGACGCTGCGCTGGCGACTGACACCTTGACAAAGGCGGCGTCCCGGGCCACTGTTGGGCCTGTATGCTCTGCACTGCTGTGCATGGAATCTGCATTGGGGGGAATAAAAGAGATGAGCAATGTGTTAAACAATAAGCTGCCTGGGTGCCGAGACCCCCGTCAAGAGGCTCGGTGTGGCCACCCATCAAAAACCCTTGAGCCCAGCATTCGAGGCTGGCAGACAGTCCGGCCCACGCCCACCCCCTCTGCCACCCACCCCAATCAGTCTTATGTCTGGGGTGGGCCTGGTTGGGCCTGCTCTTCTGTCCTCTGCTCTGCTCTGCTCTGGTGGATCTGACAGCTGTTACCGGGGAAGGTTATTCTCTCAGCGCATCTCTCCATACACACACACACAATGACCCCATAGCCCCCGCCTGTCTAGCCAACCAGCTCTGACGCCCCGCGACCAACAGACAAGGTGGAGAAAATGAGCTGACAATGTCACTCGTCCGCCACTTGCATTTCACGCTAGATATGTGCCTGAAGACGGCTCTTTTTTGCCCCAATATAACTGAGACGCCTGAAATACAGTGACACCGTTTGTATTTTTTTCTTTTACACATACAAGGCAAGCTTGCAGAAAATAGGTCAAACACCACGCAGATGTGGTTCAACTGAAAATGGCTGCTGTGGAGGGCGTGTTCATTGGAATGGAAGGCTGCAATAGCGCTGAGCAGAGAAGGGTGGCGCTCTTACTATACTCAGAATACAGCCCATCATCACATAATAATGTACAGCCTCCTTCTGGTTTGTCCAGACTAAAAAAGACGCTAATTTCTCTATTCCTGAATTATTAGAAATATATCCTATTGTTAAAATCAATGGTCAGCAACCATATCAAGATCTGAAGCCCTTAGAACAGGTGTGGAGTTGCATTATACATAATAAGAAAACATATTTTCAAAAAACAAAACCTTCAAACAAGAGTAGATGTTTTAATTATTTGTGTTTTCAGAGGATACAAAAAGGAGTACATGAAGAGTTAATCTTTAAATCAAACAGCTTTCTTCAATTTTCTATCATTTCCAGGCTTTGCAGCTCAGTATTGGTGTTTCTTTATTTTTATTTTTCCTGGTAAGTCAAATATTTGGCCTCAGTTGTGACCACGCCTCAGACTTTGTGAGGGGATGTTCGCTAATGTTCTTTAACTTAGACCTCTCTGTTTAAGCCACAAACACATTCCTTTGCCTACTGTTGCCCTTATGAAGATAAACACATGCAGGGTCAGTTTTCTGTTGCTCTCCCCTTGATACTTCTATTCAGTTTTATCTTTCATGCTGCAGAATTAATGCGACTAATTCAGATATTTTGTTATTTTCTATTTGTATTCCTCACCTTGGATGGCTCTTGGTAGGGACTACCATAGCCTTCATTATCTTTAATGCATTTTATCCCAGCTCCCTAGAATTGTTTCTCATGCAGTGCACTCACAATGATCTATCCTTTGTGGAGTATTTTACTGCCTGGTATTGAGTTTCTTGTTATTTACAGATAAGAGAGGAGATGTATTTATGGTATGGTAAAGTAGCTGATCTTTCTGTGCTGTGCTGATGTGGTGTACAGTTTGCTAATTGGAAAATAATGAGGGTAATAATGGCAAACCACTCATTAAAATTCATCTGTTGAGCCTTTTTTTCAGCTTAGTATTGAGCGTGAATCAAATGACATGGAGAAAGAAGATATTAGAATATTATCTCATTATATTGACACACTTAATTATATGAAAAAAGGCGCTGTTGGTGTACGACCTGAATATCTATATACTTAATGAGCAAGCAATAAATTCCCCAGCTGAGCCACATTGTGGCTTTATCATGCTGGCTAAATATACATTGTTGGAAAACAGTTTACTATAGCAGGAACACACATAATGCAACACTGATAATATGCAGTACACTGCTCTGTATATTTAATGTATTCTTATGAACAGGGCTGCAATATATGACCTGAGGATCTACATACTTAATGAGCATGTAATCATACTTTTGACAGAGACACTTTATGAATGCAAACAAAAAAATAAACAAGTAAAAAGCTGTTTACGGTTTCATTGCACACACACACACACACACACATACATAACGTATTGAAAGTATATACTGCATATAGTATGTAATGTGAGTAATGACTGTTTCTCTCACTCACAAAAACCAATGCATAAAAATAATCACACGTGTGTACGTGCACAAACATATTCCTGCACAGCACCCGATTTATATTGAACATATTCATGTACATTTGGAGCAGTAAATAGGAATGTGTTTAGACAGAACAATGACTAATCAATATTCACAGCCATCACTGTCCCAGTTACCATTCTCACTACCATCATCATCATTTTTACCATCACCACTTTTACCATCCAAACTGATTTTTCTTGGAGAAGCATCATTACCACATTCAGTTTCTTCAGCTCAGTCAGCTGAGCAGGCAAACACACACACACAGTAAAAAAGCACTAAAAGCACGTACACATGCATGCATGCTGACATAAAAATACACATAGCCTACTCTCTCAAGTGGCACGGCCAGTCGCATATTGTTCTCTCTGCCTCCATCCCTGATGGCAAAGCTGTACTGTCAGTTTACCTTGCCCCAGGACATCCATGGGACAGCCTATCAGCCTTCTCCCCACTGCCAAAGACATGTAGTCCTGTTTATCACCTAATTGACTCTCAGAGGAAAGCTAAGATTGACAGTGTCGCTCCCACATCACTTAACTCTTTTTAGCCCAAAAAAACCCTGCATGCCCTCAACTGTTAATAATACATCGCAGCGGACTTACTTTACTGATAAGCACCGCTTCACCTCGCACTTTAGTGAAATACAGCCGAGAGGAGAGTCGTTAGAAGCCAATCACGTCTTCTCATTTGAGGAGATGACTTTCTCGGGCACTTTTTTCCCCCACTTCTCTCTCACATCTACAATCAGAAGACTCAGAAGCGATTGAGTTTCTGCAGAGGCTAGAGGGAGCAACATGTCCTGACAAACCAAAACAAGTCTGGGGTTTCACTTGTTCCGTATTCCCCCCAGTCGTGATCAAATGGAGCAGCACTCATTTTGTCCAGTGTGGCAGCACAATTAGGGAGGGCTGCTGCTACCAACAGCTGACAGAAGTGTTGAGATAACATATATTGTAGAGGGTATTTATTATGCATTGATGGATGGGAAGACAGACTGGAGTTGTTATAACAACTCCAGACAGAAATGACGGGGTTGATTGAGACTAATTGACAGCATGAGAAAGTAGCGGGGGAAAAAAAAAAATCAGGCGATGTGTTTAATTTCTCTTCTCCTGCCACTTACTTGTCATCACCTGACAGGAAGCAACTTTCCTTTTGCCGATACACGCTGTGCGTTTGACACCTTTCCGAAAGCCCAGCCAGCCTCTCATGATGGCAGAGGATGGGGTAAAAGGGCATCGGGTGCGAGTGCGAGCCAAGATGGCCCTTGTCCTCGTCTGTCGGAGATTATTTCGTGGGTCGCAACTGGTGTGCTGGCGGTTTGTCATGCGCCACTTGCTGTGATGTCACCAAGGCCACCCTTGCAGAACTTTGGCCAGCTGGGTGCCGTCACAAAGCCTCATCACGTCTCAACTAAGCAGTCCATGACTTTTTAAAACCCCGCGGGGGGAGAGATATTAATAGAGCTGCATAGTTACATGATCAGCAAGGATATTGGAAAATAGTTACATTAGAGGGTCTGCTCTGAAACAGGGAAACAAATTACTCCGGGCACCTGGATAAAACTCCTGGCTGTCAGGATGAGACCGAAAGAGGGAGAGTTGGCGTTTAATCAAGGTTTTAATGAATAAGTAAGCTCCACACATGCACAAGAGTGAATCACCTCCCTTTTATCACTTGTTTGATATCCCTGTACTCTTTGTCTCGGTTCCCAAGGGTCTTGGGTTGTCTTCCAAGTTTGCAACAAGCCCGCTGCTGTCCTGTGTTGTAATTCATTCAGTACCACTACAAGCACATCAAAGCCTCTTTCACTTCCCTATGATACTTGTGTTTGTCAGTGGCTGACAAAAAAACAGGGTGTTTTTCATCCTGGAATTATTGTCGGGGCTGAGACGCTTTGTAGGTGCTGTCCTCACATGTCTGGAGCCTGGTGAACATATAGCTCAGATCTTCAGCATGCATCCCCGTAATAGGAGCAATCTACACAGAAGAAAACTACCAAGACCTGGAGACATGACTGTCGGGGTGCCAAAAGGCTTTATTAATTCTCTTAGCCAGCTTGTTTAAGCTGGGCTTTACTTCAAACATACACAGAGACAGAGGACTCACCTGGGGAGAAGAAAGGTTGTCTGCAGCTGAGAGAATCTGATTTGCACCCTCTTGTATCCATCCTTAAAGCCATCACTTATTGAGGAAATCCTCCTCACTGCCCAAAGTACTTCAGCTCATTATGCGCTAATGATCTGTCCGCTTTTTCAAAGTGTCTTCTTTGATTACGGACACAAACTTCTTTGCACAGAAGACAGCTGAAGTGCATAAGAATTACTTTTCATTTATGGCCAAGAGCTAGTTTCTCAGTGGGCAGAAGAGCAGGAATAAAACAAAAGAACATTTTTAACAAGACCTCCAAAAGAGCCACAAGATTTTCCCATGATAGAAGTAAAGTAAAACATGTAAAGGTAACGTGCTGCGTCAGTCACTGCCACACATACACACACACAAACACACACTCACAGCTGAACACATTAGCCTGACCTTGTGCAATTTCTCTCCTTAACCTCTGATGTTGCTCACTCTGCTCCAGTAACTTGTTAGAATGGCACATGGAAAATTTCCTTGTGACACTTAAGTGTGTGTGTTTCTGTGTGCAAGTGTGAGTGCGTTTGCAAGTGTGGAGGTGTGAGTGTCCGTTGGAAGGGGAGGGGGTAATCTCATTCTCCTTTTCAATCTGGTAATTAACTTGACAGCATGACAAATGGACACGATCAGCTGTCTGCCTCCATAAGACACAAATATGCCTATTACATGCTTCTATGTGGGATTCCACGAGGCCAAAAAAAGACATTAGAGAATAGCAACTCAAATGGAATCAAGTTGAGCAGAGTTTGGTCTGATATTTAGAGCTGCATGTGTGTTTGAAAGAGAAACAGAAGGTACAAACGAACGGGAGTCGTGTAAAAACACATGAACAAAAATATAGTAGGCACACACTGAGGCAGATGTTCTTGTTTATTTGATAGCAGTCCTCTCTTTTACTTCTACACTATGGCTCTCCCACAGTCTGCCCCCTGTTAGGCCTAATGGCACAGAGGAGTCGACTTGTCTAAGTAGAGCCCACTGTATATCACTGGACTGTCTCTCCCCATATCTGACCCTCCCTCCCTCTCCATCCCTACTGCCATTAATCTATCCCTCCATCCCTCTATCTTGAATACCTGATTTGGCTGAGAGCTTTGCACTTCACTACCCTGCTGCCCGTTCCTGAGACTTAGTGCACGTGGTACACACTGCACCAACTTAAAAACACATGCACATTATTGAAGACTTATCCAATTATACACACACACACACACGGTATACACAGAGAGAAACTCTAAAAGCATGGGCTGACCTGTGGTGGCTTTCTGTCTGATAGCAAATATAATGTGTCTCATTGATATCCCATTTTGGGGCCCTGTAGCATACAGTCCCTATAGGTGCTGTGTCACCTATATGAGGTGTCAGACATGAAAACTCCAGGCAGCCAATTTAATTTATTTATGTGTAGCTTTACATTAAAATAATACTGCATCATAGCATCCAGAGACAGCATCTCCTGATAATGGAATGCATTAGATATCATCTCGAAAAGGGTATTTTTTGAGAGCATTAGAACAAAATAAATACACAAAATAATTCCTTCCTGGCAAAGCAACCAGTCGTGCTCCGGTTACTGATATTTACACAGTACAAAATAATAACAATGCTAATGTCAATAGAAACACAATAATGTCCCAATCAGATTACAGAGCCCGTGTGTGTATGGCGAGTAGAAAATTAAATTTGAAATTTGAGAACTTGCCTCTGTCTGTAATGTATTACAGTGGGGGGGGCTGGGTGGTGGAGGTGATGGTGGCGGGGGCGGGGTGGAATTTAATAAACCCGCCAAAAAATTTTAAAATGCATATTGGCCCGAGATAAGGTGGAGACTGTCCTTTTTTCTAAAGTAATTATGAGGTTTTATTCATTTCTGTCATTAGTCAAACTGACAGCTGGTCCCTGCAGGCTGGACTTGTCCCATTCTCCTCTCCTGCTCACCTATCTGGGAAGGAACCCCATAATGAATGTTTACAACACACAGGTAACAGAGTAAATATTGGACTCATCAATTATGGAGGGTGAGGGAACTGGCAATCAAATCCCATGATTATTGTTACCGTCGGGGGCAACATGAGCCCTGACAGCGGCTGGTGGTCACACATGACGCACAGTGCAAGTGTGGCCGCAAAAGCGCGCCCGTATAAACACATGCACAGACACACTGAGACAGATAGAGACACAAAAACACACACGCGCCCTCTCACCTTGTCATTCTGTGGAGCTGTCTCACCCACAGCAGATAGGGCAGGAAAGGAGCTTGTTAACATTGTGTTGGGGGAAAACGGAGCGAACGGGAGAGAGATAATGGGAGAGAGAAAACAAGGGAAATGGAGAGAAAAGACATTTAAATGATACTGTTATCATCAAGGGCAGTTGCTCTCAAAGCAAAGGTTGGTAAAAATTTATATGGTTTACATTTCCAAAAAGAGGTATAAATATTTATTACCTCCACTGTGCCTGGGTGAGCAATGATTACTTTCAAAATAAATGACAAACAAGGGGCTTTGGTTCCTTTGTTGATGGTGGTGTGGTCCTTTGCTGTAAAAGTTAGTTAATCAACGAGCTGGAGAAAAATAGCTTGTGTTGCCATTGTTACTGACTCAGTAAGTGTGTGTGTGTTTTCTTTTGCATCATAATAGTCTGGAGACTTCATTTGTGTGCCGCTCAAAAGAACTGCATGTCTAGGCATGGCGACTTGCACTCCCTCTCTCTAACTTTGTGCTGATGTCTGCGCCTATCGTGTTTTGACAGCACCTCTCTCCTGCTATTCCACATTTTGGACAGCAGGACCCATGGCTCGGAGACGGTAAACTGACACCATCTCCCAATTTCCCAAAAACTCCCTCATTACAGCAAAGGATTGCTGATGGGGCTTTGAATCTAACCGTTGGTTCAGACAAGGTGGGGATACTCGTACCGGCGCTCCCCTGTCTCCGTGGCTTTTTTGCTTGGTCAATTAAAATGTTCCAGTGTGAGCAAGACCTGCAGGTGCTTACTGACTCTGATAGCAACACTATTTGTACTTTTTTGTTTTGTTTTGTTTTTTTCTTGCTCCCCCAACACAATGAACACGTCTTGCAGATTGCATTTTGCAGGCTAAGTGTCCCCTAGCATCTGTTTTGGCCTCTGAAGAAAGCTGAAGGGAGTGGGGAGCAGAGCAGGTGCCGGCAGTATGTAAACCTTATCACTACGTTCCTCCACTGTTTGAGCATTGATCAGACGGCTGCTACTCTGCTCAACACACAGCTGAATACAAGAGGGGGGTCATTAACATGTAATTACACACAACGAAGTCTTCACACACATACACATCCACAGAAACTACAGCACTGGCAGCATGTACTCAAAGTCCCCCTCCCAGAGGGACCAATCTATGTTTTTATGTTGAACACCTGTTACCTACTGCACATGTATTGCAGAGTCTGAGTGGTACACGCAACCAGGCAAAGGAGTGAAATTACACCATCGCTTCGGGTTAATGTAACCTAAAAAAGCATGGACCACAAAGATAGTCATCCAAGTTTGTGAAAAAAAGTTGGTCTGTTATGGTCAAATTTGTGAATTAACTGGAGGCACACCGTGTATGGCCATAATGACTCCATATTAGAATAGTGGTACAGCTGTGCCTCAGCCATTGAGTTTGCTAAGCTGCCAAGGGCTGGGAACACACACGCTTGCACACACTCACACACGCATGCATAGCAAGCTAATAAATTGCCCTGACACACCCTTTGGCAGCAGCGCAACCCACCACAACCACATCCCCCTCGCCCACAACCAGTCTAACTCCTAATTTAGCTGGGTTTTAACAGTGAGACATAGACTCCCCCCATGAAGACTCCATTCCAATGCAGGAAGGAAGGAGCAGGGAATGGAAGGAAGATTGTCATACAGTGGGGATCTGGAAGTTGGATTAAACTTTTTTGCACTTTTGGAAAGCTCATTTGGCCTGAAACTAGTGGGAGAGGCTCAGAAAGTGGCTGGAGGATGTCACACGCAAAGACGTGAGCACACAGACATGACTAAATGGAGAGTTAAAGCATGCAGTACAGAGCACATGTATCTGCCTTGTACCTTGGTTCACCTGCCATACTGTGAGCCAAGTTGACATTTATACATTTGGCTTTCTTCAGAGTTTGACAACTCTGCAAAATGGAAAAAAAAATTTATAGCCCTGCACCACTTACAAACATTAAGAGAAATTGGCAGTCTTTCAAGAAGTTTCCTTCAACATCCAAGTAGCCAGATGGCTGATGTTTATCACATTCAGAGCAGCAAGGGTCTCTGATGCAAAGCAGTAACATCAGTGACCCTTCGACCTGCGTGAAAGTCCACACAGCATCCAAAATTTGTGACCAGACTGTATGCATTAAAGTGCAAAGGCTGCGAGTGCACTTAGGTTGCATTCACGCTGTAAGCCTGTAAGTCCAGATCTGATTTTTTTTTTTGTTTGACTGTTCACATTAGTTTTTTAAAATGTGGCCAATTTGAGATTCCAGTGTCAACTGGTGACGGTCCTGCATTGCCTCAGATGTGCAAAAGAACAACAACGACACACGCAGCATGTTGTCATATGGAACTAAATACGGAGGCCACTGAAGTCAGCATTTATGGTTTCATTTATAGGTCGATATGCAGTGGAAGCCAGAGAATTCATTAATGCAGGCTGCTACTTCTGTACAGAGGTGTGTGTGGATGCCGAGTCGGAGCCATGAGTGGATGGGATCATGACCTGAATGGCTCCACAGAAACAGATTTCATCCAAAATTTCAGGATGTCAAGGGCTACTTTTAACTACATCTATCAGTGTGAGGCTGAGGCACAGCCTACATTTTCCTCATGTGACATAGACCTTCTAACTTTCTAACAATTGCTCACATTGTTTTGAAGCAAAGGGTCATGGTCGTAAAAATGTAAATGTTGTTAAAACTACTTCAATAGAATAATATTTTTTTATAATAAAGCATTTTCTTGTTTCAGAGAGTTACAAGATGCAACACGCCCATCCAATTCTGAAAGGGGGCTTCAGAGCTCAGAAGCTGTGGGATAATGCGACAAGCACTTTTTTTTCAGGCCTTTGCTGTGTCAGTGTGGAGTAGGGTGATGCTGAGAAGAAATAAATAAGACAAAACAAAAATGTCTGACTCTGAAAAGCCATGTATCATCAATAAATTACAGGCAGAGGTCTGTCACGTTCCTCTTCCCCCTGTGTTCCTCTTACACTTGTCAGTCCAGCAGGGGGGCTGACCAATTAGCCATTACATCATAAGAAGCTACATTGGTGGGGGTACACAGATAGTACTTTATTTAGTCTTTAGACTGGATTAAGTACCAAATTAGGTGCTCATGTTGACTCACATTTGCTTGTTAACAACGTGTGCTTTGGAATTGAGAGGAATGCTTGGGCTGCCTTTGTTGCTTCAATGCTGTATTCACTATGGGGGATACAAAATGACATGAAACCACAATGTGAAGCTGCGAGCTATTAGTTTTATGTTCTCTTGAGTAACTGAGAGGTTAAAGTCAAGGCATGTGCGTAAGAATGGCAGCTGGAACTTTTGAGACCCAAAAGTCACATCATCACCAGTCTTAAGTACTACACAAACAGCGTTTACATGTGTTGACACTGGCTCTACATCTCTGACGTCACCTGGCATCGTTAGAGCGGAGCGGGGCAGCGCAGTGAGAGGTATTAACCCCTGGGGATGTAAAACTGAAGTGAAACTGGTGAGGCGTGAGGCTACCCTGAATGAAGCCTGCCTGAATTGAGATTCATATCTTATTTTTCTCAGGCTCTCCATCTCTCCCTCTCACCCACATACACTCGCACATACACTCATTGCACTTCTCCATTTAGTATGGCAAGGTAGGGTGACTGTGCTCAGGGGGACATTTTAACTAAATTGTAAATGGCCCGGGTGCAGCTGTTCTAGTCTGAAAGAGTTAGCAAGAAAGGAGGTCACTGAATCACCCCTCATTCTTCAGCATTGACAGTCTCTGTAAGGCAGTGTGGAAGACGTCCATTCTCCTGAGGCTTCAGTTTTGACAGACTCATTAGAAAGCACACACACCACTTGTCTATATGTTACATTTATATCCCTTCACCTCAGCACTGGCCATGGTGTCAATAAGAACTTAACAGAGTCATGTCAAATGTCAAGTGATAGAACAAGATTGAAGGGTTATTTGAAGGCTGACACTGTCTTGAAAAATGGAATTATAAAGCATGAACAGACTTACACATGTGTACACACGGACAAACTTACACACACCCATTTCGTTCCCTTTCTTAATTTATTTGAAGTGACAGCTGGGTAAGTAACACCACCAGGAGCGTGGACATCACGATGAGATCCAGACCTCATGGGCACCATCATGTCTAATAAGTTTATCATTAATTGCAGCCTTTGGGGACATTTGTTCTTGAATTAATTAGTCTTCAACAACTCAGGGCTCAGCAAATGTGAGGAAACACAACTCACTTAGCGAGGCGTGGTGGGCTGTCTCTTATTTTATGTTGTTTCTTCACTTTACATCACTCTTCAGACATGACTGTCTGGTTCACCATCATCAATCTGCCCACTGGCTTGCCTTTATAAAAAGTCCCCAGTGAACACAGCAGCACTGCAGGCAACGTTATCTGACAATGTAAGAGTAGCCTTCGATTATATGTGAATTGTTCCATCTTTCAAAAATGTCAGCATACAGACAGAAAAAAGAAAGAGGGACCAGTCACTCTAGCCCTGTCAGTCAAATATTTAGTTTCTTTTGTTTGTGTAATAACTGAATCATAATAACACAAGGAGGAAAGAATTTGTCCCAAGTGAGATTAACCACACACTAACACAGAAACAAACTAAAAGATTGAGAAGAAACATAGTGAGGAGCAATAACGAGGATCAGCCCCATGTAGGCACCAAACAGCACAGTGGTATGCAGCCTAAAGCTGGATCAAGTCCACAGCCAGAGGAAAAAACATTGGAGCGCTGTTCAGGACAGGACGGTTATGTGTACTGTAGCTCAGTGTACAGAAAATCACACTAACAATGCTGGGGTTGGGGCTTTGATGTCCTGTGGGTCCCCCCATGCCATAAAAAATAAGAAATGGTTCTGAGCTTTGGATAAAAGATAAACACCAAAACGCCAGATTATTAAAAGTTATTAAAAGAGACACAAAACAATGCGGCCCCATTTGAATATTTGCCATCTGTCCATTTTCAAACATAAAAGAGACAATTTTTTTTAGCAATATCCTTCCTATTAATTACCCTGTAGAGATGCTGAGCGTGTGCGGAGGTCAGTAGAGGGAGGCAGCATAATTCACAGAGGAAAGGCAGCCTAAGTACCTCACAAACTCTACTGCAGTTGCTTTGCTGGCCTTCAGTCCCCATTGAAGATTAATTTGTCAGGGGCTTTTAGCTGGTTTTTTAGCTGGGCTTACAATGTTTTGCTTGGAAAAACAGCAGCTGCTGCAGGCCCCCCAAAAGAGTGTCAAGTGGCACTTTCAAAAGTGAGGCTAACCAGAGACCTACTGTAGCGAGATAGCTAACTGTAGTTGATATTGTTTTTGTTAGGATTTGACACAATGCTAAGTATTCCCTGAGAGTGTGTATGTATGTATACGTACACACACGTACACACACGTGTACACACACACACACACACACACGTGTACACACACACATCATATATATACTCAGTCCATTACAGACAATGTTCAGGTTGTGTCGGCCTCAGAGTAGCTGCCAGCAATGACTAGTTAGAAGAACTACTATGACAAATACTCAATGTAGTGGCAAATTGTTATGGATTACAAAGTTATAGACAATCTTTACTGTGTGCATATTAGGCAGGAAAGCAGAAACTCTTTTAAACCCACCACATGATGAGGAGAGACATTTTCACTTAATATGAACAACTTGTGCAAACATGTTTTAACAGGGAAGTTTGGCTTTTGTCAGAAAATTTTTACATCCTGACAGAGGTGGTGCAGAAAGAGAAAACATGCGTGTATGTGCGTGTTCAACAAAGAGAAGCAGGCACATGTAAAAATAACCCTGGCAGAAACAAGTAGTTCAAGGGGAGAATAATAATGGTGGAAAAGATAGAAAGTCAAGCAAGTCATATGTGAAAGTTTCCTTCCTCACCTCTATTCGGCACAACCACTTGGGGCGATCGCCTGCTGAATTCATGCTCGGTCAACTTTGGATCGGCAGTCACGTCCGTCCTTTAAAAACCAGCACGCCAAACATGGCTATCAGCTTTCCTTCAGCTGCTGTCTATCAATGTCATACTGGATCAACAATGCAGAACCCTTTCTGACTCTCTGCTCCCCTGCTGCACAACTACAACCCCTCCACCTCTACACCCTGTCTCTCTCTACACACGTTCAGAGTATTGTCAAGGGCAGGTTGTGAACTCAGGTGCAGTGTAGTTGACTTATTTATTTATTTGTGTAACAGGCGCACAGATCAATATGAGTATTCTGCTGCGAAATAAGGCTGGACTGTCAAGAGACAGATTAGGGCTGACACAGCTTGGCAACGCTCAGCTACCACTTCTCACTCGTCTTGTTGTAGGCCCACAATTGATCATCAACGCACAGCACACACACACATTGATTACAAGAAACTTAAGTACATCTTCCGAATGCAAAGCACTACTGAAGAGAAATATAGATGCATACATACATACATACAAGCACACACAACTAAGAGTTTGCTGACAAATATACACTCAATTGCCAGTTTATTAGGTATCATCTAGCTAAAACTAAAAGAATCTAATACAACAGCCCTGCAATAAATTCTACCATCATGAAATTTACAATCAGTTTTCATGGTTATTTTTGAGGCTGTTTGTAGTGCTGTTGAATTGTATTGAATTACACTGAGAGTTTGTTGAGTCTACAGGTAGTCTAACTGTATTTAACGAACAGCTAGACATTAGAAATATTTCTATATGATAATCAATAAATAAAAACCAAAGCCTCAAAAATAACCTTAAAGTTTAAACTTACCATCATAACCTTAATGATAAATGGATGTATTGCAGAGCTGCTGTATTGGACTACAGTTTTTGCTGCAATAGGTGTGCATATTAAACTGGTTACTGAGTGCATAAACGAACAGGCTAATGCAAATCCAACTTAAGAGACACTCTCTGCCTTCCAAGAATCTCTGACACTCATTTCAAAATGAGATTCAAATCAAACAGCCTTACTCCTTTAATCTGCAAGCACAAAGCAAATTTTTCTGTTACAACAATGAAGGTCTTGTCATACAGAAAGTGAAAAGTGATCGAGATTGCCCACTTTGAAGGCAGCACTGTCAGCTTAACCAGCACAGACATGACAAACACAAATTTCTTGAAACTTGAGAATGCAGTTAATTTATTTACACTCCTGCAAGAGAAATGGCATTCTGCTGAGTTCTTCTTATTCTCCCCTTTCCAAATTTTGACCCCCTCTCCACCCCAAAAAAATCTCAATACACAGTTTTCACAACACATTTTCTTCACTGTTTTGATATGAAAATGTAATCAATTTGTTCTGACCTTGACCCGCCTGTCTTGCCAGTTTTCGAGCAACAGCAGCATGCAAAAAAAACCTAATTAAAAGATAGCCTGGGCCATTAATTTCTCTCTACAATGCACACTTTTTAAATGTGAGCACTAAATCTAGTGGGGAAAATGCAGAATAGCTGCAAAAATACAACAGCAGCACTGAAATTCATTTGTCTACTGTAATCACACATCAATCACAATGGCTGAAAGCATTTAACAGGTTTACTGTCTCTTTGTTTTGAGGCATAAAAAATACAAAAAGACCACAGTAGCTGAAAGTAGAAGAAACATGAGTACCACACATTTGATTTGAGTATGCAGTTCGTATATCATCAAGTAATATGAACGTGAACATCTGATCATCAGAGTATGAAGGGTATTTTCAAAAATGAGGAATCCAGCATTTACAGTGTTTTATCACACTCCCCCATACAGACACTTAAGATATAAAGGAGTAATGAAGACATCAGTTTTCAAACCACCCCTCTCCAGCTTGTACACTGTCTCTCACTGTCCACTTTGCAGTGAATGTCAGCCCCAGTGTTACTGTATAAACGGTTTTATTGACAAGGTGATTGGGATTTGAGACTTAAGGCGTGAGAGCAACATACGTCTCTCGTCAGGGTACTGAAAAGTCATTTTGCTCTCCTTGATACCACGGGAACCCAAACACTCATATCAAAGTTTAAATTGGCAGCTGAGAATAAAGGGGCCATCACCGTGACCCCACGGCCCCTCCGTCTCCCATTTTGCAGGAACACCTCTCAGTTTCACTTAGAGCGCAACTCCCATAAAATATGGGCTCCATCATCACCAAGGACGACAGGCCAATATGCTGGACGCCACTCTCACTGGAGAGAAGCACCGGTGCCTCAACAACCCATAACAATACCCTTCGAAAACAGTGAAATCTGAAGGGACGGCGTTTTAGTGGGGGAGCTGACTCTCTTCAAAGCTCTTATTACACTTTTACATTAAATCTCAGCTTGAGTGTCAGATGAGTTTCCCGCCCTCTCCTGACACAGCGAGACAGTGTGCACAGAAGACTAAGAGGGGGAGTGAGAGAGACTGAAAGTGAGAGAGAAGGAAAAAAGGCCAAAAAATGAAACTAGCAACCACTTTTTTTCCCCTTTTTGCCAGCACACTGGCACACTCTACCATCTCCATTAAATGGGACTGTGCAGAAGAGTTATCCCTCTGGCCATTCTCGGGTGACGGCATTCTGCCCAAGCCCTTTGCTTTGACAGGAAAGGAACAGCATGTTATTTTACACTTAATTGCAACTGTCAGCAGCTAACATCAGTTCTGAAAGAACAGTAATGTGACATGACTACAAAATAAACTCCGTTCTCCCCATCCTTTGAAGGACATCTGTAAGTCCCATTAACATACTGTATGGTAAGCAGTGGAGCCTAGCGAGCGGCTGGGAGAGTAGCACCAGCAGTGCCACCTTTGAAAAAGACAAACAAAATATATTGCCTGCGCTGACGAGGGATGGTAGGTGCACAGAGAAGCATGTGTAGTAGTTAATGGTATGTCACTGATGGGGAGGAGAGGTCAGACCAAACAACTGCACAGGGAAGCTTACTCCCTCACAATACACCCACCCCACCCCCCACAACAAAGCCTGGTGTATGTCATCATTTTAGAGAGTGTGGAATAAATTCACTGGTGGCCAGAATGCCCATAGCTGGGCCTGGTCAAAAGAGAAAAAAAAAACAGCCTCAGTGAATCCATAAATAAAACCTGCTGGCTGGTCTTTTTTCTCTCCTTTCATCAACTACTGTGTTATGCACATCTTGCCTTTGAAAATGAGGAACAGCAAAGTAAAAAGATGAATAAAGGAGAGTGTAGACCCAACTTATTCCCTTCGCTACTACATCATTAACTCCTGGAACAGCAAACAGAGGATGAAACCTTAGTTACTTCCACTGAATACTGGAAACAGAACTTGCAAAGAAGCTGAATCAAAGGTTTGCTGTGTAGCAAATGTGTCTATGTCATGATATGAATTCCACCCCAGCATGAAGAATTATTCAAGTCCAATATTCTCTCAGTTGTTACAGCCATTTAGGGCTTCAGTCTTTACTCTTACAGGGTGGGCAGTGCATCTCTGCGCAGAACAGTGGCCTTATTATTTGGCCTGATTTCCCAAGGTTCCATGTTTCGGTCCTCTGATGTCTCCGGATGACAGAACCGTTCATGTCATGTTTAAAGTCAGGGTTGAAGTATTCAGTCAATCTTCATTTGACTGCTTAAGCATTTTAACAATGACTATCCATCTGTGGGATTTCACTCATTAGCACATTTGCTTTCACAGAGACAGGGAGAATGTGTCAAGAGATCCCGAAGACTATAATAGAGTGAGTGTGACTTTTGTCTTGTCAAGATAGATGAAACTGTATCCCACATGAAGAACCACAAATTCTCCTTTCTCCAAGACAGGCGCCAGAATAAGAACATCAGATAATGCAATCTCTCTTACTCAAACAACTGTGTTTCTGCTACGTCCTCTTAGCTTTGAAAACACCAACAATCACACAATCTCACATATGAGCATGAGACTTGGAATTCCTTCAAAACTGTGGAGTAAGGAGTTCACACTTTCCATTTTTTTGCAATGTAATAACTTCATTAAAAGCGAAAGGGAACTCTCAGATTTGAGATTAAACAGGTGTTAATTGTGTTGGAGGCCTTGTCATCAGCTTTCTCAAATGTCAACACCTACTCAGCTTGTCCCCGCTGTTTCTTTGCCTTAATTTTCTATCTTAATTTCCAGGTCACAACGTGCAACTCAAAACAGCTGTCAATCATTTATTGATAGGGAAAGCATCCAAATACGCACTGCTGCTCCTCCCTTTTGTCACTTGTGCATCCAGTATAGTGGCTATTTAGAACTGAGAGAAAAGCATCTTGTAGACAGAGCTGTAATGTTGGGCATGCAACTGGCTGCCAGATGAGATGTGTCTGTCAGCAGCAACAGGAATCAACTCAACAAATGTTTACCAGGGTGTTTTGCGGCAACAAAAGCTATGTCTGTAGTGCACATATCATCCTAGGAGTTAACAGAAAAACCACAGTGCTAAATAGGCCCAGTAAACAAGGCCATTTTAGTACAGAACAGAATTCAGTTGTTGGCATTCTGTAAATCTCCACAACAGGTGACGTTTTGCTCATTCTCCAACAGTGTACACCTGCACTTTTGTAAAATGATTTAACACTGGCTTCCTGGTTGTGCTGAGGTGTTCAGCACCTATGACTCAAAAATACAGGCCCCACAGTGTAAATGGCTGTGTGCCTAGCTTAGCTGCCAGTGCAGCCTAGCAACACGAACCACATTTCTTTCTGTGTGAAGTCCTCGGGTTGTTTGTATTATTTACATGGCCTTGTTGCTTCATTTGCATATAAAAAGGGAACACTCCTAACAACCTGTTTGTCAAAAATCTAGTCGCTCTAAAATGCCAGCCAAAATTATGTTCATTTCTGAATATTGTGAAATATATTTACAACTTGAAATGTTCACAATAGTGTAGACAGTAACTGTTTAACCCATAAGGAGCATGTTTCCAAAAAAACTCAACTCATTAAAATCCTTTTTAGAGAAAGTTTCCCATGACCCATAACTTTAAACCACATGGGGTACACCAATACATTTGCATTGATAAGATAGGAAAAGCTAACATCTGCCCCTATCTCAAAAAAACTAAAAATAGCAATATGGATACAAATTACTGGGTATTCTGAGTAGATGCAAATCATGCCCCAAAAACCATCTACCAGTATATCTACCCACATCTGACTGATCAGAAGAGCTAAACTTACAGTATCTGAATACAATTTCATATACAGTATGTTATAGATCAGTAATGCTACACACAATGCATGCATGCCTTTGACTGTGGTGGGAGGGACTTACACATCTGCAGACTCACACATTAACTTATACATCTTGAAGTGGGTGGATCGTCATTCCTGTCTTGGAAGCTCTTGTTTCTCCTCCAAGAGTAGGCCATTGACTTCCACAGCAGCAAAGCCTCCTGCTGCACTCAGTTACTGCAGGCCATCTGGCCTCAGTTCAAAGCCTCACAGATAGGAGAGTCTATTCCAGAGAGCCTGTACTGCACAATGTGCAACAGCCATGTCTTAATATCACTAAACCCCAGCAGGACGAACGCTTCTACAGCTCCAAGCGCAGTCAAATTGCGTTAGCACATAAAATACCTGGACATATACAGTTACTTTGTGTACCTGAATAAACAATAAATTAGTGACAGTAAGGCTTTAATAGTTTATTAGAAAATGTATGTGATGAGTGGGATTTGTTTTAAATATTAAATGCAGAGGCACACTATTTCTCAGATGGATGAACTCCAGAGAAATAATGGCAACACATAAACATGACATGAAATTTACTGTGCTTCTGTCGTACTGATTTCTGTTACTAGGTTTCTCGAGAGAAGATGGAGAGCAGCGTTGATGGTCGACATGAGCTGACTTGCAGCACGTTCACAAACACATGTACTTCCCATTGTCTGAGGCAGCCACACGCTGATAAGGTCTTGGATTGCACTCTAGTTCAAGTGAACCACAAAAGGCTTCCTTCCTCTGCTCTCCAACCTCCCACAGCGAAATGAAAAGACCAGTAGACGGTTGAAATACTGGGAGGAATTCTGGGAAAGGACAGGATGGAGAGGTTCACAGTAGGTGAACCTCCTACTTGCAAGTGCCAGATAGATGCAGACATGCAGCAACAAGCCAAGTAAAAATATTTCTTAGCATCTGGTCATGTCTGCTAAGAGTGAAATATGTGGGACAGGACTGTTAATGTTTTGAGGATGAACGTGGTGTGATGGTGTTGAAATGGACCACATTATACTGAAGGTGTTTCCTTTACAGCAACACCTCACTGACACTGGATCCATATACAAAACTGTTTTTAAAAATTACAAAGTTTATTTATGTTGCGGAAGAGTTTTTATTTTCCTGGTCACTTGGTTTGTTTCTTTGTGAACTTGATTATTCTAATTATGTTCTTGATTAACTGATTGATCATTTTTACCATAAAATGTCAGATAATTTTGCTAAGTTGACAGAATATGCAAAGATTTTCAGTTTACTATCATGTAAGAAGAAAAACAGCAAAATCCTGACATTTGAGAGGCTGGAACCAAAGATGTGTTTTGGTTTTTTTTAAATGAAAAATTATTAAAACAATTAGTTAATAATCAAAATAGTTTCTCAATTCATTGATTAATCAACTAACTGTCTCTCTAATTCTTATTATGGGTTAATTCAATGAACAACCAGGTCCATGAAAAATATTAATGTAAAGCTGTTTCCAAATGAATTAAATGTAATGCTCACTTCCCTGCCCCGAATACTACTTGCACAGTCTCTTACAGTATTGAATTTAATAGTGATGTATTGCCCAGATGTGAGGAACATGACCTTAAATCTCCTCCTTTCCAAAAGCACTCCACCTTGGGGTTTATAAAATCTGTTGTTTACACGTGAACTTGTGGTTGGACAAATGCATTTCCCATACAGTCACGTTAAAATACATAATATCTCCAGGGAGGGGTGTGAGTCTAATTCCTCTAACAGCCTCCACCTCTCACTCCTCTTATCATTATCATCAAAAGAAAACACCTCTTTTATGGCAGTGTATGGAATAATCATTTTTAGGCTCCCTCCCCTCTGAGAGGTAAGCTCTTTCTGAGAGGATGGAGGCAATGAGAGATCAAGACGATTTGTAACCGCTGAGTCAGTCATATATCCCAGACCTCCTAAATAAATGAAAGTTATTGTATTTAAAGAGCAGAAAACCAAAAGAAGAGATATTGTTAAGCTTCCAAACCAAATCACATATGAGGGACTTTAAATTAAAATGTGCCATTCTTCTTTTTCACCTTTGAGTGTGTTTACGTGTAGATGTGTCTGCTGCTGTTCTACTAAAAGTGCCCTGTGGAGTTTTCGACCACTGGTAATGCTATGGAGCAATGTTTTTATGAGTGGGCACCTGTTTGTTTTTTTTAGATGCACATGAACGGAGCAATACAATTGCTGCCATTGGTTTCCAACTATTCTGATTGACAGTTAATGGTGGAAATGCACAAAGAAGCACAGCAATGCACTAACAATGGCAGAGAAGACAACAACAGTATGCTTGCAACCGTGAATGCAGACAACACAATTTAAACTATTCGAGAAAATCAGCTTTGCAAATGTTCAAATGCATTCAACATGTTTGTCAGGCCTTAAGGATACACACAATGTGTTCTGGTGAGTAACAATGAATGTAAACATAACTGTTTACAAGAAAACTGCCAAGGCACTTTTAATGACTATCCCTGCGACAAGGCAACAAAACAATCTCCTTTATAAAAATGACAGTAGCATACAGTGGAGGAAAAAAGTATTATACACGCCATCATTTTTGTTCATTTAACATATTCCAATGCAGCTATTCTCAAGACATGTAGACCATACATTGATATCAACTTGAAAAAACAAAACAGAATGGCCAATCCTGATCTTAAGTTCCTTTCACAAATGTTCTATTAGGTTTGGTGTTGGTGATTGATTTATTTTCCTCTCTTTCACAGTATGTTTTGGATTGTTGCTGCCACTAACACAAGTTGGGATGGGTATTGAGGAAGTACTAAATAGGTACTAGTTCCTGATTAGTCAGTACACAAAAGCATAAATTATACCTTAACAAAGCTAATAATGCTCAGTTTTTGGTGAGATTGTTTATTACAGATGTCATAGTTTGTACTGGACTATATTATTTTGAGAGGTCTTGTTAATTTGTCGTCCTATTTACATAAATTAGGGAGGCAGAATGTAGAACAACACCAACACCAACTATGAACTCCATGCTAAAACATGTAATTGAATTCACACCTCTATGACTGTGTCAAATATTGAATTGCATGAGATTGTACAGGTGTACCTAACAAAGTGGTCATTGAGTGTATAACAAAGAAATGTATGCTGCATCATTTTAAGGAATCTAACAGACATAATAAATTACACTGAAAACAACACAAGGATATTTGTATGTGTGTATATTCAGTCCAAGTTTCATCAGGGTTACAACACTTGATTAATCAAGGACAAAAAGTGATGCTCGAGTTGAGTTTCCATGGAGAAAGCCTGATTGCGTAATCAAGGTGGTAAAATTGTACTTAAAGTAAGTGCATTTAGGTTCAACTGTAAGGTAATGCAGTTATTTTGTTTGAAACTGTTGCACAGTTACATTTTATCTGGGTAAAGATTGTATGTGTTTCATCATGGCCACATTAATTGTTATAGTGCAGTTTTAAAGATAATTATAAGATTTATTTTATATGCAGAGGCATTACAGCACCCTTGGTCTCCATCTGCCATCTTATCCTCCAGTTTACAAGGAAGTGCACACACTATTACCAGAAATGAAGGCTGAAGTATACTTTGGCATGCCCACTACGACACAGCACTTTAAAGTTCATCTGTGTAAGTAAAAAACTATTTTCTTACTAGTTTCTAGTAAGACTCTTGTGTGTTCTGTCAATCTTACAGCCAAGGTTAGGCTAAGTATCAGAATGAGAAGTGAGATGCAGAGATGCATTAAATACAAACTTCGTTGAAGACCTACTTTTTGGAACATGTTTCCTTTGAAAAGAATATAAATAGTTCTAGAGAAGTTAGCGGGACAGTTTTCTTTTTTCTCGTCTAGCTGAATACCTTTATGACCTACAGCTTGCTTACTGAAAAGAAAAGTCTTTAGGGAAATACTATGGGATATGGAAATCAATCTTGTACGGAAAATCTATTTGACAAATTACCATTGCCCTGACGTCTCTCCACAAAAGTTAAACCATTATGTTACTGTAATGAACCTTAAAAAACTCATGGTTACAGTTAAGTGTCTACCCTTTTAGCTGCTTACAAACACGACCGTCTCCCTGAGAGGAATCATTAGGGAAAATCAGTCAATACAATCCTTCTTGGAAAATAGTTTGTGGAACAGTCTCTCATACTGTTGAACCAGTCCATGCGAATAATAACTAAGTCTGAACCAGTGAACAAATTTCCATGTGCTTGGCTCTGACGATCCTCTTGCAGGAGTAATTTAGAAGGTGTACTTATCTGTTGTCATTGGAGAAGATAATATTTTTCAAGCAGGAGCATGTGGAACAATCACATGTGGTGAACATAATGTTGCTTAGATATACAAAGTCTCCTGTGCTTACTACACTGAAACAACACCATTATATTCAATGAGAGGAAATGCATTTAAAAAAGCGCTACGTGGAAAACTTTTTGGTTCCCTCACATGCTCAATTTGCACAAATGGAGCATACACTAAGCTTTTGAAAAGAGGAAATAATTGCTCAAACAAACAGAAGAAAAACAGTGAAAAGCAGTAGTAACAACCAACAAGTATGTGCTTTGGTCCTTTGACCGTAAATGTATTGAAGTAGGGAGTGTGGTATCAGGCTCACCATGGCTGATTACATAGCTTAATGGTCTTGGCCTCACCTCATGTTTTACAAGCCCAAATGGTCCCAGTGGTCTGATAAATCATCGGCATATCGAGTCAGATTGCTCCAATGAACTGTTGCCATTCCCATGTTCCTAACTAGGAAAGCAGACCATATAGCAGGCCAACATAAATAACCCCCTTATCCTGTATTGGACACATTCAAAAAAGTCTTATTTTTCTTTATGTTGAGACTTGTGAAACATAGTTCTTGGCTTCAAAATGTTGTCTTTTTGCTGGAGACAAGGTCTCAAAAACAGCTGAACAGAAAGGAATGATGGCTCTGCTCTGAATCTTTAATAAAGCACAATACATTGCCAAGAAAACATCCACGGCTCCACAGGTGGTCTGTGTGGGGGAATGAAGCTGTGAAAAGGTTACTGCTGACAGCTCAACACACTGCTCGTTATGTGAACAGTCTTCCTGTCTGAGGGCTCCTCTCATGCTAAATGTTATCAGGAAACATAAGCATTTTGTGCTGTGGGTACCATAATCAACCATAATCTGTGTTTGCATAAGATGTCATTTGATCATTTAAACTGATTATATGCAGTTTTCAAACATTTTGGACAGATAGCCCTGATCAGATCTCCCGTGGCTAAAAATTAAGAAACACATCAGCTGCTAGAAAGTCCCTCCTCCAGTTTGACTGAGGTTATTGAGTTACAAAGGTTACAAAAGTTATCCGTCTTTAATTAAGGAATATAGTGTTTTAAGACTGGAAGTAAATACTGTGGCAAACTAAACCTTTCTTTCTGGTGCCCAATCTTAAATGATAATGGTTAGTTTTAGTTTTTGAGAAGCTAAATGTATCCACAAGAAAGCTAACTAGTACTGTAACTATAAAACTACAACACTAACTACTAATGCCAGATATCGAATGCCTGTTTCCATCCTGACAAACGGATGAAGGGGAGTGAAACAACATCAACAATGCAACAAAATATATTACACTGTTCTTATTAAACTAAAAGGAAAAGCAATATTGTATTATTAAACTTGAAATTATACATTTCTGTCAATGGACATCCAATACTTGAAAAAAAACAGCTGTTACAGATGTTTTTAACACAATTTTACTAAGTGAAATGCCTGCTAATGCCAATTTTATATTAAAAAGAATTACAACTTATTAAGATAAGATTAAACCATCACATTTACAAAAAAAAAAAAAAACCCTCCTTGCATGAACAAGCATTTTGAAGAAAATATGGTGTGATTGCTTACACTAAACTAGCATTTCGTGTACTGGTGCAGTGTCACTGCAGTTCTGACATTAGAACAATGAAGATGTGACCTGGTGTGTCCCTGCATGTGTTGTGGGAAGCCACTTAAACTGACAGATGAATGCAGCTGTCTAAACAAACACAACTGGCCCGGTAGGAGTTGGCAGGATTAAATCACCACCTTTCCTTGGCTCTAAGGAAAACATTGTTGATGTCTAAAATATAAGAAGCTACCAAGCCTGATCCCTGCCAAAAGAATCAAACACACATCACAAAATATTAAACTTAGGACTTTGGGAATTTCTGAATGGAAAAGCACACATTAAAAATTTAACACATCGACTAAAAACTGGCATACTTAGGGCAAAGAGCTGAAATTAGCACACAACCTTGTGAATGGGCATGTAAACTTGGGGCTCATGATTCATTCAAGAGGACAGATGATTTTGTCACGGGGATGTGAATAAGTTACGAGTCATCAACAAACACTGAATCATACTCATTTTTAGAGGCACTGTTGCTCTAATTACTTTCAGGGACTTAAAACCGCAGAAACATATCTGACTTTCCACATGCAGCCTTGTCAGTGACTAAATAATCTGATTGTCAGTGATGTGTTCAACTGGCGTCAATTCAAAGTCAATTTTAAAACTGGAGGACAATATAGTCCCTTGCACTCCAGATTGGTCTTGTGATGTGGATGAGAACACAGTAAAACTCTAAAAGGCTTTTGTAATGAGCCACAATAGGGTCCTTGGATTGTGGAGGCATTTCCATGTACAATATTCTGGATATCATTTGATGTGGATTAGCAGCCATGCAGAACCTGAAAGAGGTCACCAGTCCTTCAACTGCACATTTCAAGTAAAATGTGAACTCCATTGCTGCCAGCTGACTTCAAAGTGTTTTGGAAAGTCAAGAAAAGGGATTTAAAGACAACCATGATTCTGCTTCAAGCTCCAACAGCGTAAAGGTGAGGTCCCTCAACAGAAAGCAGTCTGAATATTAAGATATGTCTTGTAGCTATGTGGACACGCCCAACAAGCCTTACTTATGGTGAATGAGAGTCTTGCATTTGAGAAGATTGAGCTTGAATTGCTCACAGAGTTCTTCTATACACACTAAGTAAGTAAACTATTTATAAAGCACATTTCAAAGAGCATTGTAGAGTGAGACAAAAGAAAGATAAAAAAAAGAGATAGGACTGTGTGTTGAACACAGGCACAAACAAAGCAAAGACTACAATTATTAAGTAAAAATACCACTGAAAACAAGTGAGTTTTAAGTAACAGGAAAACATTAGCGAAATCATTGAGGCCATGAGAAATCACACCGGTGGAGGAAGCAAAGTAACATAAATTTGTAGAATGGCCAAAGGCAAAGAAAGCAGAAAATGTGCAGTCTAATTCTGAGCTTAAATCTCAGAGAATCAAGACCAATTTTAATGATATGTAATTAAGGCCTAAACAAATTTTCCCCAACGGATACGATTAATGGGGAACTTATTACAGGCTATGGCACCCAAGGGGGTAATACATTCATACTAATCTCATGGCTGTCAGCCTAGGGGCTTCACTGCAATTGAAATGCCTTCATATTAAGGGCAAGAGTAGACAGGAGGTAGAGAGTCCAGGGAGTTAAAATTAGAGGTACAATAAATTAGCAGCACTGTTGCTTATAAAGTCAAAACAAAATGATAGTCAGGAAAAACACACAAAAACAAGCAATAGCTGCATTTTAATTATATGTACCATGCAGTTACAGGGGGGGGAAAAAAACGACAAAGAGACAAAGACGTATATTTGTTGATGGTCATTTTTGCTCTGTATTGCTTTACACAAAACCAACAACAGATAAAGACACAGATAACTGTAAGCACACACAAAAAAAACAACAACACATATTACAGGAAGCAGCAGTACTTCTTGTACATTTATTGCTTGTGTCTCTGTCTGTGTGTGTTTCACTGAGCATGTGGAAATGGGACTACCGGGCAAGACCATAGAAACCCAAGAACAGACAGAATCACAACATCAACCAAGGCTGGGCAGTTTAGGAGTGCCGCATTCCATATAATGATTAGGTATCACCAGTGTATGACAAATCACCACTTTTGGTATTGTGGTTGCATTAATTGCTTGCACACAACCAGCTCCATTACCCCGGCTGGGCGGAGTTAAAAGCGTGCAAATAAAAAGTGCCTCTCAAATCTTTCAGTCTGCAGACAAACTGGAGACAGTGGCATTGACAAAAAAGTTAATGTCAGAAGAGGGCCGGTGATTTATGACTCCTTACCTGAAAGCTTCAAGTGTGTCGATAGCACAGAAACATTCTTCACATGGAGAACAGAGCACACAGATCATCATCGGATATTGAAGCTAAATGGTTTGCATGTCTGATGCTGGATTCTGTGGGGAAATCGAGGCAGATGCACCTCAAACAAGAACCTACAGGATCCTCATCCTCAAATGCAAATCCATTTTTATTCCGCAACAACACAATCATCTGGTCACTTAAGACAAGCTGAAAATCTCTTTATTTCTAGCTTATCACATCCCCACTTTTAATAGAGATGCTCATCAAATCCATATACACTAGTTCACTGCCTCTTTTAAGTGGATAAAATGGCAGAAAACACTTCAATTTAATAACCCCTGAGTAAGGGAGGTCTCAAATCAAAAGTGCAATAATTGGGATCAGTTTTCGTTAAGCTAGCATGAAGTCATTAAAATGCTCACTGACTGTGGTGTAGGTGGCGGTTGGCAAGTATTTTGATCATTTTCCCTGATTAAATAAAATTTTAAAAAATAGCACATTCTTGTAAAAACTGAAAGAGGAGACGATAACACTAATGACAAATGGCAATCACCGGGGCCATGTCAATGGAGCTGGCAGTTAATTTCACCCTTTTCTGACCTCAAATCACCCAAAATAATGTTCTAGCTCTTTCAGTGTTTTTACACTTGAAGTTTAAATTGTATATTATGAACATGTCAGGTGTTAGAAGATGAGAATAAGGTGTTTAAATGGTCATAAATGCCTTAATAGGGTGTCATGTTCTCTGACCTTTGCCACTCAGTGTACAAATTGGATTCTATAAATAATTAACAGTAAGAATATGACTGAATCTGACATTTAGCCTAGAATGTTAGGACAATGGTTTCAAGCATGAGAGTCCCCAAATAGTGTTTATTTTGATTTCTATTTTTCCCTTTTTTCCTCATACCTTTACTCTATGCAAACTTTCTAAAAACATACTAAAGCACTGGATATGTCAAGGAACCTCTGTGTTTGAGTAACTGCATACATCCCGGGTGTAGTTAACAGTAACTTAAAACAATAGTTTAACAGAATAAGTACCTTACTAATTACAGAGCTTACAGTGTTGAATGTAACCCGGCCAATTAACCTCGTGGAGATCTCCGTAAATGTTTCCTTCTGCTCAATGAGCATTTGCACAATCCCTCCATACATCCTGTTGTTGTTTGCATTATTGTCAGAAATGCTCCGTTTCCAACACTGAGAAATACTGCCCGCATTATTAGCAAACAAATTGCCCTATAGTTCCGTACGACGAGTAGAGTAGAGTAGATGCATATGGTTTAGTTGGCCTCCTAAACATCAAGCTAATGGGCTAAATTGCTTTCAGATTGAATGACCAGCATTATGTCTAGGAAGTGAAAAGAAACTGGATAGATGAGATGATGGCTGAGACGTGTATTTGAATTTGTCTGAGCCACAATTACCCATGTAATACTATTATTCAGGTAAAACCCTGGCTGTTTACTGGGAACTGATAATGCCAACATGCAGCATACCATTCTCTCTGTATATATGTATGTGTGAATGATGGTCCTGGGCCCAACGAGAGGGAATAGTGGCCAAGTTTTTAAATAATAGGAAACAATCTTACACACACACACTCACGCAGAGTACAAAGGAATGAAAATATCTGCTGAGGGCTTCATGTGTACTTCAGTGTGGATGTAATCCTCTGAGAATTGCCTGTGGAGGCGGAATAACATCGGAGGCAGACCAGGATGATAATGCATATCCCCACTTCTTGACTTGCCTTATTACTAAAGATGTGGTAAGGTGAAAGCTACAAATGTTGCAGGGGGTGGTGGTATTTGATTAGGGATGAATACCAAAACCCAGTATTAAACAGACCCCACGTCTAAATTATTAAAGACCATTGTATCGATAAGCTTTGACTTTATGGGTTCTGCTGTCGGTATGGGAGAAATTTAGACATTCGTCTATGATGCATTTTTGCTATTCCCAATCCAGGCGAGAAATCTCTCGTTGCATGTGCGAGGGGCAGGGCCGGCTCTGTCTGCCTCTTTCTCACACACACACACACACACACACACACACCACTGTCCACCCTCTAAGAGATAATGGCAGAGAGAACTAAAAACTCAAAAGTCTGGTTACACTTTACTAGAGTTAATTCTAACAATGCTTGTTTCCCAAAGTGCAACAAGTCGTTTTTTCTATGTAAGTGTGGAAACATGAGCAATCTTTCCAAACATCTAGTGAAAGTATATTACATACACAGAGAGAAATGCACTGCTTTGGACTGTCTAGCTAGTAGCTCATCTGATCGCCTCATCCACCTCAGGTATTTGTTTACTAGCAGCCTAGAGCCCACAGAGTTAGCTAAATTATACAAACATGGGTTAATGATTAAAAGTAACCTTTAGCCAGCTGATTGTTTAGTTATAAATACGGGTGCACTCATAAATTCAGTGTGAAATGGTCAGAGCATCATCTGAACTGTCATTCAAAAATTTACATTTTCAGTTTCAGAGCACTCAGAACATCCTCTGCTTGCTAATTGTTGTAATATTATTTATTTTATGTCTCAACAATCACATTATAGTCTGTAATAGTGATTTGCTGGAAACAATGCTGCAGTTGGTAGTCAAGAACGTGAATGTGAATATACAGCACATATGAGAAAATAAAGCAAGAAGCATCCTTTGGTGGTTACACCACAATCCTCAAACAGCTTTGTTTTTGGGTGAAGGGACATGCTGGCTTTTCCATCGCTAATGTGTTTTCCACTGCTTTTGTGACAGACCCAGCATCTGTGTCAAATTATGCCCACAAAAGCAAAGCAGTAGCGGTGGCGGCGGCATTGTATTTAAGATGAAGGTTTACTTGCCAAAGCACTTTGCATATTCCCATGAAGCCTGTAGAGTGAACCCTGCAGCCGATGCAAGCCCAATCAGAAAACACCTAATAACATTCACTGACAGTAATCAGAGGGATATGTTGCAATCACTGCTACACAGCAAGAGTCCTGCTCGCAGGAAACAGCATGAGGTCTAGCTATCGCACAGCAAGAAGCTCACCCTCCACTGTCAAAATCAATGCTTTTTGACTTACTTATTAATAAATATGGCCAATTAAGATGCAGAAACTATTTGCCAACACTTTGAATCAAGTTGCTCTTTAACGGTGCACTAACATTGCAATTGTTGTGACACATCTTAACACAATGATAATCACATAATATCATTACACAAAATTTAATCAATATCTAATCATTTTTATGACAACATGTTGAAGACTATGTATAAAGTTAAAATACTCCTCCCTCTGCTTTTTGGAATTATTTTGGATCACAAAGTCAAAATGTGCTTATTGCAGGTCTAAGATTGGGGATATTTTATTTTTCAAAGTTCTGATTTTGTGAAACTTCCCTGTTTCACTGTCACTTCGTTAGTTTTGTTGATAAGGTGATCAAACCATTTCATGGAGGCAAGGACAACAAGAGAAATGTTAGCTTTTCATTGACTCCTGGGAATGTTTGTCCCGAAGCTGTAACTTTAAAGTCTGTCACTTAAGATGCAGTGTCCCTAAGGCAAAGAGTGGCGATAAACAGACACAGGTACTGGCAAAGGCAGCAGCGCTTTATAAACTGTCTGTCTTTCTATTCAGGGGGACAGGCTCATCTGTCTCTCACCAGATCCTTTACGAGTGCCAGCAGAGAAGAATAACAAGCAGTTAAGTATTTTCTTCTGCTTGACCCATGACATGTGGCTCCCCGGCTGAAACGAAGGCAAAGAAGAGGGAAATCTCTAGGCCAGCGCACCAAAACATTGTCCTGTCAGCACACCGGTTGTCTGAGAAGTCCCTAGCTTGTCAGCATGGAGTCTGGGAGCCAATGATGCTGCATTTACTTTAAAAGGAGATGAAGAATGACTTTTCTGTCTGGTGATCTTCTGACCCTGAGCCGTGGACACGGACTTTGTTTCCTTGGCATCGAGAGCATTGTTTGGAGATTTAAGATGTGCTTGCGGATTTCCAGTTTGATGCCATTAAAACTTACAGTATAGTGTGTAACTGTGGTGGTTTTTCAATACATGATAATTCTACTGTACCATCTTATTGTCAGCTGTCATTGTCAGTTTTTAAAGATAGTGTGCTGTGCTTCTATGCAGGAACTTTGCCTTGAAAAAGAAATAATCAAGGCCATTGTTAGTTTGAAATACTGCCTTGCAACACAAAAGAGGATGTACTGTATTGTACAACTGTCCTTTTTCCAGAGTTTTCTACATATGCTCTCTGTCATATTGTGTCTTTGTAATTCATAAAGCAGCTTTTGAAGAAAATGCATTTACAGGGGCTGTGTTAAATTTACAACACAGCATTTTTGTGCATGAGATGGTTTTGATTACGCAGCTGCCATTTTCACTCAGAATTACAAACCCCAATTAAAGGTAAATGAAGCAAATCAGTGCTGTGTAATGTTTTACCAATGTGTGAAATCTGTAACCAACAAGATGGTACACCAACATAGATTGTTATGATTAATTCTCAGAGGATAATTGCTGCAGTGTGTCTTACTCTTTTATTAATTTACTTATTTTGATTTATTTTGAATGGTGGAAGCAATTCAATTATCTTTTCTACAAGAAACATGTGGACAGAAACAGCATTTGGAATCAGTAAGCTTGATTGTACGGCTTTCTGCTTTAATGCTATGTATCATTTCAAGCTGTGTCACAAACAACACACATGCCACAGGAATTCATGACAAATTTGTTAATTGTTTCAAACGGCAGCGTCCAAAGATGCAAAAGAAGAAGAAAAAAACACTGCATACAGAGCAGAGCTCACAGGCACTGTCTACAGCAGAGGAATAAAACATTTCTTGTAATATGATGGGTTATCTTTGAGAGTTTGAGCTTTAAAAATATTAGCCTAATTAGTTTATTGATGGGCATCAATGTCAAACATCAGTATAGAAGAAAAGCCCCACATTTTTTACCTCAAATTAATACAATAACATAAATAATAACCTGGATGTGTGCATCTAGGGAGTGAACAGGGTAAAATGATAAAAACCTTTTTGGAGCGCTGATGCATGGTGACACTGGGAAATAGGAGAGTGGTGTATCTTGATGCAGTGACATGAATCAACCTGCAAACAGAAGGTGCAGGTGTTCTGACACGTGTCAGACGCTGCCCGGGTGTGTTGCCCTTTAGAGGCCAGCAAAATATTAGAGATTTCCTCTAGATTGTAAACCCGGATAAAGAATACACAGCCAAAATAGTTTGACCTGAACTCAAGATATCCAGAAGAGCTTAAATTGAGGCTTGCAGCTTCTCTACTTGTGCTACAGCTTCCTGAGCTGAAGCAAAACCACTTTGTCTTGGTCCTTGGTATTTATTTTTTTATCCATTTCAGTGGCTGTTATTAACACTGTCTTGAACAGTCATTGAAGGCAAAGGGAAAACACCATTTCAAATGCTGGACATTTTATCATTAATCTCCAGGGAGGGAGTGAGAGAGGCAAATGAAACTGAAGTGAGAGACAGAACTGGTGAGAGGTGAAAATAAGACACAGGCTCTTTTTTTCCATTTCATTCCAGTCCATTTCACAAACATCCACATTTCAAATGTAGGGTGAATGCAAGAGCTCAGAGTACATCTATCCACAGAGCATTAGGAATGTACTCTAAATACAAGAGATCGTAAAAAGATGGGCAGAGGCTGGCGAGCAGCCATTGTCAGCAACAGTAGAATTCATACTGAGTGCAGCTTCATTGTTCTGCGAGCACAAGAGGTGAGCTGAGGGTGACGATATGTGTATGTGATTGTTAGTGCACGTATTTGAGGGAGAGGTTGTTTCGTACGTTGGCGTAATGTGGTACATTTCTGTCAGGCATCTGGAAAACACACTATTGCCTGCTGTCATCTCTTCTTTCTGCTGTACTGGGGAAGTTCGATGCATTTTTAATTCCAGTGGTTACCATGGAAATGCATGGGGTTTTTTGTCTGCTGCTCTGTGAAAAGCAGGTGCATGGCAGGGACCCAAGGTGACAGCAGCTGAAACACGTTCAAATGTTTCACCAAGTGCCAGGGGGCAGAAGCAAGGTCACAGCATCTCTAGTCTTATTCTGAAGGAGTGGAGCACCCTCACAACAAACAAATGTCTTAGACCTGCCAATTTCTAAATTATGTGTAACACACACAATTATTCCTTCTCTGCACTGAAATTAGATTTAATTGTCTGGTGCTTTAATTAAAACTAAAATTGTCGAAAGAGACATTATTTTTGGTCAGTAATACAGCTCCTACTGATACCATATCAGCGACAGAAACGTGACTTAAAAAGTGCATTGATCTTAAAAAACTGACATTGAGGACTGTTGTGAACGCGACCTAAATTTTTCCGAAACTGTATATGATGTTCTTTGTTCCATTGATTCATCAAGTTCACACCCTTGAGCATTGTGCACAATGAATCATCTCAATATATTTTGACCAGTGAGATAAATGACCAGGTTCAAAGGTCAGTGATTGTGAGGCAGGCACGTGAGGATAAAACTGCAAGGGTAGTGGAACACAAGCAACACTCAGCAACTGAAGGACAAGAAGAGGAGGCACAAAGTGATCTTGGCTTTAACAGCGCACGGTTATGAAGATATGTCTCCAAGAGAAGTGCGTGCTGTCTGGGAAAAAGAAAAAAACATTCCTTTGGGTCCTCCAAGAGCCTAAGCTGTAACACTGTCTCTGACGAGGAGGCAGACCTGAGTGTCAGTGCTAAATTTACAGTCTTCCCATTTCCTTTTCAGGTTTTATTTTCGAATCTGCTCCAGAATTATTGTCACCGGTGTCAGTTGAGTGTTTGTTTTGGTGATGCGCCAAGAGCATCCAAAAGAGTGTCTGAGAAAAATGGGAAAAGCATCACCAAGGAGGACAAAGCATAACTCCACTAAGCCTCAAGGGTCCCTCAGGCCATATTTTAAGGAGGCTAGAGGGTGAATATAGTTGTGTATACTCTGCTTGTATCTCCTACGTCTTCCACTGGTTGGAAATGGCTGACTAGATGCTAATAAGCTTGCTCTGTCATGCTTAGACTGTCAGACCTGGTGCAACTGCATGTTAAGATAAAGAGCCTACATTTGGTAATGCCAAATCCCAAAGGTCCTAGATCCCACTTGAGTTTTAGCATATGAATGAGCATAAGTAATGCAAATATATTTCCAGAAAAACTTTGACTGTCCTTCTTTCCTCCTCTCAGACTATCGGAGAAACTTCTCCCTAAACATAAATCCATCTACGTTCCAAGCTGGTGTTTCTGCCTGGAGATAGCTTTTGTTCATGGCTGGCTGGCCTTACATTTTGTGGTTGGTGATTGGCAGTGTCCAGCGGGCCAGTTCCTTGAAGACTCCCCCTGTACTGTCCAGAGGTCCTCTGCTATTGATTTCCTGCTTGCGCTCGCTGCTTGACCTGCCAATCAATGGTCAAAACAGTGGGATGTCATTGGGAGCAAGTTGACGACGTGTGATGCTTGGCAGACATGTAACTGATGGCACTGAACGAGCAAAACATATTATGGAGAGCGCGAGAGACAGCCAGCAGACAAAGGGAGCACACGCTAACCCTTGTCTTTGTTAGAGGCAGAAAAAGTGGAGTTAATCTTGAATTAAAAAGCAATGAGGTGCTTATACATTTTTTTTTTTGGAAGGGGGGCACTATGAAATCCAATCACTTTGGAGAGAATCACCTCACACCAGACGATGATTCAGTCGTGGTTATTTTCTTTTTCTGTAAAGTGCAAGCAAGTGTGACTTACTGTACTCATTCGATCCAAGTAACAAGTGATTAGCTGTGAAGAATAAATCTTCGGAGAAATTCATTTGAACTGTGAACAGTGGAGTGGAAACTACTGAGAAACATCACACCCCCCGAGTTTTTGCTGTGTGATTTTGGAGATGGACTCGAGGAGAGGCCCAGAATAAATAAATAACATTTTCTTCTAAGGACCACAGAGTGTGGAACTACTATTTCTAATTCAGTGATTTTGTGGCAGTGCCACTCAGAGTGCTCTTTGTGTGACAGCTGACTGCACGAGACACTGGCAAGTAAATTCCTGTGGCAATGATTAAAACACTCGGATTGTCACATGAATTCCTTCACCTTCGACCACAACAATTTAAAGAAAAGTTGTGTCAACCAGAGCTGGACTGGCTCTGAATTAAGGGGGAACTTGAATTTGACTTTATTTCAGGAGACATGCCACTTTATTCTTATATTAGATCAATGTCGCCTCCAAAGTTTCAGATTCAGCAAAGCAGAACTTGTGAGTGAGGATAGATGTCAGAGTTCAATAACAATTTCAATGCTTTAGAGCCAGTGCTATGCAGATATACTGATACACAGAATATAGCTGTAAAGCAAAGTTTGTAAGAATGACACTAATAATGGGACAAAACTAAAACACAAATCTCTCTAAATCTCAGACATCTAAATTTCTGTTTTATCCCAATATCCATTTGCTTAAAAAATTACATATGATACCAATATGATACACATGATATCAAAATTACATCAGTACATGTGTAACATATCCTAACTTCACAGTATCAAATTAAATGCTCTAAAAATAATAAGTAAGGCATCTTGTAATCTGCTTGTGTTCCTTTTGCCCACTGAATTCACTGAAAAAATTCAATGTTTGAAATACCTGCATTCCTGCTTTGCTTGAAATTGATTGTTTTAAGAACTTCAACATATTTCAACATATTTCTGGACACATTTTAAATGTTAAATTTACATTTTAAAATGCATCTCCAAAAACAGTAAAGAAAAAAAAAAGTAATGAACATTGTGAGTTACAGAATATCTTAAATTTTAATAGTATTGCAGAGGAAATTTGTGTATGTGATACCTACAGGGCAGCTCATGTTTCTATTGTCGATGTGATTTTTGAACAATTCCATATAATTTAAACTGTAACTGTTGTTGTCACTAATTATCTTCTGACATAGTTAACAGAGTTAAGCAAGAAAACATAATGAATTTTTCATCAGCTTGTTGTTGTAATGGTTGCTTCTCCCCATTAATGTGTCCCGCTGTAATCCTTATGGACCAGTCAGCATGAAATATATATCTCCATAAATACTTTAATGTTGTGCTGATGTCTGCTTCGCTCCCCACAGTTGTAGAAACATCACCCTTTAAGTTAGTCAAACAAGGATTTCTAACCTCCCCTGAATAAAAACAATGTTCAATAATTGGAAACACTTAACATCTAGATACCGCACTCTATTCATTTTCTCACAGTTGAGATCTTCTTTTTCAATCATATAAGCACAAAAAACTTGAATACTCCATTCTCAATAAGCAATTTCAAACTTTTTTTTCAATAACTTTGCAAGGATGGCCGAGGCAGGCGTTCAGCTGATACAATGCTATTTTGTTGTCAAGGGTACTGGCGTCAGCAAAATCAAAACGTGCCGGCGGTAGACCTAGCATCAAGTTGTCTGCAAAGGAAACACTTTACCCACAGCTTCTCTGACAGTTATGAGAAACCGCCATTAGTGCATTATGCATAATTGTACATGCACTACTATCAAGTGTCAGTGAAAGACAACGAGTAGAGCAGCTCTCTGTTGACTATGGCACATTTGTTATTGTGAACCATCAGCATTTCTCTATGTAAATGGAGTTGCTACAAAGGGCCATTTTCCAATCTGCTGCCATGAAATCACTCTACCTACCTCTGGTAATGACCAACCTTGGAAGCGGATTTCCACTCAATTTATTTCCATGAAAGACAGGAGTAGGTGAAATACAAGTAACTGTCCTGGACAAAGGGGTTTTTTTATATGATATTTTAATATTCTTTAATATGCACACTAGATATACACTGCCTGTCTTGGTAATGATGGATTGCCTCAAATATAACAGTAAAAGCATTTCTGCAATGCTCATTACTTTTAGGAACATGCAAAGTTTTTTTTTTCCTTTCTGCATTTCATTTCAGTCAGCAGCTGTTGAATTAAATTAGACAATTTAACAACTTCTCCAAGTGTCTTTTTATAGCCACATAGCTTATTGATTGCCTGTGGAGAGTGTACACCCACATACATGTCCCAGCCAAACACACCTACCCTTTTGGCCCGTCTCTATGTGTGCACATACATACTGCAGGTTGACATACATGGAGACATATGGTAGGATTTATTCACACACAACTGCACACACACACACACACACAGCAGAATTGTATGGAGTATATGGATGACTCATCTTCAGGTTATCAAGGTCAACTTCAGGGGAAAAATAGGATCTCACAGGAATGTACTCCCTCTGCACATCTCACTGTCCTTTTGATCAGGTTCTTTCTGGTTGCTTTGATCAACTGCTTATCATTAGTGATTGGCCATGATGTGTACTTGACAGTCCAGTGTGTGATTAGACAAGGATAGAGAGGCATAGCAGAACATGGAGGGCTGCGGGGCACCCTTCCCATCAAGACGTGCTCCAGTGTAATTAGACATTAGCACCCAGCAGGAGAGCCTGCTAACATGAGCTGAACCCCGATTAGAATGATTATCAGAGATAATTCACTTTAATAAGTCCATAACAGACCACCGGACTCACGCAAGTAGAGATAAAACTGGATGCTTTTGTAATTACTGGTTAATTGGTGCATGCAGGGCAGCTGATTTTAATACAGGATTTTAAAAGACTGAAACAACCTTTGCATTTCATCAAAATTATTAGAACCCTTCATTAAAATTTTGTACAGCTGGGCACTAAATATAATCAGGATGATTATTTTAAGGATGTATTTATTCATTTTTTTAATAATTTTTCTTGTATATTTGAATGCATTTTAAATGTTTAAATATGAAGAGTAAAATAAAATACTGCAGATGCAATATATCACAATATTGCTACCATAAAGTGCATTTTTAATAAAGCTACATAGAGGGAAAATTGAGTGAAATCCATATCCAGAGAGGTAAAGACAACAAATGTTATATTCTGGTGAAAGTGCATTCAGTTTGACATGGTAAAAATGTTCACAATATTATGGCAGAGTGTCTTTGTTGGAATGAAAAGAAACCTGTCTCCCCAAACGGCCACCTCAGAGATAGTGCTCTTTAATATCAGAGACAGCTAAGCGTAGCTTGAAGCTACAGACATTGACAAGCCAGGCCTGTGGGGACCAGAGGAGATAAGCGTGGCACACAGACAAACACAACACTTGACTTTTCCTGCTCGTCAGCTACAGTTGCACAGGGATTACAAAGTCAATGGTTGTTCTTCTATTTGAATACAATATCTATTTAGAAGTACGAAAAAGAATAACATTCCACTCCCACTAGAGTGGGATCAATCATCAACTAATTTTACTGGACTGCTCATGTGAGACGCAGTTGGGAGTCCAGGCTCCCCAGACAGGCCTTAGTGCTCTGAAACGCTGCATTAGGGTTTGCAGGCATGATTAAACTGTTTGTGTTTTACAACACACGCCTAGGTACACACTCACTCACACACACACACACACACACACACACAGACGCACACACACAGACAAAGTAAAATAAGAACGCTGTTAAAATATAACAGAGTACAAATAATAGGTTAGTGGCTATCGCACTAACCTTTGCAAATAATGTAAAACCATTAAAAGTTTTCAAAAGAATCAAGAATAATTTTTACTTATAAGACTGCATTGGCTATTTTCAAGATTTCATATTACAAAGGACAATAAAAATGTTCAAAAGCAAAAAGGAGTGATACAACAGAAAAAATGTTCACCTTTGAAATTGTTCAGGATCTTTCACATCTCCTCACAATCTCTCTCTCTCACCAGAAGCAGCATCTGATAGTGGCTGTAAGGACACTTCACAGTAGTTTCTCCCCAGGGGGGCTGATAATACCTGCTGCCAACTTTCTTTTTTTTCCTCCTTGCTTCTACATGTTGGGTCACAAGGTCACTCTCACACTCCCATATTTGTGACCTCCCTTGGGCTCAACACTTTCTGATATAACAGTTAAAGTATCTATATCTTGTACAAAACATTATGGCTCTACACTAACATTTTGAGGAAGTGGAGATAGTGGACAACCTTGGCGATTTCCATGGATGTAAAAATCAGTTGGAGGCAGGTACCAGTAAGGATTGCCTGTGTGTGTTTTTGTATGTTTTACTGAGGTTACGATAAAATGTGAACTACACTTGTCCATGCGGTATTTGACTCCACGAGGTGTTTGAGCAGCTTGTCTTACTCCATGTTACAGCAAAAATGAAATCTTTCCAGTCAATTATGCCAGCAGTGAGCGCCTTGACACTTCGATGGGCCCGCAGAGTGTCTCCGACGCTGACACGTATTCCTTGTTACTTCATACGCACACGTATTTGAATATACACAGACACAAATGAAACCATGAAATTTGCAACTCGGGTGCATTCAGAATCCTATGCAAAAACCACACAGGCCCCAGTGCTCTGTCAAGTCATGCATGGTGCTAATGATTCAGTGTTGTACCTCTGTACGTCCCGTTGAGGAAAACAGAACCTACAAAGCCGCAAAACATACTTTACATATACACAATACTACATGGACCCCTGGCATTTTTTTTTCATAAATCTTAGGGTGTGGACTTACTTCTATATTCTATATCCCAAATTAAATATGAAATATACATAAGCAGTATTATAGTGATCGTGAAAATTCTGCTGTCTGTATATTGCAATTAATCCTGTTTGTATTCAGATTTTTTTGTTATTCTCATTTCAGAACACTTTGTATATTCTGTCTTGTTAATTTTGATCCGTATTCCTAAGGGTAAATATTGCTTTGCTTTAAGAGGAGATGCAACTGTTGAAAAGTTCATCTTTTGGAATAAGAAGGAACCAGAGAATAAACTGCTTGAAAATGATGAGCAAGAAGAGATTACTTTCCATTTCTGACAGCTTCTGGTGGATTAACTCGACTTTAAAACAGCATTACGAGCTGGCTGCAAACGTATTCAGCCTTTAAGTCTAAGAAAATGTCTGTTACCAGCTAGACCTGTCAAACTGTGATACAAGTCAATATATGTACTGGAACTCCTGTCAAGGTGAAAGGAAAAGGTGAGATGAACAACAGGACACAGCCAGCAAGTTCTTATATGAAAAGGTTATCGTATTGTTGCTGTTCCATTATAAACTCTTCATTGAATTTATATTTATGATATATGTAGGCATTAGTTTTGTTTAATTCTGGTGCTAATGGATATTAAAAATACAATGACACCAATTAAAAAAAATTAATAACTCTCAAGGTGTAAAGAAAAATGTCTTAAATCCAATTATTATCAACCAATTAATACAGATACCATTAATGAAAAATTGTGTCTTTGCAGAGAAAATCTTCCAAATGTTTTTAGCAGAACAAACTTGTGAAGAATACAACAAAACAATTAACCTGTACAGTCTGACAAGAACTCAAACATGAAATTAAAATCAAGCCATATTATTATTCGTATTGTGCTTCTTATTATTATATAACCTCGGAAAGAATTCCAGTACATTTGTATCACAATTTGTATCACAAATTAATCTGTTACAGCAAGAAGATTTTATGTTTTGTTTTTTGCGTTGGTGGATACTGGAAAGCTAGGCCGTAATCATTTTCAGTATGTCTCTAAAGTGTAAGTACTATGTATTCAACAAATTCTTTGAAATTCTGAGCTTTGGAGCTCAGAGGAAGTTCTTACTGTTTATATTTTATTTTGTATTGTATTTTACTATTATTATTTGTTGCAATATGTAGCTATGATTAACTTTATGAGTCAAATGTATTCTTCTAATTATGCCATAGATAAAACCTCAAAAAGTAGTCCTTCATATAGTGTATACCTCAGTGAAATGTGAGGAGGGTATGAAGGTATCAAAAAATACTGCCCAGGCCTAGAACACACAAAATAAAGACAATAGTAATAAGAGTTAAGATGAAAAATGCTTGCAGATCCTGGCATATAAATCTTGCCATCTTATTGATGATGGCATTTTTATGAGCTTCCGGGAAGAGGTCTGCTGAAGCTGAGTGTGCTGAATAACAGTCAGATGAGGTTGTACTCTGCCGCCTCACTTGGGTGGCAAGCCAGCAGGTGAGTCCACAGATTTGTTGTCATTTTAGAGTAAGACAGCTGATTTGTACAAAGTCGACCAATAGCCTTATCCTTGTTTGTTACTTTGAGATCCATGGTGTAGAACCTAAAATACTTCTGCATACTGTTTCTCAAATGCTTTGGTACTGTGATTGTCCACTCAAGGTGGCTTGGCTCACTTGTGTCCTCTATAATCGTAGCAAACAACATCATATAACTTGCTTATAGTGAACTTTTAGTGCACCCTCGGCTGAATCACATGGCCAACTACTTCAATCAAACAGTCTTTCATGCTTATAGACTATAAACTTTGAATTCAAACAGGTCATTGCAGTTTGAATATGAATTTTCCCCCATGTTCGAACAAATGCCCTAACATACAACTATAGCAGACTTTTATTCTCAAGTCATAAGTCAGTCTTCAAGAAGTCATAAATCCTAATTTTAATTCATGCTGACTCAAAAGTCCAAATTTAAGTCTTAATTTTACAGCTCTGGCAAGACCACAATTGTCAGCAGAGTAGGACAAACAAGAACATGAAAGCATTTTTGTCATTTTGCAGGGTGTGAAAATCCCACTGAAAAACGAAAGAAAAAAATTGAAGGTGATAGAAGAAGAAGACGAAGGGCTTCTAAAAGAGCTGTTGAGGGGACGCAGTGTTCACTGACAGCACAGGAGAGAGAGTATGAAGTTGACAGATATTATGTCATCCTCTCACACTCTCAAAACGTGATGTCCTCCATAGGTGATTGGTTTGGCAGAGGAGAGATGGACGGATACAAAATGAAAAAAATTGAAGTCCAGGGCAAAGAATAGAAATTTTCGCAATGAAGCAAGGACATAAAAATTGCTGGAAAACAGATAATTCCAGTCCTCTATCACTCTGTCACTGAGATGAAGACATGCTTCCTCTGACCCACACTCTTTATTATCCTTTGCCCAACGTGTCAGTACCACAATAATGACTTGGAGACATGACTTAATTCACAGTGCATATTGGCACTCATCTGCCACCAACTCCCCACATCCTTCTAAAACTTCCTCATATCCCTTCACTCACTTATTTAACCTTATGTATGTATGTCAGTGTGACAAGAAATTGACTGGTGCTGGAGAGGGCGAGTGACAGCAGTTTAATTAAAATATCAGGGCCTTTCCTGCCATGAGGCTCTTAATATGGCACCTTCAGCTGTGTCACAGGGAGCAGATAGTTAGCTCCTTTATCCAGAGGCAGTCAATATGAGCTGCCTATTAACAGATGGCTTTCATCCTCCACCTGGTGTAATTGTGCGCTGAGAGCAGCAGGTGTCTAAAATCATATTCGTGTATTATCACATAATAAAGGGTGTAAATCTCATATTTTTTTCATGAAAATGGCACGGGGCAGTAGAGTTTCAAATTCAATGGCAGACTGCATTCAAGTATTAACACACAACTCACTTAGGCTTCATTCAGCAAGTCCGTCAGTCAATCACACTTAAATTAAACTTCAGTTTGTCTCCCCATTTACAAACATTTCTTTTACTAGATATTGACTGGCTGTGAAGGATTTTTAGATCTAATAGTAGGAAACGGTACAATCACTTCACTAAACTGTATATCTCACCAGTTTGCTCGATTTTTCCCAACACCAAATAGCATATTACATTCAATTTGTTAGAATCTAAATTGCTTTTGAAAGTAGAAGAACACGTTACTGGGTCTCTGAAAGTATCAAGATTAACAGTGTACGCTGCATTTTGGATTTATTGATTGATTTGTTGATTCACTGTGTGAGAAGACCATTTTCATATCATGTGGAAGTGGTTCTTATTTTGGCATTATTTAGTGGTATCACACAAGTTATGTGATGTGATTGAGGTAACTTCAATGTGTTTTACAGATTATTATGGATGCAACTTAATTAATAAATATTTTAATAATCGATTAATCTGTTGAATAATTTTGATTAATTAGATAATCATTTGCTCTATAAAATGCCAGAAAATATTGAAAAATACTAGGGACATGCCGATTTATTGGCCACACAAAGTATTAGCCGATATTTGCCTTCTTGACTGCCATGAGCCTATCAGCAAATAAAATGGCACTCATCGATGGCCGTGGCCGATTTGTTCTCAAATAAAAGTGGAAAAAAAGTCAGCCATCTGGGAGTATTACACTGTCTGGGAGAAAGATCAGTAAGACATGTTCCAATGAGAATTTCAACACATCAAATCTCGTCACCCATTTGAAAATCAGACCTTAAGAAGTGTAACAACAACTACCTAGAAGCCAATTAAAAAAACACACCAAGAAAGTAACTGGACACCAAGAAAGTACAAACCACCAGCATGACTCCTTGATAACCACAACATTTAAGAGAGGGAAAAAGTCCCCACAAACAGCACCAAAGCAAAAGGGATCACTAACAAGGTGATGGAGTTGATTTAGATGACTGAATTTGTGCTCATTCAAAGGTAGTGTAATGAAGGGCTGAATGACTTTAAAACAGTTCAGTTATTTTCTTTCTAATGAATCTTTCTTTGTTTATTATTATTATTGTGTATCGACCTGGGTTTCACATTCGGTGCATCCCTAAAAAAATGCCCATTATGTAGCCAACATATTCAAATTTCTTGTTTCATCTGACAAGAGTTAAAAGATATTCATTTTACATCACATATGATAAAGGAACGCATCACATTCTCATGTTTTAGAAGCTGGACCCAGGAAATGTTTAGCATGTTTGCTTGAAAAATAAATAAAACGTTTAGTCCATCATCAAAATAGTTACAGATGAATTTTCTGTCGAATGTCAAATATTCTGTCGAATTCTGTAATTGATAGACTAATCGTTTCATTTCTACAGACAATACCCATCAAACTCCCACAAGACAGCTGTTTGCAATCTTCCCAGCATGAAATATCACAGAGCCGAAATAAACCAGTAACTGCTGAAGAAAGCTTTAACAAGCCAAATATAACAACATATTTTTGTCAGAAACTGAAAAACAACCAGGGATAAAAACAGCAGCAGACATGGGAAAAGTGGTGAGAAAAGAAATTCCATCGTAATGCCCACATGGTTTTTTGTCTGCTGGATGCACATAGAGTATATATAGGCAAATGTTTGCTAACCAAACTTGATAAGCTGATTTACTATCAAGTTACACAGGTTCACAAGCTGTTTTGCATTTTAAAATATCTCCAGATGAACAGATAAAAGCGTGCTTAACATTTGTTAAGTAGTCCCAAAAAAATTAAGCTTTTTCAGCCCTCAGTTCCACATCTAATATATTGTGTAACAAAGGTGAAAGTGGGAGGCAAAATGAGAAATGACTCATATGTTTAACATTTACAGATTGAATTTTTCCAAAGTCCAACAAGAACCAAGTGGTTTGAGAGTTTATACAGTGGACCCTGCTGTCATTTCTGTGTACCATAGCAAGACAGAGCAAATGCAGAACAAATAAAAATCAAAGTCTTCCAATTGATATGCATTGGATGTTTTCCCACTGTTCTGATTGAGATGCCTCTCCAAACAGTGGTTTGGAGATAACGGGCAGGCCTGGCTGTGTTTGCTGGAGAGGTGGAACAGCAGCAAGGGACGGAAGGTCACCCTGTTGATATGAAACTTGACAGGTCTTGTTCCTGCCATTGCTTTAACTACCAAAGACAATGTAGATCAACTGAGAGAAAGATAGGTAGGGAGAGAGAGAGAGAAGAGAAAGAGAGAGAGAGAGAGAGAGAGAGAGAGAGAGACGTTGGATCCCGCGTTAGCTGCTAATGGACTGCTATGGTTGTGTGTGTGTGTGTGTGTGTGTGTGTGTGTGTGTGTGTGGGTGGGCGCACGTGTACTTGCATAGCAGAACGATGGGGACTTGGTCCAGGACTGATGAGATGCTTCAGGGATAATGCCAGGCGTGGAGTTGATATGTGATTTGGGAGAAGGCTTTATGCAATTTTTTACTCATTATTCTTAATCACATACTTCAGCATTTTCTTCACACTCCCATTCCTCTCACTACCACTCCACCACCGCCCCCACCGCTCCCATTCTTTCTGCCGCCTTCTCATATCCTCAGTCTGGAGGCTGACAGTGACAAATAGAGGAACACCACAGCAGTATCTCCACACGACTGGAGGGACAAATTATTACAGGTTATTTTCCTCTTCTTTTCAAAAGCCACCACGGTTATTCATGTGAGACTGTCGAATATACAAAGGCTTTCATTCTAAGATGCTTCATGTCAGTTTATGGATAAAAGATTGTTAGCTCACATTCATTGCTCAGTCTTTCCACATGATTAGATCTGTGAAATATTAATACTTTGAGCAGATTTCTTAAGATGGCTAATAACTTAACAAATAGTGAGTGAATATAGTGTTCAACTGGTTGCCACTTAGGAAGGGTCATGTTGAACGTGGGAGCTTTATAAAGCTTAAAAGTTTGTCACAAAAGAGAAAAAGCCCTAGGGGTCAGTTTTTCCCCTCATTCAAGTGACACTCAAACACTCACACTCCTTGTCTGCAAGCCTTCAAAACATTTAACATTCCTATGATTCATTTCTAATATTTTGCATCTACCTGCCATAATTTTACAAGCCCTACAGTACAAAAAAGGCTCAAAATTATCAAACCCTCAAGGTCAATTCGATTATATGAATTATGAGAAGTTGATTATAGTTCTGCAGTGTCAAATTATACTGCATAACTGTAAAGTAGCTTGGTGGCTTAAATGGTCAGGTTGGTGAAAAGAATGTTTCATAATTTTTTTTTATTCAGTTATTCACAATAGACTGCGTTCGGAGGGCCAGTCAGGGGTAAAGGACAAGTCTGTATTCCTAGGTGTAGGCTCCATCAGGGGAATAACTCATAAACATGTCATCTCTTCTTCAGGGAAAGCACTGTGCAGCTGAGATACCACGCTAGACAGGGAACTAGTGGACTGCATAATTTCCTTCGCTGCAACTGACACCTTTTCCATATGTAGGCACTAGACTGGGCTTAAGTGTGATGGCTATGCATCATTATGCCTTGGAAATGGAGGGTGCAAAAGTGCACTAGCAGTGACTGGCTTACATCTGACAGTTGGCCTTGTTTTACATTAGTCACATCAATTCAAATCCCCTCTCTCGACAGAGTTGGAGATCAAGTGCCAAAGACTTCAGTAACCCAGGGAAATAATTCATGAGTCAAAGACTACTTTGATTTTTAAAAATGCTTTACAGCTGCTCATGCTGAACTATTGCCTTGTCAAGAATACTTTCACATTTTGCAAACATAAACGCTGTTTTAATACAAAAAGGAAAGAGCCCAAATTACAACTGGATGTGTGCAGCATAAGCCTCAGCTGCACATATCTAAAATCTTGGCAAATAAAGCTATCAGCTGGGCAGCTATAGACTGATCTGGAGAAAGCCTGTTTTCCTGCTGATTAGTCAGAGTAAAATGTAAAATGTACAAGCAGAAGCAGAGGCAGCTTGCCTGGGTCCAGACGTTTGAATCCACCCAGTCCACCGAGCTGAGTGATTCGTCTGGCATCATGGCATGAAACAGCAGTTTCTGGGCTAAAAAAGCAATCGATCCAATTACCATGGTACTGTATTCCCATGATACTGTACTTTGTTTTGTGGTAACCCACCTGCTTCCTGCTGGCTACCTGAGGCTGGTGCTACAAGCACACTGAAATCATGATGGTAAAAAGAGAGTCATCAAGGCAGACATTGCTATAAGTGTAACGTACAAATCACTGGAGGATTAATATTGTTTTTTAGACATTGGTGTAGCAACTAAAAGTTTTCTGAGCTTTACCATAACTAGTTCCAGAGCACTAAAAGGAGCATTTTGCTTATGTTCACTTATACAATGGCTCCAGTGTTTGGTGCTTTCTAGCCATTGTTTAAGAACAACCCTACTACGCATCACTGTCGACTTAAAATGACGTTGCATTCAGGCAGATACATTGGTCTCTAGTGAGTGGTTATTGGATAAATTGATAGAGTGGATGGTCAGACTGAAGATGGAAACAGAGGAAAAAGAGTTGACAATTATGCCTGATATCAGGCAAAGAAGCAACCATAGGAGGAGGAGGAAGAGAAAAAGGATGTGTTGCTTTTACTGTTCTGCTTCACTCATCAACACCATGATAATATTGTCAAGATTTTTTTATCATTCGTTTTTACTTGGCAGAGATGAACATAAGTAGGGGCTGATATTTGACTCTGCGGTTTTACATTCTTTACATGCTGACAAAACCACAGAGAGATGATGTTGGCTGTATTGCAACCTATCCTCTATTTTCCCCTGTTTTGCAGTTGGAACCATTGCTTCACTAATGTGACTGCTGGAAATGTGTTAACTTTGAGAGGTACATTTAAACTCATTCAGTGCAGTTAAATTAAAATGAAATAATTATTTACAACTTTGTTCATTGCACATGATGCAATGTGAAGTGCAGTTTTACAGTGCAGAGTTTACTAATGGCTACAACACCTCCTCTTCGCCTCTTACTACCAGCAAATGCTGTGATCAAAGTGACTTCAAGAGCTGTGAACACTCTCAGTGAATTGTTTGGTAAAATTTTTGTATTTCTGGGTAGCATTTGCATTTTCATTCCTTCATAACTAGCTTCTAATATACTGTATAATCCACTTGTCAAAGAAGTCAGTCTTTATTATTTTGATCAAGTGTAATGAATTAATGTTCAAGTGTACACATCCTTTTCAGTGCCTGAAGAAAAAAGTCAAACTGACTTTACACCTTGTACAAATACGGTACGGTACTCCCCTGAGAGCCAAACAGAGATACAGTGTTTACGGGACTGTTCATTAGGCTATCTGAGATTAGTCTGAAGAGGTCTTTGTCTTTCAGTGTTTGATCACATTAATCTTCGTTACCACTCATTCTTTTATATCTTGAATACAAATGCCATTACAGATGGTAGCCATTACAAATAATAGGTGGCTACCAGTGCCTTATCAACAGCTAGGTGAACCAAGCATTGCCTTAGCATTAATATGTGTGTTGACGAATAACATTTTTCTGGTTAACTCATTTATCTTGCTATGAGGAAATGCCCCCAGAGATCTATTCTTTACGCAGGCTGGGGAGACACGGGCCTTACTGGGGGAGATATAAGAGCCAATTTTTACACTGCCGCACTGAGCTAGTTTATTTCCCAGGATGCAGATCTCAGACTTAATGACTGCACATTGTCCATTAGTGTGACACAGAAGCCAGGCAAGGCAACGTTAACCAAATTCTGATATGGGTACTCATTCTACTGTGCCTTATGTTAATATGCTGACACGCTAACTTTTTAGCGTTGCTGTTTCAGTACTTCAGTGCAGATTTAGTAGTTAAATAATGAAATCTCTGACAACACTGGCCCCTACAATTGATCAAAGGCTGCTTAATTTTGTGCATTAATTACTGTTGAGGTAATGAAATGGCCCATCACTCTCCTCATAAAACAGTAAACAGTGGGGCAAAAGAAACCATCCTTCAGGCACAGGCGTGATTATGTAAAAGCACTGTTAATCATCGGGCCCTGTGTTCCTCCCCATTTTGTTTTCTTCCCCTCAGTCGCTTAATGTTTACCACCAGTAAGATGTTTTATTTATTAGTTTTGTCATAAAGTTCTGTTTCGCATGAATCTGGCAGCTCATGCATGCAGTATGAATGTTGAAATTAGCATCTCATTACTCGCAATAATTAGGCCAATGAAGGCCAGATGTTGAGCATGTGATCTATGTGCAGGCAAAGCTGGGTCTAGCATTTTATTATAATCAATTAATACCATATAATAAAGTTTTACCGACGGCATGAATTGCAGAGCCTTGATGAGTGATATGGCAGACACACACAAACAAGTTCACTGACATTGTTGACTCACTGCAGAGTTGTTTTCGGAGTTAAATGAGTGCAGTACCAACGAAGACTAAAATCAGGGGTTCATAATCTGAATTTGTATTTCAGAGAGAAAGGCTTTGTGGAATCTTTTCAATTCTTGTACACATGCTGTGTCATGATGATAATCATGGCTGGTGGGTAAGGTGACATGGATTATGCAATGAGACATTTTCGTCAGATCATCAGCAAATGACTGTGTTCAGAGAAAATACAGCAGTAGTTCCATGTACCACAGGCACAGAAACTCCCCAAAAAAGAATCATGTCTCTTTGAAAAAGAGAGCAGTCACAAACTCGAGGACAAAAATCCAAAATCCAACAGCTGTACCTGTTGGCAGCAGGTGATGAATCAAATTGAGCACTGCCTGTTCTACTGTTCGCTCTGAATGTAGGCAGGCAGTATTAAAAATCAGGGGATCTTCAAAACCACAATGAATAGATCTCTAATATACAATCAAGACATGGAGAAATATTGAATTTGTTTGACCTTGCTCAGCTTGTTATGCTGATTTTCTTTAGGCAATCTCATGGATTTTGACAAATAAGAGCAATCCTCAAACCTAAATGTTATGCAACAGAATTTGTCTTCAGAGAGAGATACACATTTTTTTTTAAGATCCTGAAGTGTGCAGCATACAATATGACAATGTGTAACAATGTAGTTTGTCATGCATCACAGATTCTGCCATACATTTTATAGCCATTGTTCCAAATCTCTGGTACTGCGTGGGGCCTGTACAGGAACTACAACTGTCATCTCCTGCGGTTCTGGAAATCAATGAGCACAAATGCTTTATGGCATTACTGGATATTTATACTGACTTGTGCATCAATGTGATAAAGTACCTTGTTTTTCTAGGAATTTAAAATGCTGGATTAGGCAAAAAGGAGACTCATAATCAAATTATTTTATCCATAAACAGTTTCTCCCGATTGATTTTCCAGGAACAAATATGTATATGATGGTATATCAACAGAGCATATTAGAAAAATTATATGATATAAAAGAGGATTTTATCCATATTACCCACTCCTAACCTTGCTTGCAGAGAGAGAGAGCCTACAAAACGCCAAATCACGTGAGTTCATTTTAATTGCATTATTTTAGTTGTTTAACTTTGCTGATGCAGTAACCACAAAGGAAGTAAACCACTGCTATGTTCCAGCCTGGAAAGAAAGAAGTGACCTGGAGTCAAACAGCATTCAAACTTTATATGTTGTCACGTCCCCTCCATTAAGCCATGCACATCTACCATCATCTGACGCTAAACTTGACAGATGAGGATGAAATGAAGTGTGTCAAATGCAGTTACAGTGATCTCATTCAAAATGCATTTCCCTGATAGGACTTATTTCAGTAATATATCACATCTTACTCCTTAGCTTTTCATTTGGTTGTGTTGCATCTAATATCATGTGCCACTGACAATGGCAGCCAAACAGTGTAAAATTAATGACTGAGCTGGCATACGTCTTTGAATTTGATTAGCAACAACATTAGAGTGCTTCTTTTCTCAAATGCTGCTCTTTGTCCTGTCTGAGGGCTGTCCCTGCTTCGTCTGTACTGACAGTGGCGATGCAATTATTATGCCAATTTGTCCAAGAAAGCAGTTGTCCTAACAATTTGCTCTCATCATATTCAAATCAAAGTTATCATGAATGCTTAAAATGAACCCTAACTACGGCTTTCAGTCAGTGCTGATAGCTAGTGTTGAGCTATACAAACAAACCATTGATTACAAGGCGCATTATTTTTGAGATGCATCCAAATCTATGTCATTACATCTGCAAAGAATAATGTAATTCAAGTTCCCTAATCTTCCAATTATGTAATATAAATGCAAATTCTTGTGTTTAAAGTGACATTGCTCTGTCAGTGTTATGTACACGATTATCACTGGCAGCTGTAGTGGATGCTTCCAATATCCAGTGTCCTCTGGAGGAGGGATATTGGTCGTATTGCTCTATGTGTACTTAAGTGTGGCTGAAAGGCACCTCCCAAGTCATTCAAAAAGGGTGAGATTTAAAGGTCACTTTGTGCATATCACCTTTTCAAAAGCTCACATTCAACCTGTATTATTCTGCTCAATGCTTTGCTTTGCAATGGAAATCCTGCCTTTCTCTCTTAAGAAACAAACTTTTTCCTCTCGTGAGGAAACATGAATACTGCATGACATACTGGATTCCCAGTACAAAATCCCAGCGTCTTTTTTCCGAATATTGTATGGGTATGGTCAGCTGTGGGGCCTCCCATGGACAATGATAGAATGATAAATACCCTCATCTAGAGAAAATGTCAATTATCAGCAGCAGTGCTGGTGGTCCTCCTGGCACGATAAAGATCTAACATTAATAAGGCATGCTTATCTCTGGGAAGACAGCCACCGATTGATTTTTGAGAGAAACCTGGAAGAAAGGGAACAATAAATTATTTAAACAGAAACATATTCCACCAAAGAGAAATGTAATGAAGTACACCAAAGAAAAAATAGCCATATGACTGCATTATATTAGGGTTCAGTGCCTGTCGGGCGTCTAATGTTTCTCATCCATCAGCTCCTGTTCCCGTGCCTCCCCCAGCTCTAAACATAACCCAAGGAACATTAATAGATACTTAGAAACATTAAATGAGACCCCGGGTCACTGCCTCTGTGTGTCGGCAACAACAAGAATTTGAACAGATTTTTAAGTTTGAGGACTTCTAATTAGTCTCCAGAGCTCCTTCTGTGTTCTTCCTCTCATCATATAATATTGGTTTGCTGAACAATAAGGCTAACCAATGGGTGCATGGGAAACTAATGAACCATTTTAAGGAATGGGAAGGGGAAGGAAAATTGGCTCAAGCTGGCAACGAGTTTTGACACGCAGTAGGAAAAGGAGATGAATTTTAGAAATGCGTTAAAGAAAGATAAGTGGCCACTAAACACTCAATTTTTCATGAATGTTAACTTGTTTGTGTACTTCATTTCCTCAAATACAATTCAATTTCTCTCTCTGCTGTGGATGGACACAGTCAATGTGGTAGCCATCACTAGACTGCCATTTCAAGACCAATTGTAAGCCTCTCATGAAGAGAAGCCCCAGGAAGTGTGCTGCAAGCCTGGGATCATAATGATCAAAGTGAAATGTTTGTCGACTGAAATCAATAGCATCGGGGTGCCTGGAAATTGCTATTAAAGATCCCCATCGATTGGGCAGCAGTTGTTCAGTGACTGTGCGACTGGTCTCTCAGACTTACAACAATGGTGAATGTTTCCTGGGCCAGTTATTATCTTCTGAGGGATTACCTTGGTTGAAATGTAATCAAGTCAGAACTGGTGAACTGTAATCTACTTGCATCTGAGTCACAACCACAAAAGTGAAACGGTGTGATCACAACAATTTGAACTGTTAAATCAAGGGAAACAACTTTAAAAAGTGCTTCTTTATTTTAATCAAGGTAAAGAAATATGTCTTTTTGTATTTGTGTATCTGCCTTTTAGGTTTTTCCTGTGTCTCAGCAGGATAGGATTAAATTTGACAATCCCCTCAAGAAAATTAATGTCTTAATGTCATTAAAATTGATCTATTATTAAAACTTTCACTTCTCACACCAATGAAATTCACCAGCAAAGGGCTACAACAAACTAATTTCCATTGTTGTTTAATCTGCTTATTATTTCCTGGATTCATAAGTTAAATGTTTTGTCAATAACCTCTCCAAAAATAGCAGAAAAATGGTCATCGCAAATTCCCAGAGTACAAGATGATACCATCAAATGACTTGTCTGGTCCCACTGTACCAGCAGTCCAAATCTCAAAGACATTCAGTTTGATATCATATTAGTAAAGAAAAAGCATCAGATCCTCACATTTGAGAGACTGGAAGCTGTGAATATTTTTGTTTTTGACATTTTTGCAGCAAAAATATATTTGCTGTGAAAATGTATTTGCAGCAAAAAATAATTTTCCAAAGATAGAATAATAGTTTCAGCGCTAGTTTTAATGACATATTACTGATGACCATGAAATTAAAAGTATTGGGAGTATCTGTAGGTCTGTCTGATTCTTCCTTTCAGCACTAGGTCTCATGACGGCTGTCAATCATGACTCAAACGTAATATTGTTAATGTCAGTGTGGTTCTGCATACATCAGTAGGCAGAGTACATTGCAAACAGTACTAGACTTAGCCTCCCAGTGGGACCACTCATGCAAAGAAAAAAACAAGAGTGCATTCATTCATTCTTGGTACTTTCAGTTCTCTAGGGAAAAATGCCCTCAAAATATGTTAAATAAAGGCTCAGTAGGGGGGGTTTGGAAAGTTTTGCATAATGCACAACTGAAAAAGATAACTGAACAAAATACAAGCAATGCACGTCAAATTTGCTCTCTCCACACGCTGACAAATTCTTTTTTATAATTATTCTTTTACATGTGATATCATAATCACTTAAACTGTTCAAACCCAGAATTTTGCACGGCTTATGTCATGCCTCCACTTTCCTCAGGCAACACCATATCAATCCTTCTACTATTTCTACAACTTGCTGATCTGTGCCTTAATCCGCTCCACTGCGGCGCGCATACTTCTTTGACTACATCTGTATGTCATCATTTAATATCCATTACATTTCCTATTAGAAAGGCATTGGCAGCTTCTTTTCCTGACTCGTGTTGCTTCCGCTGGGCAGAAAATTGGTAAAGTTGGAAGAACTGCTCTCATCAGAGTGGAAACTTTTTCTCAACAGGGTATCGTATTTCAGTAAATCCCAGAAGTTAATGACCGCTGTGCCACAGAGGGTTGCTCTGTTTTTCACCAGATGCTAGATTTTTGGAATTCCCCAGATTCTAATGTGCACCAGAACAGCAGTTTTCCAGCTCGAGTCCCAGGCAGCATGTAGCATCTCATTAGCTCCGGTCACTGATCGAGTGTGACAGACATGAAACCTGACACATGCTGCAGACCTTCACTATACATTTCATCTTTTTTCCCATAATGCTTGAAAAATGGTTTTCTGCATTTGTAATTATTTTTCTTCTTCGGCCCTTGCCTCAGATATGTTCTTTTATTGTTATTCTTTTCCGCTTGCACACTTTAGCATCTTTCAATAACTTTTTGTCTTTGAAAGAGATGTTTTGAAATCTCGCACTGATGCGTCAAGTCGAGCAATTCTGTCATAAATGTAACTGAAGACATAAGCCACCCTGTAACCACAAAAGTAATGTTTACTCTGACTGTATCCTATGTCTTTCGAGATCAAAACGCATTTAACCCATGTGCTGCATGTGTTTTTGTGTAAATGCTTTATTTATGTCAAGGGCCTCTTACATTGTATTTATGCATATTATATAAATTTACTGTTGCTCCCCAGTCACTGGGGATGCAAAAGCTAGTGCATTCCTAATTGCCTGTCCCAAGCTCGGATAAATGGGGAGGTTTGCGCCAGGAAGGGCATCCGGCATAAAAAAGCCTATGCCAAATCAAATATGCAGCTCTCCACGGCGGGTTGGGAGGCTCCTGGTCTGCCAGCAAGCAGATGATCCACTATGGCGACCCCCAAAGGGGAGCAGTCGACAGAAGATATAAATTTATTGTATTTACATGTACATAAAGCATTTTAAAACTAACATAAAATGTAAAAAAGCCTACATGCCAGCAAAAAATACAGCATACCACAGGCCCATGGTAGAAATAAAATACGAACAGAAGGACTTGTAACAAGTGAAACTACTGCAGTACTTGTTGCAGGATTAACATGACACTTGCATGCACGCACACACACAGGCCAGAATAACACATGCACACGCGCATACACACACACAAAGGCAAACTATAATACTGCAGCCAACTGGCCCTTGAGCACCACTGCGAATGGACCGCAGAGTAGGCTCTACTTTCTCTGCTTTTTCCCTTTGCCTTCGCCCCCTCAGCACTGACAGCTGCTTCCTAACGAAGCCCACTCTCTTCCAAGCAGACCCTGTGATAATGAGGCTCTGCCCAGAACTACAGGCAACCAGGGAGCAATGTCAACAGCTCGGAGCTGACCTCCTGAACGGGCTTGCTTCCCCTCGTTCACCGAGAGAGCAAAAGCTGCACCTCATTGTTTGGGTGGAGAGCGGATCCTTGCCTCGGGGAATTGCCCATGTCCAATACTAAAACTGAGCTGAAACAGTGCAGAGGCTTCATGTGCATACATATGTGCGTATTCATGAATGTGCACACACCAGCGAAGGGTACACAAGTAGACAGGCATACACACACAAACACACAATGTAGAAGAGAATTACAAGTGATATATCCATGTCACAAAAGAGGATTTTAACATTGGTAAATCTCAGTTTTACTACAAATTTAAACATACTGGAGAATCAGCAGACCTCACCTGCATAATATTTTGTATCAACAATGAATAAATCAAACCAGTGTTGGCAGAAAGGAACCAACCAGAGGCAAAAAAAATCTTCATGGAGTAAAACCTTTTGCATTGTTTATATATACACAGAGTGACAGACAGAGTAAAATGTATCCTTCATGCATTTATCCTGCATCTCCCGTGCAGGCTTCTGCTGTTGATTCTTGTTAATCTTCCTCAGGACTACTAAATTTATATATTTTAACAATACTACTTATTGGACCATTTCTTGTAATGTCTAATAGCTGAAAAAAGAAACTTGAATTATTCAGTTTCTCTTGGGATAGTGCAGCTGCAGTAACAGAAGCATGTAACAAAAATTGGGACCTCTGCAGCTTCATCTGTTCATGGACTCAACATTAACAGAAAAACTCTAAACAACGCACAGCATGTGACATATTGTAAGTATATCTTTCCAATGCATCCCTTGGTGGAGGAGACCTTTTAAAAGACCAGTCTGTGTTTGCTTTGGTAGTTACACAAACCCAACATTAATCACACTGGATAAGCTCTGCAATCGACAACAGACACCCTCTGTAATGAATAAGTCAACTAATCTGCGCCAGCTTACAGACTGCGAACTAGAATAAGAGCAGCCGAGGGATAACTGCACAGAAAATGGAGTAAATAAGGATTTTCAACTCAGCAGTGTGTCTGGTGAAATGAAAGTCTCGCCAGACTCTGTGCTACTTCAATGGAATTAATTGACTCATTCTGCGAACAAAAAGAAAACAATTCATAGAAAAGTTAGGAATCTACCAACAACAAAACCATGTCCTGCTAAAGTTTGGTGACAGCATTGTTAAAAACACCAAAAGTTTTGTCAATTAAACCAACAAAGACAAAACATAATCAAAACTTTCTCTGCATTTTGCTGGTTGGTGCAACAAATCAGATGTTATTATTGTCCCTATTTTTTTTTTTTTTTTTACTGTCAAAGCTACCACTAGAAGACTTTGAAACATAACAAAACAACTCTGCCAGTCAGGCTTCAAGGCGGATGAAAAAGAAGGTATAACCAACCAAACCAGAGCCAACAAAAGTGAACAACAATGAAATCAAGCATCACACATCACAGCAAGCAAAAGACATTTATACATGCAAACACATAGCGCTCTTATTAAATCCAATATTCAACAGCAAGACAATCATGACAAAGTGTGTGAAAGCAGACAGCTGCAGATGTGTTTGATGTGTGAATTCATCTCCAGCTGAACAAAAGCACAGCATTGCCAGTGGTTAAATACTATAAAAGAAGGATGTACTCACCATTAATGCTGCAGGCCTCAAGTATGTCTCCAGTCATTAGTGCACTTGCAGGTAACATCTCTGACATCCAGCTGTGCTAACCGGGCCTCCAGTGTGTGAAACATGGCTCTTCAAAGTTCAGTGAAAACGTCTCCAAATCACTTAAGTTACATCCAGCAGGCTAACTTCTTTCCAACCAGCACCTCCTTATATCATACACTTACAAATGAGCGTCTTTTATATGGGAAAATGGACAAGGTACTTCTGCATGTGTAGTTTGTCAAATAATCCAGAGTTGTAGGTGGAGATGATCCCAGCAGAGGAGCACATCCAAGAGTAGGGTTGACCGCACTTGACCCATGCTAGCCGACAAGGTGTTAGCCGCTAAGCCGTTAGCCGCTGAGCTGTTAGCCGTTTAGCCGTTAGCCGCTGAGCTGTTAGCCGTTTAGCTGTTAGCGGTTCGGCTGTTAGCCGCTGAGTCGTTAGCGGCCGATCTGCTGTTAGCTTGAGGTATTAGCTTTCCTAAGTCCAATCACATATCTGTAAACTTGGGTTATTTCCCTCACTTGTTGCGCTCACCTCGCTTCCAACGGCCTCCCCCAGTGTTGCAGCATCTGTTTGAGTCAGTCTTTGTAAAACTCTGTAAAAACAAACCATTTTTATAATGTCAACTGTTAGCCAACTGTTGCCTAAATCAATTAGGTGCGCAGGGTGCACTTAATTATCTCCTGAGTAGCAAAAATTGTTCCGCTCCAATGTTCATGCTCATTTTATTATATCTACAGATTTGTATCTATTTAAAATGCTATTGTATTGTATTAATTAAGTATATTTTTAAGTGGCACTTAAATACCCAGTTTTAATTGTATTGGTCACATATATTTAAGCTGGCACAGATTGGACAGTATGGGGTCCTCACTGCACCTGGGTGCTGACACTTAATAAAAATGTTTTTGTGGCTCCTCATTTGTTCCTCTGTTGTACATTTTTGTCAGATGAGACTTGCACAGAGCTGCACATTGTACAAAAAAGTCTTCTACACAGTCATTTTTCTGCAGTCATTATGAAAAATAATTTAAGGATGATGTATTTAATTATGTACCCTGCATGACCAGCAATATTTTTCATTTGATAAAGCTGCCGTTGTCAGTTAGGCTACAGAGTTTCACTCTCAGTCTCAATTTGCAATTATAGCTGCTGTGCGGCAGTGAGTCAGGGCCGGGAATTCTGAGGAGGAGGAAGATGAAAAAGCAAGAGGAGGAAGACAAATGAGAGACGCAGGAGGGTCCATCAGCCAAACTGTCCAGACCAAAATTATCATTAAACTTTGATGTCCTGTGTTTCTAATTCACACAATGTCTGAATAGGCAATAGCATGTTTATTCTGCATCAGCCAGGGCCTGAGCTCACAACCTTGGACATCAAGGTCAAATCATGATCTTGAGCTACCTGCCAAGTGAGAAACCATAGATATCTTCACACTATTAATGAGGCATTCACCAGGGTAGATTTCAAACCAGATCTCAAGATAAAATTTGTGTGCTTCATCTAGACAACATAGTGATGTCTGTAACTGATATATTTTTTTAAAACAACTGATTGTTCCATTAGTGTCAAATTGATGTTTAACAATGTTCTATTTCCTTTGACTGCAATAGTTTACATGAAGAAACAAAATTTCTGTTTTGATCTGTTTACAGTAAAACATTTTGATGCACCTTGGGCTCGGTTTTTAATAATTTAAAAATCTGGCTGAATCATTTGTGAAGGACAGTCTGAGGCTGCAGTGTGGCAGGTTTGGTTTGGTGTAAGTTGAGCAAAAAAAAGTGTGGGAAGAGATAGGTTTAATTAATCTAATAGCTAACAGTTTCTGAGAAAAACAAAGTGACTGAACATTTCTGCTCATTGGTCCTACATTTTGGTGAAAGCTGAAAAGTGGTAGCACATACGACTGATTTGTTATGAATCTTCACAGTTTTAAAACTTGGACAGTTGCTGTAGTGCCATCATTAGGAATATTAACCCACAAAACAACATTTTAGAATTGGCCTCTGAAGTGTCGGAGAGGGTCTCAAAATCACATTTTCCGCCAACTTCTGGACTTTTAGCCTACATGTCTGGTGTATCAGAGACACCAAATGATGCATGTTCCACGGAATAATTCATTATCTCAGTCTGCAGGATAACCACCACTTCATCCTGTCTGACCCTCGCCAAGTTCTCTCAAATGGCCCCCACTTGCTATTAACAATGATCATAGGTCCTGCTGGCCACTTCCTCTTTGGAACAACATTAAGTCTTCTGTGGTGCAGATGGCAACACGTAAGAAGATTATGGTGGAAAGTACAGTCCTCGTGGTTGTAATTCAAACAGTTTAGAAACCGCTTGAATTAGTGATAAATCCTTCTGGACTGGCCTGTGAGCAGATGTGACAAGTTGAATTATTCCCTCCTTACCAGGAAGCTTTGCAGGAATCTTGAAACATATGGTGCCTTACGCCTCCATGTCAGGCTGTAAATGTTATTGGAGGACAGAATTGATGCTGATGTATATGTTTGACTTCTTTTGTGATACAAGGGTCCTTCCATTCACCTCCAATCATCAAAAAAGTTAGTAGCCAACTATGACTCTCTAATTTAATTACTAAAAGTGGAGACCTGTCTGGGGCTGTCAGGGGCCACAGAAATAGTAGTGGGCTTTCTAAACTAGATGATCTGCTTTTCTGCACTTTATCTTGGAATACTGGGACTACATCATTTCTTTTTGTCCCTCAGATCAGTTTAATGTATGTCTAAATATGGCACATAATTAAATCTGTGCCACATGGAAGTACCCTCAAGCTACCTATACCTGAGAGAGCCTAGCATCTACAAGAGATCTGGGGCATCGTGAATATAATGGCAGTGATATTGGTCAGTCTCAGTGCAGTTTTAATAGCAGGAACATTGTCAGATATCATGTTACACTGAGCCTGCTTTGGCCCTACCGCACTGCACAGTATGATCATTAATATAACAAGCCACATTAAAGAACAAGTTGACATCATTGAAACCCAGCCTCAAATATGAAACAAACTGAGTCTTGTGTCTTTGTTTCAGAAGTTGGGTAACAGTGCAAAGTCAAATTGACATAATAGTCATTACTATATACAGCCAAATACATCCCATGAGGAACAAACCAATCAGCAGGCACTAACCCTGTTTCAGAAACAAGTAAGGCTAACAAGGTGGAGATGCTTTGCTCTGTTGGTCAAGTAATAGTGGCGAATTTCCTGATGTCAGAATAGCTAAATTCGTGGTGTATTGAGTCAGGCTAGACAATTATTACATAACCACAGGGTTCACACTTTTCTGTAGCATGCAGGCCTTGAGGGCCTTCTCATAATTTGCTCCCCTGTGTCAGTAAAGATAAAATCAAACAGTATCTCACTGCATGCTCATTGCATTCTTCCCGGTAGTCGCTACCAGTTAATATTACAGAGGAAAACTGGCTCTGCAACACAGAAATTCCTCACAAAAATCATGATGTAAATCATACTGTACATCAACCGCAGCAAATTAGCTGACAGGTTACACTGTATATCTTGACAGAATGAGGGACGGCTGCTCATTCTCAGAGACATCACAGTGTGCAAGACAGAATTGTGAAACTATGCATATCTCCCTCAAACAACTCTCTCCCTGGTTAGATGTAGAGCTGCTCCACTGAGAAACAATTAGGGCTTATTTACATTAAATTCTGTGCTTTCTGTTTATGTTTTCTTGATTTACTTCATCAAAGGAACATGCAGCATGCTGTCATAATTAGTTAATATGGTGTTTGTACGAATCATTATTTCATTATAAACAGATTTAAATAAATTGCACCAGCACAAATTCATTTATTCCGTTGTTTAATAGTTGACATTTACTGTTTTGCCACTTCGCCCTAAATGCAATAAAATACAGTATTATATTACTATAATACTATTCCTATGTAACTTTTATGAGACATGTAATAGTGTTATTTATCATCCAGCATAGCTGAAAATTCTGCACTCGTGCACTTGTTGCTGTAAAAGGTTCAACTCTGTTATATCTATAGTTTGTGAATGTTGAAATTAACAACTTTCACCCTTATATTAAAGTTTTAATGACAACTGTAGGCTTTACCATGGATCCCCATATGCTATACAGTATGTAACATGCCTGTTTACAGTTGCAAGCCAACCAGACATACACAGTACTTCTGACAGAGAAATGAGCACTCAGTGACAGGCAGACCATCAAACACGCAAACATATTCAGTAATGGCATAGTTGTTTTTTTGCAGGGTCTCCTTGTCACAGTCCAAGCCTATTTTAATTTCCTGCCAATCACTCACATTATTAATAAAATCTAAATTGCTTTTTCTATTTGTAGCCTCAAACCTTTGTGAACACACAAGGATTTATCTTCAAAGTGCTGTAGCGGCAGTAAAAGTCAAAATAACAGTTGAAATATTTTTTTTTAAGAGCTGGATATCCTGCTTAATTTTCATTGAAGCAGGCTTCCATTTAAAGTCAAAGCCTCCTGGTGGACACATCATTTTCAAATCTGGGACATCCTGCAGACACGCTGAAAAGGTCGCCGATCATAAAACAGTTCATGTACAATATAACTTTATCGTGCTAATAATCATCATAATCTCAATTTCGACTATGGGAAACTGTTGTATTTTATTACTAAGTTTTGTCTTGAAGCAATTTGGACTTTTGTGAAAAGTCTGTATTTTCATGAAGTGGGATGAAGCCGGGTGTGCTGAAAGACTGTCCGGTAAAGCTGAGCTGCAGGAGGCAAAATCTTCTCCACAGTCTCTGGCAAGCTGGATACATGTCGCCATCCTGAATGAATAATTTAATCCTCAAAGTGTACTTCAAAGCTGCTCACCAGGTGGTGAGTCTCCCAACAGCTGCCTCACAGCCCAGCAGACAGTCAAAGATCGAGCAAAATGATTTTCTCCAAATGTTCGACAAAACTGTGTCCGGATGATAACATTGTGTCAGAGTACAATCATACCTGCCAGCAGACATTCCTTTCCCCATTCTTTTTCAGCTTCTCTTCAAGGGGACAACGGTGAAACAGTGGTTATCCTGATGAAAGGGAAAGCTTAAATTGAGGGGGACGCTACCCACCTGAAAGATGATTCCACCTCTATTTGGCAAAAAGCTGCTTCATGGCTTCTCAAGATCAGGAGCACATTGTTTTGCTCCTACCTGATCTTTTTCTGATGCCATCGCTGAGGATAAGGATACTTGAAGACACCTCCAGGAGATTTTGGCAATATTTATCTGGACATCATTTTGAATTTCAGAAGGAAAGAAAGCTGCATTGTTTTGGTCTACTTTAAATGCAAGCTACTGAGAAATTTGTCAGTAAATACACAATCCACAATGGAAGTCAACCTGGCTGTGTGATTATTGGCACCGCACGGGGACAGGCCGGCCAAAGACTGCTGAATGTTGATGATCCCCCCTGACACAGCCCAAACCAAAAAAATCCTACGGGGGAGAATAATTTGTATTGAGCAGGGGCATTTGAAAAATAGGACTTTCTTTGTTTTGACAGATTGTAGCTTGCACTCAAACTTTAGGCAAGGCAGTACACAGAAAGCAGCTAAATATAAACCTCATTATAATCCATGCCATCGTAGTTTCATTGACACTTGAGGCACAAAGAAGAGGCAGAGGTGCAGCGACGGAGGTTGCGACGGAACAAAAATGTGTCATGAATGAATGTGATGGCATCAACAGCACGCTGTAAATCAAACTATAGGCTGTTTTCCCACAAAATGACAGTCTGAGCATGCAGCTTTTTTTTTTCTTTTGCAGAAAATAATGCAGCGTATTTACAGAAATTTTACATTTTATTACGGCCAGTTTATTGTTTTTACACAGTAATATTAGAGTTTTTATAGGCAGTGTTATTGTAGTGGTTAATTTAAATACTTAATAAAACATATATAATAATATGGAATATATTAATGCTTTTAATGAAGCAAAATTGCGTTCATGGAAGGTAAAAAGCTGATTCCTCTGATGCAGCACTTTGCTACTCTTACAGGACTAAGTGCACTTGACACTGGATATTTAGGAAGCTACAGAAATGGGATTTGGCCATGAGGCGTGAGGATAAAAACGATGAAATGAAAACGGAGTAAGGTTGATGTGTAGAAACAAATTCATGATGCATTGAGCCATCTTTCATTTTCCATTGACTTATTAAACAGAGTTACTGTGGGGGGCAAATGATGGAGCTCCCCTGGAACTCACTACATCTTCCCACTTAACAGGGAGGCAAGAGTGCGCCAAACCCTGCAGGCTGACAACGCTCACCAAACAAATCATGGCAACACATCCACAGGCAGTCCAGAGTAAATTGTTGTATTAACCCCCAGGCAAGGGTCCCCCCTCAACAATTCAATAAGCAGTGACGCATTCCTACACATCCTAACAGAAAGCTTGGATTTGACAGCCCACGGAGCACGCCGGTGCCAAGCTGGGAAGGCTGTCAGTGTTATGGGTCAGTGTGTTAATTGTTTTCCATTTCAGGACGTTTATCTTTTATGGCTTCTTCTGCTGCAGTCATCATGCCGCATTTTTGTAAAGAGAAAGGAATTGAAGTAAATGATTGTCAGCGGCCATTACGAGTCACATCATTTTGACAATGCGCAAAGAGGAGTTCTTCCTCCTGGAATAATGATGAACCTGCAATTATGGGTTTCCATTAAGGGTTTTTTTTTTTTTTTTTTTTTTAAACATTTAGTCACACAGTTTCTACAAAACTTGCACATTTATTTGGAACTAACTTTATTCTTTATTTTATTCAATTAATTCTTTTTTTCAAAATTCCAATGAAATCCTGTTTTTACAGTCAAACTCCATTATTCCGAAAAGTTACAAGAAGCCAGATTGTCACACAAAACCATTTACATCAAACTGAATCTTAAGTGTGCTGTTGCTCAAGCCACAGTGAGGTCTGACTGCATGACTCATACTTCAGGAAGAAATCTGATGGGTCAGGGGTGAAGGACACCATCAGGAAGCGGACGCCATTATTTTGGCTTACCATAATCTCCAGATCAGATTAACTTCGGCTCAAATTAATCTAAAGTATTACGTGATGTGCAAGTCACGTCGCCCTGCCAACAGTAAGTTTAAGCTATCTGATGCAGCACACACGTTGTCTTCCTGACTATTCACACATCCGGCGACACATGTTCTGCAGCGGGCATTGCTAATTAGATGAAATGCATTTGTCCGTGTAGCCTTGGTGGAGAGCTGACTACAAATGAAGCGGACTGCATCCATTCAAAATGCATTCTGCCTGATCTCACCGCCACACTCTTTTTCTCATTTTGACAAAAAAAAAAGAAAAGGAAAAAAAAAAGAAACACTTTGTTGATATTTGCCTATCATGCCTTGGGATGACAATTCCTAGCAAACCATTCATTATGTGAAAACCCCAGATTTTATGACTGGAGATAAAGCATCCAATTAGCAATGTATGGTAATGTTGACATTTTACTCTTGCATTAAGTAATGTTATTCTGCAGTTGTGCGACGTGGTAGCTTTCTAAACTCTTTCTTGGCTCCATGTCTACATAATACCTCAATTATCCATAGATAAAAACTGAGAGTCGCCACAGAACGTCAACACTGTTGTACACAATGTGTGCTATAATTGATATTTGAGCCTTGCATCATTTACATAACAGGATGCAATTAAATATTTAGAAATCAGAAAAGCGCCTCATAATGGGCTTAAGGTCAGTGTTGACAGCATCTCTTGCAACCAAATGAGAGCATTTTGTAAAAAGGTTTTATTGCACGGAAGCAGTGTAACGGGAAAAATAAACAAACCAAAGATAATATTTGGTTTGATATGTGCAAATAAATCGACAGTGTATATGGAGAAGTGAAGCTTGGTTAGTGAGGCGGGGGGTAGACACTTTATTGGCCTACAGAACAGTCAGCCTTGATTGCTGCTCCCTGTGTGTGTCAGTTAGAAGCACCTTCTCATTGTGTTGATATTTTTAGACAGCAGTAAAATCTCTCTTAGAATGCATTGCCACATCTTCCAGATGACTAACGGCGTCTTTTTATTTTTCAACTGCAAACTTGCGGTGTGTGTCAGTTTACGTTATAAAGAAATAATCCTAGTTGACAATCTGACAATATTCTAACCAACCCAAACATCGCTTGTGTATGCGCAATTAAATGCACCCAAAATAAAATACGTTTGCCACTCAAACCTTTCACACTGACACGCAGCGTTTTGGGAAACTAAAATATTTGAATAGTTGAAAATATTTTGACAAAATGAGGTTAAGCACTTGGTCTTTTGTATAGAAATGGAACCTTTACAGAGGCAGCACATTTTATATTTTAGCATATTTTTAAAAAATTTTTTACCTTACTGTATTGAATAGGTTTGTTATGCTGTCAATTAGTACACTTAAACTCTGCATGACAGCATTTCTGCTCTCAGTAATTCTGTTTATAATTTCCATCTGATTTTGTGCCTAATGAAGATGTGAGAGCTGTGGAAATTATTCCATTCAGAAACATTCCATTCAACTTGTGCCAATGGCCAGAAGGTTAAACACACTGACAGTTGCATCTTATCTCGTTAATCCCAAATATCATAATGCTCTTGTTATTAATTGCTTTGGCATCCTCGGCTTCCATCCACCCTTTGATTTAAATTGTCAAATATCGAGAGAGCGCACATGCGCCTTGTCAAGCCAAACTTTAGAACTCCATTCAGGCTGCTCAATTCTCATGAAGGCAGACAATTTTTCCAGGTGCTGTTTTTTTTCCTCCTCCATCCCTTTTTTCTCCCTTTGCTATTGAGAACCTCTTCCCCTCTTATAGACATGATCTGACAGGAAATCTTTGAGAGGCAGCGCTGTGCTAACTGCCCAGAGATTTCAACTGTCTGTTCTTGCTGGAGGAGAAGCTGAACGCTGGCCTCCTATTAGTCTAAACACATGGAGCCCCCCAATCCCCTGTCTCTCTCTCTCTCTGTCTCTCTCTTTCTCTCTCTCTCTCTATATATATCACTTCCTCTCCCTCTCTCTCTCTCTCTCTCTCTCGCTACTCATCCCAGTCCTGGCGAGGGGGCTGACAGCTCTCAGCGTCCCAGCCTGTCAAAAAGGGCCTGTTATTCAGCACCCTCCCTCTGGGACAGGAGGAAAACACACACACACACACACACACACTAACACACACACACACACACACACACACACGTGAATCTGCAGGCGTGCACACTCACAGAACATGCTTTCACAAAGGCCTTGTACACAGCACACACCCACGCACTCTGCCTCTCACACATACTACACACACACACACACACACACACACAATACTTGCACATACAAAAACTTTTGACTGCTCTTAGAGGATGTTCTGCTTGTTGTCAGCATTTCTCAAAATATGCTGACATTTTGCATGCACTAATCAGGATCAAATGTATTATCCATACAGACACTAATTTACTGAGCTTTCGCCTTTTCCAGAGCGGCGCTGACACAAATTCTTCTCTTTATGGAGTCCTCTTGTCAATCCATGTGATTGGCTGAAATTTACCAATCATTAGCTACAATTTAATAATGTCTGGTGAATCGGAAGAGCTGACAGGTGTCCAATCAGGAGCTTGAAATGATTCCTTAGAGATTTTGAATGCTAGCTTGCAAATGAACCTGCAGGTGCCTCCACAGCTGTATTCCCAAGTCCATCACAATACTATGTGCATACTAAGGAGCAGAAATTGCTCATTGCTCAGTCTGCTGTCTTTTCCTGACAATTTGGGTGATTTTTCCAGATTTGAACAGCAGATCTACGAAATGGATATGAATATGGTTGTGGAAAAAAAAAAATCCCACATTTTGGGATTTTTTTTTCAAAGTAAAGTGTACCCACAAAGAAAGAGAAAAGATTTAAAGGAAAGTAAAATAAAGGATTATTCTTAACCCATTACATTTAAACTTTATGAATGGGGACACCCTGGTAGCTCACCTGATAGTCGTGTACCGTGAATCAAGGCTGAGTTCTTACTGCAGCGGCCTGAGATCGATTCCAGCCCGAGGCCCTTTGCTGCATGTCATAACACCTCTCTCTCCGTGCCTTTCCCCCTCTCTCTCTCTCCAGCTATCGCAAATAAAGCAGAAATACAAAAAAAAAAAAAAAAAAAAAAAAAAAAAAACCTAATGAAAGGAGAGACACTGTCGTTAAATGCTCAAATGGTTCTGTTTTGTGGAGGAATCAGTTAGCCAGATTAATTGGGAACGTTTATGATGTATGATAAAAACACGCTGTTTCATAATTCAAACAAATGGCATGATAGCAGACTATTTAAAATGTGTTTGAAGATCACTTTTCACTCTGCATGTTTCATATTCTTTTGCCACACTGTAAATAATTATTTTCAAGGAATAATAAATGATTATAAATTTCAATTATTCTCTGTAAGGGGAAAAACAATTCATGACATTTTGAATCATCATAGAAAATCTTTATGAATGAATTTACTGAAATTTATATATTATGTTTGAGATCATTCTGAGTAAAACTGACATATTTTCATTTGTCCCCGTGAAAAACACACTATTATTCATTTCACATTTGTTGTCATTTCCACCTTTTGTCAAGTGTCAGCAATTACAATTACTTGGGTAATGACATCTACAGCAGGCTGTTGCTGCGTAGAATTTTTTTTTTCCCGTTATTATAATTCAAAACCACAGCCCAGGAGTTGCTGTGGGGTAATCCCTGTTCAACTCCAAGGAACAAGTAATGATTGCAGCTGATCGCATGTGGTGCCACTGGAGAGCTGGTGCTCTGTGCTCCAGAAGCCTTTAAAAACCATCACAGAGTCGAGGCTGCTTATTACTTGATTAGTCATACAAAACTCTCTCGCCCATTCACTCAGGATGTCAGAAATAATAGCAACAGTAACAAGAAAAACGCTTTGTGTATTCAACCTTCTCCATCTGAAACTTATCAAAGTGAGATAAAAAACAAAGCGCTGGAGAAGAAACTTTTCTGAAATGCCAGCTAAGCATGAACATAGTTGCTTTTCTTCCCCTGTGGCCCCTTTGTGAATAATTTCCCTCAAATCTGAGTAATCACAGTATTAGTGCCCTTTTTAAAAAGACTTCTCTGTCTGCTAAATAAGGAGCTCTCTTAATTTCTCTTCTCGACGCCGGCTTAATTGCGTTAAGAATTAATGGTGCATTTTCACGGCCAAGCTCACCACCAGACACCGGTTACACTACTCTTCCTGCTGGGCCCAGTGCCACACAGCGGGCCCAGAAGTGCCTGTCGAGCGCCAAACCCGGTCTCACTCCTGCTCGGGGGTGAGAAACTTTGCGCTATACATATGCATGAATATCCCTTATATCTCCCCAAAGGCAGCTATATCTCACCATTAGTCGCTCTCAAAAGTCTTCTGCGGCGCGCAGTATTGACTTCTGGAATAATTTCAGGCAATCCCAGACGTGATTTATGATGATGCACATTATCGATCACTTAAGGAGATATTTAGGTATTCAGAATAAAAAGTTATGTTCTCATTATGTTGATGGCGTGAGGCGCCAGGCCAAGGGGAGAGGGGGGAAGTCACCGTACACTTTACCGGAGAGGTAATTAGCACGTCTGAGTAACAGCAGTGCTCCCCCTCTCCGCTCTCCTGCTGCTGAGGCTGGGCTGACTTGCCTTAGCGTTAGCACAAATTGTTACTGTCGCCCCACAGGTGGGAAACTAGCTCTCATCACCTCATCACCCCAGAGGATGTGAGACACAGCAACATATATTAAACCGCTATCCTCGCAGCATGCGGCTAGTGTCTTCATGAGATATTTTACTCTTTATGGAGCCCATGGGGGACACACAAATCCAATACAGCTCCCTTTTAGAGGGGCACAGGCAAAGACATGCATACAAACAACTGGGATTTAGAGTGGTTCCTCTGCCAGAGGCAAGAAAAGTGACAAGCCATTGGAATGCTTTGGGCAAATGCATCAGCGCTGGCAATGCCACGGGCTCCAAGACAATAGGAAATGAAGGAATTTACCTAATGTGAGATGGTGCATGGTTGAATTCTTGGTGCAATTTCAGGGCAGCCAAAGCAGACAGAGGAAGAGATATATTCCACCACAATGTTAGTAGGCCTGCTGCGTGCCTTAATTCTTGAAATGAACACGGCTGAAACAGTCGCTGTAGTGTTTTTCAATCTAAAAAATCACAACTTTACACTTCAGGAAGTGTGGAGAAATTATTTTCAAAGTCAGTTCAGTTTTGAAAACTTTTTTTTTCTTGCATCTTCTTCCACCAGGCAGTTTGGCTTCAAACCAAGGATGCCATTACCCTCTTTGGGGCCTGCTGATGAGAGACACCAGACTTTGTTCGTGGCAGGGAAAAAAAGAAACATGCGCAACACTTTCTAAAGCTGTTAATGTTTTATCCCATAATTCACAGGCCCGGGACTTGGGAGTATGTCTTTGTGGGAAAGCCTTGGCTGGACATGGTGGAACCAGCATCATTAGTGCCTGTCTCCCCGGGGTGGCATGTGTGGAAATTACTGCCCCAATCAATAAGCAAAGTCCAAGTGTTGAAATATTTATCCAGACAGAGCTTCATCCTTGCGGTGGACTGTCTGAGCACTCTTCCTGCACCTTAAAGGGTTATTCAGAAAGCCATATATGGGCAAGAGTACACCTTGAAATCAATGGGGTGCCACTCACTGGCTGAGTGCTGAGTGCTACAGGAGTCCATTAATTTATTGTCGATACATGGGGCGGAAACAGCGTAGGAAGCGGAACTCCCCTAAAGGTGTACTCGAAATAGTGTGTGTCACGATACCAGCATTTCTAACTTTGATACAATTCCTAGAAGAATATCAATATTTGATTTTATGCCAAGACAGGCAAACTAATTTCGAGTGAGGCGAACTCGTACATGTATGACGCCCATGTGTGTCAGTGAGCAAACTGCAGACTTAACATTGGAGATAGCAAAGAGCAGGTTTCTAATTTGTCACAGGAAAAATTGTGGCTGATGTTGATAGCGACAAACAAGTACAAATATTTGGAAGTGACATTCGTTGCAAAAAACAATATTTAAAAAAAAAAAAAATTCATTTGGTATTTAATTTTGAAAAGACAGACATCATCTCGCCACATGAAACTACATCCATCATCTTGATATTTTAAGGAGCTTATTCACTGCCTGTTTACACCATAAACATGGTAAACAGGTTTATTCTGCCAGGGCCAACGCATATACACACGACATCATAGTGTGATTCTCTCTGCAAGACTTCCTTTGAACTCCAACACTTAGCTTGTTATCTCACTTTATCTTCCCACAGAGCATGTTACGGACGATTAAAAGCTCTATGTGATACTTGGGCTAACATCTCATTATAAGAGAGAGCCCATTTGTATTGCTTACCTCCATAGTTAGAGTCCACAAAGGATGACAGCTGACTTCCCCTCCTCAGCTTGAAGTACTTTGCTGAAACATACGCTCATTATGGAACCATAAAAAATTGCTCTCATTTGTTAATATAACATTGTCTGGACCTGGCGATGGGCTCAGGACATTGTCTGGCTGCAAAATAATGTGGCCCTTTGAGATGTGCAAGTAGGCCTATAAAATGATTTAGTCCCCTCCTTTTTTTTTGTTTTTGTTTGTTTACTATTACTTACTCAAAATGGCAATTTGTCTCCATTATTTCTGGAAGATAATTGGTCAGATGATGTCTCAACAACTCTCACTAACATCTGATCCTTTTCAGACCCTTGACCTTCATTGGACCTCTATAAATTAATGCAACAAAACACCATTTTGCCCTGTAGCAAAACAGGCACAGCCGATTACTATCTTCCATTTGTCCATCCCGCTATGGTGCAGAAAGTCACAGAAATTTATGGTCCCCATAAAAGCCTAAAGAATGAGTTTTCTGTTCGGCAGAGGGGGCCGTCATGTAAAACTGCAGCGCAACTACTGCATCATTCCCCTAATGATAATCTGATCATGTTGATAAGCTAAAGGGGAAACAGTACACACTCTTGGCTGCCATAAATCTCAATACTGCCGTCAGTGTTAACAGCCACCGAGGGGATATAAAATGCTGATGACAATGCTGGAGTGTGTGCGCAAATACCACTGTCAATGACAAGTGATCAGAAGACTCCTTGTCTCTGTCCATAATCATGTCCTACTCCTCATTAACTGAAAGGTCTTCATTAGCCGTGGCATTGCAGTGGTCCTAGACACAATGTTTAATTAACATTATCAGCTTTTGTAATTGTCATTTGTTTGCCTTGTCGGTTTACATTTTCCATGTCGGCTGAGGAGCTGTCTCCGCGCGCTCCTCCTCGGAAGAGCCGAGATGCCTTTCGGATTCTGAGAGTTGATGAAATGCACCGAGGGTCCCCGTGCTCCGTCGCTCCCCTGACCCTGTTCACGCATCTGAATGAATATGCGACAGGCATGTGGAAAAGATTTCAGAGCATGACGTCCTCCTATTGGGCTCCGTATCCTGAAGAGCAGCAATGTTACCGAGAGCATGAATGGAAAAAGAGGTTTCTGTGGGAGGCCTGAAGAATGTGGCGCGCAGCATTCAGGGAAGAGAGATGGCATCTGCAACCAATTCTGTCCGCAGCGCCAGACCTCCGACAATAAATCTGCAGTGTATCAGTGATTGTGTGTCCATTTCAGATTGTGTATAGGTGTGTGGTTACGCATGTACTTTTGTTTGAGTGTGTAATTATGTGTGTATCCGAGCATGCACGTAATTGAATGTGTGTGTGCATCTGTGTTTATGTTTTCATTACTTGTGCACTCGCGAGAGTGAGGTGTGTATCTGTGCGATAGAGTGTGTGTGGCCGGTTGCAGCGTGGGTATATGTGTCTGTGACTGTTCTACAATCTGTCTTTCATGGTTTAGTGTGGACGCAGTCCAAGGCGCCCAGCTGCTTTAGATCAACACTCAATCACGGTTCACCTCATCGTAGCTTAATTCTTTCTGATTCACATCGGCCTGATCTGACCACCTCGGTGTGTCCCTGCTCACAGCAACTGGCACTGTCTGGTGGAATTGGTTCCACAGCCCTCCTATATTACAAACCTTGGAAATCCTGTACATAGTGTTTGTGCAAGGATGCAGATGGTAAATCAGGACTGACTGCAGAATGTCCAAATCTAATGTCCAAATCTGATAAAGCATATGAATCCAAAATGCTCTACATAGACACTTGGCCATATTTCACCTGATAATAATGCATCATTTATTCACGAGAATGAATCTTAAAATGTGTGGTTGTTAGTGCCTTTGTTACTCAATGAAGCCCTTTGTGATAAACCTTTTTGTTAAATACTGTACAAATGAATCAGTGTCTACCTCCACTGAATCACGCTCATGAGAAGCCACACACTCTACAGGTGTGCACCAAATTTTACCTTTGTGGATGATAAAGATGCTTGATTTGTGCATTTCACATTTGGCAAGAATTTGCTGAAACAGAAATGTGTGGCAGGCTGAGAAACAAGAAAGCTGCAGATAAAAAATGGATCTTCTAAAGTGAGATTCAAAAGAGGCGTTTTTCTCCGAGATGAGACGCACTCCCAGCGTCTGACACATAATACGCCGGGCCTTGAATATTGGAGCAAAATAGGCTGAAAGCATGCTTCTTGTAAAAGACTAGAAAATGAAAACAAAAGGCAACGCTCGGAGTCTCTGTTACCATGGTGTATCTCACTGAGCATTTGGGACTTGCTGTTGTAATATGAGGAAAAACCACAAAGTTTATTCTCCCTGTAATAAGCAAAGAGAGAGCCCTCGCCAAGGTGGTGTGAGCCCCCCCACCACCAATTCCAGATGCTGAAATCCCAGAGTGAGAATGTGAGAAATGGCAAGAACCTGCAGCAGATTTATTCACTGCTGAGCTCCCTTTCTAGCAGTCGATCAAAAATATTTGTGCTCACCGTCTTCTATTGTTGAAACAAATGAGAATTTTGACGCAGGCACACCACCTCCACACGACGAATTCCTAACACTCCCAAAGATGCCTTTATCCCGCTCCTTATTTTCTCAAGCTTTCTGGTGCATGAAAAGGATCACGGCAAACTGTAAAAAATATAAATTTAGAGAAAAAGAGAAAGCGCCGTGAAAGCTCAGGCATTAGCCTAAATACTGCTGAATTGATTTCAAATTGTTTCCAGGGTATAAGCCGGGCCAGTCGGAGCAATTTGATCTGAATTTGTGCAAAGCCAGTCTCCTGTGTGCACTGGTTCTGTTAATTTGAATGTTCATTATTGGTTCATTAGTGACTTCCTGACTTTATAGCACCAATTCTTTAGAACATCAGTCCTCTTCTGACAATAATTGGTAACATAACATAGACTCACTTAGCCTTGCTCTGCATGACTTCATGCCGCAGACATCAGTAGCCTCTCCATTAAGTCTTTCAAACTGAATGTGTAGTCACATTTGTGTGAGCACAAAAAGTTAAGAACAAGTACTGACAGGAACTACACAGCACACACACGCATACGTTGTTAGATACCGGACCACTTTGCCGCATTAACCTGCATATTAATGAGGAAACCTGATTTCCCAAATGGTACTACAACTCCTTAAATTAAATATTTTTATATTTTAATATATTACAAATTATGCAAATTAATAACCTCCCTGGCATAACTATTAATGTTTAATATATTGTGATTACGGTGGAACATTTTAAAGCATAAGTGTCTCTTATTCTTTAAACTAATATCAACTTATCCTTGCTTTTAAAATACATTTAAACCTTTAAATAACATTTTAAAAAGCCAGGCTGTTATCCGCGTTGCTCACTGTGCACAACTTAAACATATTTCACGACCCAACAGTGGCGGACAAAATCCCAGCTTGTTTTGCTCACAAACTGCTTCGGTTTCCCATCTGCTCCCTGGGTTAATTATGTCAGTTTCAAATATTTTGTGCCTGCTGAATATTCTCCTTTAAGTGGGGTCTACTGTGTTGAAATCCAACACCCACCTCAGTCCTCTTTTCCTCTCCATAATGTACACATGTGCGTTTGATTATCCCTCCCGCTTGGTAAGACAAGTGGAAAGGAAAAGTCCAACTCATACGTGTCCCATCCCAAAATACCTCATCTCATAACAGACCTCCACCACAGGAAATAAGCAGCAGTCAAAGGTCAGGACGGAAAGAAAGCAAAATCACTACTGGAGCAGGATTTTTTTTTCTTTTTATGACAGTGAACCATTTTTTTTTACTTGCTAAGACATTCTGTATTTCTAAGCATTGCAGCACATAATGGAAGCTGAAAATCCAGTACACAGGCCTAATGTATTGTACAGTATTGTGTAATATACTGTAAGATAATACAATGAGTATCTGTCAGTGAATATAGTCATTGATTTAAACCATGTGAGATATTTTCCAAAGCACAGATATGATCTTTCAAATTGAGGCTGATGTTATTGTTTTGTCTCTATCTGATATTCATTGGCTTCACATGTCAATCAACAGACTTTTCCCCTGCTCCTCTCTTTCTTTGAAGGCCACAACTCCAGCAATATAATCGCGTTTAAGCACTATTTCAAATTACTTGGAGAACTTTGAAGCCAGTTCACAAAACAAAGGCTATTCACAGCCAGCGGTCTGTGGCGTGTGCACTCACAATACATACCAGATTACTCACCCTCCTTCAATGCAGACACAATATATTCACTCCGCCTTTTCCCTCCGTGCTCTGTTCGGCAGATGCCCACACAGGGATAGGGAAAGCCATTGTATCTAATTGCAATGCTCAGGATTTTGATTACACTCTTGCCTTGAAAGCACAACACTGTAAAAGAACAATTGCTCAGAGAGCACCAAGCAGCAGGAGGTGCAATTTCAGCCCCTTCTTAATGAGAGAACATATCAAAAGGTAAAAGGGAGGAATTTATACTTTAATTCCATTTCTGAAGTAATAAAACGTGGGGCCCTTAATTTATTAGTTTATTAAAGGTGAAACTCAACCTTGGACTATTTCTCTCCTCTTCGTGTTGTGTTTCAAGAACCCTTCCATCCGGGTCTGTTTTGCCCATATTTCTGAAATTATTAACCCCAAAGCAGACTTCCCACAGGGGTTGAGTGATGTAATGGATTAATAAGACGACTATAATGTGCAATCGCTCCTCCGTCTCTGGGACACACTTTTCACATAAAACGGAACCAGTCCTGGGAACCTGTATATAAGTTCACATGTCACGCGGCTTTGAAACAGCAGACCGCATTAAGTGAAGCTGTTCATTATGTTGTTGTCAAACTGAATTTATGCAAAAAGTGCTTAATCCTGTAAATTTTGTCTCTCATTCCTGAATCACTAATTTGATTCAGTTCTAAATAGTATTTTAAACCCAGTGATTACCAAACAAACTGAAAAAAAAAAATCAGACTTTACATGTATTTAGAGAAAGTTTGAAATGGCACTTTCATGATCTACCTTTGACTTTATGTCTTGACCATATATTTAGATGTTTTTTTAGCTGGAAAATACATAGAAAAAGTGCTGTGTTATCGAACGTGGTCATCGAAAACATCCTGCAAAACAAGTGACATTCAGCACACAACTCCCAAATAAATTCAGTGTGACAGTTGAGCGAAAACATCAAAAAGTGTCACTATGGAGTTCAATCAAACTGGCAACTGTTTTTGTATTATTCTTATCAGTGTGTGACCCTGTGTGGGAGGACTTATTGCAGGGGTGAAATAGTCTCTGCTGACACACGCTTTCATCTTTGATTCTACCTTCTCAATCTGGCATTTTATAAAGTTGACCTTGCTCGCTACAAAAAGAAGTGAAGCACAGAATAGGTTTACATCAGACAGTGAATAAAAACGGCCTCACTTTGCTGAGTGTGCTAAGTGACAAATGACACTGGTCCTTTCTGTTACATGGAAACCTTGTCAGAATAATATACATCTGCAGTGTAACGTGTTTTCATTGATCCTAAATGTACCACACATATAAAGGAAAAATACTGATTCATATAGAAAAATACATGCAACTCACTCAAACTTTTACAGGTATCTCTTCAACTGCAGTTTAATATTTCTGACCCTGATATAAGTCAATGTAACATTGTTGGATTTTGAAATGCATCACTCTGCTTATGCTGCCAAACAAATGTAGAGGAGCAGATGTTCTGTATTAGACATTACTGTATATATATATATTTTTTAACATATTCAAACAACTGAAGCACATTACTGATCTTATTCAAATGCATTTTCCCAGTGTGTGCAAATGTCTTGATAAACAGAGTGTGATGAAACTATTGACTAAAAACAGCTTTAAAAATTAAATTGTTTTACAAATGAATTTGCACAATATCTGCAGTCCCCCTAAAAACAATACAAAACATTTTCTTCTGTTCCACATTTATTTTTCACAACTGTCGGTATCATGAAATACAGAAGAATAGTTTTAGGAGATTTACTAAATAATCCTAATCCTTACAGCAAAAGGATTTTCTCTGTAAACAACTGAAATGACCAGTTTCCATTGCAAAGCATAGTTTTTATTTAAACGGGATTCACAGCTATATTAAATTACTTAAAACTCTTTTGAGTTCGTTGCCTGGGGGCACGTCTGCTATCATCATTCATTTTATGCATAATTATAAAAAGCAATACTGGTACAAGAGGAGTCAGTCAAGCAAAATACGAGGAAGCAAGTTTCATTCTAAACATGTTTATAATTCACATAAAGACACAGCTGGACTTTACTATTGAGTGACAACTCTGGGACAATATATTATCTAGTAAGCAATCTTTGTTATTCCTCCTAAATTTTCTTATGTATGTGTGAGTTTGGGGGAAGATTTCATACTGTAAACATGGGCCTTTGTCTAAAGGCCATAATAGTATTTCTGTAATCACAGGTAATTTTGTGCCTAACCAGCTGAGTCACTGTTGAACCTATAATCAAAATTAAGACTACTCCCTCGGGTATTATTAATGTATTAATAATAAATTTGTATATAACTATATCAATCGTGTATTAATCAAAACCCCAGCTCTCACGCACCTTCCCTGAAACCTAAAGAATATTTCACACCATACGACGCCGCAGCAGCCGGTGCAGGTAGTTAAGTTAAGTCATGTATTGTTGTATGATTTATGCTGTTTGCCTGGAGTCAACAGGCTGGGAAAACAACAAACTCCGAAGGTAAACAACGTTGATGCACCGGGGCATACTCGTCTTGATTAATGAAAGGAAGTCAGATCTCATGCAGATTAGTGCAGCGGTGGACAGCATCCTCTGTGAATATTAATTTCCCTTGAAGAGGTGTTCTCGCCCTCTCTCCTCAAACACTGCTCAATATATTGGACGAGGTCACGTCAGAAGGTCACAGACAAAGTTTTCCGGCAGCTAAATTAAAGTGATTCATTAATGGAATAAAAAGGTAGTGAATCCAATCAGTGTTTAGCTGTTATTCCTTTTCCTTCATCAGCCGTCTCTGTGTCTTAATGGACGCCGTTGTGCTTATAGAGACCTTGCTTTTTTGAATCACATCAAGTATTTATCCCGTCGTAAACAAATCATCTTTAAATTACTTTCTTTTGATTTCATTCCATTTCTTTTTAATTCATTTCTCTTATTTTTTTCCTTTCAGATGATTTTCAACATCTTTTGTTTTTTTAATATTGCCTTCATCATCTGGATGTTTCCCCTTCTCTCTGCAATAAACAGAATTAAAGTTAAAGATCAGCTACCTACAAAATTTCCATGGTTTTCACTGAAAAGTAGTCCTTTATCTGACGACATTTTAGGTCTTGCTTGTAGAATGTTTTTGATCCATTCTGAAGTTTGACTGAATTATATATTTCAACATTCTTCACATCTCCAAAATATGCAGTACTTGCTTACAGAGTCTGAAGGTCTTGATGAAGTCTGGCTCTTTGTTACGGCAGCAACGCCATTAGTGTTCATACTGAACAATGCCAAAAGTGACCTTGACAGACTCTGATACAGTAGCAAACCCTCATGGTGACTGATCTGAAAAGATAGCGAGATATAAGACTTATCCAGTCCTTTCACCTGTCAGTGTTCACGAGGGAGAGGAGGAAAAGAGGCGGCTGCTGCTTCAGGGTATCGGTGACAGAGTGAGTGTGTCTGAGGAGATCAGTGAGGGAGATTAACAGCTCAGTCCATCTGAGTGCCGCTGAACCTTGACACAGCTTAGAGGTATTACGAGGTCACTGAAGTAAATGACATGGCGGCACCGGAGGAGGCGGAGCCAGGGCGTATGCAGATACCTGAACGTATCGATCGGTGGGGGAAATTATGCAACAATGCCTCAAGACGGCCCGCATCACCTCCTGTATTCCTACCACAGGGTATCTCATTAAAGCAGAAATAAAGATCATCCTCCCTGCAGCCAAGGACTCCTGAGCATGTGCTTTTACAGTGCTTTAGTGATTTTGAAAATATACTGTAGCCTGGATTTAATGTTGCAGGCATGCTGTAATGAAAGGAACTCTCTTGAAAATCAATATCTCATTCAGGGGCAACAGAAAAACACATATCATGATTCAAGGCTTGCTTGGGTGGCTCAGGAATACAGTGTGAGAGTAAAAATAAGTTTCAGTGCCTTTAGTAACAGCCTCATATCCTGTTTGGCGTTGCTGCATTCATGGAGTTACAGAGTATTCTGAGTTAAACTTTGACTACACTGGAAGTTGTATTATGTGGGTTTTGCTGTGCCAGCCTTGCTCAGCTGTCTGGTTAATACTATCATCAAACACTTTTTCTTCCAAAGATGGAACACACACCATGTCTGGTGCGAATCTCTTTGTCTGTTTTTGACAGAATGCTGGAGAAGTAAAAGCTAACAAAACTAACAAGCGAGCGGCAACCTGTGCGCGCGTGCGTGTGTGTGTGTGTATATATACTGCACGTCTGTATGCTACTGAGCGCCGACACACACCTGTGTTTGTGAACGCGCGCATTCGTCATCCCACGAGGCATGCGCTGTGTTGGAGGTGTTTGAATCATCCTGCGCTTTCAGTATCAATAGCAGCTTCAATATCAGCTGCTATTAAGTTACATTTCCCACGGTTCCCGCTCGGCACAATTTTGGATAGATTAAAAAGGAACTCAGAAGGTGCCCAATAAATCAAGCGCGATGCAATGATCCAGGCCTCTCTGCGCCACAACCTGGGTGCAGAATATGAAAAATCCTAATCCTCGATAGAAGTCGGTCCAACTTCACAGCCCTTACGATCGCTTACCCACACAGAAGCAACTAAAAAGCAGGAAGACACGTGAAGAAAAGAAACACGCCGTAGTTACCAGATAGTCATCGCAGGGGTGGTAGGTGTAACGTGATTAGATAACCTGTTAGTTAGCGAGGAAGATGGTGGTCAGTCTGTGCATGGATAACAGGGAAGCGGGAGATAAGAAAATGTGTGTATGCACGTGTGTGTGTGGGAGTGTGAGTGGGCGTGTGTGTGAAACAATTAACTTTCTCCCATCCTTTTTAGTTATATTGTATGGAAGACGCAGCAATTTCATGTTTCAAAATTTCCTTAAATCTGGGAAAATGAAGAGAATTGGTGAACTAAATTGGCTCAGAATATGTGTGGGTGTGTGTTTTTGCGTGAGTGAGTGTGTAAGAGAGAACAATTGTGTGTGTCTCTCTCGGGCGCACAGCAGGTGACGATAAGGAACCATGACAAATACGCACACTCACAACCGCTTACAATCTGAATAGTAGTCATATACTGTAGATTTCAGCTACTAGCCGGGTGCTTACACTGGCATCCGTCATTGACATAACAGGTGGCCTGGAGCTGACCAGGACAGAGTTGTGAATATCAAACTCAAATGTGTCACAAATGAGCATTGGATTTTACACTCCCCTCTGTCCAAACTCAGCATTGGACGGCAGTGTTTTTTTGTGCTGCGAGGCTGAAACTACAATTCAGATTGATTGCAATGTGGAAGGACTCCTGGAAAGACTATTTTGCAATTCTAGGATGTCTGCAAAATACTGTGTGCAGCTGCAGAAAATCTCTGTTCCACCTCCTTCGCTATTTAGCAGTTGGATATATTACGACCGGGCTCTCCGTCTGCGCCGGGCTGGAAGATAACCCCAGATGAGAAAACTTATTTCCTCCTAAAAGCGGTGCAGTAAATATCGACTTGATTTACACTCAAATGTACACCTGTGGCATTCTAAAGGGCATTTAGTGAGACAGACTAACAGCCCAATGAAGTGTCCATGAATCTCCCCATTTCCCCCATGGATGGAGGGAGATGGAAATCCAGGTAAACTTTATATGTTGCAGCAGCCATAGAGTGGCCGTATATCCTGAGCTGCCATATGACATTACACTTTCCCATATGTTTAGTGCTGTTTCTAGTCTCGCATCCCGCCGTGTGGTGTACTATTGACCTCCCCCTCTGTAAAAGACAATGTTCATGAGGGGAGCTGAGTCTGTCACACGTATAGTGGATCCATCTGGAGCCAGGCTTTCTGTGTGTGGGGTGTGTGTGTGTGTGTGTGTGTGCTTGTTGGAGAGCTGAAACAATTAGCCCGTTAATCGATTAGTTGAGCAACAGAAAATTAATCAGCACATATTTTGATACTTAATTAATCATTTGAGTCACTGTCCAAGCAAAAAAGCCAAATATTTGCATACAAAAATGTGAGGATTTCTTATATTCTTTGTGTTTTTTTTTTTTTTGCAATTGTAAACAGAATATCTATATCTATATATACAAAAAAAAAACAATCTTGCAATTTGTCACTTTTGGATTTGGGAAATTATGATTGTGCATTTTTATTATATTTTCTTTGATTTCCAATTTGAAACAATTGCTGACTTGAAAAAAATTAATCCAATATAAATATAATTATGATTATTATTGATTTACAACTCATATAGCGCATTTTACACAAATAATACAGTTTAAGTGCTTTAAACTGAAAAAAAACCCCATTTGAACAAAAAGTTGAGAATTTTACATAAAGCAACACACACAGTGTATTTTCAATAAGGCAGAGTGTAAACAAACAAGCAGAAAGGTTGTACACAACAAAATGGAAACATACACACACAAAAAAGGAACATTTGAAGAAAAGATGAAAATGACAGTAGAGCAGTAATGACACCTTCAAATATAACTACAGCAAGGTTAAAAAGGTTCCTAAAAGCCTCAATTAGCAAATCAGTAGACTTTCAACTATGTGTGCAACAGTTCAAATCCTTTGTGTGTTAGATTCTCGAAGGAACCACACAAGTCAAAATTGTGCACTTATTTTTGTTTGAATAAAAAAAAAAAAAAAAAAATCCATCACTCTGATAATCCATTCAGGTTCAACCTATCTGACCTGACAGAAAACATCACTACATCCCGGTTTGGGGATACAGATGATGTCGAAATAAGCACGGCAGGTCGTTTGGTCTGCAAAACACGTCACAATAAAACAGAGTGATTGTAAACAAGACAATATGCAAAAGTATTTATCCACATAGACAGTTTTTCAGCAAACACCCAAAAAAAATCTGTCGCCTCCTTATGTGCTCCAATAGTGCATAAAGCAGCTGTCTTAAAAAAAAAAAAAGGTGTCTAACACGAGTTTTATCCTGTGCAGTGCTGTGTGTCTGTGCATGTGCATCCCTCTGTCTATTTGTCTACTGAATGTTTTGCTGTCTTCTCAGGAGACTCGGCAGACATTTGGTAGGCATATTCGCCATTAAAAAACAGGACCACAGGGGACACTAGCTAAAGATAGGTACCAGGAAGCAGCCCCAGCAATCCAAAGCACATGTGGTTTGATATTCCATTTGATAAGTTCCTACATCCTGAGTTAAATTATTTCATATGCTTAGGGAACGCTGAGAAATTTGTGTCTGTGGAACCAAAAGGAAGATGCTTGTACTGGTCATAAGCAGCACCACATGGTTTCTTTATTACATCCAGTATACTGTGGACCAGATTTAACATTGTGATCATGTTGGAACAAAAATGTAATATTCATTGACATTACAAAAGCAGCAACCGTAAATTATAATACACAAAGGCCAGAGTAGAGACTGTTAGTTAAATTAATGTCTGTGCCAAAAAAAAAAGCACAAAAATCGCACTGATCTGCATAAACACAAATTCAGCTGCACCACTCCACCTACTTAAGCTCATGGGGGTTCATCTGGAGCCACATTCCCAAACAGGTGTAAACACAACAAAATGTCTTACAAATACATCACTAAAGCTGTGTTTGCACAAACTCCAACACAAAATAAAGGTTTTGAATTAACAGGTCGAAAACGTTCTCTCTCTCCAGTCAGGAGCAGGATCACTGATCAACCTTTTACATCAAGGACGTCCCTAGTGAGTCATAACTTATTCTGATGTGGATTCCTGATCGTTTTCTTTGTGATTCAGCTTGATGAATCATCTATAATAATAAACTGCTAGGTCTTGACAAGCGAATAGATAAAATGAAGCGCATTATTCTTTGTATTTCTTTCTGAATTGTTTTTGTGTTTCTTCCTTCTGTTTCTCAGTGGAGGTCAATATCCTGTGCAATACATCTTACTATTGACTCCTGTGCTCCAGCACATTGTTTTCTGATAATTAGAAAGCTCAAGGTGTCTCTATTTCCATTTGAATGTGCACGCTTTCTCTCTCTCTCTCTCACATACACAAGCTAATTTACAATCCGTCACTAGGTACGATGTCATGTATTCAAAAGTGCTACCTTGCCTGTCTGCGCCTCAGAACTAGAAAACACGTGTGAAATATTTAGCATTGCCTAATGCACAGTCATTTACACGTATGTGTGATGTCTGTGAATTACAGTGCAAAGTTCTTTGGATGCGCTCTATAATTGACACCGTATACAGTGCAAAGTTCTGCAGATGTCACCATGCTATTGTGATTTACAGACACGCCTGCCAAGACCAGGATAGTCTGTCAAGCTCTATGGCAATTGCCAAGTGTGTAGCAAAGACATGTGTGGCTGAGGCTGGGTTTCACCACGCCGGCTGTCTGAGAAAACACTTCCAGAAAGACATTGTGAGTGTCTCAGCGTGTATACCTGCCCTATCCTGCTGCCATCCCACAGTAAATGGCTATTTATCATGGCAGGGATGGATTTGACAGCCTCTACCTACCTCTTGGATTCAACAGCATTCACAGGCAGTGCACAGGATAAATTACGCCCCCAATTCAGATGGAAACCTTATGAGGGTACAACTTTTGGGTGGCAGATTGGCCTATAGGCAGCAAGGCTGTCTAACAACTGAAAGGCTGTTGGCTCAATCTCTGCCACTGACAGGGGACTTTATTCTAGAGGTAGGATGACAACTGGTGGGTGGATGCTATTATACTATACATCTGTGAGACTCTGCTGAGATGCTTTCAAGCCGGTGAACAACAGACTGCCGCTTCACAGCTGACCCCGAACCTTGATGTGAACACTTCCCGTTAAACATAATTAACACTTGACTGATCATTAACAATATATTCATTTTGTAATTTTCTTTATCAGGAACTTACAAAGACTCGCTGTTGTGTTTGTTTTGCAAGCCTTTTGTTATTTATAATGACTTGACATGGCAAAAATGAAACAAATAAGAAAAGATAAAAAATATTACAATCAATTAGAAAATACTGGCTTAAAATTCTACAGTATTCTACAATGTAATCTATTGATCTGATGAAGAATAGAGAGAAAAGAAATAACGTGTCTATAAATAATGTGACAATTAATTGTTTGTCAAGACGTGTGTCGAAGGTTATGTGTCAAATTAATTTACTTGAAAACAATAAACAAAGCCATCATCATATGTTAGAACTGTTAGTGGACGTAGAAATATTATATTATCTCAAATTGGAAAAAATAATTTGAGAATATCTCAATTAAATGTGGCAGCTAAAATGAAATGTTACCTCGACTTCCCTAACTGAATGCAACCTTTCCTAACCGAGACAGTTTCTCAGTCTCCACAATGTCTTGTAGTTGACATCTTTCTCCAGCGAGTCCAAACCCAAAAATCTCTCAGCACAGGTGTGACTCCTAAAGAGTCGGAGCCACCGCCCCTCAAATGTAGCATCAGTTTTGACCCTGCTTCCTTCAATCATGCCCACATCTAGAAGACATACGCACAAAATAAACTACGCAATTCCACATTAGCTACAAACTGTATGAAAAAGTAGCTATTGTATAACTCAAAGTTTGTTCATTCTAAAGGATTCCTGGACCTTTCAATCAGACGGTTCAATCAGAGCTGCACTTACAGTTTGAAAGATGTGTCCAAAGCTGGAGAGACTCACCAGCCAGCCAGCCATGGCACTTTCAGCCATGGCTTTATTTGTCTTGGAGTATTGCTCTCCTTTTATTCTTTTCCTCCTCATTTCTCATTCCTCTTGCCCTACTCGCGTTGGGCTCATCCCCCAGACTTATTAGAATGGCTTTGACCTCATTATTCTGCATAGACCCAGCTGCTTTCTCCTTTTTAATATCAGCAAAAGCTACAAAGAATGAGGTGTGTGTGTGTGTATGTCTGCCTGCGTGTGTGTAGGAGGTGGGTATTGGTCATCAAAATGTGTCCGAGACCCACAAGCTGTGAGTCAGATAGAAATGAGAAAAGAGGGAGGAAGAGGAGGATGCACCGGTCGTCAGGGAAGTGTGGGCAGACCTGGGGAGACATGAAGATGCAGGTGTTTGGCTGGTTTCTTTGGAGCAGGTGTGTTGTGTCTGTGTGTGTGTGTGTGTGTGCATGTGTGTGCGCTCACTCAAGCGTAAGGGTAATGCTAGCCAGCAAAATATTGAAATAAGCACCGACACCACTCAGATTGAGAAGAATAATTTTGACGAGGGACTGCAAATGATTACGACGTTAGAGTCCTTCCCTCTGAAAACAACACCTGCACACCTCCGGCTTCGCGAGCTTCATCACACACACAGGAGATAGATGTGGATGCCCCTACTCTCTCTCTCTCGCTTTCTCTTATCACACACACACACACACACACATACACACACAGATGCACAAAAAAAAAAAAAAACATCCTTACACACGCATTCGTACCTCGGTGCAGGTGGGCTGGAGGATGTGGAAGGAAAAACCAGAGTTGCTAATAGATTAAAAGGATCCTCGACGTAACGTTTTGGTCATTACGTTTTACTTTTTGTTGCCCTCTTCTGAACGTGTAAATTAGAGCTCATTTGTGCCGTTATGGAACTGAAAAATGTGTCTTGCATGTAAATGAACAAGGCCATTAAGCAGCTATGAAAACAATGCACACAAGACTTGCCTGAATGCAGATGTATACGTAGTGCACACAGGTGGGAAGGTTCAGGAGTGTTTTAGGGTTTATCTCCTCTGCAAACTCATCTGTTTCATCCAGTTTGTTTATTCTTATTCTTATTATAGAAAATTCAAGCTCATATCACAGTTTAAACGATTATATTTTGCAGTGATTGGATGAAAATGGGAATAGAAATTTTCCAACATGTTCAAATTCACTGCCATGTGATTGGGTTCCTGAACATTTATCCTCAGCTGAATATAGGTTGAGAATATAAACCCTCATTGACAGAAAAAAAAACTGGAAAGATGTGGTGTGTTAAATATAGTTAGAAGCCCTGTGGTAATGCAGTTTAATATCCCTCAATAAAGATAGAAGCTGGCCAGCTTTGTCTCCTGCTAAGCAGAACAGTGAACACCTTTCCTCGACAGCGGCGAGCGGCTGATAACATTAATAACAGCCCTCAGTCTACGACGCAACTTCAAACAGGATCAAGAGTCAATAACACTTGAGGTCAAAATTAAAATCCAAAACTGAGTCACAAGTTACAGAGATTCCAAAATGGGGGGAATAATACCGGATGAATAATTTATCAATTTCAAATGAGAACACACTGATTCAAGGATGAACACGCGGTCCTGTCAGCGTTCGCACTATAAATAGGGACTTTTCCTGGCTGTAGCAGCTGAGCCCATTCAAACACGGGTATACGGCGGTCCCGGGAGAGAGAGGGAGAGCGAGAGAGCGAAAGAGAGAGAGAGCGAGAGAGAGAGAGGTGTCACTGGATCACAACAGTAGAAACAGCGGTTATCATGTAGTCTTTGCCTTGGTACCCAGCAGTAAACATCTGTGCCATTACGGGTGTGAGCTCCAAAGGATGAGGCCTGGAAAGAATCCGAACAGGCAATTAGACAACCTCAGGCCAGCTGCTCTCCATCCTTGCAGCAGCGGGGCCTTCTTCTCTTGGAGCTAATTACATAACAAAGACAGTCTTTAATCAGGTCTTGCCTGTCCCCTCCTCCACCCCCACCCCCCCATCAGCTTCCTTCCTCCTCTTCTCCTCTATATCTCCCCTTTCTCATCCTCTCGCACGTTGCAGTTTCATGTAATCTGTGAGACGAGGAAGAAAAGAATAAGGGGGAAAAAAATAATGAAATAAAAAGGCCAGTTCTGGTTGTTCTTCCTCGTGTTCAGCCACGCTGCCGTCCAACTGGCTAGTTGGTTACGGTTCGCCTGCTGACCTCTCTCTGATCATGGAGACCCTGACCACTGATTAATTTGAAAAAAAAAGAACGAAAGAAAGAAAGAAAAAGAAACATGAAATCAATTGTGTGAGCAAGTTCAGACAGCACAGAGGCCCGAACATGAGAGATGTGTTTCTTTCTGCTTCCCCTGCAGAAAACCATTCAATATCTGGAATCTGCTTTTGGTTTGTGCTGCTTTTAATTATTTTACGCTGTATTTTTAACCTTTTTTTATTTATCATTAACCTTACGTTGTGTCGGGATTCCTGGAGGAAAAACATTGTCTTATTATCTTGATGCTTTCCTAATTTTATGAAATTTGCTTATAAAAATGATTTTGAAATGACTTTGAATTTATCTTATTGGAGGTTTTTTTATAGCACTTAAGTAACAGCAGTATGGGATAACATGCTGTATATACTGTATAAAATAGATAAATATGTGTTCATGCATATCCAACATAAAACATGACATTTCCTTATTTGGTGTAATATTCATTTCTGTATTCGGTTTTAAGGTCAGAAGAAAAGATGAATATATTTGAAGGAAATTAATTATTATTAATTAATATTATTATTCTTTTTACAGATACAGTAGCAGGGTCTGAGAGACCCCAAACAATGAGGAAGTAAAGCCAATGTTGCCAAAAGTAAAGGGTTAAAAATGTTCATACTGTATATATTTAATATGATGCTTCTGTTTCTACCTCAAGCTCTGCCACACTTTGTATGAACTGTCACCATAAAAAAAAAAAACCAAGTGGCTCTGAACAGAAACAGGCAGGTTTAATAATGATGTCTGGTGTCTCATTCGTCCCACTTACCGTCAAAGGTTACATATTTGTTTGTCCACAGATAAATGGGAGAAAATACTGGCGCAGAATAGACTTTGAATTTGTGAAATTTCTAAAGAGAAGGTAAATAAAGTTGGAGGGAAAGTCCTTGACTGGATGCACAGTAGACAGAATATACAAAATAAATTTCTGACAAGCTAATATAATGAAGTGGCCTTTCATCCATCCATTCCTTCACTCATTCATCCAGACAGTTCAGGTTCAGGCTTTTGGTGACAACATGGCTTCTGTCTCACAATGCTGTTCTCACAAAACTTAACAAAAGAGCAAAAAGATGTTCAGAGATTTTTTTAAAAAGAATTTACAATATGGCAGCATTATGCCTTTTCACTCGACTTTCTCCTCCAACATCGAGCATCATCTGCGAAACTTAAAGTTTGTGTAAAATGTGGTGTTTCTTGTAAAAACCAGCAGCTGGAGTGGGACACAGATATTGATTGGCATTTACAGTCACCAATAGCCCCCCCGCCACGCAGCTAGCGGCCCTATTATCTGACTCTGCCCAGGTCCCGGCGAACGCGGCTGGGCCCGGGACCGAACACAGACTGTTGCTGTAATTTAGCAACAAGAAAAGCTGTCAACAAATCTGTCTGTCTGAAAATGAAAATTTGAAAATCTATCCATCAGGAGAGTCCATAAATCACAGAGAGTTGAGGCAGAGCAGCCAGAGGACATCAGAGGGAAAACCAAGAAATATTATCTCTATAAATTATGATCCAGTTTCACCCACATCAGCGGATAAAGTTGTAAAGTTGGGTTTTTGTACAGTAATCAGTGAGGCCTGGCCCCCAGAAACGCTCCACTCCGGCAGGGTTGTAAAAATTCAAGAAAGTGTTTTTCACTAGACACAAAATTAGCACGTGCCCCCGAGTGCAGGATGAGCCATCAATGTTTTTTTAATTGTTTTTGTCTAAAATACCGTTAAGAATATCTACTAAGACACTTTTGTCAGATACCGGACAAAACATATGTGATAAACCAAACAAACCAACAAGCAGGTTTGGAGCCCAATGAACTTCATCTCTGAGACAGAGGCAGAAAGGAATTTTAAGCAAGTACAATTTTAAGTAGTTGTAATTGAGTATTTCTATTTTATGCAAAAATGAGAACACAAAGCTTTTACTTGTGTTGCGGCGCTGCTACTTTTATTCAAGTAAAGGATGTGAACATTGTGAATGAGATCTACCCCATTGTCCCAGTGTAAAGCCGTGAAGAAGGCCAACCCAAGCCAGAGCACATACATATTGTGCACATACATTGTTTAAAGTCCTGATCTCCACCAAATGGCATCAGTGGGCCATCTGTGTCCGAGATTATTAAACAGATTCCTTCTCAGTTCTCTCTCTTTTTGTCACAGCAGCAGCTCTTATCTCCTCGTGCCGTCGAGGCGCAGCCATTCTAAGTTGGGGATGAAGCATCCATCACAGTTAATGTTCTTAAGGAAACTCTGGGTTATCCTAATTATCGCAAACACAGACTAGCACAATTTACTTGTTTAATCAAATCGTGTGCTTTGTTTAATTAGCTGGATATGTGCACAGAGAGGGAGAGGACAGGGAGAGGTTTTTTTCGGAGGGGAGAGAGAGACCGAGAGAGGAAGAGCGAGAGAGACGGCACGTACAAACAGTCTTTGCCTGAGGACAGAGGGAATTAGAAAGAAAATTACCAAGCCATTGTAGAATTTGCACTCAAAGCACAAAAATTAGAGACATTTCACGAAAACTCAAAGACCAATTCAAGGTACAACTAAATCTGCTCAACAACCAGGAAACTACACTGAGCACAAAATGGTTGACACCGTGGTACAATTACTGAACCGCGTGCTTATTTGAGAGCATATTCCTTTGTTTGCTATACACAAATCATTTTACAGTTTCTTTATAAAACTAGTTTAGCTGCATCTCACATATGCCTGTTTGTCTTTTCTTTTCACATCATTTGTTGGGTTGCCATCTGAAAATTTTAATTTCAATAAAGTCGCGCTGATGTCATTGTCAGAGGTTAATTGCATCTCAACTTTTTTCACATGTAATCCACCTTGACTTTCCGCTCTTATTTGCTTTGCTTGACAAATTAAGCTCGGCAGACGGAGAACTCGCGCGCTCTTTTGAAGTCAGATACAATTTTCTAAAAAAGGTCCATATTCGCATTAGTCCAACATTACTCACTATCATAATTGCTCTGTCCTCTCACAATCCAATATTTAACTCCCTGACCTTTGCAAATAAAACCAGAGTCTTCATTTGGGATGATTAAAACAAAGGACAAAATCAAGTCGATTCTACAACACTGTAAACCCTTCATTATAATTTAAACTAATGCTGCAATGCAAATTCTAGAAATATGTATGTTTATCTATCAAGTATGTTTAACAAGGGCTGGTTAAATTGAAAGTTATCCCATTCTCAGAAATCAGCTTATGTTTTTTTTATCATTTAACAACTCTTACATTTTCTGTTCAACTATTACATATAAAAATCTTCTTCAAATACTTTCAAAAGCCTTTTTGTCTGCATTTATTTCAAAAACATAACTTAACCTATATATATATACTGTGCCACGATTATATAATTAAATACTAATAACACCATCACCCTTATGGTTATTAACCATTACAGAGCAGCTGAGGTGTAAAGCCAGATGTCACATGTAGTGAAGTGGCACAAATCCGGCTCGCAGCAGATCTGAACTTTAGAAAAACAAAAGAAAAACAATGGATCAAAGCTACGAGGGCAAGCACCTAAAGTGTGTCCTTTACTCAAGTGGAAGATTGTGTTCTTTTCCCCGGACACAAGTGCAAACATGATCCACTCCTCATCCTGCATTGCACTTCCCCGGTCCAGCTCTCTGAATCTAACCCGCTACGGTGTCAAATGAGACCAATTACGTCTCCCACCAATCAATCATTCCCAGCAACTGAACCAACATCAAACTCATTGATTGAGAACAAGGCTCCGGTCGACGTAAGGTGATCAACCCCTCACAACTTCTCTCAGCCACATCGATTTTTTTCGGCACTGCACTCTGGGCAGATAAATGGATATTGTTAGATAAAGTACAGTAGATAAAACCTATTGTTAACTACTGTACTGTAACTTCAGACACTTCTGAGCTAACTTTTAGAAAAGTTACTGTGGCGAGAAACACTAGGGGACACTCTCAGGAAACACTGAGGAGATGAAGTAAAAGACAGGATTTTAAATATGATCTTGATTCCACCGTGATGCTTCCTACATGCTGCTGTCAAGCCGCACACTGAGAGGATATATATATATATGAGCAGGATGATAATTGTTGTTACACATACTGCATTTAAAGGAGGAGAGTGTGTTTGTGGTTAGATTTTAGATACTTATCTGTTTTTAATTAATGCAAATATCAAAAAATCCATAAACCAGCAATTAAATCACTGTAGTAACAGTGAAAACATGATGAAAGGAGCTGACAGTAGTTGCATTTATCCCTTTAGATTTTAAACTCTGCATACGCCATCAGAACAGAAAAGCACAAAACAGAGCAAACGGGACTTAAATTACATTTAATGAACTACTTATTTTTTCAAATTAGGATTTTCTGGGGAGTGTATTTGCTGCCTGCATAACGTTCCTTGTCAACATTTATTGCATTGTTGCAATGCTAATTGTCTGGACAAGGCAGGACTTTGACAACCAGAGACAAGGGTTTGCATCCTGACTCAGGTGTATGGCAAAAACTGTGTTTCAGTTAAGTGTAAAATACAGTGAACATGTCCCGTCTCATCCTCAGATATCTGTTAACAACAAGGATCGTGAAGTTAAGCAGTTAAGGCTTGTCTAAAACTGAGGAGTGTGATACAGAAATAAGAGCCAGAGGAAAAGAAAAGAAGAACTAAAAGTTGATCTTAAAGCCAAGAGGAGCTACAAGTCGAGAAGAGAGGGTGGGCGAGGGGAAGTGGAGGAGGAGTATATGAAAAATGCTCTCTCATTTCCTACGCCTAATAACTTTGAAAGATACATGAGCAATATTGCCTTGTCATTTTCACCAAGCTCCACTATGTGTTTTTGTTTTGTTGTCGAAGATTTATTCAATTTGTGATTGATAAGTAGATCACAGATAGTGTAGGCACACACGCTTCTCCCTAAGCTGCTTACTTAGTGCGGCGATACAGCAAGTCCTCAGTTAGTATGATATCAGGTCTGGTAGCTGATGGTGAAAGGGTTAACAGAGGAATTACTACATGCACACAAACACAATATGTAGGCTACAATACAGAAACTATTAAATATTATGCATGTGTATTACAATTTCATACACCCAATAACATTTCATTGCATTGTGTAATGGTGATATGAATCATTTTTCCTGCGCCCTGGATGGCAGATGATTGAATTAAATACGTCTATTGTTACTTTCATATACTTCCCACCCCCGACTTAAACAAATGTCTTGCTCCATTGCTCTTTCACTTCTTTCAAAAAGGTAATATTTAACAATGCACTCAGAGAATTGTCAACCTTGTCATTCAAAACAATCGCAGTGACTTTCTGCTACCAGCGAGTTTCTCTTTTTTTTTTCCTGCTTTGCATCTGTATGGACTTAGGAAACAAATCTCTTGCCCTTGTTGCAGCTCAAGGACACACAATGCAGTGTGACCAGTATTATCAAATTGTTACAAAGACAAACCTTGAGAGCCTCAGGCTACAACTGCCTGGGAAAGTGTTTTGAATTTTTTATGAAGCGTACCTGATGCAGAGCGCTGGACTCGGCGATAGTGTCACCATCACAGTCAGGTGTAGAGTAGAGTAGTTTTACTCGTCTAGTTAAGTACAGGTACAGACAATTGTACTTGAGTTGTCAAAGGAATTTGATTGTCTTCTATGTTAAAATCATAAAGAATTTCATGTCATGATTTGTCCAGGATAAATATATTTTCATAGAGTTCCTCTTTGTCCCAATTTAAGGAAAACAGATTTGACAATTCTTTCCAAGATATCACCATTACAGTCATGTTTGTGACTTGTTTCATGAGTTAAAGAAAATGCTATTTGCTGTAGAAAAATTGCAATTATTGCTGTGCAGGATTGTGTCATTCTGATTAAAATAAATTGGTAAAAGTGACTATATTTGATCTACTTGAAAGTAATATTCATGTTATTTCCTGCTGCTCTTTGTGAAGGAAGAAACCACAAACCTTTTGTAATATTTCATATTCAAAACAAAAGATTGTGCTGGATTATCACTTAATGCCACAGACAACTCTAACCACTGCTAGTTTGCATGTTATTAGACATTTTTAAGAGACATTAAAGCAGCGTTTGGAGGCCATATGGCTGCAGCTGATAATGTAGTACATTTCATGTTGAAACAGGATGTTGGATCAGGGAGTTGGGGCAAAACATGAGGAGGGACCAAAGTGTAACACAGTGGGACATCAGTTAAGGCAGGAAAAGAAGATTTATGCTCTGGGAATACTGTCATAGTTTTAGTCACTGAAATTTTTATGTACACCCACTGGCACAGCTTGACGTAATCACTGGAGACAGACAACGTGATTTTTAAGGAATTATTGGTGAATTGTGAACGCCACGGTGCAGAAAATTTGAAAATAAAACAAAAAATCTTTCTTCATTTCATATTATTATTTTTTTTTTTGGTGTCACTTTGAATAGGGCATATTTGTTTATCCGTTCCACTGTTTGAAAAGCAGAAGGAGACACATGGGATCAAACTGCTGGAATCTGATCTCAGGCTTGTTTGGGAGGTGGTAGACTGAAACATCTCTTTTAGTACACAAGATGCCTGATATCGCATCATACAGATGTGAACAATAAAGCAAACATCTGTAAGACATTTCCATGCTGCAAACAGACACTGTTCTGTTAGACCAAATAAAAACCTGCAGAACTTCCTGGCCTTTTTTTTGGGACCATTATCTATTTTACATGCACTTCCAATTGAGCCTGGAAGCTGTAAAGCTGGAGTCTAGCTGATGTTTGGATATTCTGGGACCGATCATAGAAACAGCAGTCAGGCTTTCCTTTTAAAACCTGTGTCGAGTGGTTTCACCAAGGTGGCCACGAACGCAGCTCTCTCACGCATGGTAATTAGATTAAAAGGTTTGTCTGACACTGTGTGATGACGACCACATTATAACAGATAAACCAGATGATGCAGTCGCACAAAAATTGTCTGTAATAACAGGAAGGAAAACTAACAAGTATCAGACAAATGCGTGTCATTAATCCTCTGTTTGAGCCAAAGTGAACCCCTGTGTTAATATAAGTATAATCCCCTCACATTGGGCTGAGCTTTCCTTTCTGATACATTACACCTCCTTATTTTAGAAAAGCAAAAAGCAACAAAGCATTTGACACGTGTAAAGATTTAGTCTAAACTCAGAGATATTGTCTCCCTAATCTATAAACAGTATAATAACTCTGGGACCTTATGGAGAGATGATTATGACTATACAACATCACACCTGTTATATACTTGAATTTAGGGGCTTTCAGTGAGGTTTTAATCTCCATTTTTGTTGTTTCTTCTTGTATTCGTTGTTAGTATTAGTTGATTTTTAGCAAATGCCCAATAATGACACATGTAAAATTATGACTCTTATTGTTTGGGAGTAAAGGAGGAAATGGTGTGATGTCGTTATAGATCTACACCAAGTCCACAGAGGGACGAGGTCAGGGTGGATGACCGGGTAAAGAAAAAGTCACAGAAAACAGCAGTCTGCTTCCTGTTTCCTACTAAAAATCAACTTTTACTGTTTTACTTTTACTGTTACTTTTAACCACGATTACAATCACTTTCCTACCTTAACCTAGCAGTTATGATTTAGCCACCTCTGACCTAATAGTTATTTTAACACAACTCGTTCTCTATCCTTAACCTTAAAGTTGTTTATGAGCTTAAATCTAACCAAACCTGAACCGCAGCGGTTTCAGATCAGAAAACATTTATTTTTGCTGTTGTAATTTGTAATGTTTTGGAAGGCGTGAAAAATGGTGTTTAGCCGACAGGGGAGCCTTAACTCAGAGTCAGAATAGGTTTATTGACAAGTAGGTCTTCACCTACGGGGGAATTTGACTTGGTGTTTAACAAACACAGTAATAAAAAAAATATATATATATAAAGAAAGATAACAAAAAAGTCTAGCAGCATAAATGGAGAACAGAAAATGAAGTGAAATGAAAAAATATAAAAAAAATATGTGCAGTGTTATTTAGAAAGAGCTGTACAGTTTTGTGCAGGAAAGTTCAAAAGTGCAGTATGAGGAAGTTATAAAAGTTGTCTCGATGGTGCTGCGGATGCTGCGAGCAGAGATGAGGAGCAGACTACAGAAATCTAATCTATTGTTAAATCGTGAGTGACAGTATTTGAGACAATTTTTTGCAGATCCTTCATGAGCTGATGAGTTAACCTATTTATTATCGAACAAAACATAATTTATTACTGAAATCAGTGTTGTTTTTCTGTCAACATCACTTCCTCTTGTTTAGTATCAGGAATCCTTCCTAAAATTCATTCTGATAACTAACTCACTAACACTGGCCACCTTCTGGCGTCTCTATTCGGGGCAGAATTAATTGATTGGCTGGCGAGGGGCGTTGCATGTTGGAATATGAGAACCAATTAAATCTGAGCAAATACTGCACAATAATTTCAGATTCCCCAGACTTAGTGGAGACACCATGCAGTGCCATGCACTCAGTGTTAGCCAGAGAGTGAAATGAATTAAACTGAATGAATTTGAATAGCTGTCTCAGGGATAACAGTCACAATACTCTGGGAGGTTTTTCGGGGGGTGTGTCAGCTCGAATGCTGCAAATAAGACTAACTGGAAAGAATTTGGTAATTAGTAAAAGAGGGGAGCCAATTGAGGCCAAATGTAGTGGTGATATGTTTATTTGACTAAGTCTGCCTGCGAGGGAGGGTTGTTAAAAATGCAATCACTTCAAGTAAAAATCTGAATTTTGTCAATGTGCACATTAGCTTTTTAAGTGTTGGTTAGAAGGGGCCAAAGAGCTCATAGTAACTCGCTGAATCTTTCTCAGAGATTTCCCTGCTGATAATACTTAAATATAGTCCTGACACATATGAAGATCGCTTCCCTTCTTTCCATGCCTAGAAGATAATGAGTTGAATTGAGGACACATTCTTGGCCAAGCTGTTGGGCATCATCAATGTGAAAAGGCACAGTGGCTGCTCAGAACGATATAATGTCCCTTTTTTTTTGTGTGGATAAAGAATTAAATAAATCGGCGGCTGAAGAGATAAATGAATTAGGGTGATAGGAACGATTTATCTTCACTGCTTCACTGCACTTATTTACCAAATCTTTGCTTTTACAAAGGCCTGCAACACTGGCTTTAACAAACAAGGACATGTCAGTGTGGCTTCTGCTGCAGCCACGGTCATCAGTCATCTCAGCTACATTTAAATACTCCACAGAGACCCATACGTTGGAAACGGTTCAGGGCAGGAGCTTATGGTGCCTTACAACATGTGCTATTTATGTGCAACCATGGGAGTGAACTCGTGCGACTGCGTTTCCATTCAGCATTTAAACATTTCTGTCGACAAATTTGGAAAAGATTACGTCCAAATTACAGTGAGCAACGTATTATTACATGACTGAACCGCAGATTAACTTCTATCACTCTGGGAAAAAAAATTAGTTTCACAACAGGACTGGTCTTTTAACACTCTCCTCACTCAGTCGTCTAATTTGTCCCGACGTATGGGGGTAGTGGATCATTTACTTAATCAAATGATCAGAAACAGGCACTGGAACTGGCAACGGAAACTACTCTGGCATGTGATGTAGAAACTCATCCGCATGAAACAGAAAGAAGAAATGTGGACTGATACAGGCTGTTTAAACATTTAAATACTGTTTTACTGAATGGAGAAGACTTCAAATAACGATTATTTACAAGTGATAGCCAAAGTTTTCCTGCTTCTACAGTGAAAATGAGCTGCAAAGTATCAACATATGAAGTGTTTTGTCACATAATATTATACGCTGCATGCATCATGGTAATGTTTTCAAGTTCCTCTCCTGGCATTGATTACCCCGAAAAACTCATCTCTGTTCATCACATATTTAAGAAGTTTTTTCCATGAAAAAAAAAAAAATCCCTTCACGCTTTAAAATGGCCCAGATGTCACTCTGCGCATTTACGTTCATTTAGTATTTGTGTGCAGAAATGTGAATATGTAATAGTCCCCACCTCCATCTCCACCCATCCCTCCGCCGCTCGCCTGTAGTTTGAGCACCTTTGACTCTCAAACACACAAACATCTGCTTGTTTTTTTGTTAACTACTGTACGCTGCACAAATGACAAGTGGTAATATAAGAGTAATTCAGGTATGCATGTTTGAACCGGAAACTGATTCTGATGAAGAAGAAGTTCGAATTGCAGAGTCGCCTACAAGTTGATGTATCAGAATGCTAATGTATTTTATGCATCACTTTCTACAACACGAGAAATGTAACGGTTATAGACAACATGACCATTTGACTTGACTGTGTTATCATGACATGAAAAGTCCCAAGCCATAAGTTTGGATCGGTTGGTGTGTGATGTATGAAAACCTGTCTGTCTGAATCTGTGTGAGACATCATTGGTACACCACAAACTCAGCCACTATGTTCACTGCTTATTTCTCTTGCAGCATACAGACCCCATATAAACATGTTAACAAAGTGACTGAACAAGTGCTTATGAAAGATAAAGTTTGAAATAAACCATAATTATTTTCAACACTTGGCTAATCTGCTATAACTGGACTGTGTGGCTGTCGTTTCATTGGTGCACAGGATGTGACATCACCTTTTTCCAGCTGTGCAAAACAAACAGAGAAAAACACAAATCTGTCATTTGAAACGAACCAAAAATATTCCAACTTCGACAGAAACTGTTGTGATCATGCAGGAGCCTGTTTTCAGGGCCTTTAAATATTCATTGCTTTAAAGGTCTTTACTGTAAAGGGATCCAGCGCCTCAGTCATCATCACAGCAGGGTCAGTTCACTGATGAGTGCCCTTCATGACACGAGTACGTGTCCAGTGCACAACTTTAAAGAACCACCCCCTGTGAGGGCGTGTTAGCCTTATCAAAGATCTATTGATCACTTTGTGTGAACATTTTTCAGCCGAGAACGGCAGCTTGCCAGCCCTTCAGCCTCTTCCTGCTGACAACACAACTTTAGCGGCACCACCTCTTCATAAATGGATGAAAATCTGTCTTCCTTTTTTTATTTTTTTCCTTTTACAGTTGACCAGGCTCCCTACACTCGCAACCATAAATCCTGCCCGGCTTTTCTGCACCCATTTGTTCAGAGGCCTTCCCGAAGCACCACTGGCAGGGGCCCCAGTCCTGGGGGTTCGATCGGCCTCACCAGACAGATGGCTCTCGCGCTGTAATGGCAAAGTTCTTAGCAGAGCCTTAAGCTTTCATCAACAAGGCCTTGACTGATGAAGACACTCATCATTCCAGGTCAGGGGCCATTAGTCTAAGACCATGCCATTTATCTTATCCTGGAAAATGCCTGCATATTTTAGAATGATGGCTCGTGTTTTTATACTTGGAAATTTCTGTGATCTTGGCAACTACACAATCTTTACCGTGACATTAATTCCTGCAAGCCACAGTCGTCATTTCCGTCCTTCCTCTTTAACTTGACATTTTTGTCACCTGGACCACTTTAAGATGTTGAGAGGTCAACCTACTGTTTTTTGCATTTGTGGCTTCTCATGCTCAATTCCATTTTTTCTCAATTCAATTTTATTGGTATAGAACCAAATCATAACAGAAGTCATCTCAAGGCACAACTGAGTCCACTCTTATCTAGAGAAAGCACATTAAAGTGAAGCCTGACATGAATCTCGCTGAATGTCTGTAGGAGGACTGAGGTCGACCAAGTCAGGTCCAAAGGTTACATTAGTTGTTGGTTTTGGTGGAAGAAGTGAGGGATTTTGTCCGATTTTAATCAAAGTGCAGGTCGTGGTCATGTTCAGCCATGACTTCAGTCATCTGACCTGCACACAAATCTAAATTGTCATTCAGCTCAGTTTTTATCTGTCGGCCATGCCAGGATTTTAGATACAGTATCCGTGCTCTGTGATACAACATCAAGGTGGGCCGGCAGCCAAGAATTACAGCACAGAATACACCACTCACATAAAGAATAAGTTCAAAGAAGAAAACCTAAAGGCCTCACAATCCCACACCATGAACTCATTTAGCAATCAGAGAAGCTGCAAAATCAGTGAGACTTTAGAATTGTCACTCCAGAAGTACAACGTAATTAACCAAGGCTTAGAAAGTAAGTCAAGAGTTGATCATCGGGGGTTATGGGCTAATTTCAGTCATCGACTGATGAGTATCTATCAAGATAGAGAAAGAAAACAACATGCCTCTCTTGATCATTCTGAAACTTTTGGCAGAAGTTGAAAGTCTCAGTGAAAACTGCGGACTCCTCTTAATCACTGTGTGGTTTGCTCAGGGATGCCAATGTTTACAGAGAGGAGTCTGATGAAAAACCTTTGATTGCACGATGAGCATCCACATACTCACTCTGTCGATGTTTTGGAGCTTCATACACCATAACTCCAACTTCATATCATCAAATGAGTGTCCAAAAATAAACTCTAAATCATGAGGGATTCCTTTCTAACTGTCCTGATTAGCGGTTGACAAACCAAAGAGCTTAAACCAAACAGCACCTTTTGTGATATGAAAATCATACTGAGCTGAGTTGGCAAGTTGTTTATCTTCCATTTCCTTTTGTGCCATGACATCACTGGAAAAGGCTCCAGGAATGAAGTCTTTGTCCAAAAAGCCTTTTTTTTTTTTTTTTTTTCCAAAGTTTATTTTAAGCTGAGCTACTTTCAAAACCAGATAATACCACATAACACACACTCCAGTTTTCTTTAAAATGACAGAAACTGTTACTTCCAGGTGATTTAGAACATTCATACTGTAAGTGATATACAGTACGCTGACTGTAAATTGCCTGTTCACAAAGTTTCAGCGGCAGATATAAAAAAAGAAAAATGCACAGTCTAAGTAAAAAGCGGGAAAAGGTGGCTACACATCTTAAAAATTGCCGCACCTCCGGGAGTGTGAAAAGCAGGGCTGGCTGCACAGCGGAGCCGCTGCAGCGCTGCAGTGCTGAATCAAGAAAATCTCAACAACTTGTGCTTATTGGAGGTGGAAGTTTAGTGTGACCTGTATGCAACATCACAATTACAATAATAGGCAATAAAGAAAGAGGAAATAGTGTAATTAGTTTAATGACTTGGACCTCCCAAATTGTTACGATTGGTTTCTTATTCCGTTTGCTTGAATTACAAACTCGCAATCATGCACACGCGCTTTACTGCCTTTACTTTCATTCTGATTTTATTGTAGTATTATTTTTGCATTGTTACTAATGATTCCATCACATCCCTTTGTGTTTTGTTGGTTAAATGTGTTCTTTAAATTAAACTCACAACAAATGGAGAGCAGAGAGAGAAGCATGTCTTAATAACTTGATGACATTAATGGGTTTCATCGGTCCACCTCACTTCAGCATTTATTTTTATTTCTCTTTGTTCTCTTTATTGTGTGCATTACATGGTACATATGTGCAAATAAACAAATTGAATGTACAACCGGAAAGCCTATTAAAAAAGGCTCAACAATAAGCCGACTCGTGTACAAATCAGACCTTAGGGTTAAAACAGCTCATATACTGCTGATAGCTCGCAATCCATTTCCCAAGTGAACTGCTAACAGCACAGAAAACAAACATGTAAATGAAATTTAATTTACTCAGTGTTCATGTGTCAGAGGAAAAAAAAAACCTGTTATAATTTGAAGGTGATTGTGATTACATTTATAAAGTCAGGGACTGGGCCTTTTGTTGGACATATTATATAGTGAAGTGAAACAAGCATTTTTTTATCTGCATGGGTGAATGGAGTCCATTTTCATCACCAATTTTGCAATAGTCATTAATAAATAAATGAACACTGTATAAACATAATTACATTAATTACAGACCGAACTAATTAGATACAGTTAAATTAGACAAAGTGCTCAAAACCGTCTCTGGAAGGTGCAGTGTCCCAAATCACTACAGGACCCTAAAAGAGCTTCCAGGGGCAAACAAGGTCTCTTTTTGTTTCAGGAGACACTGAAATTTCTCTCTGTGTGTAGGAATGCACATCAAGTTAGGACCCTTAGAGAGTAAATTTCAGTAATGTTTCTTTTTGGTTGCACATTCACCACAAAGCCATGATAAATGCTCTTTGCACCTGCAGTTGTTTTTGAATGAATACTGTAATTATGCTGCAATAAGTTGCACCTATTCTGCATATATGCAACTTAAACTGCTCCTCAGCTTAAGCTTTTGGTTCGAATGCAAATGCAAGAAATACATTTGCACTGATGAACACGGTGCTGTGACTGTTTATGCAGTAACTTAGCACTTGCATAAAAATAACCCTTAATAGAGCTCTTAGTACCATTTGCACTTCTTGGTCACAAAGTGCTAGTTTGTATGTGAGTGTACTGTGTGTGTTTCACCGCGGTCAAAGATAGGAGCGACATTAAAAAAAAAGATATTAGATTTATCGTAAATAATTAATGCGACAAAACAATTATGAAAATGTCTTAAATTGAGTGAAATAGATTGTGAAATTATCTCTAATTTTCAACTAAGACAGTTGCAATTCTCAGTGGAGACACTTCAATAGCAACTGTAACAAGATATTCTTTAATGCATGAGTGGTCCTTTTCTCCAAATGGAATATAAAGTGGCTCAAATGCCCGAACACGCCATTTGCTGTTAGCCAAAGCGGACACTCCCACCAATACCTGCACATTCGCGGGTCACCTCCTGATTAACTTCCATCGTCATTAATGATCCCTTCATCTGAAATATCATTTCGAGACTTTGACAGTGTGTGCACCGATTTTCAACACGTTATTAAGAAGACTGTCGAAAGAGAAACGGGCGACTTTCACGGTTCCACCAAAGCAAATGCCGCTGCGAGTCCTGTTAGACTTGTGAGGCTCAAATGACAGGGTGAGTGAAGGAAGGACCGCAGGAGAGTGTCATTATTTTTAAGCCGCTGGATACGAGCCCAGATATTTTGAATTGGTGCCTAACAGGAGATTAGGACAAAACCTATCAAGGTCTTGTCATTTCACAGAACTTTTTTTATGAGGCTCCGTACTGTATGGTGAGTGATGAGCAACTTTCACAGTGGGCAGACTGGATGTCAGACTGGACCATATTGTGTCTTAGCATGACAAACACCTGCCAGCATACAGATGTTGCTGGCAGCAGTTTAAGGTTTCAATGTCAGCTCTTACTTGGATTTAGCAGATTACCAAATCTGACAACTGCAAATTCCAAATGCCCTGAACCACAAGTGCGATGTGCCACCATTAACTGCATCCCACATCATTTTGAAAAAAGAAAAAAAAAAAAAAGTCTTGCCATTTTAAAAACTCTCCGCTTTCAGGCACATACATCCCTCCATATGTTGGGGGCTGTTCGCTGGGATCGCCTCAGGGCTCTCAGAGAAACTCGGCCAGAACTCTCCCTTGCAGTCGGGAAAAGAGGGGTCAAATCTGTTAATGATTGGCCCACTTCGCTGGATGAGGTGTGGAACTGGCCCCGCTGCCCCCACACTCTCCTGTTTTTCAATACGCCGTCCATCTGGCTGAACTGCTCAAAGACTTTCCACCAGGAATGCGGCTTATACTTGTGTGAGAAACAGAGCAGATCATTGTTCAGGTCTCGGCTTCGCAAAACCGCAACTGGAAATCATTTCTTGTCTCTACATGATATAAGCAACTAAAAATATTATGTTATGTTAATGTAAATTTGAAGTTTTTAAAAGCTACATATGCAGTAAAAAATTGTTGGGTTGAAAAAAAAAAAACTACTACTAAATAAAATAACTACATAAGGAAGTGAAAACTACTTCCACTTAACCCTAAAAACAACCCTAACCCTGCTGTTTACACATTAACACACATATAATAGTAATAATAATACATATAAAATAATATGATGGTCTGGAAAGGGGTCAAACTTTTAATAGTTCTAATACGTCTGTCCTTTTGCTCAAGTACAGTTTTGAATATATGACTTTTACTTGTAAGAGTATTTTTCACATTGCAGTATTACTACTTTTACTCAAGTAAAGAATTTGAAGACTTCTATCACCACTGCCAGAGTTACTCCAAATAATTCACAGGAAATTGAACAAACAAACAAACAAACAAAAAAAATCTAAGACAATAAAAGTCTCTCAAATCCGTGATCCATGTAAAGTGAAAACTCCAGGCATACTGAAGCTGCACAAACAGTCCTCCCTTTGACGAGGAAAACACAGCTTTGAGTTTGATATGAATTATAATCCCCACCGTTCTCCGTCCCTATTTTCAAGACAGATACACCAATATTCACACACATGGATGGATCCCACATTGAACAAATGAGACACAACAAAAACATGATGATTATGTTGTTTTTTTCTCCCATCACGTTGAATTACATCTTTCATGCCTCTACTTCAACTCCCAAATGTCTCCTATTCAAGTTCCTCCCCGTCAAAGTCTCAGATCCATTGCTCTTCTCATGTGTGATGGACAATGTTTACCATGGCCATGATAAACTATTTCCTCATAAACGATTTTGCCACGGCCTTCTGCTGGCTGTCATGTGGGATTCTGCCTGCAGACTAAAACAACCATAATTCACTGGGTGTATTTACCTCCTCAGAGGACAGAGGCTTGACAGATGATAAATGGCTACTGCTGACAATCATCAACACATACCGCCCTATGTTTGCCTTGAGTATAAGTGGCGCCAGGACATGGAAATAAGACTTTGACATATCACATATGGAGAGAGAGACATGGAGAGAAGGAAAGAAAGGGAGAACAAGAAAGGAGAAAGAGGGAGACAAAGAGCTGTGGAGGCACGGCTCTATTAGCGACCGCTTGAAATCTCTGATGTGTGTACTGAGCGTGTTTGTTTCTCCGTTTCCACGTGTGTTGACTGTGTAATATTTTCCAACTGTGAATGGATTGATGCTGTACATGCAAACCCAGCGGGGGAGACGCGCAGCTGTAAATTGAAGATGTTCTTTTCTCCCCGCTGCTTCTGTGCAGTTCAGTCTTACAGCATATGAGCGCATGACTCAGAAGATAACACAGTCAGGGTGATGAATGTGCGTCTCTGAGCAGCATATTTTTTTTGTATAAAGACGTTTTCCACACGGCCTAATGACATGTAGAAAAGTCACCTGCTGCACAGCCTGTGCAATCTTTCATCGTCTCCCTCTTTGCATGTGTGCTTGTTGACAGTGTACATACAGTTGATCTGTGTGTGTGTGTGACAGCGTGGGCTGACGGTTAGAGAGACTCTCCTGCAACTGATGGCTCTCTGGAAGAGTCATTATGTCCATCAGTGTCCATACGTTTGAATAAAAGCATCAAACTCCTTATAGTTCCTCTTCACTGGCTGGAAGTTACTCGAAAAAAAAGCTTCTGCAAATACAAACAAGACTATCGCTGCGTCCTAAATCCATACTATACATACTGATGTAAGCAGGTTTCAATTGTGTTGTTTGTGCTCACTAGAAAAGTGAGAAATACTAAATACGGTCAGTTGTTGAGTCTGCTATTGATGCACACTATTCTCCCACAATGCAAAGGACAAAGGAAATGAAGGAGCCGCTCACAGATTAAATTAAAAAAAAATTAATCTCAAGAAAAACATTTTCATTTCTATGCGTGCAGGTTGATTGATCCACTGTCAAACACAGTGTAGAATTTTCTGGTTTGCAACTAACTGCTAGAACAGTATAACCCTAATGAAGGTAGGTATAATGTTTACTATATTAACCATGTAGGTTTTGATTTGATAATTAGCAGTAACCACAAAGCACAGCTGAGGCTGATGGGAATGTCAGTCTTGCAATAAACCAAAGCGTTTAACAAATCAAAATTCGTTAAAAGTTAAGGGGTCAAAGTTATTACAATTCATCCTAAGGAGAACATGAACATCTGAACTATCCAACCAATAGTTGTTGAGATGTTTCACATGGATCCTCTGGGGACCATGAAAGTCCATTAAAAAATCTCGATCCATCCAATAAATGTTGAGACATGTCAGTCTGGAACAAAGTGGTAGATGGACCCAGAATCTGACACTTAAATACAGATACTTGCTGTAAAAGAAGCACTTCTCAGAGCCGTACTTACTCATGACACAACAATTTTAAAAACAGTTTTTTTTAACCTTCAAACGCCTCCTATTAAGCCCAAAAATGTGTTTTTTCCTACCAGTAAACATTTCTGTGCAACATGTTTTGTATGTAGCTCCATCCCTCCACTGCAGGAAACAAGGATAATTCCTAATAATCAAGCCTTTCATCCAGGTAAAGTACACCCCTGAACACAATATTAATTAGCAGCAAGGCTTTGATCTTCCTCTAACAAGGAAGTGTGCAGTGTGGAGACTCTTGAATAAAGTGTTAAAAAACACCACTTTTTATGGATCGAGGTCTTTGCTATTTTCCCCCAAATTTAGCCGTCTCATCGCAGCTGCCGCTTCCCTCAGTGAACTATTCTTGGTAACCTTGTCCAAAGATGTTTTGCTGCATCTTGGATAGACCAACGTGCCCTTGGATGGCATTTAGCCTTTCACTGCAGAAAAAAAAAAGACAATTATACAAGTGGTGCTCATCTGTGCAACACTAAAGTTATTGGAGTGCCTTTGTGCTGTATCCTTCTTCTTCCTCTGTGTGCCACACATTATCTATTTGTCAGAGAATTAGGAGATTAGTCATGTCAGACCTTACTTCCTTTGTGGGCTATCTGTGAATTAGGCTCTGTGAAGGACGTTTTTGCCAGCCAGCAGTGAAAGGATCCTTCGTGTTTGCATATATTTCCCACACACATACTTTGCTCGCTGGTCGGGCACACATGGGGAGTCCACAGCTGTTCCCTACCCGCAACCCTGCCAACAATCATTACGATGGATCTGAAACCGAACACTCGGTCGCATTAGCCTTACGCAAGAAAATGTATTCCTTGTTTATTTAAGTCTAACAAATACAGAGCCATTAGCGCGGCGCGATTTTAACTTTCAAACTTCAGAAGAAGCTGCAGTTCACCCGCAAAATTGAACTTTTCCACCAAATGAAACTCAATCTATCCCTTTAGACAGTTTCAATAGGGTCAAAGTCAACAGCGTGACATGTGGAGGCACTTCTGCAGAAAGTTAGTGATGCATCTCATATCCAAATAGTTTGAAAAGGGCTCTGAGGATTTAGATCACTGTCTAGATACAGTATATTTGATTTGTTCAATTTCACCCCTGTGAAAATCCAAAGAACAGGCCGTTTTCAGAATGTCAATGTTGTGTATCATAGCCATCGTAATGCTTACATATCCTGCTTCATGACTCTAAGGTCTCCTCAGAATCCCGTGCACATGGTGAAACGGATGATTCCCAGAGATATCCCGGGGATATTGGATTTCCCCGGCAGATGAAACTATTTGTGACCAATATGTCAATTTTTTCCAGTCTGTTTGCAAGGGGCGAGGGAGGCAGGTTCTGACATCTCTCAGCCTAAGCAGACACATGTTCTGCTGACCAGCAAAAGCTTCACGTCCAGATATGGAGAGATTGCACTGTGGCAATTTATTAACATCCCGTCTGGGTGACAGGGTCAGCTCAAGACCTGGCTCACATTTGGAGCAAATTGAAGCGTGGCACTGCTCCCTGCCATCAGACTCGCAGCAAAAATCCACTACAGTATTTTAGACATTATGCTAATTGTGATTAATATGTATGAGATGCAATTTAAAAAGACTTACTAATGAACTGAAATGCACTCTGCTATCGCAGGTCAGTGTTACATTTGCCAGTTTTCAATTCAGTCAGGCAAGATATGAAAAGTGTTCCCGATTTCATTAAGGTATTAGAATAATGATTTAAAAAAAAAAAAAAAAATACAGACAAAAATAGCTGCCTCCAGATAAATCACCCAAACGATAACATTTCCAGATCGATCGGCGCTGGCAGCGGCCCAGCACTCACTGAGCGGATCTGCTTTTCACAAGGCATCTCTGTTCAGACTGATGTATATAGGAGCAGTCAGGCAGACGCAGTCGTTCCTGGCTCCTCTGTGCCACTCTCTGTTCCTCAGTCTGACTTGAGAAACACAGGACTTGTTGGCTCTGTAAATGAAATCAGTTGCTTGTAACACAAGTGTGCCTCCCAGAATTTGTTTACTGTGCCAAGTTTCATTAAATTCTCTTTAAAATAAAAAGGGACGCTTCGCAGTGCGCCCTGTTTAGTCACATCACTTAAAATGGTTGAATGTTGAAAGGTGACACGCCGCTTCTGCAGCCGTGACACGTCGGCGCTGAACCATTGTCGCGGTCCAGGTCTCCGTCAGTGTTAATTTTCCACGAGCCTCTTATTCGCTCTAAATCTAGACAGATCATCGCCACTTAAAATGAGTTCCTGAGCATGCCGCTATTTAGCATAGTAACATAAACATGTTTTATTCAAATGACGAGCGATAAGAGCACGGGAGGAAGCCATATTCCCCTCAGTGCCAGCAGGCGGGCACGTAGACAGATTTGGCCTCGCTGACTAAATTGTGCTTTTTTTCCCTGAAAATTGGCAAGCTCCGGCTCACTAGAGGCACACTATGGTGTTGTCAATAACAATGACTGCCTGTGGCTTATTTATTTTCTTATCAGCTTTAATCAGTCTGTGTTGACAGTGACATCTGTGCTCAGCAATATCCAAATGCTCCCAGTTAAGATCCATGTACATATTTGTGTTGTTTTGTGTCATATGTCTGTAGTGTATAATTTAACATTCGTGTTTGAAGATACAATTGACCATCTAATTTTGGGTATAGTCGCATATGTTGTTAACGAGCTCGAGCTGCTCTGTATGTGAAGAGTGTGTTTTTCGGGATGTGTCTTGACCCACTGCAACACAAAACACAGACCAAGATATGAAATACACAAATATCTATGTTCGTCCATGAAATCATTTGTGATTCTATCTTCTTTTATCTTTCAGATTTTGCTCTATTATGCTCAAACGTAGTCATCTTGAAGTGGGACTTGTTAAATAAAACCATATTTAACTACTGTTATTTCCTGTAAAACAGTGAAGGATGAAAGGTTATTCGCTTCAGATTTTGTAGTTGACGACTGAGCGAGAGTTGAATAAAAAGACTCTGGCCTTTTGCCCTCTAGTCTCTCACTGAACAGATAGCTGCTGGTTTTGGACAGCTGTCTGACTGACTGCATCTCCACTGAGGAGCACATTTTTCCACTTTTCTGCCCGGCTCAACTGCCGGGTATGCCGAGAGGCGTTTGCCTGTCTGGAGAAGCGACGCCGGACTTGTGGGCAAATGTGTGTGTGCGCGTGTGTGCGTACGGCTCTGTGTAGTGGTATGTGTATCGTCCATGTCTACCTCTCTCACTTGCTGAAACATATCCGTCCAAATTTGACAGCGCGGGGGCAGACAGCCATGTTGCAGAATTCTGATCATTTAAATGCTCAGAGGCCTGCTTGAATAGCAGAGGTGTTAAAAAAAAAAAAAGGGAAGTCAGACACACGGAGCGAAAGATAGAGAGCAGCCCTCCACATGCCTCCATATCACATAAGGGACTGCCTGCCACTTTGCTGTGAAAAATAATGCTCACTTGTCAATCTTCCAAGAGCCAGTCAGATAGCCGCCAGTCTCATGGAGACCTATTGAGGTGTATGCTTTGTTTCATCTGGGGCACGCCTCAGAGGAGATCGGGACTGTTGTATCTAGGAATTGCCTCCAAAATATAGGGTAGGGAAAAAAAAGGGTGCATTTGATACAACCCTTGAGCTGATGTGCGTATCTGGCTTCAGTGTAGAAAACAAACTCTTTGCTCATTTGCTTGAACGGAAAGAGGCACAAGTGAATGTGATATGTATTTTTGGGAGAAAAAAAGAAGCTGGGAGCTAAAAGGCCAAAGATAAATAGCATTTATGTCCTGCGGATACTGGTGTACTTTGTATAAAACACTATTTGAACTGCTGTTCAATAGCACAATTGTCCCTGAACCCTTTTTTAAAAAAATGAGATTTATCACTGCCCTAATTACTTAAATTACTGTCTGATGATAAATCGACTTGCACGTGGTTATGTACACAAAGGTACTGCATTCCTCCAGAAAAAGCAATTCTCTGTAGTCCGTAGCACAAACTATAAAGGTGTCAAGTGATTTATCTATGCGGCAATGCAAATAAAGAAAAACATACCCAGCAGCTTGAGGACGAGGTCTGCATATCTGTCCGCACAAACATTTCCGTGTCATTTTGAAATACACATCCTATTACAGTTTCATGATGCATAGCACTGAAGCGAGCCAAAAAGCCGTTACTTGTAGAACAGTGGGAAACATAACTTTAGCACCAGAAAGGCTGTTTTTTTCTAAATAAAGTGAACAGCTAATGACAACGCTCTAACAAGTCCGGAGCAGCCGACCGTGCCTTCAGCCGACAGTGGCCGCCGCGTTGAGAGAGATTCTGTCCTAAACATCCCACGGGTCGTCTTAAATGAGCAGGTTTATATCAGTCAGTCTATCTCGGTACGGAGAGAGAGAGATTGAATGTTTTGCAAATTATTCACAGGGATCATAAATCACTGCGGTGTCAGTGTTTCCAATGATGGGAGAGGATGCTTCCTCATTCCTTAATACAAATGACAAGGAAAACAACAGCTGCAGCAATAAAACGCTCTGCCATAAAAAAAAAAAAGGATAAATAAATGTACAAAAAGGAAAAGCCGGGGCTCATCATTAAACATGTCGCCGTGCATCTCAATGTCATCTCAATGACTTGATGCCTGTTTTATTGTTGCTGTATTTGCTTGTTTCGGTCTTGCGCACTCAATTGTCTAATTCATTTATCTCGTTCAAGCCGTCTTTATGTTTTTCTTATTGGATTTTAATTGTTATTGTTTTCCTGTCTGTAAAAGGCTTTCTCAAACTCTCGAGAGGTGATTTTTACCTTGGGCCTTGCGGTGATGTACAACCTATAGCGGCAGAAGAGATTTCAGCACCTTGATATTGGTCAGTCAACAAAATGCATTGCGTTCTGTGACAGCTTCATACTTTCTCCAGCATGCAGGTGTCATGAAGTGACACATTTTAATAATGACGGTGTTTTCATAAACAGCATATTCCCAGATACACTCGGAAAGACGCATCGGCTTGGTAGTTTACCACAAGCTGCTGGCAGATGAAAGACTTCATTCAAAAAGGTGAAGAAGAAAGAAATGATGGCTGCCACTTTAATAAAAATCAAGTTTGAGCAAGAACACATCATCTAGTCAAGCCGTTCTGTTCAATGTGCCTGTGTTTATGGCGCCTTTGTAGCCTCACTTCAATGACAAACTAACAACAAATAGAAGACTTCACATTTGTTTTTGTGCTTATGTAAAATGGTTTGGTTTCCCAGCACAACTTGCATGTTTCCTCCATTTTGCATTAAAGACGAGACAATAACAAAATTTGCTGAGGGCAACAGGTCACAGAGTTACAGTGCGGTTAATGAACGTCTTCCACTAGAGAACAAGGCTGGTCATGCTGAAAGACCATGGATCATGAATCTAATAACATCATTACCTCATATTAGCAATATTTAATTTTTGGCATCTTTTTTGCCATTATTTGGCCGGTGACAGCATAGAAGAGGAAAACATGAGGAAAGAAAGAGAGTGAAGGAAACGACAACTAAGGTCAGTATCAGACTAGAGACGTTGTGGTTCTATAAGTTTTCCATGTTTAAACAGTAGTTTGAATTTCAAATAAAAAACGATAACTCGATTTCTCTGGCATGTGCTTTTTGAAATGCAACCATGAATTTTGGGCTCCACCGGCTCAGTATTGATGCACACAAACAATTCAACATGCTTTCCATGATGGCCTTCCTGTCAAGGACCATTGTCCAAAGGCAGAAATAGAAAAGTCAAACATGAAACTTAGAACAGCAGCAGTAGTGAAGGGATTACAAGGAAAGAAGGATTTGAGAATCCTGCAAGCAGAAGCACAACCACGCAGTGTCTGCAGCACAGAGTGTGAAGTGAAGACAAAATCACAACCATCTTTCCTTTCATACATTTTCTCTACCTGCTTATGCCTGTTCAGAGTTTATCCACCGTGTGTCTGCTTCAATCCACACTGAGCTGGAAGACTGCTCCTAGACCAGCTGCCTGTCCATCGCAGGGCTGAAACAGACAAACACATTCAAAGTCATACCTACAGGCTGTTGACTTATTTCACCAGGACCTCCTGTTTTTGGAGTATGAGCGGACACAGAGGAAACTCACTCACTCACTTGCTCAAATGTGTGAACTAACACACACAGAGAGAGAATATTCAAACCCTGGATGTTTGCGAGGCGACAGTGTTAACCACTGTAACCCAAGCAATCACACTGTATTTGGATCTGATTTCAAACTCAAGTGCTGCTTTATTATTTCAACAAATATTTTACTGCAGCAAGTACACCGTGACCTCAATCCTCGAGTCTGAATCAGAACATAAAAACTCTAAGAACCAAACTTACTGTAGGTCCCCCCGCGTGACAGCAGTGATGAAATGGCTAATAAATGACTGATGAGGGACGATATTCTCCAACAGTCACTCCCTCCCAAGGCGAGTGTCACCCTTTTTCTCTCTCCATTTACTGCACTTTATCATTATGCAAGGCAGCAGCTGAGATGGTTAACTACACTAAGGCCGGGTGAGAACGTGTGGTGACTCTGGCTAATGAAGGTGAAACACAATGACACTTCATTTCCACATTAGCCTCCCCCCTTTCCTCTGCGGGTTCGCGGTGACCCGATCCTCCCCGCTCATCTGTGTCCTGTGATGGCTCCAAACACAGGCTCACGCACACACACTCAGGTTTTTATTAATAGACTAACGAGGACTGGCTATGCGCTTTATCCAGCGTCGTGCACCCACATTCACAGCTACAATACATGTAGGTAGATAACCGGTTACATACGTTGACTGTCAATGACTTTTCAAAGCAGTGTAACCTGTGATTTTTAGGTTGCACTGATTGGTTTGTTGCAGCATTACACTGCAATACAGAAGAGAAGACACACAAGTGGCGGTGTTTTTTATCTCCTTGTGAACATTTCGAAGGTGTGATTAGCCTGGATGTCCAATTAACACTCTTAATGAAGCAATATGCATCTTAAAGGATGAGGCTGCTATTTAAAAAAAACCCATGAATGACCAAAAAACAACAATGCATTTGTTCATGTCTCAAACACTTTGACTTCCCCAGCCTGTCTGTGCACTAAACCCATTTGTTCCAACTGAGGATTTAAGTTCTTAAAAATGGGTCATGAATATATATATATACACTTTAATCTTTCAAAAAGACTAAATTATTTTCAACCCTGTGTCAGCTGAGCACTGTAGTTTTAAGTTTCTCTGACAGGAGCAAAGAGATCGTTTGCGCTCTAGTGAGTATTTAAGGCAGCAGGATAATATATATGTGGGATTGGCTTTGTCACAAATAGGAGATCAGGCAACGGAAATCCAAGAATAAGGCAACGTCAGAGGTCAAAAAGGCAAACAGAAACACTTACACTTGAAAAGCTGGAACACTTGACACGACAAGACGAACTAGCACAGACAGACACTAAATGAGACTAAATACACCAGGAGACACAGGTGAGACTAATCAGGGTAGGGCAGACAATCTCAAACAGGAAGTGGGAATCTGAAATGAGAGGAGAGGTGAGAAAACAAAACAGGAAGTGCAGCAAAATAAGAAAACAAGGAAGACAAGCCCTACGATGCTGAGGGAATAAACTACAGTGCTCATGTTCTGCTCATGTTAGCAGGAGCTATTATTTGTTGGTTTGGGTTTTGTCACTGGATTTGTGAATGAGAAATAATAATTTAACTAAAAACCAATGAAAAACAAAAACTGGATGGTTCCTTTCACTAAACTAGATTTTAAATTAAAGTTACTAATTTCTCTATTAATTAAATTTCTTCTTCTTCTTCTTCCTCTTCTTCTTCTTCTTCTCTTGCCCGCATTGTCATTCCTGCCCGTTTTATTTTAGATTCTGCTTCTGTGTCTTATGAGGAGAGAATCTTCATGATGTGTGTGAGAGAAACTTGCTTGCAGCTGTAGTCTTCATATAGCCACAGTCTATGATAACATGATAAGACAGTGATTGAAAGGCACAAAGGACAGTGTGGAGGTTTTGGACCCTGAGGCGGGCGAAGCACCGAACCTGAAGGAAACTGATAGAAGTGTGGAGAAAGTCAGCTGATGTTGACTGAATGAAGTTGGATTTTATTATTGTGTTAATGTTAGTGGTTTGATGTTGAATAGCTTGTAGAACAAAAGAAACAGTGTAAAGCATTAGAATTGAACACTGTCATGAAAATGTGGACGCGAATGTTACGCAAATATAAAAATGAGGTGACAGAAGAGTTGATACTAATTTGATGAATCTGTACAATGATATAAACATCATAAGGAAGGGTGTAAAATGCCCATTTCTAACTGTAAAGTCTTTTCAGTTTCAGCACACATCACTTTCTTCAGGACACAAAGCCACAAACCATCTGAGTGACCTGTATAGTGCAGGACCGGTGAGTCAAATCAATGAGAAATCAATGTCAGCATTGAATCAGAATCCATACAGAGGTCGTTCACAACCAGAAACAGCCTCCAGCCTTTTTTTGTCCACATTCAAGGAACCAACAAACACACAAAAACAAAATCACAGAGTGAAATAACAAAGAAAAAAAAAAACATCTGGACAAGTAAAAACTGAGCACAAATAAAGTTTTAGCACAAACCCAGTAAAATTCCTCTAAACCTTAACTCTCTCCTTAATTTGAAACCAAGTTTTAAAATAGTTAAATGGCCTTGAGAAGTGCAGAGGGAGGACATTTTGGCTGTTCCTCACTTTGAAAGGGAAGCCGAAATATTCTTTCTCTGTTGGTCTAAAACGCATTTGTCACACATAAACACAGCCAACTTTGATATTAGTCATATTAGTCTGCCTCTGTATTAATCTTCTATAGTTGAGATGTTTTATATATTTGCCCCTGTTGGGAACATTTTTACAGCGCCAGGTATTGATAAATTTCCACCCACTGGAAATTATTAAAATAAAATACAAAAGAGTTTCCGAACCAACAGCGAGTGGATTCACAAACTTTTGCTCCTCTTGTCCCTTTTGTGTAAAGTAAATGTTCATCCTACATTTTGTACATCAGAGGAAACGCGGAGGAGAAAAGACAAGAAGACAAGGTTGTGAGCCAAGAACGCTGAAACACTGAATTAAGCCTGTAATGTGTAACTTTTCTATTAATCCACTCTGACCAGTTTGAATTTTCTCGGGATGAGAAGTGGGAGCGCCCTGCCACCTGCTCGCACTGTGACAAGATTAATTTCCTAATCCCTGCTAATGCTTTCACTTGCAAACATTTTTAAGGCGGACAAGTGGCTCGCGCGCGGCCCGGCTGTTCTAATATTAATTGACTGCTGTCAACTTTTTCAAAATGATGTAATGGATTCTCCAGATTGACTCATGATAGCATGTACATGATATTGTAAAGGCTGGGGAATTAAGCATGGAGCGCATGACCCCAATTAGTACTTATCTCCATTACTTGGAGCGCTCCAGTCCCGTGAGGCGGATTTTAAACGATCATTGTCAGTCAGTATGAGGCGTCGGAGAACTTCGAGAACGACGCTGTCTCAGTTCGTCAACTTTATCTTGAGAGATTTGGCTTACTCGTCGTAAAAAAGTCGTCTTTGTATGCAGAGAGACGTGGCGTTGCTACGAAAGGATAAGTCAGCACTTTCTTTCACTGGGTTGTGGCTTAATAACATTGAGTTGCTGCTGAGGGTGTTGATTAGATGCAAAGGTGAAAATATAAGATGCTGGAAAGACTAACAAACCAATATATATTCATGAGGTTAATTACAGGATGTGCTAAAATGATACCTTTTCATTATCGTGCCCATTGTCAAATAGCAACTAGCAGTGAAAGGTGTCAGATTACAAATCAGTGCCAATTATATAGACATTACATGCCGGTGTTTTTTCTTAGGTCGGCAGGTTTGTGTTGTTGCGCAGCACACTAAAGTACACTAAATTGTTTGGGGTCTGCTGTGAGAGAGTGTTTCTATTTACTCTTTGTTGGCTCCACTGTGAATCAGCTTGCATTGGGTGTTAAAAGATAAAATGAGGTGTGGGGACAGCTGATGGGTAAAGGTGAATACACAATAATTCATAATACTGACAGTCAGCTGTGGAGCGTTTTCATTGGCTATCAGGAGGAAAAAAACATTTTTACTGCATTGAATAATAACAGCAGGAAGAGCCTCCTTTTTATCACTAATGTCAGGCATGAAGTCATTTATACAATGAGTACTTAAGAAAATAGCGTATTTCATAATTCATGCAACGATAATCACAGTTTGCAGGCCGCCGTGTGCTGTTAAACCGTTTTCCCAAAAAAAATATGTTTTTCCTGATTTGAGATATCATTGATGTCAAATTTGGCAACACTCTGAAGAGATTTATTTGTAAGAAAAAAAAAAAAATCAAAGTGAATGGCACAACAATTTGAACATATTTGTTGATTAAGTTAAAATTCAGCGCACGGCGAATCAAATCCTTTACGTGACGCTGTTTAGCTTTGGAGCGAGCTCTGATTTCTCGCAGATGCTAAATGAAGCCATTAATCAAATCATGTTTTCTGTGGAAGGTGCGAAATTTAAAGTAAATAAAACGCGCTGATTGCTCGCTGATTTACTATTGTGTCTCACAGTTGGCGTTGTTATATCACTTTCAACCAACAAGTGGCTTGTAAACCAGCTCATGCCAAGAATCACGAACAAGAGCGGCATTTCAATGCTTTATAATCACCTTGCTTATTATTCAGAGTAGTCTATCCACTGTTGATTAATGCCTCTGAGCAAATATGTACAGAGGGTCTAGTTAATCTGCAGTGCTGTTTTAATCAAGTGGACCTTTGTTTTGTCCGGCCGTCGAGTTTGTCCACCAGCTTTGCACTTTCACATGGTTATTGTGTATTGATCACAGCAGAGTGAGAAATCCTGCCGAGACAAAAACGCTGCTAGACTTGACTGCTTTTCACCTCCTCCCTCACTCATCTGTCTCTACATCTTTCCTTCCTCCGGGTGCATTCAGAGTCTAGCCGTAAAATCCTCTGGGCGTTTTACCGTGCGGTGGCGACAGTGGGCACCCCTGTCAGCCGCCCTGACCCCGGCGGACCTCTGCCACTATCGACCAAGTGACCCAGTGTACTGCTAAGGGAAAACAACATTTCCTGCAACAGCGACGAGATCCCCGAACAGCGAGGGAGAAACCGGCAATGTGACTGACACCGGGTGACAAACACTTTGAACTCAGACAACAGGAAATTAATGCAAAGACCGCAGCTCAAGGCACAGCACATTGCAGGCGGCACACTTAAATTGACACTTCTATCCAGATGACACATGTTGATACTTTGGCTGTGGCCTCAGTTCAACTTGCGATTCTCTGCATCTCGTTGTCCTTCAATGCTGCTGGCACACTAGCCACATAAAGACAGAGCCTGCAGATACCGGAGCGGCCCTCTGAATACAAATGTAAGCGGCTTAGGTTTTGCAAACCAGAACAAATCCCAACATGGCGTCAGCAACTTGTGCAATGAAATTACTCCCATTTAAAGCACAGTTTGCGCTCAGTCAGCGAGCAGTCTATGCCCATCAGTCATTGCTCTTACACCAAAACATCTTCCAGCGTGGGCATCTGGTTTTTGGCCTCGGTGGCCTCTGGAATTCAGGCACTTAACCCTGCGCGCCAACTGAGCTCAGAAAGCTGTTTGTTAGTCTTCTCTCTATGGTTTGTTCCTGCCATAATTAGCCCCTTTTTAAAATAACCTACGCTTTTGATATGAATGTGTGATTTCAAACTTAGTGTCTCCCAAGTTGCATTAAACCGACAACAACAACAACAACAAAAAAACACAGAAAAATATGGCATCCCTCTTTCCAAATATCTACTGAAGATCTAATATCACTGATCTGCCAGCCGCAGCTGTAAGCTATAACATCAAAGTGAGTCGTAATGCGGCTCCCACTTGAAATCACCTTCAAGCTGAAAATCCCCCGATGTACTCAAGACAAAACAACCATTCAACATCTGTTGGGATCCCCCTGGCTCTGCTTTAATGCAACAGTGCATGTGCAGGGAGGAAATATTGTAGGTCCCCACAAGACAGACAGCACAATGAGCATTTACCATAATGATTGCACTGCACTGTAGGCTTATGCATTGAATTGCAAAGTCGGGTCACAGCGTGCCATTAAAATGCTATCCCAGGAAGGACATCTGCGGCGGCGGCCAGACATGTGCTGAACATAAAGGGTGAAACTAATCAATCAGGCGGCAGCGCCACCATAATCCATTACACTCAACTTTATTGAAATACATTCAAATTAAAAGTCTATTTCCAGGGCTTCTGCTGGAACATGTAATAGGAACCATTCATAGCACTGAGTGTCAATATTATGATTATCACAAATAAGCTCAAAGCAATTTACCCGTCTGTGTTACAGAGAAATGGCCGGGAAGGCGGAAGCGTGCCTGACATTCGACCATCTGATCATTTAAATATATTTTTGATTGCTGGAGATACGAAACCCCCGGCTCAGATATCATTAATTGCACGTCCTCCCTTTTTCAGTCAACATAATGCTTTTCCTCCGTCAATATCTGCAATGTGATCCATTGAATCTGAGATGTAATTTACATGATTGGCAAGACATCTTATTGTCATTTGTAAGACATCAGACAGGAAAAAAGTTTAAAGAGGAAGCTTTAAAGGTCACGCCAGTAATTTCATCAGCTGAGAAATTTACTGTGGATTGATTTCAGTGCTTTGCTCTAAGAATGAGCCAGTTTAGCTGCACTGCCGTTCTCCTCCACAGCAACGTCCCACCGCTGCTAAAATAAGGTTTTACAGGCACATTTTCAGGATGATTTAGCAGATGATGCACAATTTTTTAAACACCATCATACTTAGGAAGACGCTTGGATTCATCTCAAGTTTGCTTCAGAGTACACTCACAGAAATATTTAACCCTAACTTTTAAGATTTATGTAATTTTATTACATGACAAATTCCCATTTACTTTTTTTAGATAATTTTAACACAAACCTACCAAATAAACCTTACATGATGCATATTCATTAGTGTAATAAAGCCTATTTATTTGAAATGCATAATCCTCAGGTTTATGTATTTAGTATTAATAAAGTATAATTAGTCTAAATTAATAATAATGAGAGTATTTATTTAAAATACATAAAGTATATTGTTTAAATTGCATAATAATCAGGTTACCTATACAAGATAAATAGCATATATTTGTTTGAATTGCATGTTATTTATGAATATGTAATAAACCAAATTAATCAAAATGCATAACATTTATGTAATTCTTTACCATTTAGTATAAACCATCTTAATGATGCATAAGAACATCAGACCACCTTGTTGATTCAACAGATTTATTAACTTTAAAGCCTCTCAATATCATAGAAGAAAAAAGAAAAAGTCACAAGGATGCATTTTGTGTTCTTGTTAACATGAGATTATACACAGCCTACTCTCAAATTGTGCACTATTCTATCAAGGTGACAACAACAATTAAAAATCTGACTATTATCCTTTAAAGTAGAAGTCTCGTTCTGACATGTTTATGGGTTTATCCTCCACTGAGGGTAAGGTTCTGTGCTTCTTTAAGACGGAGGGATTTCCGGGGAGACTGCAGAGACTGCTCTTTTCCCAATGAAGCCTTTGACCTGCCATAAAAAAATGTCGTTAACAAAACACCAACTACAAATACATAGCTATATAAAAATACAGAACCAGGAACCCCCCCACTGATTTTGTTCAGAGATCAGTGATGTAAATATGTAGCCAGTAGCTGTAAGAGCCAAATAAAGTGTTCATTGATTGTTCATTCCAACTACACTGCTTTATGACTTACCTCTTGACATCTGGCTTTGACTTTACTGACTGCCTCAGATCCTCAGCTGCCTTTTGACAGAGGAAAAACAATAATTATCCCATTGTTTCTCTCCATGGACAGCAATCCTAAATATACTACAAGGTATGCTAATGGAGGAAGACAGAAAAGACATTACCTTTGTAAACTACATTGTAGAAAAAAAATTGAGAATAACCCATTAAGACCAAATTTGACACCTTTTTAAAATCCTATGCTCAATGTATGTGTGAAGTTACACTGGTGGGAGATAACAAGCGAGTATGAGAGAAAAAAGAGGGAGAGGACAGTAGGGGACAACAGTGAAAGAGCAGGAGGGAGAGAAAAAGGGAGACCGAGAGGAGAGTAGGTGGAGACACACAAAGTGTGAGAAGGAGAGAGAGTGAAATGGATTACAGCTGATCAGTCTTGTATTGGTTAGAGTTCCAATTAACATGTCCACATACTTGCCATATCTTCAAAGAAGACAAGAAGGCTTCCTTCTGTATGATGTTCTCTAGGCGCCGGAGTTCGTAAGCAGACAGTCCACAACATGCATCCTAGTGATACCCCCCCCCACAAACAAACACAGTAGAATCCAGATGATCAAAACCAAGAATCAAAATGGCCTGACATTATCTGAAAGGCATTTCTTACTGAACACTTCCAAAACAAATGTAAATGAAGTAAAAACTGCTGGTTCATAAGAACTATGAAGTGTAAACATTTCAGCTTGATATTGTAAACCATTTTAACATCACATGAACTGTAAATTAATATGAACTACATTTAAACTGTGCTACATTTTAAACATCTTTTAACTTATACTTACAAAATCTATGTTGCCACATGGAGGTGAGAACACAGGACGTGAGGAGAACGAGAAAAATACACCAAGAGTTAGGTATCTGGAAAAAAAAGAATATAAGTGAGAGGAAAAGCGGCATCTAACATTCATTTCTGTAATCCAAGCCAGTATTTAAATATAGTACTCTACAAGGCAGTCTCCCAGCTAACACTAGCTAATATATTAGAGTCCAGATTCTTGACTCAATGCGATTCTTGTTCAGTTCTTTAGTTTAGTTAATTGCAGTTGAATAGCTCAGTTTACTGTGACCTACACTAATTTTTCCTACAAACAACCCCATGGAGTTCTCAAGTTATCCTTTAAGCAAACTGATGTAAAATAATGCTACAGACAGAGCCTAACTTGTTACAAAATGAACAGGCTAAATGTTGTGGACAAACAGAATGTTATCCGGCTAGCTTAACTACTGATGTTACTAGTAGTCATTTTAACCGGCATGATAACCGACTGCAAAGGGTTAGTTTAGCCCAGTATCAAACTGTATTACCAAGCTAGCCAAGATGCCGCGAAATAGCTAGCTTGTTAGCTATGATGCTAGCTGGCGTCCGGTGCACGCGACGTGACCAAGATAAAACTGCTTAAAATAATCACGAACTACGTAGATTTTATCATAAATGAATTGATATCGATATGATGTGATATAAACTACACATTTGGAAGTAACTGAACATAGAATGTCTCGGATTGCTTACCATCATAAGGAGGACCGCTTATACCCACAAGGACCTGAGTTCTCGCGGTCAGCGGAAGTGCAGGACATCGTTTCCGGTTTCCCCATTTCACTTCTCATAACTTCTATGAAAACCAATCACATAAATTTTAAATAACAGAATCTTGTTTGTTTTACAACTTTGAATATTTAAACTATGTTTGTATGTATTAACTAATTCCATTTAATACATTTTAAAATTGATTAAATTATGCAGATTATAATTAATTTTAATGCATACATTTTAAAAATATGAGTTTTTAAATAAAATCAAATAGATGTAAATGCATAAAAATTAACTCTGTCATGAATCATTTCTGTGAGTGTACGAAACATTCAGGAACAAGCGCTTCACATCCTGGATTATAAGTATATGTAAATAAATGCAATCATTTACAAATCAACTCTGCTTTCCAACGTTTTTTATAAAGTGTTCACGATCTCATATAGTAATATCCTCTGTACAATCACGTGTTTGACAAAGTGGTGAACCTCTCTCCATCCTCGCTTGCGAACGACTGAGTCTTTCCAGGATGAACCTTTCATACCCAATCATGATACTATCACCTGTTACCAATGAGCCTGTTTACCTGTGGACTGATCCAAACAGGTGTTTTTGGATCAGTCCACAACTTTCACAGTCTTTTGTTGCTCCTGTCCCAACTTGTTTGAAACATGTTGCTGCCGTCAGATTCAGAATAAGCAGATATTTACAAAATAAAGTTGAAGAGGTCAAACATCAAGTATATTGTCTTCGTGCTATTTTCAATCGAGTACATGTGAAAAAGGATTAGCAAATGATCACCATCATACCGTACATGATAAGCATTTAATCCTTATTTGAAGCTGCTTCTTTCTATATTTTGGTTATTTAAATCAAATCTTCAGACTTCAATCAGATGTATATTTACAAATATGCGTTGGCGCTGCTGGTCATGGGTGAAATAAACTGTTGATATGAATCAGAAAAGTGGAATTGATTCCTTGAAATGCATTCTCATTTTAATAAAATGAAATCAGATTAGATCTCACAACACTTCACTCATGCTATATTGAAACTGACCTGCAGTTCAGTAGACATTAAATTATACAGCATATTGTGTTTTCCTCTCTTTGTTTTTTCAGACGGGTTCATCTGTTCCTGTTTCGTCGCTTTAAGCAGAAGTGTAATTGCATTTGAGCACGTGAACTAGACGATTATTCATTAATAAAAAAAAAAACAAGGTGACCTGAACACAAATAACTTCATACACACGAGGAGCTGTTTGTGATTTTTAACACTTGTTGAGTCATTGCTGAATATAAAAAGAATATGTGCTCGTATGGACAGTCTTTTGTGTTTCTGTGCTCTGTTAGCAGGGAGAGAAGTGGAGCAAGCTGTGCATTTCCGTGTCTTAACCAATTATTTGACTAAGACAAACTACTCTACAAATAGGACAATGACAACACAAAGGCAATGAAAGTAATATGACAAAGATCACAGGCGAAAAAATGTTCTTGGAGATGTATGCTCGCTCACACTTGCTGGGACCCTGTGGGACCACTTGGCCAGGATTAGCATGACAAGGTTCCTCTGCAAAGGCCCTTCTGAATCTTAATGAGAAACTACAGTCCAACAGAGACATTCATAATATATTTCATATCTTGTCTTCATAGCCTCCTTGCACCTTCGCCACCAGCAAGGAAACTCGGAATCAATATTCAGGTGCAATGCACACCTATACTCAAGGTTACAACAGTTTTCTCCCTGCTTATCAATTATAAACACAGCACTGGACCCATCGCCTGCTTTATGGATCCCCTTCATGTCCCACTGCGAATGATCGCGCTTCCCAGGCAAGGTGTTTCGACGAGACACGGCCAAAGTCAAATCAATACATCTTGATGACTTCATCATCTTAATTGCAAACGTTAATGCATATTTTTGCATATATAGCCTCCACCAACATTTACAATACACAATCTATTTACATTAATGTCCACTGTAGTCTTGCATTTATACTGGCATGCAGTTACTGGTCTGCTCTTCCTGAAAATAAAAAGACTTCTGAGGTTCAAATAATTCATGATTTGTTCCCGGAGCATGTGAGCAGGCTTTACATGTAATTGATTCTCTTTTATTTGGCTAAAGCACAGACAAGATGTGCAAGATGTAGAGAGCAGGGGAAACCTGACGTGTTTCCCTGATGCTTTAAATTTAGAAAAATGACCTTCAAACTAGGACTTTTTCTTCCAGCTCTGACAAACCAAATGGTGGGCAGTGGCTGGTGGTCAGAACTCCACCAGCTTCATTCACATAAAATATTAAATTTAAATTTAAAAAAGTTTTACCTCCTCCTATGAACCCTTTCAGTGCACAAACTTTCTCAGATATCGAGCCTTTGATCTTTCAGCTATTGGCCAATCCTTCTTACATTTCATCTACTGAGAAGCAGGAACAATCATATCTCACCTCGATGAAAAGTAACAAACTTCTGTTGTGCTGGTGTAGATAACACAGATTGCTGGCCCACTCCAATTTGAGAGTTAAAGTGTGTTTTCTCATATTCCCGAACCTATTTATTACAATAACAACAGCGCCTTTGAGTACAAAGATGGAAGCAGTTTAGAAGAAGCAAACAGCGTAGGTGAGCGGCCATTAAGTTGTTGCATGTTTCTTCTCTTCTTGCTGAATGATGAATAGAGATGCTGTGTGATAAAGCAGCATAATGGATTAGTTTGCGTGAGTCTCAGCATACAGTTCGTGGAGTGTGAGTGGGAGTTATCTATACTGGCCTGTGGAAGCTTGTACACGGCAGGAGATCCCGTAGTTATTGCTCGAGGCTTCCCTCCAGCAAGTGCCAATGAGTTTATCAGACGAACGTTAGATTCACTAATGAGACAGAGTCTCTCCGCTGCGAAGGAACTGAAAACAAGAATAAATTGTCTCTGTTTACTCACACACAATGTGATAACTCATGTCATTACATAAGAAAATTTATTTATACTATTTATATAACACTAATGGTTGTTTCTGATGTTGATTGTACTGCATGCATTACCCAGAATCTTCTCTGATCAAAAAATCAAATATTAGACTGAAGGGGAGAATTTACATGATTCATTCCGACTAATTATTGATCTGAAAATAAAGGTCGAGTTGTGCAAGTCTCTAAACATTTTTTGTTTTGTTCCTGTCCGACAGTACGGCTGCCTGCATCCTCGTGTATCTCAATAAGCCACAGGATGAAACAGTGTTTGTCTTACAGGATGATTTGAATAGATTTTTTTTTTCACCATCCAGTAGGAGAATCAATGATTTTTGTTTTGTGTGCTACAGCAGATTAGAGTTTTAACATTTATTCACATCTCACTGAGAGTTGAAGTGAACACAAAGGGCAAGACAACACACAGCCTCTCTTTGAAAAATATAAAAGTCTGTGTTGTGTTCATGAGTTTATTTTTCTCAATACTTACACAGAAAGGTGGGAGCAACATTCACAATTACTTTTAAAGAGAGATTAAATAAAGCATCAACTTCATTCATTTTGTTCAGTATTTAAACAGTTGAATTGATATAAACTGTACCTCACTGCTGCTCATTGTTTAGCTGTATTCACGCATGCAGGTGTTTTTTTTTTCCATCTTGACCTCTAAAATAAAGAGGTTTAATACTCACCATCCTCCTGAAGTAAACGTCTGCGCCAGCAGAGATACCAAAGCGCCCACAGTGCCATTGTTTTTAATACGTTTCTATCACCCGTCTATTCTTATATGGTCTATTTACTGTATAGTGTCACTTCAAAAGTCTAGATGCATAACATCCAAGAGTCTATCCATTAATCTCAATGGGCTATTTCAAGATCCAGCCATCCTCATGTTTTTGTTAGGATATTTCTTATTCTGATTACAAGGGCTTTTGCAGGTCTCACCTTCAAACCCAGTCAGAAGAATTAGCTGTTCCCCCTTGAGGTAAATTGGAACTCTGTATACTGGCAGGGAATGGTTTATTTCATCTTTTTTTCTGAGCCAGTCGCTCTCATCCTTTTTTCATTTGAAATCCTGCATCTGGTAATTTCATAATTATGGGAGGGAATTATAACGAAGGCAGCTGGAGCTGCAGGTTAATTGGATTTTTCACCTCGACGGGACCGGATCTAAGTCGCCCATGGGCCGCAAATCTGCACATTTGAAGTTGGGGACAGGACAAAAGAGGCTGGGGGAAGAAAAGAGTGAACAGTTAAAGGGTCCCCTTTGACTTCAAGAGTTTGGGAAGTTACTTTTGCGCTGCCAGTTAGTGTTTGTGGCTTGAGAGGTTTTCCTTTGCTTGTACACAATCGCTTTCATCCACGTTGATGGCATCTATAATTGGCACTGTGCACCGAGTTATTGCAGCGGTTGCTATTGTTGCTGCCATTGATAACCTCACAGAAATCCCCAAGGGTGGGGAATGTGGGGAAATGGAACTTCTTAAACTGAACTTTTAACAATAAATTAATGCAGACTTGCAAAAATGGCCTCAACCCTCTACATTTTTGAACCAAATATAGAATTCTTCGAGCTGGAGGCTTACAAAATGTATATATGCGCATTGATTTTTTGGTTTGTGAAAGCGGGGATGTAGAATCAAAAAAAGTTACAGAAGTGGTGATGATGCACATAATTATTTAATTCAAGTTGATGAAACTTGTCAAAGTTGATCTTAAACTGACGATGAGTTAATAAAATCTCTGTGTGACCAAAATACCAAGAGCTTTTGGGAAAAATCTCATTGCTTTTTTTTTTTTTATCTCCCAGAGAGGCTGCAGACACATGTGGGAGGACCTGCAGTGCATTCTGGGATTTGGAAAAAACACACACACTCACATTTAAAGTCTTTCATTAACAGGAAAATCTCTTTCATGCAATTGCATCACACGGAAATTCCAATTTCTTGGATCCTGAAAATTACCTCTGACTCAACGATCATAAATATCCACGTTCGGTCGCACATTATTCTCATGCCTCTGTTTAGTCAATAACACATCCGTCTTTAGCTGTTTCACCCCGATTCTGCTGACAGTATTCTCTGCCTCGGCTTCCAGGGGCCGACTCGCTCCTCTGTGGGAGCAACCGAGCTCTCAGCCCCTCGGCTCCTGGCCTACTTCTGAATCAATGTTTGACAAAGGGCGAGTTTCTCCCTGAGCAAAAGACGGGGAATTAGAGAGGCTCTTGCACGGGGGAGAGGGCCACACGCAAAGCTAGAGGGTGCCCGGTCCACATTCCCTGTCAGACAAATAGCCGAGCCAGGATCGTGTTTCCCTGTCCTTAATAGTGAAAATAAACCTGCTTACCAGCCGAGTTTATCCACGTCTAAGGTCACTGTGTTAGGATAAACAAACTGCAGTTAGAGAGGGGTGAGGACAGGGTTGGCAATTATTTGTTTGTCTGTATTTGAGGAGAGTGACTCTACTTAATTAATGTGAGTGCGGACTTTTCACAGTTCAGACAAAATCCTGCACCGAAAAGCGTCTTTTCTATTTAAATAAACTGCTGCTGAGATGTGACAGAGACAAACATTCAGGTGAGAAAAACTTTTGATATTAATGAGACATTGTTTTCGTGTTTACTGCAGTGAAATTTGTCAAGTTTAACATTTAGCATTCTGTACACAAAAAGGCAGGTTTTTCCTCTGTAAGCGTGGGATGAGGCTTCTCAGGATATTTGTTAACATGAATTCTCTCTTCATAATTACCTCTGTTCGAATTTACAGTCCAATTTGTTGCTGTCTAACGGACTTTTTTTAAATTTATAATATTTATAATGATTAAAAAAGGATTTGTTCTAAAACAAAAAAAAACATTGCATATTCAAACTTCTGGGCTCTCACACATAGATAAAATGATGCTGCATGTTTTACAATGCAGGATGGAAACCAATATGATTTTTTTTTTTTTTTTTACCCCCTTCTCATTATTATGCACGTCATTATGTCTGCCATTTTCAACAGTCAACAATCACCTCAACACTTGATTCCTAACTGACATTTAAGGGGTCTGTACAAGAGATCACAAAAAAAGAACATAATTCTTCTATGACAATTTGTAGCCTCAGATAATTGCACAAAATGTCACATAATTGTGGAAAAAGTCAAAACAACACATAGCCCACACAGCATTATGTGCACCGGCTCTGACATAAAGTGCATTTTTGCTAAGTTCTGAGTCATTTCCTTCCATGTCAAATGGTAAACAGTGCAATTTCCAGCTACCCTGCTGAGAGCTGTCACTCTGCCTCAACTGGTGTTATATTAAAATGCTTCGTAAATTAGCATTACCTGAGGCATAAACCGAACGAGAACTGACTGTGGGCTTCGGCAGCAGCAGACATTAATTAGAGCAAATATGTGTCATCCTCGGACATATTATGTGTAATATATTTCTACAGCTGCAGCCAAGTGTAACATTGACCCCTTGTTAGGTCCATGGACATGTTTCCCCTCCCACACGGCATTAAAGCCAACATCTTACAAGACTTCTGAAGTGCAGGGCTTTTTTAATGGTGCCACGACTAGTGCTCATTCAATAATATACTTAGTGGACAATGCTGTGAACCAGTGTCATTTTCGAACCTTTATTAGTGTTACAACCACACAGAGGAACATTTACAATGCAATTTTTCCTACCTGAGTTTCTCATCTTTGAATCACATGGAAAGATTTGGCTTCTCTAACACATATGGTGAAATGAGTTCTCTCTACTCTGCAGCGATGGAAGAAAAAAAGCAGAACACAAAGCAAATAAATCCCCCAGAAAACAAAATTCACCAGTTTACCTTTCAAGGTGCTCGGGACTTACTTATAACCTGAGTCAAAAGTGTTATTTTGTCCATAGCAAAATAATTCAAACCTGTTTTCTCAACCAAAAACACAAACCATTAAAAAGAAACTGGCATTTGACAAAAAATCTCACATTTATTTTATTTGTTAAACAAGTGTTGAACTTTACATCAGTCTTAAGTGATGAGCCCCTTGGTAACATGTTTACATAGAAAACATGAGCTACAGTACAGCATGTATACCAGTGCTGGAAAATCTTCACACATTTCCCATTTATTTTTTGGAAAGATTTCAATAAATAAAATGTCCAAACCCAGGCGGAAGAACTACATTTATGATAGAAACTTTATTGTCAAAAGTCGGTTTTGTCAGCGCTCGCCCATCACTCTGCCATGACTGCTAAAAAGATCTATTTCATTCAGAATTACACAAAAAAACTGTGCAATGCATAAGTCACTTTAACTGGGTTTTTGCATTCCCATTCTACTAAAGTAATGATACTTTGGCAAAATCAAATAGACATATTTCAATGGGCGATATCGATGGAACTCAATAAGCAAAAAACACTGTTCACAAGTGGAAAAAAGTGATAATGCATCTTTGTAATTTGTTGAATCCTCCTTTCTTTTCGTAAGCTTTTAAGTTCGAACATACTACCATGAATGAAGTGTTGGAACCATAAACACACTGTATAACATATGTGCAACTTCTACACAATAGTCTCTCAAACGTTAAATTTTGCAATTAAAAGGTTTCTTCATATTTACGGTTTCCCATGATTTTTTTATTTTTTTATTTTACACTAGCAATACAACAAAATATATATTTTAGCCATTTTCCTTGACAACAGTTCAATGTACAGTTGAGAAAATATAAGGCCAGGGGCTTGATTGCTAGTGGTTATACAATCCAAACTTCATGGTGATGAAGACTCTGGGCAGCCAGGACCTTATATTCCTTTTCTAACAGTCTGATCAGGAACATTTTACAAACAGAGTCCATGTCCTGGTCCAGGGGTGTTGTCTTGTTTACAAAAGAAAAAAAAAAAAAACAGGCTTTAGCGAGGATGTTGGGGAGTGTATGTACAACCTTTTGACTGGGGGAATTGCTGATCTGATGTAGCCAGTAATTTTTCTTTTTTTTGTCTTTTTTTATTTTTATTTTCGTACCTTAAATTTTTCTCAATTATTCAACAGCAGCAGCACATTTAAATACATAGTTGGCTTGTCTCTTAAAATTGAAATTCGACTCTGCATTTTATGTACAGTCTCACTGAAACTTTGCACTGCCATCGCTGTGCACCAAGTCTGTTGGTCTGCGGGGAGGGGAAGAAGAGTGGCGTGTCGGGGGAAGAGGAGATGGCAATGCAGCTGGAGGAGGAGGGTTTGCAAATGGCTAGTGTGCGTGACGGGGCTTCTAGGCTCTCTTCAAAAATAAGACAAACACTTCCCTTCCCTTCACTAGTGTGTCCTCCAAGAGGTTGGGGCTGCAAAAGGGCGGCAAGAGGTTTGGGGGTGATTTAAATACATTTATAGGCTTGTCACTAACTGCATCTGTCCTTCCCGTACGTCACCTTCAGGGATGCAGCCCTCTGTGGTAATAGGAATAATGTAACCATCGCTGCTCCCTCTGCCTATCTGGTAATAGGCTTGGAGCTGGTGGCCAGCCCCTAAGTTAGGCATGCTCTTGTAGTAAACGTCCTCATTCTCGCTCCTCTTGGAGGGGGACAGGTCCTCTACCACTTCAGGGCTGCTCTCGGGGTATGGAGAGTCCCTCAGATTAGGCATACTAGTGTACAAGGAGTCTCTGTTTGGGGACTGCAGACTATCGTCGGGGTTGGTGGGTGTCAGCTGGCTGACAAAGGTATCGACTCCCCCATCGGTCCTCACCTTCTTCTGGGGTGCATACAGAAGCGAGTGAGTCCGCTGGGGGATGAGCGGCGCCTCCAGCTCCTGCTGATGGTGCAGCTCGAGGCCCACTGTGTCACCCACGTGCACCAAGGACGAAGCGTCGGCGACGATGGCGTCGTCTTCGCTGCTGCTGCCGCCTACCACAGTCACCTTGGGCGGAGCCCGCTCCGCGTGGTGGTGATGGTGGTACTGCGGGGGCTGCTGGTGGTGGGCCGGGTGGTGTAAACTGGGGTGCTGCTGCTGTTGCTGGCTTTTGTTACAGGCACGCAGGTTGTTGTGTACTAGCTCGGAGATGATCATTTTCTCGAAGGCAGCATCGTCCAGACTGAGGCCGCAGTCTACTACCTGCACACTGTCGCCAAAGTCCCCATTGCGGAGTGAGTAGCTATTGTTAAAGTTACCATTTAGCGGTAGAGTATCCATTGCACTTGTATCCCTCACCGCATTGTTCAGTGAGTGCCCTGGAAAGAGAGGAACATGTGAGGGGATTTTACATTAGTCAACACCAATAACCATTAAATACAGTTTAATGCTGTTTAGGATGCAGTTTCACATAGAAGACTCAAGTCAAATTAAGCCATGCCGGAAATCCGTTAGTTAGGCACAATCCGTAACAAAGCATGCACTATTTGCAATGAGAAATCATTTTACTTTCTCACATATACATTTTGACTTTCCCTTTTAAAAATTGCTTTGGAGTAAGCAGAGCACTGTGCATTTTAGTCTGCCACAAAAGTGACAAAGCAATGAAAAAGATCCCAAACAACATTAAAAAACAAAGTGAAACAGTAATCACCATCACAACACACCGGGCAAAAGTAGATGTCCACAAGTATGAAGCCACAAACGGGCAAAGCTACAACACTTACAGGTTTTCTAGCAACTAATAGGTTGGATGTGTCAAGGGAAAGAAAAGGACAGAGATGGGAAAAGATGACACGGACAGAAAGGGAAAGTAGTCATGTATCAACATGGGACAGCCATCTTTGTTCTCACTACAAGGGGAGCCCACAAGCAGCACTCCACCATCACCACACACAGCAGGTGAAAAGACTCACTTTAGACAACTCACATCATGTCTGTCTGCTCAGGCTATCTGGTCTAAGAGCAGCTGATGTACAAAAGAAAGTAAAATGATTTATTGTAACATGAAGAAGAATCACTCAAAAGAACAACAAAACACAAAGTAAAAGTCTTAACTGCAACTTAGCGAGAGCAAGGGTTCAGCAAATGAAATAAACAAGCATTAGACAGCTTCTACTTTTATCAATCCAATTCCAACGGCACTTTTTTTTTTTTTTTTTTTTGGGAGATTTTGAAAAATAAAATTTGGTTTGCGTTGGTACACTTTCTGTCCATTAGTGGGCAGCTTGTGTACCCAGAGCTGGCAAAGGTCAGAGCTCGCCCGCAGCCCAACACTTGGCATCCGTCACAGTGACAGTTCCCAGCGAGACCCCGGTCACTAGCAGAACAGCTCAAGAATAACACAGCCGCTGCAGAGGTCAGACGCAGTCATGTTAGGAATTTCTCAAAGCACGGAGGTCATGGAAAACAGCGGCGAATAGGATAAATATTGGTTATGCCGTGATCGAGACAGGAGATAAAGGAAAAATGTGCTCTGCTGTGGCCAACGTGCCTCCTTGTAAAACAACAGATGTAAAAAATTAAGATGAAGACGAATGGAATTTTACAGCAACATTGGTCTTTGTCAAAAAAATAAGGAGGGGAGTTGGATTGTTGGAGGCATGTTACGAGTGCAGTTCTTAAAAGGCCTGTTCAAAATTCAGGGAAATGACAAGAAAGATATGAAAGTAAAGGGGATAAGGGAAAATTAAACAGCTGCTGCCATGACATCCATGTGTTTATGCCTGCTAGGAGGCAATTTAGTGTCCAGACAGGTGTTGTCTGGAAAGGTGTGAGGGGAATACTACTGGACGCTGAGACTGCCGAATGCCACAGGAGGACAGACATTTTGGGAGAAAAGAAAAGAAAAAAGAAAGAAAAGAAAGAAAAAAAAAACTCTCTGATAAACGCTCCTTTCTGCCAGAAAAAAAAAAAGCAACACGTTTTTTTGGTCGTTTAAAATCACAAATTAAGCAGAAGAGAGAGAAGCAGAGTAATGGGCATTTGCGATAAAGCTGTCAGATCCTGAAGATTACTTCAGGCTGGTGAAAGAAATCTTTTATTTCTTTTCAGATTGGAGTAGAATTTGGGTGGATAATTTTGTGAACCGCTTGCTCACTGAGTGTGTGTTAATGGCCTAAAGTAAACCAGTGATTGTGCCAGGGTTTTGGTTGTTTTTAATAAGCATGCTGAAAAAAATTTACATTTGATAGGCAAAGTTAAGTTTTACTCCCATACTTGTCTCTCTGTAGGTCACTAGAGGGAAGCACAAGGGAAAAGCACAAAACATGACAAAAGATGCCATTTCAGTTTCAAAATAGAACAGCACACATAATCGCAGCACAGTCTTAACAGTGACATATTTGCTTAAATGCCATGTGCAATTGAGATATAGTGATTTTTTTAAAAAAGCTATTAGAAGATATATCATATTGACAACTTAATGCAAATGTTGCATTAAGCAGATCTGTATTGAGTAACATAGATTTTGCTTGCAGTTTAACACGTTTTAAGGGGAAAGCTCCCTCTAAAATACACAAGAAATAACAAATCACCTGATAGACTCAGGAGCATAAATCTTAATAATCATGCAGTTTAAACTACAGCTTCAGGTCTACACTGCTGTTTACATTATCGCAGGGCAGAACGCGGAGTATCTCATTCCCATCTTAATCATTATGTCCCGCTCAGAGTTTGGATAAGAGGAATATGAGAACACAGAGGGTGGATCAGGACGAACCACAAACATCTCTGTCCTACATGAAAACACGTGCACGCTTTCACACACAATGTACACTGACAGACAGACACACACACACACACACACGGAATGCACTGTATCAAGTATTTGGGAGACAATGATTCAGAAGGAAAGGCGATACTGCAGAATGTCCTGCTTTTTATTTGGCCTGCTGTATATTCAACTGGAGAGACAAGAGAAAGACAGAAGAAAGAGAAGAAAAGCCTGAATGCAGGTGAAAGTATTAAGTAAGCACACCTGGCGAGTTAAACACTGGAGCCGTGGGGGTGTTACATACGACTGTCTCAGCCAGTAAGGTGTTATAAGGGTTGTTAGTGCCTTGTGGTCGAAGAAGAGGATTTGTTAGTAGATAATTCCCGGTCATTCCTGGAGTGGCAAGACAGAAGAGGAGCAGATGAGTTTGGCGCAGTCAGCCGACAGTGATTTAAAGTTTCATGGAGAAAAGAAATTAAGGACATTTTTCAGCAAATGTGTCTTTTGAGGCATGTGGTGTCATCCAGGGTGTCTGCCAGGATCTGAAAGTAGGCTGTTTATTTTGAAGTTGAGAATAGAGAGTAAAGTTGGAGAGGCAAGAAACCAGCGACTTCTGCGCACGGGCCACAAATATGCGACTCGTGCGGGGCCTTCCTCACATTCCTTCCTCGCTTTCAAGTTCATTTGTTATTGTGCTGCAGATCACTCATAACTCCTTATTTTATAAACCAATTTTCAACCCACTATGATTGCGTCCTGTCATCTGTGCCTTTCATAAGTCATATTTGCTAATTCTGAACAAATATCATTTTTCACCCAGCATCCCTGCGACCTGGGAAATGTTTTACTGTCTGAACCAGGTCCAAATCTAAAAACTCCCCTAAGACAAAGCGTTCAATCCTTCCAAGTTTTGACACCAAAATCTTTATTTAGACTCAAATTTGGCCATTTCCTTCCAAACCTCATCTTGCTTTTAGTCCCCCCCCAGCTTGCAGTGTGTTTTAAGGATCTGAGGTATTTCAACTGCCATTTATCACCTGTGTTAAATGCCATCTGTCATGTTGGGAGGTCTCCAGGGATGTTTTTAATGACAGGGAAGTGCTTCCAGGAGATAGAGCCCTCCTTTAGTGCACTGACTCTACAGGGTAACTAGGCTACTACACCCCGGAGTGATCAATAGTCAACCTTTACATTAACATCTCCAGCAAATGGTACTCTAGGAAAAAAAAAAAAAAAAAAAGAAAAAGTCCTGCTCTATATTGTTACTGATTTATCAGCAAGTCAAAATGTGCTTCAAAGCCCAGGGTGTAATGTTTTACCTTGTGGGAATTGACAGCGAAAAAAAGAAAGAGAAGGCAAAGAGCGGCAGCGACAGAGGAGGTCGGAAGAGGGAGTGAAGTTAAACTACCTTGGTGTAAACCCTCTTTTACCCTCGCATGCTTGGAAAGCCATTTCAGAGGCAGCGGAAAAGCCTAACAACACACTAAGCATTCCAGGTCAGCCAGAGTTGAACATCATCTTCTCATCATCATATTTGTGCTCAAGCTAAATAATAAATGACAGTTTTTTTTTCCTCCCTCTCTCTCCCTCATAAATCCTCCTGTAAAGTAACAGAGGTCACCTCATATGCCAGGCAACAAATGGCCTCTCTCTGCGTGTCAAGATTTTCCTAAAATAAAACTATTTTTTTTTATGTTTTTAGTTTTGTCTACGTTTCCCCTGAGTCTGGGTATGAACTTTCGACAGCCAGCACTTAAATGAAAAAATGTTCTTCTAGCCTTGCCCCAATTTGAGGGTGACGTTACCGGCCAGAATGACAGCGCACGGTATTTGAGGACGGATTTTTGTAATCCTTTGCTGGCAGAACAGAGAGACTAGACTAAAGGCCTAGATCTTTTTTTTTTTTTTTTTTTACTGCACTGCTCTGTCTTTTCAAGCTCAAGGCATTTATTACGATTACCAGAGTAGGATCCTGTATGGCGGTGTGGGATCATTGGAACTTGAAGGAGGTATTTTTAGCTGGATGATGAAATGTGTGCATAGGTGTGCATGTGGAGAGAAATGAGGTGTGAACTGACCTTGGTTAAGGGTGGAGGTGCTGTTGATGTCACCTGAGATAAAGGAGGACTCAGATTGCTTTCTTACGGTGTCATTCCACATTCTCCTGATACGACTCTGTCAGGTCAACAAGGGACAGTCATTAGGACTTTAAACAAGCCCACTCACCTTTCAGATCAACTTTCATTTATTCTCTATGTGCATAGTACTGACTGTAACACTAATGCCTACCAGTATTGCAGTGAGGCAAAGGCACTACTAATGCTCCAAACTAATTTTACCTAAGGCACTTTTGAATGACTTCAGCTCCAGTCACGAGTACCTGGAATAAGGCTGGAGGTTTAAGTATGATAGGGAAGTTTCTCTATGAGCACACTACATCTGGAGGCATTGTCTAATAAGGCCTATTAGCCTTTAATAAGAAAGGGATAAAGCAAATGTTTTTTTTTTCTTTTTTTGGCAATTTCGGCTTTCCCCATGGTAAAATGTGCTTGCAATGCTCTTTAAACAGCGAAGTACTATTTCCCATGCACATGACGTTAGTGAGAAAAAAGATAAAAGCGAGTGCTAAAGGGGGCAGAACAGAAGAAAGGTACTCATGCAGTACAGCAGATGCTGCTTGTAAAATGTGGCACAATGTTTGTGTCTCTTGATCTACTTCTGAAACTAAAATCCATGATGTGCGTTTTTTTTGCTGTCATACCTACGTGCTCATGATGCAGTAGATTCTCATGTGCAATTGTTTAAACTTGGGGGTTCATAGCAATGCAAACGATGAGCGTGTGAGTGCACTCCTCTGTTTTGACACTCGGTGAGTGTTAAGACTGTATAAAGCTGCTGGTCTACCTGTGTACCAGAGGAGTAGCGAGCGCTGGTCCGTGTGGTGGAAGTCTTTGCAGAACCGTGCGAGCTCTCGGTCGGCAGCCCTCTGCAGCAGTACGTGTGGCGGAAGCACTTGCTGTACTCTTTGCGGACCTGCGTGAGCAAACAGCCGAGCGTTTACATACGTTGTGGACCGACTTAGCCGGGATCTTGGAGCAAGCAGTGTTTGTTCTTTATATCAGCGTGTGGCGCTCTGTGAATTCTTCATGCCGGCGCGAAGGTCCATTCAAATTCAGGAGCGCTTCACCTTGAAAGAACTGCGGCTGCCTTTGACTGAGGACGACGAGAAACTTACTTTTTTCTGGAGGAGGCAGTGGAAGATGAAGATAAACATTCCTTGGAAGGTGTTGAATATGGTGAAGAGGTACGCCATGACGATCGAGGCCTCGTTGATGAAGAAAAGGCCGAAGGACCACGTGAGACCCAGCAGACACAGCAAGGCGAAGGCACCCATGACCCAGGATCTGAAGGACAGCGAAACAACAGCAAACAGAAGAAGAGGACAAATCCAGCATGAGACACATTTAGTGATCTGAGAGGATGATGAGTGGGGGTTGCAATCACCATAACTATGAAAAACTAGGAAAAAAGCTGTAAACCAGGTGAGAGGGAAACAATAAAATGACAAACGACTCCTCACAACCCTTTTCCCCACTGTCCCCACCCCTCCATCCACACACACTCTCAGCTCAAACTCAAATGCAGCTCCTGCCGTCAAACAGGCAAGAAGGAAGCAAAACCTTGATCTGGTTTTCTGTAAATAACTTTAAATATGTTAGAACATAGAGAACAGCAGAATCAGGAAGCACAGCGTGTTTTAAAAATAAGCATTTAACTCTATCATACGCTAAATATTTACCTAACGAGTGTGTTATCAGAACTGGAGAACTAGGCAGATGTGGAAAGAGTTCAAGGGAAAAAAAAGGAGATTCCCCCGCCTCGTGTGTGTGAAGGTCCTGTGGAGCCTTCAGACACCAGCAGCGGTCACAGTTCAGCGCTCAAACACACAACAACAACAACACTGGACTTCAAGATGATGGACGTGGTGGAAGTGAACAGTCACAAGGACAGTGGATGAGTAGCTTTGAAGCTGCAGTTTGGGAGAGGATGAGCCGGCGAGAAGAAAGAAAAAAACAAAAACGAAAGAAAGAATAAACGAGGAGAGAGAATCAACTACAAGCTGAAGAGGAGACTTCTGGGCAACATGTCCTTACTTGATAAACCGTTTATTATCTTCATAGCTAGAGAGCATGATAAGCAGGAAGAGAGAAACACAATTAGATCAGAGCGCAAAACAGCGTGGGTTAGTCGGCATTTGAGTGTAGATATCTTCAACTTTGATCCAAGGGAAATCACGAGGGGCAATGAAATTAAACGTCTAACAAGAACTGAGAGTTGTATGTTTTTTCTGCTGTTGATGATTCAATTACAAAAATTCTGTGTAAAGCATTTGGTCTGAGCACATTGTCTGTGGTTGAATTTGCATTTATGCCACTGCAATGCGTGGGTGGTGTTGTGTGGGGAAAAAAAATTTGTCTGAGGTGTATAGTAAAAGCTTACCCGGGCAAATCTGTATTATAGTAGCCGTCACAAACGCGATAATTACTGGTGTGGATCGCAGGACAGAGAGAAGAGGAGAATGATAGCAGAAGAGAAAGGAGATGTGTTAACTTTGCTTTTACATGCGACATGCAATGATGCTGGAGCTGGACTGACTTTCAGACCAAACTTTGGCACAGAAACACAGAAAAAGACCACACAAGGAAACAGCTACTAATTCACAATGTACTTCTGCGGAGTAAATAAGCTGAAGAGAAATTATTTCTAACATCCAAGTACGACTGAACACCAATCTCACCATGAGCCACCATGAGTTTTGTAAATGTGTTCTGTTGTGGTTTCCTTGATAAGGGAGTAGTCTATCTCAAATAAACCAAGACAAAATAAGCCCTTTTCTGACTGTTCTTCCTGATTGCACTTTTACCACAGCGCTGCCATGTTGCACACATTCATTAAGGAAAAATGAAAAATAGCAAACAGTGGTTGAAAATAGCAAAGCCGCCGCTCGAGCGCAGGCTGGAGTAGCAGAAGTTGAAATACGTCATGTAGCGAGTGCGAACTGACACGAGGCTGCAAGACTGAGAGCAACAAAACCATCTAACCCCAAATGGAAGAGGCCCTGAAATCCAGCCTGCAGTGAACAGCACTGAATATTGTTTTTTTGGATAAGTGAAAAAAAACAAAAACAATTAGCGCTTCAGAAAACATTGTTTCCTTCCCAAAGCAAAACACATCATAAATGTTGAGGCCACTCTGAAAGAGTTAGAAGGGGATGGTGGGGTGGGGTGGTGGTCTGGTGGTGGCGGTTGTGTCGGGAAGGAATTTCTTCTTTTCTGGGATCTATGAAAAAAAAAAGGTTTGACATGTTCCAGCAACAAACACACATGGTAGCTGTTACACTGTACCCCACCCTTGCAGAGCTAACAGTGCATAGTTAAGCCTGAGAATGATGTGTGTCATGCCAGTGCAATTCTGCGGCTGGTGGCTTGGAGCAAAAAAGACAGAGGAAAAAAACAACAACAGTGGAACCAAGTTAAAATAATGAAGATGTTCCAGCTGATATGGATCACTAAAAAAAAAAAAAAAAGACTGAAAAAAAAATCTTCAATTCTAATGTCACTGCCAGTCCAGTGCTGAAATTAGGCCTGGAGGTGGGGGAGGTAATGCATTTTCCCATGAAACATTATTGAGTTTAAAAAAAACAAAAATCATTAACTCAAGAGTAAAAGAGCCTTAGTATTCCTGGGGGTAGTGGCAGAATAGCACCAATGTTATATTGCTGATAAGCAGGAGAATGCGGGGGTTCAGCATATGACCCTTTACTTACTTTATATTCTCCAGTCGGCTAGAGTCTGGTTTCAGGGTGGTAGAGTGCTTCACCATTTTGTACATTGTGATGACCAGGAAGATGAGATTGAGCTGTCAAAACAGAGTAATGGCAGTGTTAATATATGAAGATGTATGACTCAAGATACAGCAGACAGAGAGAGAGGAGAGAGAGAGAGAGAGAGAGAGAGAGAGAGAAAACTGTTAATTTGTCTATAAGTATTAAAAGAGGAGAGCCTTCAGTTCTCTGCATGTCCACAGACTAATCCAATAAACATCTATCGTTCCAGCCGGGCTCAGACGGGCCGACTGGCGCCAAATTTAGTGTCATTCTATATCAATAAGAGCATGGAAATGCATTAAAATCCATCACAGTGGGGGAAAAAAAAGAGAAAGAAAGAAACAGCCACACAGCAGCCGGCTGGCAAAGTCAGAAGGGAATGAAAAGTAGCAGGAGGAATAAGAGACCCTCATGTTGCACAAAACAACTGCATATCATTTTATGCACATAGTGAAATATTATAAGGTATAACCAGCTCCACAAAGCTTGAGGGAGCATGGTATATTTTGTTCGATTCTTGTGTGTGGACACCTGGAAAGAGAGAGAGAGGGAAAGAGAGAGAGGGAGGGAGATGGAGTTTACTTGCTTGTTTTAATGTATTAAATCTTAAGGGAGCCGGTGGCACATATCAGGTTGAGACAAGGATACTATGTGCTGTGTTTCTCAGCGCATTTATTCGGTACCTTAAAAATCAATACTGTGATTTAGAGACACAAAGGCTGGATGGGCCAGCAAGGAGCCGCTCCAAATAATTCACTTCAAAAACATTTATTCTGGGGCAAACTAGTCCCTGACACAGCATGTACATGCACTCACACAGCAGAGGAACCAGACTGTGTTTGTACAGCAAGCCAGGCATGTAGAAATAATGTCAAGGAATATCTAAGAAAGAAAAATTGAAACGTGTGTCTCCAATAGTGCATATCAAAGGATAAGAGAAATGCAAAACTACAGCTGACAAATATATGTAAGCTGCTGTATTGCGGGCATGTGAGTAACAAAAAAAAAAACAACAACATACATTTGCAGCAACAAAAGCTTTTTTCACGGTGAGCCTTATAAACTGTTTTTATGTTACCTTTAGAACGGCAAAACATAGGCAAGACAAAGTATGAGGGCATGAAATGAATGAATGACCTTTGTGAGCCGGACTCAGACCATGGCCATTCACTCTTGAACAGAAATTATCCGTGTTCTGGTGCAGACTGCTATCAAAAGACTGCCTGTGATCAATACATCACTCCTCCACATGCAATCAACTCATGGAGCCGCTCACAATAACCCAGGCAGTAAAAGAGAGGCACGACTGGGGGAAAAAAAAAAAATCCTGAATCGTGAACCTTCTTTTATATCAGAGACGGCACTGAAACTATGTTTTGTTTCGCAGCTATCAGCCATTATTTCTATCAGGCGCCTGCATGAGTCAGACGGTGGGGGAGGGGGGGACGGGGGGAGGGGACAGGAGGGCGAGGACTTTTTATTTTTTATTTTTTGAAAAAGCCTTTCACACAGCCTGGAGTGGTGACATGGATCCAATGAGACAGAGGAGAGGGACACAGTACTTTAAAGTAACCTAGCAGCGCGGCGCATGTTCCCACCCCCACCGACATGCTTTCGCAGCCCATCCTGGGGGGATCCCCCCTTTGCTAGAGCCTCGCTGCCTTGCCTCTATCCTTCACTCTGTCTCTGAATCATCACTGCAAGCCATGCAGAAGCACCTCGCCACACTGGGACCGAGGAGAAAGCTTTTTTCTGAAGTGGACTGTGTGTGTACACACTGAACTCCAAATGAACTGCTGGGGATAAAATATTAAAGGTGCAGATGGAGCTGTCCAGTTGATAAGAACTGCTTGCGACGTGTCATGATCCAAGAGGCCTCGTGTTGAAGCTATCTCAAGCATACTAATGCCCCCACCCCACCCCCCACTCATTACATCCATGTTCCCCTTTCATGGAGCTAATACCCCCTGTGCCCAGAGACAGGGCAACCTCTGCCTGAGAACAAGGATCTAAATGCCTTCCACTAGCTTTTGTTTTCAGTCAGTTGAGGGACTGATTCAGCCTGGAGGAAAAAAAAAAGAAAAACAGGAAAAGCAAGAAAAGAGAGAGAGGAGACAAAAGGATGAGAAAAAGCATGACCACCCTAGGTCAAAACCAATGTTACTTGGCACAAACATGGCTTAGGTGGCGGGTGGGATCCAGACATGAGCCAAAGCACCACTGTTTTCCCTGCTTTTCTCTTGCTCCTTTTCTCCTCCTTTCTCTCTCCCTCATTGACAAGGACAAAGCCAATTTGTAGAAAAAGCAGGGTCACGGATGGTGTAGACAAACCTTGCTCCTGCACTCTCCCCTGAGATACCCCTTTCCACAGCACTTTGTCTTTTTGAGTCAATTGTTGCACGGAATCAAGAGGAGCAGTGTGCGACGCCGGAGCGCAGCGCGGCGAAACCTCATTCCTGTCACACATTAGCTCTGCTACAATACATTAGCTCCTCACAGGGTCATGATTCTATCTCTCCGGTCATCACCGCCGGGATCCTGATCATCATTTCCACTGCAGAACGCATTTTTCATGCAAATCATAATAGAAGCAACACTCAATTGGAAAACAATGAGGGGGTCCAATTTGGGGAAGGGAAACATACTCCTGTGTGGCTGACAGAGCATTTGCTGAGACAGGGAGAAATGTGTGTTTGTTTTAAAACTGTGTTAGCTTTTCCTCAATTATAAGCTCACACATTCAAACCAGGGGTGCCGGGCCAAAGAAGAAAAAAAAAAAAAGAAAAAAAACGACGACAACAAAAAAGAAACAGGCATTTCCTGAAAGACGTTTCAATCCAGACACAGACCCAGCGCCAGGGCTTCTGCGCACTTCCTCCTCCATTTTTAAATGCTACACGGAGTGGCAATGTCTCTCTTAGAGGAAACTGTGAAACGCAGTCCAGTGAGAACATTCGTCTTTTATTTATTCTCTCACCACACAGACAAAGCGCCGTACTATATCTTTACTTTGAAAGCTCCTAGCGGTCTGCCAATGGGGCACAGAGACTCGCTGGAATTTGACACGGGTGCCCCCTCTCCCCGGTATATTTTCAGTGTCAGTTTGATGTTCAAGAGAGGTCACTGCATCTGTAGATACAGTACCCACCATTATGCCGGATAATGAACACAGTACTGAACAAATACCACCCGTCCTCCAGACACAGCGGCAAGACAAGTTCGCAGAGCTTCCTCATCCCTTGGTGTGCATGAGGGCAAAGCAATACATGGTGTGGTGGGCTGAGAGGAAATATCTGAGGAATACCACCTGCTATTTCTTTTTTTTTTTTTGCGCAGGGAGGCAAGACTCCCTAAGGTCTCATTCTTCTGAGCCTCTCTGATGGAGCGGGAGATAATAATGTCATGACCAGTAAATAATTGCATGCCTCAATGGGACATATGTCACTATGATATGCTATATGTCCTTCACCCTGACGGTCCTTGACCAAACAGAGAGGTGCCTTTGCTTTTCTTCTTCTCTCCGACGCTGTCATCTGCTATTTACTGAAGGCAGACACACACAGGGAGGCTGAAGCAGAGGAGGAAAATAGAAGCTGAAAAATCTTATTTGAGAGCATGTGCTGCAAAATGCACCATCCAGGCTTTTTTTTTTGTTACTTTATCATCAAAAATGTAACTTGAAGGCCCATTAGGCGTCGCCTGTAATGCGAGACTTCATGGGAGTTGTGTAAATGCGGGGTTAAAGTACACTATCAAATCCCGATCCTTGTCGGGTGGTGAGAGGCAGGGAGAATTGTCGGATGCCTCGAAATCTGTCTTTGGCGCAAAATTAACCTGTCATCACCGCGGAGACTGAGGAGCAAAAATCCGTCTGACTTTCCCTTCAGTGTAACCGTCTGCACTTCTTTTATCTCTCTCCGTCATCTCAGCCTCTCAGTCCCTTCCTCACTCTGTCAGTCCCAGTATTCAAAGAAAAATAAAACAGCTTACCATGATGATAAAGGTGACAGGTCCTATAAAACTCCATATGAAATGATTGTCCACACTTAGCCAGCACCTACGATAAAGAAAGGCACATTTGAGCTCAGTGGCAGCACAAAAAAAAACAAAACAATGTCAGTCTTATCTTCATGCTCCTGCAGCCAAATATTAATGGACAGACATTAATTTGGTTACTTGGGCTGATGACATTATGATTCCCAGTCAATATTTAGCTTGGAGTGCTTTCAAACGCTCCTTTCACAGGTTGAACATTAATACACATGTACGAAACAGAAGGAAGACCCCCAAGTAGCCCCCTCTTGATAGCTGGGTCTTAACTGAGAAACAGCCATTAATCTACGTAAAAGGCTTTTTCTACACAGTGCTCTTCTCTTTAAGAGAGCATTTACAAACAAGAGGTCACAGGAGGGTCTTTAAGCAGAAAGGCTTTAATGTAGCTGCGGCCCCCCTGAAACCACAGTGTTGAGTCTGTCAGCCACTTTCAAATGACATAAAAAATTGAACAGCTGTCCAGCTCTGGCAAAAGGAGCTCAAACGTTTTTGGTTGTAGTCTCAAGAGAGGTGCACGAGGCTCCGGCAGAAATGATGAGTAGATTTCTTTTCAAAAGCTGCCGCATACAGACACAGCAGGTAAGCCCGCACAGCGTAGCATCCAGCGCGTCTTGTCTGCATTTCCAAGGATTTGTTCAGAAAGCTGCACTTACGCTTTCTCGGTTCCGTAGCTGCTGTAGTCAATAGCCGCCGAGACGCCGACCACGATGGCGGGGAAGAGGTAACCAGACACGTAGTAATACTTTTTCCGCGAGTATTCGCTCTCAAAGACCTCCACGAGCATGAGGTACAGCTGGACCCCCTCGAGACACATCCAGGAGAAAGAAGCCAGGAAGAAGAAGTGGAGGATCCCCGCGATGATGGCACATCCAATCTGAGATTCAGACAATGAAAGAATATTGAAGAATATACAAAACAACCAGTTTCCATAAAACGGGAAAGTTTTTAAAGATAAACTTGAGGTTCGAAAATGATTTAAACAAGATAAGAGGTATCTCCGTAACACTTTCTCTTTATTGAAAATTGTATATCACATCATCTCTTATTAAAACCCTGTGAAAAGACGACATTCACTGCTGCTGCCCCACCCCTTTCAGTGGAACACATATCAGTGAAACTGCTGGAAAAAAGTTAATGAATATTCATTCACCACATGGGCTCTGACTATGCACAGGTTTAACTTTCCATCAGCGTGATAGAAATTTAAATGGAATTCGTATTGTAAGGTTAGCAGATTTAATCACACCACTCAGCATTTGAGGCTTTGATTCTTCTGTATGTGGAAAAAAAAAAAAGGTTTTTGTGCTTCCTAAGATTGGAGGGAAAATGTAGGTGAAAGACAGTAAAAAAAAAAAAAAAAACTGGTATGGATGCAGGCTCCGCCATGGCAACTGCGGCTTTAAGTGAAAGAGGAAAAAAGACCTGTCAAGTGGAAGACATGGCCCCTTAGTAATCTGTATTAATGGTGCTGTCCCACTCATGTCATGTCAGGGACAAGCAGAGAAGGTTGGAAACAAATAATGCTTAAAGTCTCATCCATTTCACTCTGAAAGGGTCTTTTGTTTTGTTTTGGGGGTGAGAGGAGATAAAGCGAGTGGGAATGAATGAATCAAAACCAAATCAATGGGGTGCAATCGTTCCGGCTTACCCTGGGTTCCGTCATATCGATACCAATTAGGAATATTAACTCGGCGATGAAGAGATTGATGCACAGGTTCTTGTGGATGGTGTTGCGATCGCTCTGCAGGCCCCGGAAGAAGCAGAAGGTGAAGATGCTGATGGTGAGGCAGACGAGGGACACCACGATGCCGACTCGAGTGATGACAGTCAGAAGCAGCTCGTGCACTGTGCCATTACCCTGGAGGGAGTGAAAGATAAATAGAGAATTACTAAATAAGTTTGTGAACATAAAGCAGCTGACGTGCTTTTCTTTCAGCTCCGTGAGGAACGTTTTATATCTCAAATCATGTGACCTAATCAAAAGCACTGAACCTCTATTATATTCAATGAGTGACTAAGATATATGCTGTGTGTAAATATATATATTATATACATGAAACAGAGAGAGAGAGAGAGAGAGAGAGAGAGAGCACTGTGTGCTTTAATTTTTAATCCAGTCAGACTTTTCTTCTGATCTTTTTATTTTTCCTGTGAAGTACTGGATCCTTTCAACTTTTCAACCTCTTTAAAATCATTCAAATTAAATAACCCAAAAAACAAAAATCACTGTTTGGTTGAACAGGTTGTGACTATGGCTATATGACTATAATATCACAAGTAGAAAGAACAAGTAGAAGAACACAACGTTAATTTAAGTCTTTATGTTTTTGTAATTTTTAGGAAATGGTTCCAGTTTGCTGAAAACATGATGTGGCTCAAACCGAGTTTTTCAAAATGAAACAGCTGATGAAGAAAGCAGGAGAGTGGTTGCAATAACAGAATACAAGGGTCCTCTCTTTAAACCTCGCTGTGATTAGTGTAGTCTTTAAAGGTTTTAATCCTAGAAACAGGATGTCTAGATTTTGGGGTTTGCTTCTGAAATAGAAAAGAATCTTAAATACTACAGGTGAGTTTGAAAGGACACTCAGTTACAGGTGGGCATAAAAAAAAAAATGGACATACTGAGATTTCACGGTGCGCCATGAGGATGGCAAAGTTGGTGAGGTGGTTGCAGGAGCAGGTGGTGTGTGTTTTATTGGAGTCCAGGAGTTTGCAGCCTTGGGTGGACCAGTATCCCATCATGCTCCTCTCAGAGTAATTCCAGAAGGAGCAATTGGAGTTGAAGTAGTGCTCCATCTGCAGATAACAAGAGATATGGTTAAGTGTCCAAATAATTGACTGCCTGAAATTGAAGTACATGTAGAACACAGAGGCCATTTACCCCCTACTCATACAAAGTATTTTTCTGCACTGATATGGATGAGGATTTTTCACTTCACAGCTCTTATGAAGCAATTCATATGTTGTATCTCATTTGGCACATGCTTGCCAAATCAACCGAAGCATAGTTGGGTATATGAGGCCTTAATAACAGAGAGGCATAATTGTTTGACGGCACGTCTTTGGAATTGCACAATTTCTCTGATAAAGAATGGAGTCACGCATGGCCCTCTGGGAACTCTAGTGACAACTTTAAAAGACGAAAGATAATTGGTGCTCCAGTAATTTCATCCTAGATTGTACGGCTAATCTAGGAGTTAATTTCCCCCACTATAAAAGAAAATGGGTATCATTTATATCCCAATGTTGATTAAAGAATTAGTTTTCATTAAGAATTCACTTAGGTTCTAAAGACTCCTTTAATTTGATGTTCAATGACTTAAATAAACTGCCGACTGACCTAGCCAGACATTTACAATTCAAATTGCAGATCTCTCTCTACTCTGGATGTTCCCTCCTGGTGTTTTTAATATGACCTCTCCATTCACTCCAGCAGGGAGACTCACATCAGTGTGCTTCAGGGTAAAAATCACCGGGTCATTAATGAATACACGGCTGGACTCTTTGTTGATTGAGGCAGCGATGATGTCGGAGTTGACAGCCACTGACACGTTGCGGCCGTAAGCCTCGTTGGCCATCTTGATGGTGGCGTTTTCTGCGCTGAGGAACTGGCTCAGGTTTTTGTAAAGCACAAAAACCAGCTTGGCAACTCCTGTAGAGCGAAAACAAGCAGACAGACGTCAGAGGATGAGGAGAAAAAAAAGTCAAGAATAAAGGAGAATTTAGACAAAGCGTGTGGTGACAAAATATGCACAAAAAGAAGATGAAAAATATTTAAAGGCTTTAAAGAATTTATTTCAATGTAATTCAATTTAGAATATTCAACAAAGGAAGTGCAAGAATGAGAGAAAGAAGTGGCCTCTGGGTTTTTTTTTTAGCCAAAATCACGGAGGCTCTGAGGTTTTTGAGATAAACGCCTTTGTCGGGCTCCTACACTAATACAGACAGCCTCTTTGCCTTTTCACAGAAACAAGACTGGGAGCAAAAGTCAAACACACATGCTTACATTTCCCAGCTCCTCACACACTGAATACGCAGTCCATTGCGCTGAGAGTAAGCAGAACTATCTTGGCCAAGTTTTTCCTTTCCATTTTCCTTTCGGCAGGGAGCTTACCATTACGACTGTTGAGCTTGACCGTGTTGGCCGACAGCTGGATTGAGATGCCGTCCTTGCTGGATTGTGGGAATTTAAAATCCTGGACCTGGCCATCTGTGCTGAGTACATACACATCCAGGACTGCCAGGTGCAGAAAAAGCAGAGGACGGGTGAGAGAAGAAAGATTAAAAGGACAAGAGAATGAGTTATTGGTCATTTCAGACTGGTTTGACTTCGACCTGAGGGCATAACAAGGAAACAGTGGAGAATACTGATGCCGCGGCTTTGTTCCTGACATTTCGACACAAACTGAAATGTTGGCACAGACCAAAGGACATATCATCGACTGAAACACTAAGTCTTTGTGACAGGGAGCCACACGATAAAAACGTCAATCACAAAGTGATCATTCCAGCCCAGTGAGACTCTTACTAATATGAATAAAACAACAGCGCAGGCTAAGGAGAAGCCTTCCTTATTCGGTCTAACGGCAGAAGAAAATGAGAGGAGGAGGAGGAGGAGGCGGCTGTGGATAAACAATGTACTTTTTCTGACGCCACAGCAGGCTAATGTTCACATTAATGTATAGAGTTACAAGGTCTAGACGCATACATTTATAAACTAAGCGTGCGCAATCAGAGAATCCAGTCTATTTAATTGTCTGATATTCATCACTTTGTCAGTAAGCGACTTGTTAAACCTAATATGCGTTGTTTTCTCTGCTCCCCCGAGGTTTAAATGCTTATTATGAAAACAAAGCCCTTTTTTTATGTGTCGGCTCAGTTCCCATCACAAGAGTTACTCTCTCAAGGAATTGAAAGTAATCAAATTAACTGAGCCTGCATCAATCCCGAGCGCTTGTCACTTGCTCACCGCCAACTCTTGTTTTACTTACTTATGTTGTCTGCAGGAACTTTGACGATGGCGGGTTCCATGAGGTTGTCGGCAAGGACAAAGGCTCCTTCCTCCAAGGTATCCAGTAACATGGTGGCTGCGTGCGTCTGCTCCGTGCTGTTCATGTCCTGCCAGGACTTCAATGCCTCTGGTCGCAGGAGGTTATCTACCGTGTCCACAATGGCCTGTGTCGAAGCAGAAAAACAAATACACATACGACGAAAAAAAACAAAAACAAAGATACTTGAGTGACTCTGGCAAAAATTAATTTGTTTGCAGACATAAAGCGATGACATGCAGACACTGAAATGAAATGGATGAAATATTGAAGGGTCACATCTGTGAGGATTAAAATGGGCGTGATGAATAAAAGAAGAAGCTTAAAGGACATCTCTTTTTTTTTTTCATGGTATATATGACAGGATCGATTAATCCTGAATAAGAAAGACAACATTTTAGCAATCGTATTGATCACGAAGGAGAAACTGCAGAGGGAGGGAAGAAGAGGAGCATCATTAAGGACGGTGCGGATTCAGTTTCTTTTTCAAGGACGTTGCATCAGGGCGGACGCTGAGGGTCACAGAGTATTGAGCCTATCAGGTCCGTCCAATAGCAGGATATTAAGAGATGGCCTGATGAAAGTCAAAGTACCAAAAGCTGCCCTCAATTAAAATTCTCTAATTGCAAAGTTAAGCGTTCTGCATGTGGAAACTTTTTCTTTTTGACCTGCAGTCCACTTGAATTCAACTTTACTGTACAATAAATCACTCTAAAGCACTGAAAAAAAAATGTGTACAAAACAAAATAAAATACGATGTGCTAAATTGTTTAAATGAACCATATCCTTTCTGCCATCAGAACAGCTCCAAACAGACATTGGATAAATTGGGCGTAGGAGCCAGACGACATTGGGTTTTCCTCAGGAAATAATCAAATCAATGTGTCTAATCAGGTAATCAATGCGGGCGACGGCCGAGGGAAAGGGTGGGGGGCAGCTACAGTGATGTTGCATCAAGTATGGCAGATGTCAGATACTGCTGACTCAACGATCTGCGGCCCCGATCCTCTGGCGCTGTCATGAGCCAAATAATTGCTGTCGTTTACGTCGTCACGACCTCTCTAACACCGTCCCTGCCTCTGACTTCAAATCTAAATGTTGTGGCATCAAAAGGCAAACTGATGATGTCACATTTTTGGGGGAGCCAGCGAGACTACATACGTGCATTTTTCTTTTTCCCTTTCCCTCCTTTCTTTTTTACGAGCTCACGGCCGTTGACTGGCTAATTAGCTCGATCCATTTTAATACCCTCCCGAAGGAGAGATCTGGATTGAGGGGGGTGACTTTGGTGGCAGGTGGAGGACACTGATCTCCCTAATGGTTGAGGGATATATATATGGCCAAAATACTGTGAGGTATGAACCCAACCGGATAGCATTCGAGGAAAAAGGGGAAAAAAATGGTTTGACCTGGCTAACCCTATTAACCAGATAGAGCAGAAGATTTGCGCCTTTAATTTATGAAACAAATGACTTCTACGACCTAAAACCTACGTCCTTGCGAAACAAGAGCCACAATTTTTACTTAACATGCGGTGAAAGGTCAGGTGATGATCCTTGGAAAAACGAAAGGTTTGAATAAATCACAAGTGAGCTGTGTTTGATGCAATATTCAGGAGCGGTTTTATATTGAAGGGATCTCTCATATAAAAGCAAAAAATTGCAACAAAGCAGTAAAATCCTTCAGCAAATGAATAATGAGAGGAGTGTAAGAACAGGATGTTTGTTTGAGTCGTGGTGTTACGCATCCAGACGTGCAATCTTGAGTAAACACTTAGAAAACACACAATAGGGAAAAACAGAACGGGAAACAAAAATACACCATCGCTGCCAACGCATAAGAGGGAGGGAAGAAAAACACAGAGACACATCCATGTAAAGAAGCCACCTCAGTAATTGGAGATGACTTAGAAAGAGCACTTTGGGTACGACTGTGTCTGTGTGTGAGGAGATTACTCAAAAAAGCAGGAAGCACAGGGAGGAGGGAGTACACGACAGTGCAGAGGGTACATGCTGCTGAACTTGGGCCGGGGCATATACAGGAGCACAGGAATAAGAGGAGGGGACGGCAGCAAGCAGAGTGGGCAGAAGCATTGCTCCAGTACCTTCATGTATGCCCTGCATGTCCTTTCTCGCTTTTGAAGCTTTATTTATTAGAAAAGAAAAAGAAATAGAGACACATGATTTGCACAAGTTCAAGAGCTTTGTGGAAAGAAGGCCCTGAATGAGAGGTTGACAACACAACCCTGATTCCAGAAAAGTCGGGACGCCGCCCTGTGTAAAATGTAAATAACAAAACAGAATACAATCATTTGCAAACCAACTGTGTTTACTGACAACAGCGTTCATAAAAGTGGCGAACCTCTCTCCGTCCTTGCTTGTGAACAACTGAGTCTTTCCAGGATGAACCTTTCATACCCAATCATGATACTATCACCTGTTACCAATCAACCTGTTTACCTGTGGAATGATCCAAACAGGTGTTTTTGGATCAGTCCACAACTTTCACAGTCTTTTGTTGCTCCTGTCCCAAATTGTTTGAAACATGTTGCTGCCATCAAATTCAGAATAAGCAGATACTTACAAAAAATAATGAAGTTGATGAGGTCAAATATTAAATATATTTTCTTTGTTCTGTAGTACCGAGTATATGTGTAAAAGGATTAGCAAATAATCACACTCTGTTTTCTTTTTGTTTTACACAGCGTCCCAGCTTTTTAGGAATCAGCGTCGCTCAAACTGAATGACTGATACAGCTGCTCCTCATCTCATGTGCTGCTGCCCTGCTCACCTGGAGGTCGAAGAGTAGAAGGGCTTTAACTCACATTTACGACATGCTGTATTTTTTTTTTTCTCAAAGCCTCCTGACACATCATAGAAACATCACATTATGGCCAATAGCACAAACACTGCAATGAATACAGATCTCTGCTACATGTCAGAGCCTAAAATAACATAACTGATTTTTTTTTGTGTTTTTGTCTCACGGCTTTCCTGAACTTTAAAAGGACAGAAAAAGAATGCATGTGACAAACAATAACAACTTCTGTATATATTACTCTATTATTTTGGGGAGCCCTCTATTCCCTTCTGCATTTGTCATTCAACAGTATTAACTTGTCAGTGAAGAGCGGTGCAGCAGGAGAGAGCTGGTGAGAAAATAGTTTCAGTATTTACCTTAATACAGTGCACTGAGTGATACAAGGGAAGCATTTTTCTGCTGGATGCAGTTACCTTGTTGAAGCTGCGTCCTGCAGAATCCTTCTCGCTGGGTCTGAGCTCCTGCAGCTGAGCATCCAGGATATCCACCAGCTGCTCCATCAGGCGCACCGAGGAGCTGACGTCCCCAGCAAAGATGGGGCCTTTGGTGTGCTTGGCTAACTCGTTGGCCAAGTTAGCTGCATTTTCACCGCTGCGGATCTGCGGGGGGGCGCCGGAGTGAATAATGTTAACAAGAATGCAAGGAGACAGACTTGGAAGGTTCTTTACAGCCCTGTTTCTGACATCAAATCACAGTCGAGTGAGTCTTCGAGACGCCAGTTGTGAAATGGGAGTTTTAATGTTTTCTTCACGTACAGTAGAAGTTGACATTGAGGCAGTTCTTCACTGTGTGGTAAGTCAAAGTTTTATAGCCCAGCCTTCATGTGATCCTTCTATCTCACCTTCCCACACCATTTGTTTTTATTGTTTTAATTTTTTATTGTTTGTTTTATTACCGTGTTTTATTGTTTTGTTTTATTCAGTGTTTTATTGATGGTGCAATTGCCCTTGTTTTTAGGATTAAAACGTTCATGATTCTTTTCGTTGTTTTAACCCTATAAATCACCTTGTAAACCTCGTTTTGGAAAGCTGGTATATAAATAAAGTTAATTATTATTATTATTATCAATAAAAAAGCAGGTACACTGAGAGCTGCTTGCTTTATCTACTGTCACATTGCTAGCACACACTATACAGAGGGGAAAATATTGTTTCACGTAAAAGGCAAAGTAAATATATATATAGATATATATAGAATTTATGTCTGTCTAATCTCGGTCTGTTCTTTATGCTGAACCTTTTTTTTGATGCAGTTTTTCAGAATTTTCCTTACGTATAAGTCTTAGCTGTCTTCAACTTTTGAGTTGTTTTCAAACAACACACACAAAGTCCTCATTTTCACACCTCTTTCATCGCTGACAAATGCAGCTCTCAAACTAATCACATCCAGTTTCCTGCCATCTTTCGTAACTGTGATTAAGTCACATCGGTGTAGAAATCATTTACAACGCGTTTCCATTTTTTTTCTCCACCCCCCTCTATGTTTTGAAGAAGCACATTCCACTTAGAGGGAAAACAGCGAGGCAGAGCTCATACAAACCTTTTGGGCTACTTGGTTGACCCAGTGGGAGGTGCAGTTGCTGAGATCAGGGCCCTTCGGGTGCCAGGCCCCAGTGGAAAGGACACATAAATAAGAGGCTATGCCTGACAGGGAAAACAAGAACAGAATAGTCACCTTCAATCAAGTCAAATCAAATATATTTTCCCATGAAATCCTTTACAGGGCAACATGGGACAAGGATACAGATAATAAGAGGAACCTGCACACAAACAAGAAATTTACACACATGCAAATTTAGATCTTTTATACAAATAGGAAGCCAGATAATATTTGCTTGTGCGTGCACATGGAGATATCAGCCGTGAAGGATATTTTGTTTCTTCACTTTCCTAGTCTGTTTAGACTGTTTGAATGCTGTCAAAGGACAAACTAAACTGAAAATGTTGGATCCACTCCAAACATGTCAAAGTCACCAGTTTTGTTTCCGCAAAATTATTTTGTGAAAATATTTTCAACAGCTTGCTCCTGTTTTTGCTACATAGTGGCAATTTTTTTTTCCTTCCTCGTTCTAATTAGCCCTGTGTCTGATGAACTGGGAGCGTTAACATGATTTCACACACGATCAGATGAGAGATGCACGTCCCCACGCAAGCTGCAGGAGAAACAGCTGAGCCTGCTCCTCTGCAACACGCCCGTTAACAAATAGCTAAATAATGTTTCGACCTGGAATGACACAGCTAAAAGTCAGCAGCATTACAATCTGTCTTCGCCGACTCCCTGAAACACAAACTTTAACTGGTGAACTTGTGTGCGTGGATATCAGACAAATCTAACAAACTCAGGGGTGTGCTCTTGGGACGCCTCGGGTCATATTGAAAGCAGCGAGTGCACGGCCCTGAGGTGAGAGAGAGCCCTGTTTACCTCGTGTTCCCTTGGGGCAAGGCCGCTCCACGAGCATGCCCCTCTGGGTCTGAGGCCACGTTATGTCTCTTTTCTCGGTGGCCTCGCAGAAGCGCTCGGTTAGAGGGAAGGACTCGAGGGGCGGAGGGGAAGTAGTCTGTGGAATCACAGGAGGCGGCTTGGGCGCTCCCCTGCTGCCCTCCTTGAGCCCTGTTGTGGTGGTAGTGTTGGCCACACCCCAGTGCACGGTGGTTGTTGTGGTGGTGGTTGTAGTTCTTGGAGGCTGAGGGGACGTGGTGACTTCTGACAGAGGAGGTGCTGTGAAGAGACAAAGAGCACAGAGGCATTATGTTAAGGTGTTACGTGATGGTGTGCAGCCCAGTGGGGAAAACATTACTGTTTCTCTGATTTAGAGAGTTGCATTCTCACTGGGACACATATTTATCTGTTTTTAAGCTGTGGATACAAATACAAAAATAAAAAACAAATATTAGTTTGTGATGTTGGGCTGTGGAAATAAAACTGACTTGGACTTTACAAGTTTGACCCGCAGTTGCAGGGTGAGATCAGTTCACAAATGTGGCCTCCCTGGGGCGCACAATGTGAACTATATCAACTTTTCTCTTCATCTTTTCATTTCCATTTTATTTTCTTCATCCTTTTTTAAAAAATTTTTTTTTACTGTTTTTATCAAGTGGGTTTTTTTCTCTATCTTATTTTACATTATTTTTCCATCCCTGTTTTTTGTTCTTTCTATGTCTTTTTTAATGTTTAAGAAATTGATGCATGTAATTTCTTTGTTGTAAAGCACTTTGAGTCTTGTATGAAAGATGCTATACAAATAGAGTTTATTATGATTATTATTATTCATGACTATTTTGCTAAAAAAAAAAACTTTGGCAGGTATTCAAACATCAGCCTTCTGGTGGGCAGATGCCCTCATGTACCACTAAAACTTAACAGTTGTCCCAACTGTAAGCAACATTCCTAATTTTTTTTCTCAACATGTTCAACGCTATAATGCTTATACATCCAAGTATCCTGTTGTGTAAATTGCTGCTAAGTGCTTTGTGCAACAAGCGTATTTGCCTTCCCGTTGACTATGGCTTATCCAAGGCACTCAGTCTGCAGTGAACAAGACAATAATTACAGTAACATCCTCCTGCATGGCAATCATTCTTGCCTGGGAGATTTTGTGGCATGGCTGATTAAATTTCACTAGAGCAACACAGAACCTATGTATGTGCAACCATGGCGCCTGAACATTCATTTTACAGTTGTTTCTTGCTACAACTCATACTCTGATAAAGCAGGTGTGCAGTAACTCATGCAATGCCCCGGGCAAAAACAATATGTTTCAGGCTCGGGAAAGGAGAAAATAGTGCACTCCTTACATTTAACATGAGCCACTAAGGAGAAACCGTGAAGACATTTTTCATGCGATACACCAGAGAAGTGAGACTAGCACTGTAATTACATTTCATAAAAGTCAAACATGAGGGAGTTTCATCGATGAAATGTTGATAAACACTAACTATTTGATATAAATCTGCTCCACATCGCCAAGTAGAAAAAGAAAGCAAGACACCCCCCTCCCCCACACATTTTAAATAAGTATTTGTTGGTTGAGTTTAAAGGGATAAGCTATATCAATGAAAGGAGCTCTGATTGGAATGCAATGTGCATACTGGATCTAATCGCATTTGAGTACTTTGATTTCCTCCATTAGGCTGCCTGTAGAGCATGCAGAGAATGTGAAGAGGTGCTGTTACACTGCTCGAGCTGAGCACGGTCGTTCTCAGTAGTACAACCGGCAGCGAAAACATCGGAGAGACAGAGAGTCAAAGAGAGGAGGGAGTCAGTGGCAGGACAAGAGAGAGAGAGAGAAAGGGGGGTGGATGGTGGAAAATAGAGGCAAAGGCAGAGGACGATGACAGGAAAATTCAGAAACAATGGGGCCAAGTTGGAGAAGGAGAAGACAGTTTCTGTCTTCCAGTGGATTGGAGGAGAGGCTGAGCCAGACCCCAGGCAGCAGCACCTCCATATCTATTGCCTCCATTGGATAATGGGTCCAGCTGATAGCAGCAACCCCCTCCCCCTCCGACTGACCCCCCCAAGACACGCACGCATGCACACACCACTGCTACTATCACCATAGGCCCCACGGTATGGATGAGAGGCTGCAGCACAGTGGCGCTGAAGGGAAATGGCCTTTGAGGCTGGCTGCTACCTGTGGTGAATTAGGCTCTATTGACCAGAGGAGATGACTCTGTGTGCTCCCTCCTGGTGATGGGGGTATGGCGCTTCATACACACAAACACACTCACACACAAGCAGGTGACACCAAGGTGTACACAGCTGACTGGCTGTTTTGACACTGAGCTGAAGGCAGATTTGGCCGGCTGGCTTCACCTCAGCCTCCTCCCCTCCGGTCCCTCCACCCCCACCTGTATCCTTTTACTCAACGCAGTGAAATTCGCGGCTGCACGGCCTGTCACAGCGGTTGAGAGACAACCTGTGCTTAGTGTCCTTTCAGCACTAGCATTTAGCTGGCTGGGAGAAATGCCCGTCTCTATTCTGCACCAATACCCCTTTATTGCTCGAACCGTTGTTTTTTCATGACTCACCGAGAAGACTCACAGAGGTGGAAGCAACAGTCACACAAAAAAAAGCTTTGCAAATTTCTGGTTAAGTTTACACCCTGCAGCACGTAATGTTAAGGCTCCATCTAAAGAATGTGTCAACATAGTTTGTAAATTATTAGCGTTGTTTCTTTTTCAACATCTGGGTCAGGGTTGCTTGGCAAACGTCCAGAAGATTCCCAAGAAAGTGTGGGGGCCGTTTATAGGTTTCTCATTTCCAAAGTATGAAAGATGATAATGATAAGTTCCCCAGTCTCCATGGGTGGGAGTTTAGAATCCGGACAGAAATAAAATGAAAATGAATCGCTGTTCGGCAGCGCGATTTAAGATAAAGGGCTCGCAACCTCGGCCAATAAATCAAAGAGGCGTCTGCTGTAATCCAAGCACATTCCTTTAGCATGTCAACTAACAACTGTATCTTGTTTACACCCCTCACTCAAGAGGCCTGCTTGTCATGGCTCGCTGCGATGATGAGCTCCATGCTCTAGTTACAACATGTACAAATAAATCACTTTGAAGGGTTTTTTTTTCTTCCAGTTTTTTCTTTGCTACCTGCTACCAGCAGTGAAACTGTGGGGTAATTAATGTTAGACTTAATGCCAATTAATGGGTTTGGCTCACTTAAGGCGTTTCACCGGAGAGAGATTGCCCCAAAGTAATTGTTGGCTTTAGCATTGAGAGGTGGATGCTGCGCTGCAGAAAAACTGTGCTGGATCTGCTGAAAAACTGTTGTGCACCATCGCAGAATACAGCCGTACATTAAAGAGCTTCATTAACAAGAAATATTACGAAAAGGACACGAGAAAAGGGGCTTAAATAATCCTGTCTGGGTGAGTGTGGGGGGGGCGGTTCATTTCATGTTTATGATGCAAACTAATCCTCTCTTGCGTGTGAAAAAAGATGCTAATGTGAACGTAGTCTTCCCAGTGAGATCGGCGCAAAAACAATGCAGCCTCTCTGACCACTGCTGGTCCTGTGTACATAGCGTGTCAGCCCGTAATCCTGCCAGCAACACAATAATCTCATTACCTTTACGCTGTAGCTTTGTTTAATTTGATCCAATGAAAGCTGAGAGGAATTAACCCGTAGGTATTAAAATGGACACTCCTCTTGGGCAGTCACTTCTTCACAGAGATGTCTAAGTGGATAAATGTATAAGCAGTCACTGTGAGGGATGGGTATTGATCTGCTGCTAGTGCTGCAGCAGCCTTTTCTATAGCTTTTTGTGATTCATAGCATGGACCAAATATTTTCTGCCTTCCACTGTGGCAACACACGCCTGACACTACTGAACACCTTCCCCGTGCAATACTCCCTTTGATTATGACAAAAGAAGCAAATCCCACGTTTGGGCTATATAGCGAAACCAGGACAGGATCCTTGATTATTATGTCTCTGCTGCATTCAGCCCAAGGGGAACCTTCAATTAGCTGTCATAGAGCGCGAGCGCACCGAGTGATATTCTCCAAAGTACCGCCGATACTCGGGACAGACTTATTCATAACCGCTTTGTGTGATTCGACGCCCACGCATTGTTGCACTTATATATATCTTGGTGCTTCTGTTATTACCACTGGGGGTATAGGTCCGGGATTGATGACAGACGACGGGACGGGAATCCAGGAGAGGAGCGCGGCTTGTCGTGTAAGCACTCAGGAACACACACCCACAACACCCACACAGCAGACAAGATGAGACTTTACCGGGACTCAGTAGTCATGCCGGGGTGACAAATGAAAACCGACAGCGTGCGTGTCTTTTATATTATGCTTAATGGCTTCACTTTCAGTAGGCACCGCATGGTTGTTCATCAGGGTAATGTTTCATACACATTACCAGGTGCTGTTTATCTTGCAAGGGAGGGGGGGGGAAATGATAAGGGGACACACATTTATCATTTGTTTCAGCTAATTTGCCACATAAAAAGTTAAAAAGAATTATTAGATCTCACTTGTCCCCCTCCTCTATCCCCTGCTCCGCCGTGGAATAATCTGGTGATGATGTGAAGCCAGGCTGCTTAGGAGATTTACGTCTTTGTTCCCCTTCTGTGCGAGTCTTTACTTTACTTGCTAAAGTAAAAAGAATGGTGTCTTTTGAACACTGTGAAACGTGGCTCCTGGGTGGTAATCACTCCCTAATGGAAGAGGAACAGCGAAAGTTAACAAGTCAGTGGAAGCTCAAACAATTCAAAGTCTGTTTCTGCCATCAGAAGGAGGGCCCACGCTCGGTCTTTGTGAGGGGACCGAAGAAGAATGCAGCGGACAGAAAATAAACGAGTAACCCATCAGCTTTCAAGTCATTCGGCACGGAGCGCACGTTAATTGAAATAAGGTGTTGAACTGTGAAAAAAAAACAACGTGTAAATTGTTTCCTCCGCTAATGCCGCCACTGAAGTATCTCTGTTTCTAACACGCGTTCCACTCAGTCGTACTCTGGATGCACCCTTGCTTGGAAGTTGGTATGGAAATGGAGCTGCTCTTGAGTATGAAATAGTGTGATGATTTATAATACGTTTGTGATGCATTTTGATATCTACCAATAATAACAATAATACGCAAAGGAAATTGGATTACACGTCTTTCACTCTGCGCTGCATTTGTAGCCGTGGAGGGGAACACGGCGTATGATTGCTTGTGTATCAGCAGTAAATATGAAGAAAGCTGAGTGAAAATTCGTATAATTTCCCATGAGTCATGTCCTTGTGAGGGTGTACAGTATACGTCCATGTCTTAGGGAACAAAACCTAATAGCTGGATTACGTTATTTACTGCTGTCTCCGACATTTCTCTCTCCCACAAATACAAACACATTTATTCATATGGACACGGGCAGGCAGGGTGCACTCCCCCACACACACACACATAAGTAAGCACATACACGCTTATAAACGCGTGTACACACTCACATACACCCTCACACACGAAATGACACCAAAGTATAGAGAACAGAAATAGCAGCTGCCAGACTACAGCCTGCGTTTTTTTTTTTCCCTCCTTGCAGTTTTCTCTGTACTGTACGTGCCTCAAATTTCAAGCGTTAACCCTAAGTGTGCCGAGCAGACCGATATTCAATGCCGTGCACACAGGAGGGTGTCTACTTCAGAGGTGTTCATGCACATACAGATACAGATGCACCTCACACAGATGCACATACATAAGTATGCGAGCGTGCAAACCCCGATTAGCGAAACACACATAGACGCAATAATCAGGCCTGTGTGAAATAAATCTCCTCAAAGGCGTGTGTCAGGGAGTGATGGGGGACCATTGTGATGTCTGAGTAATAATTCTTTTAATACGCCTTGTTTCACAGTCAGACTGTAATCAAACAAGAGACTGTGGATCCCCTTGGCTATAGGGCTCAGTGTAACCATAATCACACCCCCCTCTCCTCTCTCTCTTTTATGTAAAACAACTCTTTGTGACATTTTAAATCATAACCCCGGGTTTGCTGTTGCCCACATGTACGCTAACAGCGAAGATCATTCGGCTGCGCCGCACACAGTGGCAGCGGTGACAAGCAGCTCGGGAATATGAGAAAACATTCTCTGGTGTTTTTTGGATAAAGGGTTAAATGTTTCACCTTGTCTGGAAACAACCGGCCCTCACGTGTTGCGACGTTCGGCGCAGGAGGAGCGGCAGAGATCAAGATCGAATTTCAGAGGAAACAGGTGACCTCCTGGCCTCATGTGCTGAGTAGTCTTTACTGCCACCAGACACTGCGTGGTTAGGTATTATCCCACGATGCAATATCAGACACATTGTGAACAAGACTGTAAATCCTCATCGCGGGATTTCCCCCCCCGTTAATCGGCACAGTTAAATGCACCCCTATATCGTAACCAAGAATGGGACCAGTGGGTCACAATGTAGACGGAGGCACAGTATGTCATAAAATGATGGTCAGAAAAGCTACGTGGGACGAATAAAGAATAGAAGATGGCATATAGGGAGATCCTGTAGTCCAGGAGTGAAGGCCTTTAGCTAAAGAAACACTCCTCAATAGTGTCCTAACATCTTAGAAATTCTTCCCAGCTTACACAGCTCAAAATATTCAGTAAGCTGGGTAAAAGTCTGGGATTTATTTACACCTTTAAGTGCTATAAGAAAATAAGGGACTTATGAAGGCTGATGTTGAATTAACCTCACTACTACCTACACACAGGTTTAAGGCTACGGGTCACTTTAGGGGATCTGTGCACAGATTCTGGGTGTTTTTCTGCAGATTGCTGTGCACAGTGAGGTGTTTGCTTTGGTTTGGTGCCGGCTTGTGTAGTCAGTCAACATCAGTGTGATCCTGACAACAACCAACAGGAGTTAAGGTCAACAGGAAAGAACGTGAGAAAGAAGCAGAGAGAAGCTGCTTAAGACGACATTTATCACTTAAACAGCAGTAGCTGTCGGATCTACTTGGCAAAACTTAGGCAAAATAAATTTCATGCAAAATGTGTCAATGGAATAATCTCGCTTAAATCTAAAAACTGTTCTCTGAGTGGATAAATATTTCTGAATGACTGTGTAGTGTTTGATGTGCATATGGGCATCTTTGTCCTGATGTCGTGCGTATGCAGTTTCCCAGAAGGCGCAGCTAAGGATTTATTTAAATCCTGTCATTTAGTGTACACTGCTCTCATTGGGCATGATTTGAACAGTCTGACCAAAGCTTTATCCTGACTTCAGGAGGGAGGCCAAACAGATGCATATACAGTATGTGTAGACATGCAAGCACAGAAATGTAAATAGCCACATGTAGGACACAGATCATGGACGATCATGGAGGAGAACAATGGACAGAAACAGACAGACTGAACCAAATAAAGAGATGAAATGAAAGAGAGAGACAATAAGATGGAAGCTGACAGAGGAAGAGACGATGAGAATATGACAGGAGGACTGAAAAACAAAAACAAAAAGGGTGATTTTCCACATCAATATCCTCTCCTTTCACACCGCTGTGTCCACTTGGGCAGCTGACAAGGGGTTGGAGAGAGAGAGAGAGAGAGAGAGAGAGAGAGGGAGGGAGGGAGGAAGGGGGGAGTTGTTGTCAAGGCAAACAAACAAATTGGTCGTTTTTTAACACATCCTGATCCCTGCTCCTGCACCACTAGCGAGCATGTAGGAGGCACAAGTCTCTGCCTTTTTTTTTTTACCTGAGCGCCTCCGCTGGCTGGTGCTGACGTTTAAAGTATCCGTGTCTTTCTCTGTTTTCCCTGCTTTCTCTCTAAATGTTACCATGCACGAGTTGACCTCTATGTAAGCACTGCAGAAGACAGGAATGAATCATAGTGGTGCTTATTAGAGAGCTGTATATTCATCAGAGTATAAGAGGTAGGCTCTCTGGGGTGACTGCTAATGCATACGACTCACAAGCATCTGTAACAGCTGAGCATTTCTGCACTGTGAAGCACTTTCAGAACACACAAACTACAGGGCATTGTTGTGACCACATGCAGAGTTTTGTTAGCTAATTGGCAAGTCGCGTGGGTGAGCCATACCTTATAATTTCAAACAAATTGGGTCATTCCCTTCCTTACGATCCCCACATGCAAATGTATAATTTGAGAACACGGCGAAGATTGAAACTGTATGCAAATGTATTGACATTTGAACAATTAAAGAGGAGGTCTTGATTTGTGTGGGTGTTAACTGCAGCGCCGGGGGCTTTTATACGGAAGTTATTCAGAATCTAATTTTGCGACAAGGGATAAATTAAAGGTTTCCGAGGTTCACCTGTGTCCCATTGAGCCAGTGAATACAGTCTGTTTGTGCATACTTGTGGTAAAAAAATAGCTTCTGATATGCTTACTCAGTGGTTTGAGGCCACATATCAGAGCTTGGCATGAATAAACGGTCCATAGAAATGGGTGCATAATGAGTTTTCTCTGGGAATACCTCATTTAAATCAATTTAATCATCTCGCGAAACAAGACGCGACAAAGGAACATGTCTTTTTATGAGCTCCTATATGCAAGAAGGAAAACAGGCACAGAGCCATGGTTAAATGAGTGGATTACGGCGCTGTTGGTCAAAGCCAAGAGAGGGACTTACTGACCCATTTAATGTCCACTTCCAGTGGAGCCGCTTGTTGGATGTGACCCCATCCACTCCCCCATAATCCTACAAGAGATGATCTTGCCTCGACAGGAGCAGCGTTATTGGACTTGACAAGAACCCAACTGTCTGCCACACAGGCTCTCAACATCACTTTGATGTGATTGCATTCCATGACGGAGCGAATCATGTGACAGAGTTGTTTGTGCACTTGAAACGCAGGAAAAAAGGGAATGGGACACGCAGTGCACAGAGTATCAATCTCGCCCCTTGCAATTAAATAGTTGTCTCATCTTCATGTACGTGCTTTGAAAGTCTCTGGAAGAAAAATCTGTGGTTAAATTAAAAACAAGCGAATCCTTTTTTTTTTCTTTGAAGTTTGACTTTAAAAAGTCATACAATTAACACAGCTCTAGTATCTACATCAATAATTAGCCATGCTCTGTTGTACAAACAATGCTTTCAGTGCATGTGCCAAGCTTTCGCATGTGCTTGATTTGAGCAAAGCTGAAACGTTCTTTTGATTTTTAGTTTTCAGTTTTTTAAGCCAAGCGCCGCTCGAAACACGTACCTTCAACTTTTAACACCACAAAAGCATTCTGATAGCTTGTTTCAGTGCCTAGTGAAGCAGGCGCTGAAACGAGCATCAGGATATCACAGAGAGGGCATCCAGTGACAGCCAGAAAAAAGTGCCATCATTTATGTGTCAACATCAGCCATGTGGGAGGACAAGTATATTGACATCTTGATGATCATCCTGGACCATTCTCCCTTGCACTCATCGACTGCAACTCAACATACATTAGTCAGCAGCAGGGCCAGGCTCATGTCTCATTTGTCAGGAAGAGAGGGGCCCGGGTCCTCGTTGACATTAAAATAAAGATGTGTGAATACGTAAGCCCTGAGGAGCAAATACAGTATGTCAGGTAGTGTTTGTTTCTAAACATGATCTACTGGAAGGGAAGTGGGTTCTTTTGGGTGCTTTGGGAGGTCTGACTGTGCGAATAAACACTTGTAAAGTATGTTGCTCACACACACGCACAGGCACACAGGTGCAGCACATGCAAATAACTGTAATGCAGTCTTATTTCAGGATCCTTTAAAAGCCCCTGATTTCTCTATCAGTGTCCATTCAGAAAAAGAATAGATCAATTGAGTGTGCAGCCTGTCTATACACAGCTTATTCCAAGAATCCATAACAGCTAAGCTGAAAACAAAGGCTGTTGTGGAGGCTGTTGCTTGACTGCTTAATAATCAGTTTACTGTATATAAACACATAACGGCATGTAAAGACATGCTCCAATATATTCTTATTAGAGAGCAGAAGAGGTGATATTATGAGCACTTTTACAGCAGCTGTGTTCAAATGCAAAGCACAGCTTAAAATCAGCTCATCTGAATTCTGCCTGTGTGACATTTTGTTTTGGACATGACTGAAATAAGGAAACACCTTTTGACTGTAGCATATCCTCGGTTGCTTTAAATTTACTTGTAATATGCAAATGTGTAATGAAAAAAAAAATCCCTTAGTATCTGTCTTATTGGCTGTGGAGAAACTTCAAACATGTTATTCAGACTTGGAAAATATTTTTTATCTTGTTCCCCCTGATTGTGGCTGTATTCTACTCAATGCCCCCCCTGCATATTAATTTCGCTTCCCAACCTGGACTACCTCCTTTGTCACAGTAAAGCTCGCCATGGCTTGGCTGGATTGATGCTGTTCCAGTGGCTGAACCCAATTTAGCAGCCCCAGCTCATGTCCTATCAATACGAAAGTGGATGTGCAAACACATTAATAAATATTGAGCTCTTGGATAATCTGTGGAAAAGTTGCTTGACCCCTGTGGCTCATCGCTGACTGCGTTGAGCATTACAAGGACTCTGGGTGTGGAGGGGATTAGGATAATTACTGTTATTATATTCTCATTGTAAGGACGATCGCAGGCCTACGCTAGCCTCCCCTCAGCTCTTGACAGCTAAATTAAAAACATACGCCGCTGATGTGACCCTGGATGATTGATCCCTTCTCCCTCGTGTTTACTATCTCCTTCTCTCTTAGGCAGAACCTTGAATCCTTCCAGTCCACCTGCAGAGTGTGAAGTTTTTTTTTTTTCTTAATGGCCGATGGAGATTTGGAGTTTCAGCGTCACTTGGGGAATGATCTAACCTTGCCCCAGGCCAGACTTTGCACCTGTCCGGGCATGTATGTTTCCAGAAGTGAAAATATATCTCTCTGTCCCTGTCTTACTCTCTCTCTAAAAAGGGATATGCTAGCAGGGGTCCCTGGAGCCTTAGCACCAGGGACTCAGGGAACGCCCGGATGGTAAACCTCCCCAAATCCCCTAGATACTGATCCCTTATGATATGGTAACTGGCTTCGAGGTGTTGTTTACCACAGAACCCCACTCACTTCACCCCGCGAGATGCTTTCCTACACTCCAAAGCTTCCGTAACATATCTAGCACATATTAGATTCTAAATTAAAAATCAGTCAGCTGTGACGCTTAATACATAGACGGGGAATACCAAAGGAATATCAAAGTGCACTTGACAGCAACTAAAATCTCGATTTCAGCAATGAAATTTGGCCTGCAAAAGAAATGATGGGGAGGGTGGGGGGGCTGGGCTCTTACCATGTGCTGGATCTGGTGGGCCAAACTCCAGATTGTATCTCAGGATGTAAAAATTATTCCACACATAGAGCTGGTTATCTCGCGGATTGTAATCCACAGCTGCAATGTACTGGTACTGGTTGGGAAAGTGGATATCAACGTATTCCCCACGGTTCTGTTTGGTATTGTAAATGTAATCGATCAGGCTCTTGCTGACCTCGCTTTCATTGTCTTCATAGGTGGAGCGCACCACATAGAGTACTCCACAAACCATGAAGGCATTGGAGGCTGAGCGCTTATCGTAGGCCGTGTCCCAGGTAGCCTCAAACCGTAGCGTGTAGGGGTTCAACTGGCTGATCACCATCATGCCGTTGTTCTGCTCTGTGGCGTAGATCACCCACAGCCCGTTCTCGTCTACCGCCAGGTCAATGTCTGTTTTACCGCCCCACTTGTAGGGCGACGTGTCGTGGTAGTTGGCGTTATTGATGATCGCCTCGCCACTTTTGATTCGAGTCCGCAGGTCAAACTTGACAATGTTGCGGGTACGCTCCTTGTTGAAAAACACGGCCCCGTCGTAGACCACAAATCCAGTCCCATCCACCCGGTGGGGCAGCTTGTAGGTGATGGTCTGCCGGGCATTTTGGAAGTCGTCCAGCGAGGAATACTCAATGAGAGTGTCTGTCCTATAGGGAGTCCAAGGCATGAAGTAGATTTTGTCGCCGGCTTGCAGTGGGTCTTTGCACCAGGCGCCAGCTTGTTGCTCCGCTTCAAATAGAAAGGAAGGATCACCGACAGCTTTCAGAGTCCCAGGACAAAGAAAAACTAGTAATGGGAGAAGAGTAGAATAAGAAACAGACACAGGTTAACATGTGAAAAGTAAAACCAACACAAAACAATATGTAACATCCATATAATCTCTAATGTCTTCATTTTGTTTTACAGGTTGTCCACGAGGAGTGGGGACAGACACACATTAAAGAGTGGCCAAAACACAACTAACAGCTATAGCCAATATTCACAAGCAGTATAAGGATTATGGTTTTGTGCATAGAAAGAAAAAAAGGAATAGGAACGTTATTAAGCATAATGTTTGAATATATAAAGTAGTCTGAAACAAAAAGAAGCTTGGCCTCATAGACATTTACTGTTGGGAGTAGAACACAAATGAGGGGAAATAGAACAGAAAGAAAACTTAACGAAACAATTGGTCCTGTAAACGAAAAAAATGCAGCCAACTAAAGTCACTTGGCAACAGACGGGAGAGGTTATGAGAGAGCAGGAGTCAGTGGAGTCTGCAAACTGTTTGCGTGTCTCAGTAACACCACCATTTCTATGGTATAGACCTGAGAGGCTTGTCATTACGAAGTGGTGCAAATGTCACACCCATTAAGATTTTTAAAAAAACTTTTCATTACGGGTCTCTTGAGGTGTTTTGGTTGTTGCTCTAAGGCATACAAGGCATAAGGATCAACAGAGAAAAGAGCAGCAAGTGGTCAGGTGAGAATAATGGGGAGAAAAGTGAGAAAGGGAAGGGGGGGGGGCTCTGAGAGAAAAGGGACGATAGAAATCAATAGTTTGAAAAAAGGGCCAAGAAACACTGTTACCATGGCATGCTATGGAAAAGGGTTTGGAAGCCAGGCAATATGATATTCTGCTGAGTAGCAAAAGCACCCAGGGAGAATGAAGAGAGGAAGCCCCTATGGACTGCAGCCAATACGCCCCCATTTACATCTTTTGGCTGCTTGTGAGCTGTCTTTTTTTAAGGCCAGCCTCACTTCCCTTGTTGCACTATGCTGGCCGTTAACATTACAGTAGGAGGGGGGGAGGGGGAGAACGTCTGAAGAGAACGTCTGCGATGCGTTAGTCGGGGCCACCATGGGAAAATAGGTAGTTTACAGCCAGATGCCACAAAACAAGGAGCTAGGGTTTGGATCGTGTCTGTTATTTACCTTTTTGCTCCACTTCTATTTTAAGCGTTGGAAGAGAGAATGAAAGGGGTGCAAGGGGAAAAAAAAAGAGATTAATATGAATTAAGTGTCATCGCTACGATTACATATGCAGAAACAGGTTATGAGACATGGACAAAGACGGCTAGACCTATTTAGAGAAAGCAGGAAAGTTGTGAGTGAGCTGACACACAGTCGTCAAGGTCCTGTCTTAGAGAAAGGGTTTGATTAGAAC